>JARGCV010000248.1:17540000-18140000 GCA_034064705.1 Bothrops alternatus
TATTAAGGCAAGACTCTTTGCAAAGACCTTGCTTGATGAACTTGTCTATTGTTATCTGCCTAGTTGAGGTAAATAATTCAACTCCTTAGTAACTTGTGTCTGTTTGTGTTTTGTGTCACAAGCAATGTAAGTTAGAACAATAATTATTATTTGTAGTACTATTAAAGTGGTATTTATGAAATTATTTTCATATAATAAAAGTTTAGGGGTTGATGAAAAATCTGAAATATTATTACCCTTGATTTAAATGAACAGGTCCAGCACCCTTTTAAGAGTACTACACCTCCATTCAAAGATATCCCAACTCAGAGGTCAATGGGATAGAGTTCACCAAATTCAAACAACTTGACAAATGATTAAAGCCCTCATCTCAGGCATTCACCCAGAGATGTTGAAGTCACCTGACTGCATGTTAAGGACAGAGCCTGGAGGTTGTTTTTCCTGTTGTCAGGCAATACTAGGTGAGAGAACACAGCTAGGGAAATTCACCAATTCCTGTCTTTCAATTGACCTATATTAAAATTGCAAGGATATAAAAGCGATCATCAGACTCATCATTAAGGGAAAATAGAGTTTGGCTATCAGGGCATCATAATATATACTAGCAGAATCATTTACGTGGGATGGGCAGCCATACAATAAATAGATAAATAATGAAAATAATAAATTATTAAATGACATTAATAAAATATGTTAAAAATTATGGTATCTAGTTAAATATGAATGTACTTTGAGGAAGAGATTTTTGCTTATAAATAAGGTCTTTTTATGATTTTGTTACAAGAAATGGATGGATGGACAGATGAGTAGAGAACTAGATGACTTTCTGGAAGAAAAAGACTTCCTCCAACTTAGTATAAATTCCTTGAATGTAAAATGAACATCAGATCCTACAAGATCCTGACATGGACACAAGCACTCTCCCGTACACAGCATGATCTATGTCTGTAACAGCATTGCAAACTATTTTACATAGTGACTCAAGGTGTATATTTGCATTAAATCCAACAAGTGTTCTGAATCATCTGCTCCAGAATAGTGCCGTTAGAATCTCTTTTGTAGATAGGTCTTTAGATTCACCCATGTATGCCTGTTCCCCCCCCCCTTTAAGCCACCCGCTATGAATTCTGATCTTATGTCTAATTAGCTTTGTCATTTAAAAGGATTTATTCTCCCTTCTTTCTTGATGTAAGATTTTCCAGACTTTCCAAAACTTTTGCTTAATAATGTAATTTTACCATAATGATATATGCCTTAAAGACATTGAAAACATTGCACACCCTCTGACTAGTTTTCTTATTACAGTATAATATAGATAGATGTGTTTCTAGCTGCAGTAATTACTTTAATTTCATAGAAACATGACTGTTGAGTAATCGGCTATTACTAATGTAATTACTCCAACAAAATTGGTTCACAAAGAGACAGTGTTACGAGTTGTTCCTACATTGTACTAATTTAATAGTGAGTCACATTTATCTCTGAAGTGGATAATACAGGATAGCAAAAATCCACATTGTCAATAAGATGTATGAAAAGCATTTTTGAGATGTACTATAGAGCTTTTCAAAATAAATCTGTATCTCTCTCTCACTTATGCCATTATTATTTGTATTACACTGCCTCCTGAAAATCAAGGCATATATTTGTCTTATTTGAATACTAAAGATGCATTTTTTTTACATTTAAGCAGGTAAATATTAAACAGGTAAATATTTAAACAGGTAAATATTAAATTTCATAAGCAGAGAATGTGCACTACAACAGGTTCTCTAGATTTCCCCCCTCTAGTTTCATAGTTTTTAAAAAATGTTGTGAGTTGAATTCTCAGTGATGACACTTTGGTGCATTTTTTTATAAAATGCATATGCAGTTCCTTCTTTTGCTTTCATATACATTAAGATAGAAAATAAACACAGCTCAGTTTTAGAGAAGAAACTGGATGAGGTTGATTGTTTGCTGTAAAAGATCCTTTGCAAATCTATTGCTTCAAATTAGATTGTAAATAGAATTGATGCATGTTCCACTTGTCATGCTGCAAGCCAGCTACCAAAAGTCATATCATATCATCTCACAAGATATAAAATTATGATATAACATAATAACAATATTAAATTATGCTATATTAATATATTACTGGAGGGATGTGCACTGTTTAGGTTTCTAGAAGGATTGCATTTCTGTGACTAATCATACTCTTCCTATGAACTAATTGCAAACCACTGTGCAAAATTGTCCTGGCACCTGAGTACTTGATGGATAGCTCACCAACAAAATAAGGAAGAAATAAGAATATTTTGCCTCTTTTATCACCAGATTGTAGACTTGAATATGAGTTCATATCATGTTCAGTCATTGATTTCTGGTCCTTCTTTAATGGTACTCTAGGCATTCATTCTGCCACCTCATCTTCCAGAAATTTAAAACTGAGGTCCTTGCTCATTGAATGGGGGTGTCTTGAATATTATGCCTCAAGCCTTCAGTTTTATGTGGTACACATTTGTTGCACAATGCTGTCTAGCACACACAAATAATCTTATTAAGGATATTTATTAGCTGAATAATATGCCATTGTTACAAAACTAGTAAATAAAGTAAATGGAAAACAGTTCCTTTCATTCTAACAATTGAACATTAAAACAGGGACCTGAACAAAGGGGAGTAAACTAAGAGTAAACAAATTTTATATGCACACACATACGGACAATGTTAGGAATTCATTTCAAGAATAATTTAAATATAGAATAACCCAGCTGAACTTTTTACTGCTCTGCTAATTTGCAACAAAATAATTATCAATTATGATAATATAAAAGCAGGAGAAATAGAATTAGAAAATAAACTAAGTGGGTTACTATATATATTTTATCAAAATTAGAAATAATTTCACACAATACTTTAGTTCCGCAAGTAAAAGACATTATTCTACTTTCAGTCCTTTGGATTTAAATTCAGAGTGAAGAATCTGTGATAAACATCTCCCAAATTCTTCTAGGATCATTTGTTCAGCTAAGCAAATGGAGTAATCTTGTTTTTCTGCCTCTTCACCTTGAGCAAGAAGACAGGCACATGTTGCCTCAACCACCTCCCAGGATATACACGTACTAGATGGTCTATTACAACAAAACAATATATAATTACATTTTAAATATATAAATGGATGCAAAGAGAATTACTGTACATAACCACCAAATTCTAAAGTTACTCATGGCTTAACTAACTCTTCTGTGACAGACTTGTATTTCAGTACTGACTCATCCCTGAGCAAGTGTTGAGTGACAGCAGAAGTCAGTCTGAGAGACGCCAACATTTTTTCGGTTTGCAGCTTTCTTTCTGCAACCAATCTCCTTTGATACAGGATTCCAATCTCCTGGAATCCTGTGAGGAAAAAGATACGGACATGGCTGTCTGCAGGGAGGACAATTACTGAAATATGAGCCGTGTTACAGAGCAATCTCTGCATACTTGCATGTGATGTTTTAGCAGAAAACTGACAAAAATATATTCAATGAATGATCAGATTGGGACAGGCATATGAAAGGGGAGTTTTGAATTATGCACATCTTGTTATTTTGGCATCTTCCCGGCTACCTATGGGTATTGGATGCACAGTAAAGCAGGGGGAAAAGTTGAATTAAGCTCCCTGCTGTTACCCACCACTCCTCGCACTTTTAATGCAATTTTTCAGTACTTTAGTTCATTCTTTCAGAACTCAACTAATGCCAAATGTTAATTTTAGCCTTTAATCAGACAATACCAATTAGTAATAAATGTACTTTTAAAAATACCAAACTAGGGGGATCTTTTTCCACAGAAATAGATAGGTTTCATAGTTGTCTCTCAAACACTTATATTCTTGAAGTAACTACATAAAAATAGTAAAGATTACTTTACTTTAAAGATTCCTGAAGTTTTCCCTTATTGATTACTAATCTTTGAATGACTGGATTCAATTTAAAAAAAATCTAGATTATGGAGGTTTCCATGTTTTCTATTTGCAACCATATTGTAATTCAGTACAAATAAGATAATAGTAAATTCTGAAAAAGTTCTGAAATTGCAGTTGTATAATACACAGAACATATGCATTTGTACACGTGTTAGAAAGTACAGTTGTTACAAATTACTGAGTCTGGTTTGGATAACTACAAAGGAAAAGAACAGAGGTTGGAAGTCAATTATCTAAAAATATTTTCATAGTACAAAAGAAATGTCTTAGAAAAATATCACATAGGTAATTTCTACCTTTCTTTCTTGGTTTTTGATAATATTTCAGAGTTAGAAAATGATTGAGAATCATTTCCTTCATCGGTTTTAAATTCCATTTCAATTGGCATATTCATTAATGTTTTTCGATCAGGGCTTTCTTCATAATTTTTGCATCCAACACATTTGCAGATAGATGAGCACATAATTTTAGCCTACACAGAAACAAAATATTCCTAAAAAGACATGTTATTTAATAAAGGTCCACAATAAAAACAACAACAACAATGAGATTGGACTGTTCAACAATCCAATCATAGAGCTGTTTCGTTGGAAATAAATCTCTTGAGTCCAGTGATATTTCCATTGAACAAATATTCTTATATCCAAAGAATGCTTAAATATTTTAAAATGAGAGGAATTTGCTTAATCCCTATCCAATTTTCACTTGCCCTACTATTCTAGAAGGTTTTCAATCTCTTTAAAAGGTTTGGGGTTCAAGCTGTTTAGAAGATGAAGGATGAATTGAAAAGAAAAACCTCACTCTCTATTCTGTAAATGAAACCGTTCTCTGTCCAGAGGTGCAATCATAGACATTTAGGATCTAAAACTATATATTTATTTTAAATCTTTATTTACAGCTTTTCCAGATCTATGAAGCCATACATAGCAAACAACACCATTCACATCTACAAGATAGGTATAGACAAGATTAGATAAGTTTGACTCCTGGTAATTTCATAGATTTCATATTAGGGCTACATAGTGTTTTGGATTTTATCTCTAAAAGTGGTTCAAAGTCTGCAAAACATAAAGCAGTTCAAGCAACTTAAAGTGCAGCCCTGTTAGGATGTTGTATATTATTGCTTCATTCATACATTGTTGCACTTCAAATTATCAAGATTCAAATCAGCCCATTGCACAGTCCTGATGTCTGTGTTATCTTCCTGGTTACAATGTAAAAGTGATTTGCCATTTTTTTTCTGATATTTTTTTTTCAGATTTCCCAATTTTTGGATTTCTTAGTGGCATCCTGCCCTATCCTGCCCTGCCCTACCCTATCCTAGTATTAAAAAATCTAACCACCTCTTAGCTTTTAAGGATCAACAAAAATTGGCTAGCTATTGCCATTCAGCATGCTATATAGGCAGGCATTTTCTCCTCGTTTTCTTATTTGCCATTCTCTCATCCCTTTTTAGGCTTTTTAAAATTTAAAAACCCTTTTTCCCCACAATTGTTTTCTCTAATTTTCCCTGATCACGTATGCTGGAGGTTCCCCCAACTAAATATTCTTCTTAATGCCTAGTCTAAGTATCCTTCTGTTATGATAATACTTTTATAAAACTGATGAAAAAATACAAACCTCAAAGCATTCACAGTAATTTTTTAGGCACCCTGAACGCTTACAATTACAACCTTTATTATGTCTTGGTTTAATATCTCCAAGTTTTCCTTTTCCAATCTTTGGCAGGAAAGCTTCTGGATTTCTGTCAAGACAAGCCTAAATAAAACATATTATTCATATAGAATATACCTCTCAAGCAATTTGAAGAAAAAAATTAGCTTACTTTCTTCCTAAAAGCAAACCTTTCCTAAAGCAGATTATGCTTCACTCTTTGTAAGAGACAGAAATTTCTAAGCATACTATTGCTTCTATGAAATAGAATTATATAAGGCAAAGTGTCTGTCAAGCAGAATTTCACTGTCAAATTATCTAAAACACTGATATGTATTTTATTTAGTACATCAAGAATCCCTGATCTGAACCATTAGTCCTAAAAGAATTTTTGCATGTTTCACATGTTTGAAGAAACCCTAACAAGAACAGAAAATATGTTCTCCAAAGCATGTTTTTTTCCTCTGTATCCAAAGAATTGCTCAAATCTGTTAATTGCGGTACCATTCCTAATATTTCCAGCATTTTCCAGTAAAGATGAATTGAGAACCAATATGGAAATCACCTATGGTGCCATGAAATTGCATCAAAGTGACTGAACAGAGATGTTTTTAACATAATTTCTCTGTCCCTAATTCAAGTGATATGAGATGGTGTTAAGATATCACTATAGGTAGTCCTCAAGGTACGACCACAACTGAGCCCAAAATTTATGTTGCTAAATGAAATATTTATTGAGTTTTGCCCCATTTTACAACCTTTCTTGCCAAAGTTGTTAAGTGAATCATTGCAGTTGTTAAGTTAATAACACGGTTGTTAAATGAATCTGGCTTCCCCATTGACTTTGCTTGTCAGAAGGTTGCAAAAGGGGATCACATGACCCCAAGACTCTGCAACTGTCATAAATATGAGTCAGTTGCCAAGCATCTGAATTTTGATCACGTGACCGTGGGGATGCTGCAATGGTCATGTGTGAAAAATGGTCATAAGTCACTTTTTTCAGTGCTGCTATAACTTTGAACAGTCACTGAATGAACTGTTGTAAGTCGAGGACTACCTGTATTTCAAAAGGCTGTTTTAATTAATATTACTCAATTTGATATCCTGAACTGATGAAATATGTAAATGCAATTCATTTAAAATGCTTTAAAAAAATAACACAGCAACCTAATAAACATAAAGTAAATAATTTGCAAATCGAAATAAAAAGAGAACATAGTTGAATTACCTTAATAGCCTTAAACCGTTCTATTTCATGCTCTGGATTGTTGTAACAATTATTACAGTTGCAGTTACTACAGAAATCACCATTGGCAAAACAATCGCAGTATCTGTGTTTAACCAGAGAAGAATATTAAATTGTTTGTAGTTCAACATCTTCAGATAATGCTCACTCTTATCTACTATTTTTTTAATTTATTTAATTTATTGAAAATACTCGTACGGTCACTTGTCTTAACATCGCAACTCTGGGCAGCTCATGAACCATAATAAAATCCATCCAAACAGTAAAACTGTAATACAAAAAAAGAAAAAGAAAAAAAGAATCGCTGTACTCAGTGTTTCTCAACCTTGACAATTTTACGGCATTTGGACTTCAACTCCCAGAATTCCACAGCCAGCACTGCTGGCTGTGGAATTCTGGGAGTTGAAGTCCACATGCCTTAAAATTGTCAAGGTTGAGAAACACTGCCTAACTGATTCACAACTGCAGTTATTGGGCTCCAGCTTCACCTTACCCCAGTGCCTGAAGGAACTGTCAGGTTTTCAACCCCCTCTGAAAGGCTAGGAGAATGGAGGCTGGCCAGATCCCAGGGGGAGATTATTCCTCCCACCAAGGGGTGCTGCAGAAAAGGCTTGCTACCTGAGTCCCACTAGGGAAAGAACTTGGACCAAACCCACTGGACTAGACTGAGAAATATGTAAGTTCAATTATATAGATTTCTATTAGTTATATCCTTTATATAGTTTGTCACATATGTAGATACTTGGAAGACTGCCAGCAAATACCCTTCCAGAAAATCAATCGTGCTAAAAGGCTCTGGGATACATTCATATACTCCAAGCATTATATTATTATCATTTATTTGTTATGTTATCTTGGGGGATTGCTTTCCATTGCATGCTGTTGCTCTATGTTTTGATATGCATCTAATTTAATGCAAAGGTTATTGACCATTCTTCCCATCTTCACTGTGAGCCATGTTTAACTTAAGGTTATGTAAATAAGAAAAAATACAGAAAATAAAAGGCCTAAATGAAGTTCAGATAAACTTATATCCTTGTGCCATGCAGAGTATTTAGCATACAAAAGCAAAAGGCCAACGATTTTTTTCACTTAATACTATCAGGAAAATGTATAGTAATTTAGTACTATAATGCAGGGCTTTTCAACCAGTGGTACGGGTACCACCTGTAGTACATTGGCACCTGGCAGGTGGTACGCGACCATCCTAGAAAAGTGGTAGCGGTGGAGGGGAATGAGCTGAACCGGTGGCAGCACCACACAAGCCTGAGCGAGAGATGGCTGGAGCTGCAGGGCTGTCAGGGCTCAGTGGAAGCACCAGGATCACTGCTGCTTTCCAGCTGATTGGCGCTTCTTCAGGGCTGTCAGGGCTCAGTGGAAGCACCAGGATCAGTGCCAGGCTCCAGCTGGAGCTCAGCACTGATCCTGGCGCTTCTGCTGAGCCCTGAAGAAGCAGCAATCAGCTGGAGCTCAGCACTGATCCTGGCGCTTCTGCTGAGCCCTGAAGAAGCACCAATCAGCTGGAGCTCAGCACTGATCCTGGTGCTTCTGCTGAGCCCAGAAACACCGATCAGTTGGAATGTTGCAGCATCTCCAGGGTCTTGTGATTTACATTCAGATGCTTGGCAACTGATTCATATTTATGACGGTCACAGTGTCCCAGGGTCATGTGAAGTGACCAAAACCTGCTGCAACCACCCAGCAGATGGGGGGAATAAAAACCAAACACCCTCCCACCCCACCCCCACTGCCAATCCTCAACAGAAATGCTCACAACAATGAAAACCTCGGACAGGAGGAAGAGCGCTGCCGGGTGGGCAGGCAGGTGTCTTGCTCGGCTGTGGCTTGGGGGGCACTTTTTTCAGTGCCATTGTAACTTTGAACAGTCACTAAGTGAACTGTTATAAGTCGAGGAATACCTGTACTTTATCACTTTTTTCCTTTTTTTTTTGGTCATCAAGTTTTTGACACCTTGCTAGGCGACTGGTGGTACGGTACTTGGATGTTGCCATATCCTAAAAGTGGTACAATGGGTGAAAAGGTTGAAAAGCCCTGCTATTATGTACATTTTGTTATGATTAATTATTGTGTGGTATATTTTTTAAATTGAAGAAAAAGTTGCTTTAGAAGTGTAAAAGCATGTCTGTTTATTCAAGTATTATATTTGAATTTCCTGCAATAGCATCTGCAGGATATATTTGAGTATATATGAAAGAAACAAATTAAGCTTCTCCTTTCTTACATAGCCAAATAATATCTCAGTGACGTTTTGTTTACTTACAGTTTGAGGCATTGCGATTTAGTGCAATTGCATGGCTTCTTTGATTTTGTATCCCAGGAAGCATAAGGAAACCTAAACAAACACATGTTGCATCTAAACTATTATGAAGCATTTATGGAATTACTGCATATTAGAAAGATGAAACCCACATAGCAGTAAGGTAAGAAAAAAAATAATTGCTTCATTTCCATTTCTTCATTTAGTTTCTCTTTTTGGTATCCATGAATTCTACATTTTTGGTAGAATAATTAAATTATAAGCAAAAATATTTATTATTTAATGATGTTTAAACTGTATACTTTGCATTTTTATTAAATTATTTAGTGATGTCACAACAGATAGTATTATATTGGGGAAAGTGCCCCAATATATTTACCTGTAGTTCCAATGTATACAGTATTCTCATGGTTGATTATGTAACAATATGAATCCTAAAATGAATTTTCCTTGCAAAATTTAATAAAGTATCTCAAAATGTAACCTTTTGCTCACTTGAAATGAAATATATCAAATTAGAATCTGTGTGCAGGCATCAATAAAATATATGTACTATATAAAATACTTTGTTTTATTGAAAACAATTGTAAACAATAGGTTTTTCAGTCTGCAGAGATAATTATATAAATGCCTATTTCATATAATGATGCCAGGAATGTATGCATTTTACTATTCTTACCCAACTAAAGTTAGTTTTGTTGGCTCCTGAAGAGTCAGATCTGAACTGCTTGTACGTATGGATCCATTATCAGGCTGCTCAAAATAAAATCAAAACATTCTATTTGCATTATATTATCATACATTTACACACTATATTAGCGGCTCTCAAACTTTTCCGGGGCTCAACCCCAGCCTGCATCGCAAAGGGAAAAAAATGGCGGACAAAAAAAATGGCATATCCCCAAAAAAATGGCCGACCAAAAAAAAATAAATGGCGGGCCCGCATCGCGCATGCGCGACAGCCCGCATTGCAAAGGGGAAAAAATGGCGGACCAAAAATAAAAAAATGGTGGACTGCGATGTTTGGCGACCCCCGTGAAATGGTCGTTCGACCCCAAATGGGGTCGCGACCCACAGGTTGAGAACCGCTGCACTATATAATATTACTATCAAACATGAATAGTCTTAGAGAACATCATTTGAAAGAACTGATACTTTAAATCATTGCCTTCATAACAGACTGTCTTCTATTACTACATATTGCACATTGTTGATTAGGAGCAGCTCCAGGTTGTTGAGCAGAACCCCAGAGAGCAAAAAGATTATCTGCATATGCTGCTCAATACTACAAATGTTGGAAATGTTTGAAAGAGTGAAAAAATGAATAGGTGAAACAAAAGAAATTATAGCAATGTACAGAGGATTTGAATAAAAAGGGAAGGGAAGGAAACAATAGACAGAAAAAAATGAAAAGCGTATTTAGGTGAGAGAGTTGGAAGAAAAAAATTAATTGATACATATCAATACATGTTGTAATTAAAACAAGTAATGAATGGTGATGAAATGAGAAATGAAAAAGACAGCATAAAAAAGAGCAAAGCCAAAGGAATGAGAGACTAGGTAGATAATAATTAGGTAAAGTGTAAGGATTAGAAATGGCTCTATAGTAGATAGTACGACATGATTGCTATTAGCTTGGCAAAATAAAATAAAATAAAATAAAATAATAAAATAGTCATAGAGCATCATAAATATCTTGGAAGATATTGAATGGTAAGGGGATGGCATTTCTACTTTTTGGGAGGGCAGAGCCAGGTATCTCAGAAAGATTACCCTGCTTCACTGAAGGTTATTGACTGGAGATATCCATTCAGGTGAAGGGAAGGATACTAGTTCTATTAAACAGGGTGGGTCAGAATAATCTCCAAACATTTTGTTGCACAAATACAATATATTATTTCTACTATGAGTGTTGACAGACCTTATACTTTTTCTGTACTCTAGCTGTTTTTCAGCAGGGAAACTTTTTCCCCCAAAGTGCAAATAGGTTGAGAAATTACTCTATTCGGTTTCATGAAACATGGTGGTTGCCTCAATGTATCCTCACCCTGCAGAGGTAATGGAAAGCTCCACACAAGGGATGCCAGCCCTTTGTTTAATATATGAAATGTATTTATTTATCCACACAGATTTAGAAACTGCTGGACTCCAAACAATTCTTGGTGGCTTACAGTTATCAGCATGGAAAGAAAAAAACAGTTAACTGCATTACTAAGCCTTCTGCAGAGAAAGCCTACAATAAAATCATAGAAATAATAAGCATAGATATAGTATAATATTATAAGATTAAAAATACTGAGTTGGAGGAAAAGGAAAAAAATATACTTACCTCTTCAGCACAGGTATTCAGTTTACCTGCAACTGGCAAAAACTGCCCAAGTACAGATGTTACCGAGTTGCTTGCATCTAATAAGAAAGTGCTTATTGAATGACATTTGTTGCAACAATATCTTCAGTACATATCTGGGTAACATATCTAGATAACTAAGAATGAAGATTTTTGTTACCAAAAGCAACACTTGATATTTATTGTGATATATTTATTTCTGAAATAGAAGGATATCCTTTAAAAGGATATGTATCTTACTCCTCTGATAGGCAGAAATATGCTAATAAAATCTAGAAATGTCCTTCCTAGTGGAGGAACAATATCCTTCCAAATTCAGATGCCAAATAGCAACAAATAAATGTAGGCAGAAAACTGAAAAACTTGTTCCTATCTGTGAAGCAAAACTAGAGATCAGATTGAAAGAAAATAGGGAAAGGGCAAACAAATTAAATGAAAATACTACAAAATAGACAGGCTGCTTATTGGTAGCTGAAGTTCTTTAAGTGGTCATATGTTCCCACAAATGAACTTGCATGCGTATAGCTGTATATTGTATCTCAGACAATGTTCCATGCAGGAGGGATTATTACTATTATGATAATTTCTTGCACAGTCAGACTGGATTTGGCATTTTTGTCTACCTATTAAGTCCTTTCCAAGGATCTGGGATAGGCAGATGTTGTTTGATGGTCTTACACAGGATGTAAGTTGTTCCAAGTAAGACTTCATTTTGCAATTGACTGATGTGTTTTTGTCAATGATGATGGTGTTTGAGCGGATACTCCAGATGTTGTTGTTGTTATTGTCTCCATTTCCCTCTATACATTCAAAATATTCCTTACTATTACCTGAAATAGTTACATTCTAAAAAATAGTAATATCTCCATAAAAACGGAAGATAGTTTATTTGAATGCAGAGATGACAACTTAAATAACCTTAGGTTTAAGTAAACATTCATGATGTTTTTTTTCATAATTTCTGCACATCATGAAAATGGGAAAGTAGCAAGTTAGTTATATTTACTGGAGATGAGTCAGGCAGTTGGATACTGTACTGAACAAAACATAGCTCTACTAAAGCTTATAACTATCTGAGATTGTGCATCTTATTTATAGTGAGTGATGAATAAGATATTTGAGAAAGAATATCAGCTTTTGTCTGATACAGGTCTTCCTAGAATGTGATCAGACTCCATTCTAGTAAATGTTTTCATATTCTCAATGGTAAACACAAGTGTGTTAGCTGTTATGCAGTAAAAATAGTGCCTGAGTAGTGGTGGTGATGGTGGTAAATACATTGTGAAGAAAAAGCGAGTGCTTGCTTCAGAGGTGAAATGACATACAAAAAGTTATAAAATGTTTTTGTGCAAACCCAGTAAAATAGCTGAGTACCTCAATGTTAAGATAATGCAGTGAAATCTTTATTTGTTTCAAAGGTGATGAGATCAAGGTAGAAGCATGGTCTAAATAACATGAAATTTCATATCACTTTCAGTAAGAATGTAACATTTACATGGAATATGAAACTTACTGTATCTATAAAAAGAGAGAAATGGATGAAATAAATGATCCTCACTGTTCCCAAGACAGTTTTTTTCTCACTGACGTGATAGTCCAAAGGAATATAACCTTCAAAGACAGTAGATGAAACAGTAAAGTAATAAAAATCACTTTTGCCATCAAAGCAGAAAGTATCATCGAGACTAAGAAGGAACAATGGATATACATGCAAAATCTTAAGGAATTTATGAAGGAATCTTGTAAGATGCTATGAAAAAATTGAAAATCTCTGCAACAGAAGTTGCAGAATAAAGATGGTGAAAAAAAGACTAATCTCACAGCATAAAGAGAAAGCAGAATCTTGATAAACTGTAACTCTGCATTAATTATTTTTATTATTGTACAAAAATGTACTGTCTATCAGTTCACTGAAATAGGGATCACTTTTTGGTGGAAGGATTCTGTACAGTATATTAAGGGGAGAGGGAAATCACAGAGGAATTATATTTGTGTGACTTCAGATATAGAATTTAAATATCAAGCATGGCACTGATGAATGAGAAATACTATGCAGGAGTGAGGAATTATTTCGGATATTTGTACAAAAGTCAAGAGTGCTCAAGATATGAAACATATAATAAACAAGCGTATACAATCATTTTTGAACTAGAACTACAAATAATTAGTTGCATTTATAATAGACTACTCAATCTAATATCTTGGAGATATAGTTATTGCATGGCCAACATCATAAAAACTCTTTTAACGATCATAAAAACTCTTTTAACGATCCTGTAATCCCTAAATTCGGGGTAGAGTTGGGGTGACTGGATGGAGCTGAATGTTTACTGGCCAGATGCCCTTCCTGATGCCACGCAGAGTTCACAGCAGATATTTTTTTATTTTGCCCTAGGAGAGAAACATCTACCCCTACTTAGGATTGCTCTCTCAACCTTTCCAGTAAGAAGCAAGCGTCTTCACCACTAGGTCACTCTGCCACTCGCATTCCATGATCAATACTATAATAGACTTGTAAAATCTTGGGAATGATAAACAAAAACATTCAAAACTGAAAATGATGGGTCTCCCATTGCAAACTGCTGACATCTTTAATTGGACAGACAGTTACATGGTATCAGTGCTGTACTGGGAGCTAGCTTTTCCCAGAGCGGGAGAGTGAAGATTCTGAATAGGCAAGTATCACTGACAGCAAAATGTGGGAAATAGTTTATAGTTAAATCTGTAAAAAATATAGAAAGAATGACACTTTTGAATCCAAGAGAATATAAGGTTGAGAATCATCATATCCTAGAAGATATCAACTGCTAATAATGGGTTTAGTTTTTGGATTTTAATAATAAGTCCATCTAAGCCTTGCTGTGTTGAGTCCTTGAAAAGCTTTTCCATAAGTCGTGGACAATTTTTTCCCCATTAGCTACTCTTGCTTTAAAATCTTACTTGCCATATTATCAAAATTCAAAATTTTAAAAATCCAAAATAATATATTTGACTATATTCAGCTTTGGTTTCTTTCAAAATCAAGAATCAACCATTATCTTATTATTTCAAGCAGCAAATATTCCCAATATTTCCATGTTATCTACTAACTGTCTGTATTAGTATCAAGGATAGCCGTTTCTCTTCTGCATTCCTTTACCATTTCCATGAGAAAGTTTTCAGCAATCAAATTGTGAATTTCCTGAAGGATCAGACTTGGATCCAACAGATGCCAGGTAATTAAAGTGACTACTTGATATATTAGGAAACAAAAATAAATACTACTCTGACATGGGCTCTGGGTATATCTATTGTAGATCCCTGGTCACCTGGCTGCATAATTAGTGCCCCAAGGCCTCTTATGCTCAGCAACATTGCCCTGGAAATTGCCAACCTGCTGTCATGTTCTTTGGTGGCTGTTACTTCTGAGCTGATGCCAGGCTGCTTTAATGTATTTTTTTAATTAAAATTTTTAAACAAGAAGATAAAAGGTAACACAAACTCATCTAAAGGAAAAAGGAAAAAAGAAAAAAAAAGAAATCAAAGAAAAAGCAAAAATAAAAAGATTAAAAACAGTAAAGAAAGAAAAAAGTAAAAAGAGTTGGCTTCCAATATTCATCATGGTTATAAGTACAAATATATTTTAACCTCTCTCTGTAAAGTTCCATCATCCTACTCTTCTTTCTTGAGCTGGTGTTGGGCTTTATAAGCAAGACCAGCAAGGAAGTAAGGTTCAGCTTCAGAAAATGAGCCAGGAGTTAGGACTACCTCTTCTCTGGGAAAGATGGAGGGTAGTGATCAGAAAAACCAGATCTGATTGCTTTGCTCTGAAAGTATTTTTGCCAGCAGGGAATAGGAAAGACCAATCAAGCAAGATCTGTTTTTCAGTGAAAGAAAAGAAGAAAGAATAATGCCAGGCAAGAAGAGATAAGAAAAAGACCAAAACAAGGAAAGATCTCTCTGTTCATAAAGGAAAGATGAAAAAGGAAAGCAGGATGGATTTCTTAATTTAATCATCCTAGATACGCTTTTGAAAACAAAAATTACACATCAGCTCAATAATAAAACTAAACATTGATGGATTAGTTAATGAAAAATACCCAAGTGGTCAAGATAGAATAACTATTTTGTAGCTCTATTTTGCAAGCAGCTGTTTCACAGTACTTTTTTTTAATACAATGCATTTATGTTTCATGGCATACAGTGACACTTTTCATTTTTGATTCATTTTTTGTATTAATATATGGAAATACTTTAATGTTTTAAGACTCTCAGAATAATGTACTAGTACTCATGTGATATTGACTGTCTGAATCTAAGATCTTTGCAATAATGAAAAAACTGATCCAAATCCTTCTCCTTTCTTTTTTTCTTCCTTGTTTTCTTTACAGGTAGGAGAAACTTTATGAGAAAGATACATAGACATTTGAAGATTATTTCTACACAATGTGCTTAAATTGGTAGTTGCAAGAAAAAAGGCAAGGTCAAAAATATTCTGAGGAAACAGCAGCAGAATGCTCTGACTGAGAGGAGCATAAGGTATAGATTCTGTAAAGTTTCAAATGAGGGAATGATGACTTGACAGTAACAACTTGATTATTATTTCTCTTTCAAGAGGGGAGAAATTTGAGCTCCAATGTGAATTATAAATTGCCTAAGTGTCAAATTCAGCATAAAGAAAGTTTCCTTCCATTTTTGACGGATGACAGAGAATATAACCTTGTTATTGCCCATTTCCTGTACCTTCCATGACAAATATACTTCCCTTGTTGGACCTTATTAGCAGAAAGAAGACAGAAAAATAATTCTCATTCAGGTAGAGAAATTGCTCCCACATGGGAGATCTGGCATCATAATCAGTAAGCTGCTCAACCCCTTTTCTTTTTCAAATCAATTTCAGAATTCTGATTCCTCAGAGTCAGAAGGCAGCACCACCCACTGTGGCAATAAGATTTAAAAAATAGTTCATTAACAGAAAGCTAAAAGCATCCACAGAACCTGATAGTTTCATGAAAATGAAATGACTGCACTGCTGACTCTAGCCCTGTGCATTATATATGTGCATGCAACATAATGATGCACATATACAACATAGAGTTTTAGTCACGATGCTCATTTTGTCATTTGTCCCTTGTCCCTTTATAGATATCCATGGGAAAGGAAAGTAGCTACTTCTTTAATAAATACCTGAAAAAAGAGAAAATTTGCAAGCAAATACCAATTTTCTGTCATAGAAGGAGAAACAAAATTGAAAATAGTTTGACCCCCCCCAACCCACCCCCTGGGAAGATATTTCCAGCTTCACTGACATATCACTGCTTATTGGATCAGACAGAAAATGCAGGAATAAGTTTCCCCACTGCAGGAAAAATAGGCATACTGTACAATCATAAATATTTCTTCCAATATGAACCTGTATTCATTTTTGTGTAGAAAACATAAAAACTAAGAATGCAGAGATACATGGCAGTGTAAAAGTTGTGAAAAAAGTTTGTAAAAGGAAATACTTCTTCCTTTTTGAGAGAGGAAAGCTCTCAGAGGAGAGAGCAGGCTGACCAGAAAATGGCCATCACCTGTGCTGCTATTTTCCTCTCTCTTTAAGCCCTCTCCAAAGTCAGTTGACTATAAAAATGAGGCTGAGAGACAGCTGAGGGTGTTGTGTTGGGGAGAGGGAGAGAGAGAGAGAGAGAGAGAAGAGTGTGTGTTTGAAAAGCAGTCAGACGTAATTTTTTTCTAGCAGTATTTGGAAGCAGGAATAGTAGAACTCATAATGAATAGTAGTTGTAGTAGTAGGACTTGCAAGTAGTAGTTGTAGCAGTGGGAGAAAGTGCAGTGGTGAGTAGTAGATAAATAAATTGGAATGCTTGTGCATGTTGTCTAGGAACCTATCTTGTGTTGGCTCTTTTGTGTCTTGAGCTCACAGAATTGGATATAATTAAAAAAACCTGTGACACATGTTGTGGTGGGATATCCATAAATAGGTGGGGTATCCAACTCAGGATGGCAGCCACACAAGTGGGGGCTCAATTCAAGTTCATTGTATACTCTATGAAAAGGAAACAAACATTAGCTATAAAAGGGAGTTTGGCCTTTGCAGAATTCAAACTTTGCAAATAATAGCCAACATCTTGTACCAGAACCTACACCACATAAATAAACAAGGAAAAGATAAAAGGTTCCTTAGAGATTACTACTATGGTAGAGACAGGTATCCACTCTATGTCTGGAGTTAAGCCAAAGGTGAGCCAGAAAGGTGACTAGGCTCAAATACTTGGACCAATATCACCACAGAAATGTTAAAGCAACAGCAGCAGGAAAGGCTTAATGAAAGCCTTAAACAGGAAGAGCAGATGTGGAGGAAGACAGAAACGAAAGATAGGCTACAATGGGAAAAGAAGGAAAGAGGCAAGAGAATTTAGGGGCACAAAGATTTACTTAAAGGGGTCCAGTCACCAGAAGGGGCACAATCACCTCTTAAGTTTTTCAGAGTGCATAGAGAGGAGATGGGCCCAAAGAAATAAAAATTCCTAAAATGTCAGAAGTTCTAACATAAAAGCGTATTTTGTCATGTTTGAAAGAGTTGCTATCTCTTGTGAATGGTGGCCTCAATAGCTCCATTTTTAAGAGGAAAGGCTTTGAGAGCTTATAGTAATCTTGCAACAAGAGAAGTAACGGATTACTCCCATGTCCAAGAGATAATCCTATACAGGTATTATATAACTCCCAGAAGTTTAGGGGCTACACATATGACAAACATGAAGGGATTCATTAATTGTGCACAAGATTGAAGATTTAGACAGGAAATGGTTGAGGCCAGATGAAAGGAGCAAAGAAAAAGTGGCAGAAAAAGTAATTTTAGAACAGTTTCTACAGGTACAGTACTCTCTACCAAAGTGAGGTTTTGGGTGCAAAACACAACCCAGAAACAGGTCAAAGGGCAGTAGAATTGGCTGAGGACTATATGGCAACAAAATGGTCAGAGGATGTCAGAAAAATAGATACAGAAGGAGAAAGAATAGGAAAGCCTGTTCTAGAAAGAAGCCTAAAGGGATAAAGGTGAAATAAATAAATAAATGCCCAAATAAAAGAGCATTGGTAATTGTGGTTATTACAACTGTGGGACTTTTGCCAAAACTAAAAGCCAGAGGAAAAGGAGAATGTCTGCAATACGCAAGCATCTCTGGGGAGAAAAATTATAATCCCAGCAAGTTAATGGGATCACTGTTAGAGGATTAGTAGGTACGGGGAGCAGACAAATGTTAATACATTCTGATTTAGTACAAAGGCAGCATCTATGGGGAAAGAGCCCCTTACAAGTATGTTTGGGCAGATTGAAAAGGTTCCATTGGTTAAAGCCAGAGTGTAGACACAGGGAAAGGAACAGGTAATGGCGGTAGCAGTAATCCAATTTACCATGTAACCTAATGACTGGAATAGATTTTCCACTTATAGAGGGTTGGACTCAGAAAACAGGATTCAAGAAGGAGGCTAAGGTAGAGGGTGTAATGACAAGAGCCCAGTCTAAGACAAATAAAAGAATGGAGCAGAAGCAGAAAGTGAAAGAACCTGGGATTTGTCCTACGGTAATTATCTTGGTTTCATAGGAGAAATGAGATGTCCTAGAAAGGAAAAAGCTTTATGAAAAGTTGACAAAACTTAGGAGTGAATTCCTAGAGATAGACACTCCTAAATGGGAAATTCACCTAGGACATTACAAAAGAAAAACCCACCATTAAAACATTGTTGGCTAGCAGCAGAAAAGGAGAGAAACAGGGAAACAATACCCAGATTCTAAGAAAAATCAGGGTTGCTGTACTGAATAAGGGTTTCATCCCTATATGAAGGAACTAATTGAACTGATAACAATTTGCCAGGGAATACTGCAAGATGATTTTGGAACTAGGTCATGAAAATCCATGATCTGGACATATGGATAGAATAGGATCACATACAGAATTTTGGATAGCTTTTATTGGCCCAGGAATGTAGATCCTGCCCTATGTTTCAATTGGTGAAACCAAAAGGGGAATATGATAAAGTTCCTATGGAAAGATTGCCTTTAATCTCTATTCCTTTTTCTAAAATAGCTATGGACATTGTAGGCCTTTTGCCACAATTAGTAAATGAGTATATCCTAGGTATCTGTGATCATGCAATTCAGTATCTTGAAGCAGTTCTATTAAGGGATGTGACCAACAAAAGAATAGCAAATTAGTTGGTCAAAATCTTTTAAGTAGACTAGGCATATCAAACGAGATCCTTGCAGGTCAAGGATCCAATTTCCAATCAGTGCTGTTTAAATATGTATGTGTGGACCTGGGAATAAAAGTCCTTATTCACAGGCAATTATTATGAAAAGGGTGAACCAGATCTTAAAAATTATGTTCAAGAAATATGCAGGCCAAGACTCAAAACATTGGGATACATGGCTGCTTTTCTATTGTTTCCCTACAGGATAATTCCCCAGGCATTCACAAAATTTAGCTCTTTTGAGTTATTATATAGGAGACAGCCTTAAAGAGTTTTAGGCATTATTAAGGAATGGTGTGGTATGAAAACTTAGAAGTCCCTAAGAACTTAATCAAATATATATTAATGCAGAGGAACAAGTTAAAAGCCCTAGGACACATTGCCCAGGAATATTTAGAGAGAGCCAGGGAAGGCCAGAAAGACACTATGATAAAGATTTAAAGGCAAAGCAATTTAATATAGGAGATCAAGTGCTGTTGTTATTACTTACTAAAGAAAGCAAACAGGTAGGGTTCCCACATAGTAAAGAGAAGAACTGGGCCAGTAAATTATGCACTTGAGCTGGAAAGCAGGAAAAAGAATCCACTATGCCATCCTCCTGAGGAAATGCTGCAATAAAGCTGAACCTGCAATGGCTTTGTTTCTTCTAAAAGAAAGGCATCCAGAATTGTTAAATTAAGCTTGGGAGACAATACTGCAACAATCCCATGGAAAAATACATATTAATTTAGGCCTAGGGACTATCAAAAGAAAGATAGAAAAAATGTTGGGGCTATAAACATATGTTTATCATATAACCAGGTGCAACTACCCTAGTAGAGCGTAGAATAAAAATGGGGAAACCTGACTTATTAGACAGCATCCATATAGGATTCCTGAGCAGTTGAAAGCTGACTTATAAAATAAAGTAGAAAAGATGCTCCAGATGGACGTTATAGAACCATCTCAAAGTGACTGGCCTCTCCGATTTTATTGGTCCCAAAACCAAATGGAGACATATGAGTTATGTGTAGACTTCAGGCAAATAACAGTAAAAAAACTCAAAGTTTTTTTTTTACAAGTTTTATAAGTTACATGCAAAATGCCAAAGCTTCAATATTATGTGTTACATGCTTGGGTAGTACTCTAGGAAAATCTGAAAAGCTGGAGTATTATTGCTACTGTACTTAGCAAATAGATAGCTTATGAATCAATAATGTGATTTGACGCAAGTTAACCCCCTATATATTGGTATAACAGAAAAAGTTAATATTTTTTTCCTATAAGGCTATGTAAAACACTTATTGTATTTCCTAACACATGTGTGCACAAGCACATTTCCTGAAATGGATTTGTAAAATTGCATAAAAAAGCCCTGGCTTATAGAAGCCCTGGCTTATAGAATTGCATAAAAAAAGCCCTGGCTTATAGAAAGCTATTAGTTTTTTATTGTGCTCTCTAATGTCCACTATTTGGATTCACTTCACCATTATTTTATATACCTTCTGTAGCAAGCTACCACACTGAGAGAGACTAATCTACTTAAAGTTGTTAAGGATGTTGTCTTATTTGTTTATTATTTAATTTATATGGTACCCATTTCATAGCAACTCTGTGCGGCTCCCAGTAAAAAGGTAAACAAATTACAAAATGATTAAAATTAAAAGGACTGAATAAGAAGCTAAAAACTAAGAAGATGGGCGATGTGGGGGTGGATATTGTCTCTGTCAACCCCAACAGCCACCCCCAATATAACAAGCCCATATCGGGGTCCCAGGCTAGCTGGCAGAGCCAGGCTTTCAAATCTAATAAATTAATACCCGTTTATTGAAAGTCAGTTATTGGCATATATTATATAAAAATAAAAGTTTTAAAATGAAACAATATATACTTTCAGGTAGTTTTATGGTGGGGTGAGTAAGAAAAAACTTTAAATGTGTATGTTCAATAGGTTCTTACTAGTTATCTTAACAATTTGTTTTGAAAAATCCCGAAATGCTTTATTTTGTTGTTTGCCTTTGTACTTTTCAAAATCAATGATTGCTATGTACAAGATGCAGGTTATTAATGCATATGATATTTTCATTGTTGATAAAAGAGTGACATCAGGTGGATAGTTTGTGCATAAATAGTTAGGTTTTTAAAGTTTCACCATGGCCTTTCCCCTTTCATAATATACAAATGCATATTTTTATTAACTCAGTTAAGAAAGATTTTCTTCTCCTACATTGTTATTTCAATTATGGTAACAGTGCATTTTCTTGAAACTGAGACTGTTATAATTTGGAAAATGTAATGGTTTCCTCAGTTTTGTTGCCCTTTAAAAATTGCTGTAAATATACAGGCAAGACCAGTATGCAATGATACAATGTCCATATCAAAATGTAATAGAATATATCTAAATAGGAGCATGGATTCTGTGATCCTTTAGACCAGAGACTAGTGAGGAATGATGGAATTTTTTGGTGAAAAATACCACAGATTCTTTATCCTTTATTGGTTTATCAATGATTAAGTTTTTAAAGCTGGTCAATGCATTTTAATTTTTTGGGAAGGAATAGATCCACAATGGGTAGGCAGGTAGGTCAATTATATAAAGTGGACATAAGGGGTGGATTTCTGTCTCTCCATATTATTACGGCTTGAACAGATTGTACCATAATGTTCAATATATAGCATAGCACTTAGACTTATATACCACTTCATAGTGCTTTACAGCCCTCTCTAAGTGGCTTAAAGACTCAGCATATTGCCCCAACAGTCTGGGTCTTCATTTTATCAACCTTGGAAGGATGGAAGGCTGAGTCAACCTTGAGTCCAGTGAGACTCAAATTGCTGTCAGCCAGCAGTCAGCAGAAGTAGCCTGAAGTACTGCATTCTAACCACTGCACCACCAGTGCAGTGGTGGTGTATCATTAGAGCTCCATATCAGCATTTAGGATGCACCACCATAGACAATAATTTGAATATTAAAAACAATATATTTATTACAGATACTTACGCTGTTCTTGATACTGGGAAACCAAATGAATAGCTTTCAATTCTCTTGTCTCGGTATTGTTTACACAAAGTATATGAGTGCCATTTTTCAACTGACATATTATCTAAAATGCATAATCAATTATTAATTTGCTATAATTTTCTATGTGTAGCAGAAATACTGTATTTATGTAAAAAGGTCTCATTAAGATCTTTACTTAAAACCAGCGTGTCAATTTCTGGTATTAACGCTGAATATTTGTGTAGTTTTGGAAGCATACACAAAGATGTCCATACTCACACTTAAACAATGCTCAATACTTTACATTTCTGTTTATTGCGCACAACTGCAATCTTATGTACACTTATCAGGGAGAGGCCTTATTAAATTGAAAGGGTATTACTTCTGAATTATATATTTTAAGACTTGAGCTCTAATCTTTTGCATTAAATAATGAAAAAGAAATCTGAGTGTCTGCATGCACATGAGAAGGAAAACTACATCCTCTCAATACCTACTACTGGCTTGTACCTTCAATATACAGTACTTTATTCTACCACTTGCAACTTTCACTTGGATAAGGATTGCCTATTTATATTATAAAAACAATATCAAGCTTTTAAAAATATGCATTGTGCCACTTAGACAGCTATGTTAACCATAAAAAAATTAAAGAAATTTTAATAAAAACATGCAAAATTATCTAATACAGATATATATTGTTATTATATTTACCACTTGAGGAGTGGAGTAATTTCTCTGTGAATAAGTGGATTCCTCCACAGCATTTTGTTCTGCTGCCAGATTGTGGCCTGCCTCTGTACCATTTGAACTGTGAAAAACACCTTCTTCAGTATTATTTACTACAAGGCTTACAGTTGTCTCTTTGATCTCATTCTGCAATACAAGCAATTTCATATTTTAAGTAGGATACATTATATTAGAATATTAAGAATAAAATCTAATAATTTAAACAGAACATGCTGACATTGATATGTAAATAAAATTTCAAATTGTCACTGTTTTTAATTGTCATTAAAATATTTTTAAAAGGAACATTTTCATTTTCTTTTAACAAGTGGCTAAAGAATATCAAAGAAAATATGGCAAAAAAAATTTGCAACTTCTCCAGGGAAATGCCTGCTTTATGAGCTGTGGCCATTTGGTTTTTAAGAGTTTCATCAAAGACCCCTACACAGTTAGCAGTTGTAAGACAGGGTGTTTTTAATGTTATTTATTTTTTGTTTTATATTCTGAATGTTTGTTTTTAGCAATCCTAAAGCAGATTCTATTAAGATATTAGACTTTGTCTCTTTGTTTAAAATATTTTTATTCTTTTCCATTACCAATCCTCTCCCTTGTAATAAAAAGGATACAATAAAAAGGATGAGCAATACAGTAATCCATAAATGACTAATATGTATAATAAATACTCTGAAAACATAACTCAGGGCACATATGGGTACGGTACATAGAAACAAAGTTCAGCTTCAAAAGGTCTTCAAATGGGTGATTCTGCTTGCATGATAATTCATAAACTCCTACTAGATGTTGAGCTAAATGTAAAATTAATACTTACTGATCCTGTTTGTGATACATTTGTATCTTGAGATGAAGCATGTATACCATTGCAAAATTCTACTGTACAAAACAAATGTGAAAAATTATAAGGACAAATTATTATACAATGTATAAAGCATTGAAATCAAAAAGTAAAATAATTTTGGAAGTATGTCTGAGATTAATTCAATGAAATACCTCAAATGAGAAAGATGGCATAGCCATAGGCAACTCTTATTAAAAATTTTCTTAACTTTTCTTCCTATGGGAGGTTCAACCGAACCTTAGTCCCATTTTAAATAGAAAGTTTTTTTCATTTGCAGGAGGAATATCCTGATTGCAATCTAATTTATTCATGTACAGAAGAACTGATATTTTAAAATCACTTACCATCAGAGCAGCCTGATAAGGTTTGTGACACTGTAGAATTATTAACAATCCCTTTGATTTGGTCACAAGAAATAGTGTTACTTGCATTTGAAGGAGTTAATAAAGGTCTCAGCACCTAGGAAACAAAGCAGGCATCCTACTGAAGCTTAAAACTATTATTTACATTGTTAAATTAAGCCTTTATGAGTTTTCTTTAGCAGAAAATATTTTCTCACCTAGAGACTGTCCCAGATTCTCCAGAATAGATTTCTGAAGGGAGTGAGTTTAAGATTGTTGGCTATATTAGCAGTAATCTGAGGTCCTGATATAACTTTCATTAACCTACTCTCTTTTGAAACATGAAAACAGGAAAGTGGTGGAGGAGTTCTATAGAGTACTTAAACTTTCATAAGGCTTTGCACAAATCTCAACACTTCGTGAACTGACTTAGGATAAGAAAACAGCTTCTTTTATGGATTAGCCCAAGATATTACAGAACAAGCAGTGGGAAAAATACTTTTTTCACAGTGAAACAAACTGGCTGTGTTTGCATACATGCCTAAACAGCAGAAAACAACTTCCAGATCAGTTTCAGAAGCTTGGAAAAAGATGCCCTTGCTCTAAAGAATTTTTAAAAAGTGGTTTGTTTCCATGTGTTCTGCCTGTTTCAACCAATTTGGACAGCCAATCCTATAAATTATCAGTTCTTGCAATGGAAATGTTGCACCACAGCAGAGACTAGAATGCTCTAAGTATGTATGGATGCACCAAAGCTTTAATTTTAGATATTGTCTGGATTTGGAATTGAATAATCCAGATTCAAAAGTCATCACCACCATTCAATAGAGGGCAAAAATGTCATTTTGCTCTGGTTATGATATTTAACATATTTTGATCACTATATGACAGAGGTCCCCATCCTTTGGAGCACCAGGGACTGGTTCTGTGGAGACAGGTTTTTCCACTGACCGGAGGATGCGTGCTTTTGTGTGCTGCCTGCATCTCGTGGATGGGGCTTTGCTTGTTTGTGCGGACCGGTTGCTGGCATGCTGTGGCCCAGTACTGGTCCATGGACCAGGGGTTGGGGACCCCTGCTATATGATGCAGAATGTATTTTTTATAAAATTAACATGTTTTCTCTCTTAAAGTATCAGGATTTAAAAGATATTTTGGCACTAAAATATATAATTCTACATCCCATATATTAAAAAACAAGGAGTTGTTGTTCCATTTGGTAACCTAATAGTTTTTACTTGTTATATAAAATATTTAAAATTTAAAACATCTTGAAGTACTTCAATTTGAATTCAAAGCAGATATTTTGCACTCAAAATGCTCCAAACAACTCATAAAAATTCAGAATAGTTCTGAATTTGAAACAGAACATTTTTGAGTCCAAACCATTTTGAATTTAAAATGTTTTGTATACTTCCAATAATAATGAATAAGAGAAACTTGTATTGTATATCTGCATGATGTGATAATGTAACTCGACAGTCTTAATTTTGTTTAGATTTAATCATCAGTACTCAATAATGTAATTAGTTTATTAGTTTACAATTTAATATAATTAGAATATAATAAAACATAATAAACATTATAACTATGATATTTTCTAAATGGTAAATAGAAGCACAATCTTACTGGTGTAATTTCTGTATTTGTACTGATTGTTCCATCAGGAGCATTGGTGACAAGAGATAGTACAGTATTTCTATCTTGTATCATTAATGAAGAAAATTGAACACTGTATGAATGTAGTTGCAGTTCTGGTAAATATGGACATCTTGCTGCTTCTGAAAGAGCCTCTTCAGATAATTTTTCATATTTTCCAAGGACTTCATCACAATAATCTTGTGTACATGGCTGCATTTTTACCTCTAGCACTGTGCTTTCATTTTCCCTATTAAGCGTATGTTTCAAATGATCAACTGCAGTTTCACCTGTGCAATTTAAACACGTATCTTGACTACAAAGGGATCCTTTATCAACTGGCTTATTTAGTAAATCAGTCTTAAGATTATGGTTTTCAGAACTAAATGCAAGTCCTTTATCTGTCCTGGAAATTCCAGCAAGAGTTAGATGATTTTCCGTAGGTATAGTAGTTAAAATTTCAGGCTGGCTATGTTTCATTTCAATGGAAACATGTCCTACAGTAGTTTTCATCTTGGTAAATGTATCAGCTTCAAAATAAGCAAAAATAAGCAAAAGTGACATAAAGCTGCCATCATAAACTTACATATACTCTTCTCCATATATATTTGGACAGTATATTAAATATTAAGTTATATTCTATACAGTAAATATATTCATTATACTATACAGGGCTTTTTTTCTCATAGAACGCCCAGAACGGAGTTCCGGCACCTTTTTTGGATGGAACCTTGTAGGATAGGCAAGGCGGGTTGTATGACATGTGTGAGTTCTGGCACCTTTTTTTTTTTATACAAAAAAAGCACTGACACTATATATTAAGGCATAGGACTAGAAAGCCTAAAATAAAATAAAATAATTGTAAAATTCAGTAATATAAACTGTTTTTTAAAATAATTAACACTTATAAGAGATGCACCAATGAAGAGATTAAATACCCTTTGAACAGCTCAGATTTTAATTAAGTTTTTCTATGGTATGGAGCGATGGATCTGAATTTCTGGTGGAAGAGTCTTCTTTAGGATAGGCTCCAATGCTGATAAACCAAGGACATTAGGGTTAGAGATACATGAAGGCAAATAGAGATACTACCCCGTGTTTCCCCGATAGTAAGACACCCCGGATTGTAAGACGTATCGGGGTTTTCAGGGGGTCGGCTAATATAAGCCGTACCACGAAAGTAAGACATATTACTCCTGCCCACTTCCGCCTCCTGCTTAAAATACTTAAATACTTAAAATACTTAAAATACTTAAAATAAAACTGACAATTGTTTTCCAATCAATATAAGCCGTACCCCGAAAGTAAGACATAGTGGGGCTTTTGGGGATAACAAGAAAGTGTGACCCTGTCTTGCTTTAGGGGAAACACGGGTACATATTGATGGTGTGAAATGGTTCTACACACCTACAGAATTTCATCACATGTACCAAGTAAATCAAATAGGAATGTAGATCTCTATATACAGCTCTTCAGGAATGCTTTTTCTGCATTGTGCATGATGGGAATTATTGTTACACATGCAGTTCTTGGCTCTTTTGTTTCCTTTTCACACACATGTGAAAATAATGACTAATTGTGACTTTCTCGAGTGCGATCGAGGATGGGCTGCCTCACGGCTGTATTGAAAAGACTTGTGCTTATGTCAGGGTTTAATAAGTGTGCATTATCTTTACCTAGACGCGTAAGTTCCAGCTGCTGGGTAGACTAGTACACGCGTTAGCTCAAGAAATCTGATCTGATCTGACCCTCCTTCCCCCCCAAATATTTCTCCAACCTGCCGGGTTGGGTGAGTATGTGCGTGCGCATGTCACATGAGGCGAATAAGACCTGACGGGCCATTCGTACATACAGTACTTCTACGTTTCTCCCGCTCACCTTCCCCCTCTGCAGATTCCCGCCTTTTCCCTTCCATCATGCTTACGAGCGCCTGCTCCAATTTGGCGAGGAAGAGCCGTTGGGCGGGGATCGGGAGCGCAGCGGTGCCGCGAGCTGAGGCGGAGCCTGGAGGGCACGCGCTGGTTCCGGGTCAGATGACCTCGCCTCCGAGAATACAATCCCCCCCGTAACGCCTCGCCGGTGGCCGGGCGCGCGCGCTTGCAGGGCAGGGGCGAGTCCTAGCGATTTTTTTTTTTTTTTAAAGTTGCTTTTGGAAATGCATGACCTTGTTCTGCTCATTCTCTCGCTTGACGGTATTTAAATAAAGGGCGACGTCGTTTCGACCTTTTCACTTTGTGAAGACAAAACGGGGGGGGGGAAGACGAAGTTCTACTTTTTTTTTTTTGGAACAAAAGACAAAACATTCTCTCCGACAGGGATAGGTAAAAAGGCTGTGCACATGAGCCCGCACACCCAAATTCATACCGTCCATAAATCAGACTAGGAGATCCAGTTAATACCCGGAGATAGACGAGCATTAATCGCCGGCACTACGCGCACATTGTCCTGAAAGCTTATTGGCCTTACAGTACTTAAAAAGCCTGTAAGTTGGTGGATTTCATGTTCTTCAGCAGACCAAACAGTTTAAAATATATCTTGATCATTTTCATTTGATCTTTTTAATTAGCGTTCTGCACAGTAATAAGTACAGCCTTCTATACTTTTAAAGTTAAATCCTCATTAAAGAAAAGTTTGCAACTTACACTTAATATCGCAGAAAAGGAAAATATAAAGACAATGTACTATTGTGGCATTTGTCTTTTCCCTTTTTAAGGGAATGAATAGGGTCTGGAGCCTTTTGTTACACAAACTAACATTGCAGATATGGTGTAACCTCTCCCCCCCCCCCCGCGAAATGTCTACCATAAGATAGGTAAGAATAGGAGGATCTGGAACACTTTTCTATTGCATGTGATCTGTTTCTGGGGGGTGGGTGGGCTTGTGCTTATATGCATTTATGTTCCTTATTGGATAAGATAATGAACCACATGTTCATTATATATACCTGTTGGCAACCCTTCAACTTCTTAAGTTCTACCAATTATACAAAAGCCCATTCCTGCACTTGCCTTTTACATTAACATTTGTGGTGCTAATGTTGCCTTTAAAAAAACACAGTGATTATCTTACCACCCTACCCTCACCCTCAAGTCCCAGATTTAAGGTGATCTAGAAAATAACCAACTTTTTCTGCTTAAGGTTCCAAGAGAACTGTTGTGTCTACATTGACCAGGTTAGTCTTCCTCGTTGATAGGTATGCAGAGACAAG
This sequence comes from Bothrops alternatus, assembly GCA_034064705.1. Classification (NCBI taxonomy): domain Eukaryota; kingdom Metazoa; phylum Chordata; class Lepidosauria; order Squamata; family Viperidae; genus Bothrops; species Bothrops alternatus. Next base: position 17,569,452 of record JARGCV010000248.1, read on the forward strand.
TGAGAGAAGGCAACACATACCACTGGCTATTCATTAGCCTATCATGAAGTATTTTTCCCTTCTACCAAGGAACATATGCTTTACTAACCGCAGCTGAATGAGCATAGATTACATCACAGCAAGTTATTACATTGTTGCAGCCTGAACAAATAAGCGTACCTAATGGAGTAAGGGTTTCAACCTGCCTTCAGCATTGGGAAATGAAAAGTCTTAATCTTACCCTTTGTGGTATAGAACTTCATGAACTGGCAAGAGAGATGAATCTTGATCTTCATAAGAAAACCAGTTTAGTGTAATGAAGGTAGAATATTGGTGTTTTTTCCTACTCTATTGGAAAATCCAAGTTGTCCATGAGTTGCTTCTATAGTGAGATGGGCAGCATATAAACTTACAAATAAATGAAAGCTCCTTGACTGATTTGGGACAACTAGCTCTTAAAATTAATAATTCTTGAATGACTGATACAACAGCAAAATCTCCTGCTTCCCTGTGAATATACCATGCTGTTATATGACCACAACAGGATTAGGGTTCATTCCTCCCAAGTAAGTTTTAAAAAGTCTTCTATCCTTTGAGAGAAGATGGGAATTCACTTAGCAGCAGATGCTGTTTCATTAATGGCCAAACATTATTAGACTCAGCTCAGAAAAAAAAGTTAAGATTCCAGGAATTTCAGTTTTTATGATTAAGTGATGCACCGCAAAATACAAAAGAGTTACAAAATAAATTGGACTTAAAAGGAATATTATGTTAAGAACTTAAGCAAAATATGTAAACTTTAGGATAACTGTTTTATTCTAAGAATATACTACTTCCAAATGCAGCTGATACAAAAAATGTAATGGAGTCAATTTTAATTACTAGACAGTATCAGTTTTACTCTATTTAAGTGATAATATGGGAAAACAGTTTAAACTTTTCTTAGATAACTGTTAGCCTCTTATAATGTCTGTTTTGTATTTGTACATATGTGGACAAGCAAATACTCATTTACAGGTAGTCCTCAACTTACGACCACAATTGAGCCCAAAAATTCTGTTGCCAAGTGAGACAGTTAAGTGAGTTTTGCCCCATTTTACAACTTTTTCTTGCCACAGTTGTTAAGTGAATCACTGCAATTGTGAAGTTAGTAATAGGTCATTAAGTGAATCTGGCTTCCCCATTGACTTTGCTTGTCAGAAGGTGACTAAGGTGATCACATGACCCCAGGAAATTGCAATTAAAATAAATGAATCAGTTGCCAAATATCTAAATTTTGATCACATTACCATGGGGATGCTGCAATGGTTTTAAGTATGAAAAATTGTCATGTCACTTTTTTTAGTGCCACTGTAACTTTGAACAGTCACTAAATTAATGGCTTAAAATACACACACACACACATATATAAAGTCTAAATATTGTCAAACCAATTCCTTCAAAATGAATTTCAATGTAAATTTCTATGAAAGTTATAAATAATGAGAACAGTCCATATATCTAATATAAAATGCACACTTTTAAATAATATTTTTATTAAGAATAAGCTGTTTACTATGTGTTTAAAGATTTACAACCAAAAGCAGTATTATATACAGGCAGTTGACATTCTAAGAGGATATAAACCAAGGTCAGAAATAGTTTTTGTGTCCATTTCTCTCTTTTTTTTAAAAAAAAAAGACATTTAACTTTTCAATCACTTACAGTAAAATTCATATTAACTTCAGCCAATTACACATTTATATTTCCTTAAAATATGAAACATTGCATTGATAATGCACTAATTAAGCATGTTTACAATTCAAATATCTAAAACCTGAGTCAAACCTAATAATGCTCTTGATAAAAAAGATTCTTAGAATATAGAGACTGGTCAGTTGGTAAAATAAAAGCATATACTTAACAGAACACTGACTTAAGAATGCAGCATGACATCCATGGCTTTCCCCCCCATAATTTTGTGATGTTTACCATTCTTGATCATATGAAACATGCCCTATCTATTCTTGTGTGGATTTATATTTCAATATTTATTTACGAAATAATATAACTGATTTGCATTAATCAAAGTCAAAGAATTTAATAGCAAATTCTCTGGACAGCAACTTGAGTCCCATATCTTCTATTGGTATTAAAAGCTCTTGAACATCAGGGTTTTATTAGATTAACCCCCATATTTGTTGCTTCATTGTTCTTAAAGCCATTAAATTTGGAGAAACAGATAATTGATGGATAAGGCCTTTTAGCTCTTATGTAAAGACTTATGAGAGACTGATAAGAATTATGTCTTATATAATGACTGTAGAGAACATTTCACTGTCTGATTTTTGTAATGTTTGCAGCATTTCTGATTTCTGAATAAAATTCCTGCCAGCCATAAGACCAACTATCTTTTTTCTTTGTAATTTTTAATACAGATTTTTTTTTAGTAATGCCATTCATGATTTGTCACTTTCTCTACATTTAAAAAAAATCTGAGATAACTCCAACTTAATCTATGACATTTAAATGTTAGGTATGTATATTAATGACTGTTTATGACTCATACGATAATAATTACTTAAGGCAGAAGGTGGTCAAGCTACTTTGACTGGTCTTTACACTGAAGATTGTCCCAACAGATTTTAAACCAGCAGATTAATTGTAATGCAGAGTGATGAGATGAAACAAACTGAATACAACTCTTGAAGCAAGATAGTAACTTCCCTTTTTTGTAAGAGTGTAAAAATTATTCTCATAAGAAATAGCTTTGATCATAATACAAAGGAAAATTGTTTGCGAGATTTTTTGTGGAAACATACCCATTTTTATTTGCTGATATTATACCCCACGTTACTGCAAATTCAGCAAATCTTATTTTTCAAATTCAGCCATTCAACTTTTGAAATTCAGCAAATACAGGCTTTAAAATTATATACAGAAAAAGCCTCCTCTGACATTTCAAGTAACAAGACAGGCTTAATTCCAAATAGCAAAATGTTTCCCCCCCCCACTAAGCACAATTCACTACATTTGCCTGATGTTTCTAAATGTTCAACTTAACAAAATGCCTTTATTTATGGTGTATGTCCTAAATTGTAACTTTCTGAAAAAAAACAACCCAACAATTAAATGAATTATGTCTTCTGCCATTATATTTCAAGTCATATTTTTTTCTGTTAGCATGAGATTGTAATAACATACATATTCTCTTAATTTATAGAACACAAATAAGAAATTGTTAAATTAAGACAAATGAGGAATAAATTTCATGTTGCAATTCCTCACCAAATATAAAAATCTCAACAGTCATTTCTCGTGAAAAAGAAAATTCTTCTGAAAACTCAAAGGGATGGGCCTTCGAAGCCATACAAAAATGCTTGTTTATATACCTGGGAATGGATTGCTGCTTAGCATAGCTTATTTTCAGTCACTGTACAGAAGAGTTCTCATCTCCAACATTGGCCAACTAGTTCTTCTACTGTTACAAAGATCATTTAGTAGAGTTTTTGCCAAGGTGAAACAAGTCACGGATATCACACAATGCTTGTTGGATGTTTTTCCCAAAGCGATGAGAATCCTAAAAAATAGTTAAAAATCCAAATTCACAATTACATAGCAATCTTATAGTGAATATCAAGTGTGCATGCATACACAACAACTATTTTTTAATGTATGAAACCGATTGCCATTTACTACTTTTGTTTATTCAGTGATGTGATTTTTATAGGTTCTTTTTATAAATCCTTTAATAGTATTAACGCGTTTGGAAAATAATTCAGACTTGATTTTATTTACTGTAAACATTTATGATAGCCAAATCTAATAAATTAGATATGATATGATATTAGTAGATAAGTATATGATGAAAGTGAAGAAAGGTAGATTCCAAAGCCATTTTCTCTAGGAAGTCATTTTTGAGGCCTGGATGAAAATGTGTCAAGAGCAGCAACACTGTATTATGTAACATAAAACCATTTTATCTGAGATAATATAAATTATCTGAGATAATATAGAGTGCTGGTATCTAACTGGATCCAGGCTTAGAACCTAAGCAGAGCTGGGCCTGATTAGTACTTGATTGAGAAGAATTTTTTTGCAAAAGGTAATGGCAAGCTACTTCCATTATGTTGCTAAGAAAGCTGCATAAATGGATTTGTCCACTGTCTTAGAAGTCAAAGGAAATTTTACTTAAACTTTGGTACCTGAGAACTTCATGAGGTGCTGAATAAGTGTTTAATGGTATGCCTGCCTACAAATAAATATACACACCTCCAAACTCGCCTAACCCACTCTGTCTCCTTGCTCACATACACACACAGTTCAGCATTTCTTTTTTCTCATGGAGAACACAGCAACCTTCTGCCCTTTTCACTGGGTATATGAAAATTCCCCCCAAACCCAGTGATCAGTGGCTTATAAGCACCAGGGATATGTTTCAGCCCTGGTGCCTGAAGGCTGTTGGGATCAGCATGAGAAGGAACTATCTCTGGCCTTTATCCTATCAAGACTAAGGGGTTGTGAGTGTTTGAGCCGTCGAGGTCTGGGGTACTCCATCTTTGATCCTGGATGTATCTGTCTGGACAACTAACATAGCAGTCTGGGTTCTTTTGATGAACGTCATCTATTGGGATCCCAGAAATGTGCCTTCTCTGCAGCTGCACCTGTCGTTTGGAAGGAGGTTCCCTGTAAGAACCAGAAGGCTCCCTCTTGGCTGTTGATGGGCCTTGAATACAAGGCATTTTGCCCAGGTCTTGGGCAAGAGAGAAAGGGTAAAGCCCCTTTCCTCTCTTTCTGCTCAGTTTGTTGTTTTGTTATTTTTTTTAATTACATTTTATTAACTGTACTCTCGTTTTACTTGTTATGAGTTGTTGGGAGTCAGGTGGCATAAAACTTGATAAAAAAATAAATAAGACAGAAACAAAACCTATAGTGGGTTGCAGGTGGCTTCTCTATTTTCCAACCTTTGTTTATTGTAACCAGAATATACACTTGCTTATTTGGAATATTGAAGTACATTATCTAAAAATATCAGGCATTATTTTAAAACCAATAATGTATATTATACTGTTTCTTGTAGATCCAATTTTCTGTTAAGATAAGCAATTGAGATACAAAAATGGGCTACAGGAGAGTAATAGGCCCTAAAATTAATAAAATACTTACTGTTTCAATACATGAAAATTTACTGGATACATGGAAATTGACGAGATCCTCGCCCGCAATAATGTAAGACACTCCATAACCATCATCAGCAACCTGTAGAAAATGTACATAGAATACCTCAGTTCTCTACATGTCTATAACAAATCACTTCAAGACTATTTTGATTAATAGGACACATTTTTATGTTTCAATAAAAGCAGGCATCATGTGAAAACAGTTTATCATTCTGGGAAGAATTGAAGGGAATGTCAGGCTAATATACTATGCCCTCTCAAGCTTTTGGTTGATAGGAACCTTTTGCTTTCCCCCTGAATTGATATAACCTCAGTAGTTAAATCATGCATTCAATTAATCACAATTATTAATCAAATTTATTTAAGACAAATGTCGCCATCACTAAACACTAGCCTTATTGAATGATAACGCATTTAGAAAATCTAATGGATTTGTTTAAGAAATTATGTAGAAATAGTACTTAGATTTATACACTGCTTCACAGTACTTTACAGCCCTTTCTAAGCAGTTTACAGAGTTAGCATATTGCTAACTGGGTCATCATTTTACCGACCTCAGTAGGATAAAAGACTGAGTCAACCTTGAGCCGGTGAGACTTGAACTGCCAAACTGCTGGCAGTCAGCAGAATTAGCCTGCAATACTGCATTCTGATTATTGCGCCACCACTGTTCTTGATAGGAAACATATATGGGGGAATATCACTTCTTGGGGGGAAAAAAACAGAATTCAATTTGACAAAAAATTATAAATTAATGTTATTGTGATCAGAGAAACTTCTCTGAAAATGATTTATGAATGGTCCTTTTGAGAATTAAAAAACTGCATAATAAAAGTTAATCATCTTCCTGTTTGGTGTTTTTAAAACAACTGTGGTGAATGTATCATATTCACGATATGGTATCAATTTATATCAATTCCTGATATTGTTCTAAAATAGTGAACAGATTTATTTAGTCTGGTACTTCTGTCTATCATATAACAAGTTGTCTTAAGTTGATATTAGACAATACAAGAGGGATAAGAAGCTATCAAACCAGCATTTATTTGCTGAAATATATAGCAGTCATATTTACAATAATGAATCTTAATTTGGTTCTGTACTACCTTTATTATTAGATAGTTAATTTCATAAAATATAAAAAAGAAAAACATTTAATAACCTATTCAGTTTTGCAGAATCCTTCAGTTGGGGTTTGGTTAAACTATATAGTGCATTATTTAAAGTTATTTTTATAGATTTTTAATATATTATTGGTTGAGCAGCTAATAAATCCATAACAATAACAAATAGAACTTTTCCCTTCTCTGATCTATTCCAATATTCAAGCAATGTTAACATCTTAGCCTTTTGGTAAACTGTTCACTTGCAGGTAGAATAATAGATTCTACCCATCTCAGAAATTAGAATATGGAAACTGGGGTAGTTGCTTAGGTTATGAGAAGAACAATTCATCTAATGCTGTTCAATCAGTTCTTTTAAAAATACAACATTTCTGATCAACAACTCATTTAATTGTATTTTTGCTCTTTTCCTTAGATATGAAAGCTTAGGGTTCATAAAGCTCATGTTTACATTGATAAATAATTCAGCATACGTCTGCAGCGTTATATGGTGGATAATGTGGTTGGACACGAGGTGATTTGTAATACTATATATTTAAAATAAAATACATGCAGACGTACAGGTCCAAAGCCTCCACCACTGGACTCCATTCCAGGATTCTTATCCAGATCAATATGTTGTTGAGGTGTTTGACTTGTTGAAAGTCTCCAGGGTTCCGCCAAAACCTGGGAAAGAAGATATAAGAAATTGCACACTTTTCAGCTGTTTGCAGGAACAAAAAGTATTATTTTGAAATCAAAGGACATTATAGTTGAGTAAGTAAACCATCTGCACTTTTGCCAAAATCTCTCTTTACAATCACAATTTCACCAAAAAGGGATGTAAATATCCCCAAATCAGTGGCTGGAATGAATAATAGAGTTTTTCTATGAGTTGTGAATGGAAGAGTGCAAGATGTCAGTATTCAATGCATGTTGCTTTCAACTCTCAAAGGCCTGTTCAGAGAATATTCTGTTTATTATAGCTGCGTTTTTGTGAAATCAGATTCCTATATCTCAAACTATTTTGGTGATAGTGATGAGGAACTATTATAAAAAATGGCATAGAGAGATAATGTGGCTCTAAATAAAAAGCCTGCAAAATGTGATAAAATAATTATAATGACTGAAAAACCTTTTGTGTTGGATTTCTGCTTTACTGTATTTGTTTATATACAATTTAGTCTGCTTTCCATTAAAAATAATCCCCCCCCAAAATCTTCTGTGGCACGAAAGTTAAGGAAAGTACAACAGTTCAAGGATGGATGACATGTGCAGTATACTATGGAAAAGTATTAAAACCTGAAAATCCTATTTCTTTTTTTTTACCCAAGCACCTAATAGTAATCATGTATCTTTTCAGAGGATAGCTGCACAATTTTAGGAAAAGCTGTAGTTTCCTCAAGAAGGTGCATACACATATGATCATACTCAAAAGTATATTTTTGAAATTAAATCCAAAGCATTGCATAGCTCTATCAGTACTTGGACCGGAGATCATTAGAACTTTAAAGTTTGTAGGCTAGACCAGGAAGTCAAAAACAATCCCATAAGACCATGACAAGCTAAATGTTACTAAGAAAATTATAGGAAAGTGACCATATAGGCACCAGCTCCACTCAAAAGGAGCTGTTCCTTTTATCACTTTTCTCTTGCAGTTTTCCTTACTTGGAGAGTTTTTAGAAAAATATGTTAATTTTGGCAGACTCTTTGGCCTGCTTCTTAGAAAAACCACTTTGTTTCATATAACCCCCAGGTGTTTCTAAAACATCTCAGTGTGATTCTTGATTTGGTTGAATCCAATGCATACCTTCCATTTTTGTATTCAACATTTCTATTTCCATGATTCTAGGCACAAAAAAGGCTAAGATATGGCACAGCACTTGCAAATGATTGTAATTCTTGTTTCAATAAATTAAAGTGTTCAGAATGCAACACTGAATATACACATTTAAAATTTGAAAATATAAATATGTATGTTTTAGCTTTCTTTGATATGCTAAATTCTTAAAATATACTTTTCATTTTCGCAAAGATTTTTAAGCCTCAGAAAGTTTTCTCAGATGCTTCAAAGTTTCTAGTTTAAAAAGGTTTTCAACTGGTTGAATAGATCATTAAAAATGCAAATAAAATGTTGTATTATAGTCTTTGCACAACAAATAGTATGTGGCTACTTACTTCTTTTAGAAAAGGTGATTCAACAACAAGGTATTTGGAGACCACATAAAGGCAGAAAAGGTGACGATCAATGCCAGCACCAGTCATGGCCAGGCGATATAAACACTGATGATTAGCAGCAGCAGCCTTGAATAGCATACACTTCTTTTCAGGCTGTAGATTAAAAAGGAAAACAATTGACTATTTCTGTTTAAATGCTATTAAAATGAAACATCACATTCTAGAAAAAGACAGACAACTCATCCAACCACCAAAGTCCCTTTAGGAACACCTGGAGTGTAACATCCTACCCACTGGATTTCCTCACCTCTAGAACCTCCCACCGCACTTCTACTGCAGATGCTCTTCTAGGGAAATTTAATGATTTTTTCACACAGAAATTTATTAAGGAACAAATGGATGGAGAATAGAAAAGGGAGATCTTATATATGCTTTTTATATTGGTACATGCCTCTTTTATGAGAAAAAATTATTTGAAAATGTGACTTCAGACGTATTCTCAGTACCCCATAATATAGATTCTGAAAGTAAAGTTCAAGTCTTTACTGCTTACCGTCTTTCAATTAAATTAGTCTCTTAATTCAATTATTTTTTTAAAAAAAGCACGCTATAAAATACTACTAATTTAACAAAGTTGTAGGAGTTTATATAAAGTACCTGCTGAGCAGTTCAACATCTTCATTACAGTATTTCAACATAATGCAGTTGAAGTGCTACTTGCTGTTTATAAACAAGTACTGTATGAAAAACACACCAGCTATCAAGAGACTGAAAAAATACCAATTTATATTATATATCAAAAAAAGGCATTATAAAGAATGTTCAGATTATCAAAACAGCTGCAGCATGCCTATAAAGATAATGCTCAAGATTTTGCAATCCAGAGACCACCAATACATAGGGTAAAACAGCTAAATATATAAGCTCTGCGGAGTCAAAACAGACAGATGTGCCTATCACATTGCTCGCATCTGACAGATAATGGGAAAGGCAAGGCAATTCTAACAGTTTTCTATTTTTGTTTTATTGTCATCCCATCTAGTTTATATGCAGTGCAAAATGATGGACTAGAAGAGAGAGACACTGGTATTCAAATTATTGAAACACCAACAATCTCAAATATGCTGATTGAATTACTTTAATGGCTGAAAATGAAGCAGCCAAGAAAAATACTGATCTGCTGTTCACTATTTTAAAAAGATAACAAAACCCAGTGCCAATCCAATGCAAATAAAAGGAGAAAAAATAACAAATGTTATCTTCCTAGATCAAAAATATACAAAAATACTACATGGGAGAACAAGCTAACAAATCTAAACAAAATATTAAAGTGCAGAGACAGCCTGCTGATAACAAAGGTACACTTTGTACAGACAATTATTTTCCCAAGTGTAAAATGCTTATTTATTAGATTTATTAGATTTTATCCCACCTTTATTACTTTGTGAAATTCAGATCATGAGAATAAACAAAGAAAAACAGATAGCTCTAATTGTGATGCTAGAGAAAAAGTTTGACAATACATGAAACTGGCAAAAGAACAAATCATTCAATACCAAAGGAAGTAAAACCAAACTGCTTGTAGGAAACTCTTAACACTATAATGAAACTATGATTAGATATGTTGGAGATAACATGGGAAGAAAAAAGTTCAAGGCAATTGAAAAACAGGCCAACAGAAGTCACGGTAGATATAGGTATTATGATTGATGACATAAACATATAAGGCATTATTGACAGACAATACTGCAAAATGATGTCTTTCTCACAAAGAGCCAGAAGTGATTGAACAAATGTACACATCAACTTTTATCATAAAACTGGCACTCAAAATTTGAACACTTCCGTATGAGGTTTCTATGGTGGTTTGATAATAGCACTGAAACTCTAATGAAATCAATTTATATTTTTCACAACCTTGATCTACTGAGGCCTACATTTTTTTCTGTACTCATTTGAAATCATGCATTCATCAGAGGAAAATTGTGATTTTATGTTCTGATCATCAATGGTTCATAATGGTAATAATGGCTTTTACATACTGATCTGGAAATCTAAACTAATGATTTAAGTAATATGAAAGATAAAAAGAGTACTTTTACGTAGAAAAATTATAACATTTAATCATTGAAAACAGAGTCAACACTTTGAAGTCTTAAATTTAAGATACCAAACACAAATAGTACTTTTTATGACCACCAGATGGCTTCATGTTTTCCCAGCTACTTAGTTTCAGAGGCAGTACTGAATATATACTCACCAAATTTATGATGTTCCATTTGGAAAAAACAACAAACATAATGTTTACATAAAGTTAAAAGTAGAAATTGCATTGAAAAAAATGTTTCACTTTGATGTTTTTCTGACCCCAACCAATTTATTTTTCTGAGGGGAAAAAAAACTTGAAATATTTCCCAACACTTTTAGATATTTATTTACTACAATGTATTTATATAATTCAGGAAAGCAAATCAAACTACCTATTTTAGAAACTGTGGACTGAAATAGAAGTAAAACAAAAGCGAAGGTAATAAGTTGATTAGAACATTCAACTTACAGTTTCATTTGGGTCTTCCATAGCTTGCACAAATTTGCAGGACTGGACAGTACATGAGCGGACTGTTTCTGTTCTGCCTTCTCTAAATAGGCGGGTCATAGATGCTTCGTATGTTAAGCAAAATTTTCCCATGTCCTAACAAAAATACAAAGTTATTTATACGCAGCAGTAAAAAATGGCACATATGCATGTTATTATTTAATTATTTAGCATACGGCGTTGGTACATGAAAGCCAGGAGGAGTCTACAATGTTATTACAGAGTAGGCATTAGTGGGCATTTGACTGCCTAAGATTGCTACTTCATTCAGTTCATGCTCGCACGCTATCCAAAGTGCACCACAAGGGGTGAACTAGCTCTGCGCACAGAGCAGTTTATGGCATTCTGTGGGAGTGTTGGCTTCATCTGGGGCTTTTTCTCCACTGGCGTATGTTCACCTTGCATTTGGGTTAGGCCTGGTGCTGGTTGGTTTCTTGCTTTTGCCATTAGTCCCAGCAAAATACTACTTATATATCTACTTGCATTTGCGTGCTTTCGAACTAGGCTAGGTTGTCAGGAGCTGAGGTGAGTGACGGGAGCTCACTCTCTCACACAGTGCTAAGGCTTGAACTGCTGGAATGCAGAAAGCCAACCTTCTCCGGCTAACAAATCCAACATCTTTAAGCTGCTAAAACTACCATATCTCTTTAACATATAAGTTACATTATATTATGTCAGTCACATAAACATTAACATTGATTCTTAATTTCAATACAAATACACACCTTTCTTCCCATCTCAATTTTTAAAAAAGCTAAGTAGTATATAAGAATAAGCTAAGATGCACACTACGTACAGTATAAAGAGAAGGCGGAAGGACAACAGAGAGCAAGTCGGTAGTATTGGACTTTGTTCCTAGGTGGGCAACAGTATCTAGGTGCATATTGAGATCACGCTTAATCTCCCATGGCAGAATCCTATGCAGGTCCCTCAGCAATTCTTTTACTGACTTCAACAGAATTTAATCCCCAAAACATTTTAAAATATTTATCATTTCATGCTGAGTTTTCTCTGCCTATTTTCCTTGTTCTTTTACTTTTGTCATTTCAGTTGTTCCTTTCTGAATAGTTTCCGTATCTATGATGTATGTTTACGGAATTACATGCAATATCACATGAAATATGTACTGTGGTGTTATATTAGTTTCTGCTTTAGATACAATCTCTCTGAACCAGTTCTCAACACTCTACTACAGTATTGACTGCAGGAGACTCTTCATGAATAAGATGCATTTGTGAATTAACAGATCTTTGCCACAGACAATGGCAAAGCTTGATAAAATAGAACTAAATGATGCAAAATACAAAGCTGCTTAAATTTCATTTCTGGGCGACTGAAAAAAAAATACTACAGTATTAAAGGGCTTCAACATGGAAGCTTTAGAAAAGGCTGCCAGCTCTCATTAGCTACACTTTTTAATCTGGGGAAACTTTTTCTGTTTAAGCAGGAACTTTAAAAATAGTATCAGGTACTTCATTTTTTTTTTTAAAAAAAATTAGACTAAAACACCTAAGATACTTACCCTATAATGAGCAAGTTGCAAAGCAAGTTGCACAAATGCATCGGGACTGGTTTTGGTTTTCTTCATTAATCCTTTCCCAAATGCATCAAAAAGAAAAGAATGAAAATCCACATCATCTGCTAACGGCCTTGCAATCATGTTAAGAGACTTCTCAATCACTTCTTGGCACTAAATAATAGCAACAAGCGTAGTATTATTCACGAAATATTCAGAGGTCACATTTTTTAAAACATTTAACTCTAAATTTATCAGCTTATCCTAAACAAAATCAGCAGTGATTCCACTGATCTATTTTAAAAACAAATGAGACATTTTCATTGAAAAATGGGCAGATGTGTACTTCAGTCAGGAAGAAACATTATAGGGGAGCATCCTGAAGTATATCTGATATCATGGATCTAGAACTGGATAGGCACCCACCTCTTCAGGGATTTCCCACTGCAGCTTGGTAGGCATGGGAATGCCTAGAGTGGTCTCCCCTTTGCAGTGTCCATCTTCTGTGTATCCCAATTCAAGACAATCAGAATACATGACATTCTGGAGATGGATAGTGTAGATGGGTTGGGGGAATGAGTGAAATAATTATAAGCATGCGAAACATACTGCTGCAAATCATACAGAAAAAAAACGCTTCTGATTAAATCTTGCATTTTGATTAAAAGCTTCAAATTATCAATGGCAAGACAAGAAAATGTTAAGCAAGGCAAAAACCTGTCTATCAATGTTCTATGATCCCATAACACATAATAAACTTCCACATTTCTTAGGTATGTGTTATCAACTATATGGTAGATCCATGGTACGTAACAAAATCATGTACAATGTTATTGATAAACTTCAACTATTCTGTTTCTAGCATATATTTATTTTGTGAGGATCAATATCTATTTCTATCTATTTTCCTAATCCTCCTTACTCGATAGTATGCAGTCTTCGATACTAATCAGAAGTCAAGAATTGTCCTCATCCTTAAGAACAAAGCGTGCACTCCTGCTGTAATCCATTTATGATAGGAAACAGCAGTAGAATTTAAGTTATAGTTCTAGTGCTTGCATGGTCCACTGCATAGTTCCAACAGGGATCTGAACTTTCTGCAGAGGAAGAGTCACATTTGACCCTTGAATGAGGCACACTTCAAAGGTAGTTAACAATTACAATTACAGACTGGTAATAGAAATGCTCACCTCCCAAAGATGTCCGACAATTGGGGCGTCTGCCCAAGCGTGTTCATTATTCAGGCCCATTTTACCATTTCTGAACACTATGAGATTAAACGACTTGTCAAACCACCTATGCAAAACAATAATGCCCATAAACTGTTTTATCAAAATACTTATTAATAGTAATCTCTGAAGGGCAATGTTTATGCAGTCAAAATGGAGCCATTCAACTGCAAGAGGGAATTATCTATAGACTTGACAAAAAGATTTTTCTTTTCAATTTTGCAAAAATTTAAAAAACACCTTAGAAAAGATACCCATAGGGAGATGCTATGCCTACTTCCTCACAAACATACACTAATAAACACTCAGCACAGAATCCTGCATGATGGGAATACTGAAGAAAAACTGAGGAAGGGGACAGAGAATGGAGCAAAACACTGAAGGAACAGTGTTCCAAACTGAAACTCTATTTAAATTATTAAAAATAATTTTATAACTCAATGTTTTTTTCACTCAAAACATTTTTCAAAAATAAACAAGATTGATGTCTTTACCAAAAAAAACGCTTCAAATTTGGAAGAATAAACATGTAGCCTTGATATAAGATACTTCTCCTCCACCCTTTAATAACTTATATAGAGAACAGGACAATTGCTATAACTTGACATAAATGAAACTTAACTGAAGATGTAACCTTGAGAATAAAAAATTCCTACTACAAGGAAACTCAATAAAGGACAATTTTAAAAAATGAATAGGTGATCATGTATTTTTCTGAAATCAACTCTACTGGTAATAAGGATAGTAGAGCTTCAGCAATTTGACCCTATACTAGTTTGGAGAATTCAATATTTAACTGTCTAGAACAATCACAAGAAACTATTTTGAAAATTCAGTGGTCACTATTACAAATTAGGGAGATCCACCGCTTTATTCAATCTTCAATAGAAGATAGCATAAGGCTTGCACTTGATTCAAGTCGAATTGGCACATGCTATATCTATTTTAATTATTCTTCTAAAAGTTTAAGAGGTTGTTACAAAAAAGGGTCTTTCTTTTGTGATGGCCATGTGACCATCCTTTTGGCATAAAACTCTCATAATGCTGATGAGATTAGCATTATTACTGAAAAAAAGAAATCAAAACTACCCAGAGGTAGGATATCAACCTTAAAACAATGAATCTATCATTTACTTAATCTTAGCAGCTAAAAAAGTAATTGTCCAATGATGGAAAACTGTAGATAATTGAACAATTGAGAGATAAATTAACAAGGTCTTCAAACACCATGTTAGAAAATATCCCAGATAAAACTTAAGATAATGAAATACCAAATGTAGGAATCACAACTTTATCAAATTTGGATGGACTTTATATGTTAACTTGCAACAGACATATTTTCAGCTGCATTTTAGATATACAGCAGACCCAAAGCTTATCATTCAGTATTGAGCAGGGAATGAGAGAAGCATGTGTCGTATACTTTTGTTTTAACATGTTCACGATAAACATAAAGGAATGCTTGTGCTAATGCTAGAGATATGTTTGTTGGGAATGTGGATGTTGTACGTGTCTATTTTTGTAGGCTGGAGGTAGCAGAATCTGCCATGCTGGGACATCACTAGTAGCTAAAGAGAGGAATGGAAGGCATTGCTGAGTCTGGGGATTAGGAGAAGAGGCCCGAGAGGGCTATGCTGGGAGAAGAAAGGGACAACATGTACCAGCTTTACTTCATTTGTCCTGCTGAATTCTGTTTTGCCCCAAACCTGAAACAACCAAAACATTCAGTCGTGGTGTTGCAGTGGTTAGAATGCAGTATTGCAGGCTAATTTTGCCAACTGCCAGCAGTTTGATTTTCACTAGCTTAAGGTTGACTCAGCCTTCCATCCTGAGGTCTGTAAAATGAGGACCCAGATTATTGAAGGCAATATGCCAACTCTGTAACCACTTAGAGAGGGCTATGAAGCACTAGGGGGAAGTATATGTCTAAGTGCTATTGCTATTGCTATTCTGAATTTCATTTCTACCAAACTATGGCTCAGCCAAAATGATATGGAAAAGTCTTCAGAATACAATGGCTTGTTCTTTTTTTTAAAGTTTTTTATTGAATGCAGAAAGAAAGGATTAAAAACATTGAACATGGTAAATTGTCTTTGACAGACATCTCAGTCCATATTATACATTATTTACATAAAACTTATCTATATACAAACTATACATTTCTAATCTCTATTTTTTATTTTGTCTCATCATTTGTGACCTCTATCTTTTTTCCCCTCCATCTATAAAATTTGTTCCATATCAAATAAAATTCTGTGTCTTCCTGGTCTTTTAATCTTTTAGTTAACCTATCTAATTCTGCGCAAAACATAATTTTCTTTATTAGATCTTCCAAATCCTTGCCGCCGTAACTACATGAATGATTAGATATGTGTCCTCTTTATTTACATTTTTCTCTAGTATTCCTAATAATAATGCCTCAGGTTTGTATAGAATGTTTTGGCTAGTCATTTCTATTACCCATTCCCAGACCATACACCAATACACCTGTGCTTCTCTACATGTCCACCATATATGAAGAAAGGTTGCCCTTTTCTTTTTTACATTTCCAACATGTAGCAGAGTATCCTTTATACATTTTAGCTAGTCTGGCCGGAGGAAGGTGCCATCTGTAAATCAAATTTTCTTTATATGATGTCGCTAAAGTGATTTTATTATTTCGCTCCCATAGTTGCTGCCATTGATCCATATTTATATTATATCCTAAATCTATTGCCCTCTTCACCATTGTTTCTTTAACCTGCTCCTCATATAGTTTATGTTCAAACAGATGTTTATAAATATTCTTTGTTTTTTTATCTGGGCCTAGCAGTACCTTGTCTAACCCCGTATCTTGTCTATTAATACCCCATTCTTGCTTATCCTTCATATATTTAGCTTGTATCTGAAGATAAGACCACCACTCCAAGTCTATTCTTGTTGTTTTAGCTCTTGTTTTTGTTTTAAATAACCTTCTTCTGTCAAAATGTCTTTCTATATAATAGCCTTATCTTTCCTATACAAATTGGGATATGTGACTGCCTCCAATGGCAATAGCCAAGCCGGAATCTTTGTGTAATATCGAAATTTAACTAAATTCCAGCTTTTTATTAATTCTTGCTGAACCTTATGTCTTAAAAATTATTGATGATTTCTACTTTGCCCAATCCATATATGAGCATGCCAGCCCTGCTGGAGATCATAACCCTCTAAATATAAACATCTTTTATTTTCTAAGGTTATCCAGTCTCTAATCCAAGTTAGGGCCGCTGCTTGGTAATATAGCTCCCAATCTGGGAAACCTAAACCTCCCCTTTCTTTGGCATCCTGTAAAGCCTTTAATTTTATTCTTGCCTTCTTACCGGACCGCACAAATTCTAAGGTTATTTTATTTAACTCCTTAAAAAAATTCTTGTCTAATTGGATTGGGATGTTCTGAAACAGGAATATCATTTTAGGTAAAATGTTCATTTTCACGGCAGCAATTCTCCCAAGTAATGAAAGATGCAAATTTTTCCAATGGTTTAAATCTACTTTTATATTCTTAATCAGTTTGCCATAATTGTCTTCTTTAATTGATGAGCAGCGTGCTGAAATAACTATCCCTTGATATTTTAATTTGGAAACTACTTGTATGCCTAATTTTGCCTCAAGATTTCCTATTTGTATATTAGTCATATTTTTTGTTATAATCTTTGTTTTGTTTCTGTTTATTTTCAAACCTGCCAGATCCCATATTCTTCCAATATTTCAAATAGTTTCTGCCCTGATTGTTCTGGGTCTTCTAATATAAATGCTAAGTCATCTACATAAGCTTGAAGTTTGTATGTTTCTTTCTTAATCTTAAATCCTTTAATCTGCTCTTCTTGTCTTATTCTCTAGCAAGAATTTCCAATGTATAAATAAATAACAATGGCGAAAGAGGACATCCTTGTCTTGTACCTTTCTGTATGTTGAATTTATCGGTGGCCTCTCCATTTATTATAATCTGAGCCTTTTGTTTGGAATATATTGCAGTTATCACATTTAAATTTTTTTCCCCAACCTCCATTAATTTTAGCTGTTGAAACATAAATTGCCAATTGACATTGTCAAAAGCCTTCTGTGCATCCAGGAACAGAAGTGCCACTTGACGATCACTATGCGCTTCATAAAATTCGAGAGTGTCTAGGATTGTTCTTATATTCCGCTTAGTCTGTCTGTTTGGTAAAAACCCATTTTGGTCTGAATGTATGAAATCAATTAGGTACTTTTTGAATCTCTCCGCCATTATTGAGGCAAAAATTTTATAATCAGAATTCAATAATAATTATAGGTCTATACTTTTGTATCCGTGTTTTTTCTGCTTCTTCTTTTGAGATCAATATTATATTTGCCTCTGACCAAGACTTAGGTATTTTAGCATCGGTTAATACAGCATTAAAGACTTCTAGTAGGTATTGATTAAGTGCACTTTGTTGTACTTTATATAATTCCGCTGGTATTCCATCTGGGCCAGTTGCCTTATTGATCTTTTGTTTATTTATAGCCCTAATTATTTCAGCCATTCTTATTTCCTCATTTAACATGAATTTAATTTCCTCCGGAATCTTTGGTATGTTTACCTTCTCTAAGTATTCTATTATCCTTTCTGCATTTATTCCCTCATTTCTTTTATATAATTTTTCATAGTATCTTTGGGCAATTCCCCTTTTTATAGTCTCCTCCCACTGAATATCTCCTTTCTCGTCTTCCAGATTAATAATTCATTGCTTCTCTTTCTGCCTTAATTTATACACTAACCATCTACCCGGTTTGTTCGCATATTCAAAATTATTTTGCTTAGCTGCTAGAATACAATGGCTTGTTCTGGTTACAAAACTATTTTTTCATGTTTCTAGTGATAAAGTTTAGACAAATACAATAAATGGTGTTGGTATAAACAAAATTTAATGGAGCTATATTTTCTTTTCCTTTTATCTCTCCTATTTTTTGCTTACTATTTCTTAATTCTTTTCTGTGCATTGCATAAAGAGGCTATTGTGATAGGTTATCTGTGTACTGCAGGGGTCCCCAATCCCGATCCGTGGACCAGAACTGCCAGAAACCAATCCGCACAAAGCCCCATCCGCGGGATGCAGGCAGTAAATGAAAACACGCCCCCTCCAGTCCACAGAAAACCCTCTCTCCACAGAACCAGTCCCTGGTCCTCAAAAGGTTGGGGACCTCTGGTTTACTGTTATTATTGTGTATAACTAAACTGCAACATTAGTCATTTCTCTGTCTCTAGAAATTGTATACTGAAACAAAAGTAAGCCCCAACAGCTATACAATTATTAATACTTCACCAAAACCTATAATTTTCAGTAATCTCTGAGAGTGGCAGTAAGAGTTGAACACATGAGATAGGCATTTTGTGTACAAAACCAGAAACTCTTCAATGAAAGATACAAATATAACATTTCTTTAAATGTTGAAACAGAATTCAGAGCTAATCTTGACTTCTAAAAGGACTTATTGTTTAATTATTCAAAAAACCACTATAACCAAAAGATATTAAAGCTAGTCATCAGTAAGCATTTCACTGAACAGTGTACCATTTGTTCTTTGATTTTCAATGGTAGTCAAACCCAAGCTTTCACACAGATTTTTTTTTTCACCTACTGAAAATGGAATATTTATATATACAAGAAAAAGATGAAAGAATCCCTCTTTCTCGAGCATAGTATACCTGTCATAGCATTTGCCATGTAGAAGTGCTTTTGCATATGTATCCATTGATGTAACTGGATCTGCTTCTCGGTAACCTTGAGCAGTATCGTCCAAAGTAACAAAGAAAGCAGCCTTTTCAATTGCATCCAATGACTGCTTGTTCTTTCCTCTTGCAAAATATGTTTGGCGAGCTTTAGCCCAAGGAACTCTGTCAGATGAATATAGAAACAGTGTGTAAAATCACTTGAACAATCATTCTTATAAAAAGGGTGTAATTGTATATTCAAAGTGATGTCTAATGAACTCTGTATGCATTTGTGTGTGTATGTGCGTGCATGCACATCTTCAAGTCAGTATCGATTCCAGGAGGGGGAGATACTGTGCCCCATTTATACAGAGAGTCTCGGGAGACACCATATGAGATGTGAATCCTATTCAGGATTGTCCATTGCTGATGTGCACCCTGGATAACATGACAGTATGAAATAAACGAACTAGCAACTGCTGTAGCCAGTAGCTGTAGGCTTTCCTGGCAATGAAAACAAAAACAAAAAAAGTCTTTGTCGGGCCCAAATGATATGAGAGATTGGGAATATTATTCCAAATCAATGTTGAGGGGCTCAACAGATCCAAGAGCCAATATGTTTCCTAACTTTTATTGGACAGTAACATAATAATAATAATTTTTATTTTGCGGTCACAGACCAAAACGCAAGTGCAACAAAAGAAAACACAAGAAAAATATAATCACAAACAATGAACACCAGAAGCCTTGGCTAAAGGGAATTACAACGTTCTCCTCTAATAGTTACAGCTCTTAAAAGAAATTTAGAAACCTGAGAAGTAATATAGGAGGAGCCATCCCCTAGACAATATAAAACCAAATTACTAACATTAGAACCAGAGGGATCAATTCCAAGGAGAGACAATAATTTAATTCTGGCTGTATTATACATAGGGCAGTATAATAAGACATGCTCCACAGTTTCAACTTCAGCCCTATCACAGGGGCATAGTCGCTCACTAAACGGGAGCCTCTTGAATTGCCCGTCGAGTAGTAGGGCAAGACATTGAAACGGGCTAGGGAAAAGACTCTTCTATACTTGAGGATGGTTAGAGTATAGAAATAAGAGGCCATCCTCAATCCATAATTATTAGAATGGCTAAAGATCAAAGGGGAGCAGGTTTTGTTGGCTTTGGCTCTTAAGTATTGCAAATCTATGTCCACAAGCCGTTGGAGTACCCTAAACTGGGCGTCCTTGAGACCATAATCTCCCAGAGCATCCCCCGTAAAACCTAGCAAGTGGAGTTTCTTCGTCAGCTCCCAACAAGAAGTATGAGAGTCAGCAAACACTAGGGAGAGGTAGCTACCAGGGGCTGCCGAAAAGAGCACCCAAAACCACTATTTGAAGGTGTTAATCCACGCCAAGAATTTGACTGAACGAATGCCCAGTTCCAGGTACATCGAAGCAAATCCAACACAGGGAGGAAGACCCAGAAGTTTCCTAAGAAAAACAGCCTGGGTACTTTCAATACAATCCTTGAAGCCTCGTATCCATATGGGAATTCCATAAAGAGTTTGGGCCAGGGTTTTGGCTTGATATATACGCAGAGCAGAAGGAATAAACTGGCCTCCTTGGGTAAAAAAAAAAATCTTATAATCTACTGATGGCTATAGGAGGCCGAATTCAGCACCTGGGTTTGATGATTAGTCCAAGCACCAGTATTCTGAAATTGAATACCTAAATACTTAAAATGGAAAACCTGCCTAACATTGATAGCCCAGTTGTATAATTTCTGGGCTCTAGAGAATACCAATACTTTGGATTTGTCATAATTAATAGACAAATGGTTCTCAGCACAGTAGGACCCAAATGCAGAAAGTTATCTTTTTAGACCGAGCCTTGATTGTGATAGAAGGACCGCATCGTCAGCATAGAGAAGAAGCGGAATCTTCGTATTTAACAACTTTGGGGCATGAGACTCAATGCGTTCAATGTAAGAGGCCAGGTCGGATAAGAATAAATTAAACAGAAGAGGGGCCAGGACACAACCCTGCCTAACTCCACTCTCAATTGGGATAGGATTTGAAAGTTCTCCCTGCAAGCCACACCTAACCTGGCTAGAGGTCTGATTATACAAAGATCTGATTAAGAACAAAAGACGTCTGTCAATAGAACTTTTGTGCAATTTTGACCACAACAGTTTCCTAGGGACTGAGTCAAACGCTGCCTTTAAATCAATAAAAGCAGTAAAGAGTTTGCCACTTGGTGTAATAGCGTATTTATCAACCAGGTGTGCTAGGACAAAACAGTGGTCCAATGTGGCACAGCCCGCTTTAAACCCAATCTGCTCTGCACCAATAAGGTTAGACTCCTCAGCCCAAATGAGGAGTCTACATTGAAGATATTTAGCATACAATTTCCCAATAATGGAAAGCAGGCTTATAGGGCGATAATCGGCAGGGTTGTTCCTGTTTCCTCGTTTAAAAACTGGAATAATAATTGCTAGACTCCAAGAGATAGGAATCCTACCAGAGGAATTAATATGGGTGAAGAGTGTTGCCAAAAGAGGAATCCACCACTCGGGATTAGATTTTAGCAAAATGGGGGGTATAGCATCGGGGCCAGGGGCTTTGCCAGACTTAAATTCTGAGATAAGCTCAGCGACTTCAGCATGAGTCACGGGTTGTCATATAGGAATTGCAAGAGGCAGTTGTGATCCAAGCTCAGTCGAAATTATTGAAGCCTGAAAGATTGACAAAAAATGATTTTCCCAATCTCTGTTAGAAATACAGCAGAGAGGGAGTTCTTGGTAATCAGAGAGAGAGCTGGCAACAATTTGCCAGAATAGTTGGGTGTTCTTCTGCGGGATAGAGAAGAGAAGTAAATCCCACCTCTCTCTCTCTTTAGCCCTCTTTTTCTTAACAATTAGCCCTTTATACTCCCACTTCAGGCGGTAATAGTCCTCTGGTGGGCGTTTGTCCCCATGGTTATGGTAAAGCAAGTAAACCCAGTTAATCTGGTTCCTAAGCATCAGACATTCTTTATCAAACCAGGAATTGCTTCTTAAGTGATATGGACCCCTTGGCCTACAATCGGCTCTTAGCTTCCTTTGAACACTATTAATTAGTGATTCAAAGGCCAAGATTGTCTCTGAGCCACTACTTGTTAGAACCTGATTATAAAGGCTAAGACATTCCGGAGATGATAAAAAGGAGTGGAACTTTCTTTCGGTATTAGAAGACCATTTGATCCTCTTTATATAGAAGGCTGCATGGGGATCCAATATCTGGGGGCCTTTAGTTAAGTGTATATTTGAGGAAAGCCCAATAATTGTAACCAGGAGGTAATGATCGCTCTCCGTGCGATAGTCCACATAGAAAGCATGGACTGCCTTTCTTAGTAACTGAGAAACCAGTACAAAATCAATAATGCTACTCCCACGTGAGAACTAAAAGTAAACTCACCGACTAGATTGCCTGGGGTACTCCCGTTAAGGATTATCTTGTCATGTTGGGATGCTAAAAGTGCTAACTGAATACCAGCAAAATTTGTTAGCTCATCCTTAGAATGTCTATGTCAACACTGCAAATACTGTATATTCTTGCTTTGACAATATGCAGAACTGTCTGGTATTTTTAGAGTTAATGCAGAGCAGAAGAGGGTGGAAGGAAAAGTCCGGGAAAGAGAGAGGAAGGAAACCTTTGATCTTCACACTAATTGGATAATGTGATATATGACAGCTAATTTAGGGAGGGAACATGCTGATAATTTAATTGCTCAGGGGAAGAGAATTTAGATCTTGGCATACCTTCATTATGCCTGTGCCAACATTTTGTAACAATAAATGACTTTTAGGAAACTCAATGCCTGGAAGTTCTTTGAAGTGTTTCATTAGCCAGAACCATAACATCATGCCAAGATCTAAAATCCTTTCCAAAGAACCTGGGATCCTGAACTCCGTCCACTGCCTCTAACCTTGAGAAGAGCTGGTAAAGATTCAGGGGAAGAAAATCTATCATGAGAAAAGGGAGTTTGCTTGAAGACCCAGGAGCTACTGATAACCCAGAGTGGGAAGCAATAGACAGCATGCTGTGGGAAGATGAATTCTGGCAGACCTCCCAGCTGGGAGCAAAGACTTCAAAAACAGATTGGTACGGAGCTAACGAATGGCCTGCTACTAAAACTTTGGGTGAGTCACTGGAAAAATTTCAAACCCCAGATGTGAAAAGCAGAAATCAATTCCTGCAGAGAGAAGCCTTCAGCCCCTCCCTCGTAGATCAGACCCTGGGTTCCCCAACCAGGGACTGCAGTCCTGAAGACAGAGGGAATCCCAGACGGAGGCCTCTGCAGCATTGGGCAGATTGGCACCCCCCACAGATAGATGATCAGCAGCAACTGAGCTTGCCACAACTAATAGAGGCCTTGCAACAGCTTGGGGTGGCATCAGGAGATGGGTTCTGAGGGAGCCCACGATCTTCATATTGACGAGTTAGACATCCTGGGAAAAGGGCCAGGGGAACTTCCACTGATGAATCGGTAAGAAGCCTTGAGTACCCTGGGCTGATGTCACTTCCTCTGAGGCCATTTCTTCCCAGCTGATCAAGTCAAGGGAAGGATCCTGATGAGATGTTACTCATTGAGGGGGGTTGGTTGGATTGACAGTAGGAAGATCAGTCAGAACTCCATCAGAGAGGGCACCATCAGGAGATTTATAAGCATAGATGTATATTTAGTGGATGGACTAATATCAGAGATGACGTTCAAGGTTGGCACATGTGCTACTGAAGATCTTTTAGGGGCAGTAATTCTCCTAACACTCACAGGTGGTCGATTACTTAAAAGAGGCTTAGTTGACATATCTTTGAAGACTCTTCTTGGCAAAATGCTGAAAGTAGAGATCTTCTCCTGAAGAATAGTTTGGGGGTGTTAGAATTGTCAAAACTAAGTAACACTCGAGTGCAGTATATAGAGGAGGGTAAAAATTCAACCTTCTTCAAATCATCAGCTTCCAACCCCAATAGCTGTAGTATATGACCCCTTGCCAGCCGTATTGAGCCCCAGCGTGGCAAGTAGCCGTTAATAGGATTGATATTTAGGGCCACCTGTTTTGGCTGTAAAACCAGGTGACTGTTTGCATCTAGGGAAATGGAGTTCGAACGGTTGATAGGGTTACATTGAGCAGATCTTTTTCTGAGGCTTGACAAGGGAGGCCCTGCTACTGCATCGGGATGCTGAGCGGCCGGCCCAGCACTACCACTAGCAACCCAAGAAACTAAATAATTTAGGGTACTTATTATTTTATCAAGCTGGAGCTGTATGCTCGCTGTTGTATCTGCAATCAGGAAACATTGCTGAGCCAGAAGTTCTGTAAGGGTGGGCTCATTTAAAAATTGATTGGGGACCGTAGCTTTAGGGGAGCCTTTGTTCTCAATTTGAGGGGCGACACCCTCAACCATCGAAGGATCGCCATGACCGGCAGCAGCCAGTAAAAAAGGAGCTGGAGTTTTCAAACAAAGAGGCTGAGCCAAAACAAAGTCTTCCATCTTGGATTGCTTCAAAGAAGGTTGAGGAACCAGGTCAGTAAGGGATCTGCACCTTTTCTTTGACTTCATTGTGTTAAATAATACAATAAAGGAGAAACAGTGTAATATAACAAGAGACTAATCTTCAAGACAAGTCCTGGATCCAAAAAAGCCAAGGGCCAAGAGTCAAGAACAAGCAAGTCCCGATGCAAACAATAACAAGGCTTCTCACAAGTAAGGCAAGAATCCTACCCTCCCGCCAAAGCAGGGAGTAGGGAATGAATAAAAAAATCACAAAATAGTAAAATAGTAAAAAGAAAATATTAATAAGAAAAATGGTAAAAAGTAATAGGTAAATAAATAGATCAAATAAAAATCACTCAAAACTAGAAAATACTAGGTTTCCTGACAAAGCAGAAAAACCTATATAGCAACAACAAAAAGCAGCAGCAAGGCATTCCCATAGCTGAGGCCCAGCTCGGGATATCAAAAATACAGCTAAAATATAGCTAACCCGTAGCTGAAATATAGCTGAGAGCGGATTAAGTGGATTAGTGACCACACTGCATAAAGTTTCAAAAATGTAAGAGATTTAAAATTAAGAAAATTAAAACAGTAAGTTGGTTTAATCTAGGTTAAAAGCAGAGAACCTACTTGTCTGCTGCTGCTGCTGCTCCCCCCCACCACTCAAGATGCAATAGTGGTTTCAGCCCTTTGAGCTGGGTTAGCTGAGAGAGTGACTCTGGACAGTAACATAGACATGGTCATCCTCCAAGAAATGCACATAGAAAACAAAGAAGAGCAACTCAGAAGAGGCAAGATTCATGGCTAAGATCTATTGGGAGCCACTTACCACCACAACTATGGCAAGGCTACCTATGTTAGAAAGGACTATAGAGAATGCCTCCTTATTGTCAGCTTCTACAAACAACAATATATATGAAGTAATTTTCAAATTAGGTGATCTAACAATAGTGAACATCTATAAACCACCTCTTGACAGCATGGCCAGAGCATGTCTTAAACATCAAGCTGCACCCAACAATCTATGCAGACCATTATGTTAATTGATGACAATGGCGAGCCATTGTTCAACTGGGCCACAGCACACAAAGTCCCATTATCCCCAACCCCTTTTCTCTTGGCATCGAACTCATTTATCATGGTCTTTCATTCTGAAATACTGCTAAAATTCAGTAGATGGTATGATATTACAAGTTAAATTTGTGTGTATTGTATTCAGTATGTCTGGATCTAATCCACAGTATACACATTATACTGCATTCCTCCTCACCTAATAATTGAAATAAATAAAATAAACCTATTAAGGCCTACACTCAGCCATTTCTTAGCTTTACAAGTAAGAGATACAAAATCAGCTGTAACCACTTGAAAGCCGATATTCAAACTTTCAGTTAAAAAAGCAATACTATGTGTTGCTTAAGAAGTTGTTCACATCTTTGGGATTAATCCATCGCAATAAGCTTATATCAATTAATGAAGAATGAACAGACTACACTACTTAGGGTTAAAAGTAAACAAGAGATCAGGTAAATAAAAAAGCAAAAAAAGTTTTTTTAAATTGAGAGACTTACAATTACGAAGTTTCATACCTGTCTCCAGCAGTAAGAGCTGCTAACTTCTCTTCACCTGGTTGAGGCTCAGATTTGTCATTTAGGATCCACTGTATCTGTTGCTCAATCTCCCTGGGTTTTAGGAGTCTGCCATCATAGTACAACCACACTTTGTAATAGCGTCCCTTATGATATACTGCAATATGTTTGCTGTCCTTCAAATGCTGGATAGTGTCTAGAATTGAAAACCAAAATTTGAAATAAATGTAGGGTTTAATAATAAAAAAATTTACCTATTGCAGTCCTTAGCTGCAAACTACAGCTATTTTATTTATTTTATTTTATTTTATTCATTAAATTCATATACTGTCCATCTCCCTGATAAGGTGACTCTGGGCTCTCGGCTATTAATGAAACTCTACCATTCAATTGCATTAGTGTTTACTACGCTTTTCATGAAAAAAAGCAGCTTAATATTTTTTTGAAAAATGTTTTACCAAAAACGATCAGTTTCTTTTTAAATAGAGTCAAGATTATCTTCTCTGCATCCAATTATGTAATTTCATGGCTCCCGTGTGTGCTTTTCCTAAGGTTGGCATCATGGGAAAGTGCTGGGACCGTAATCTGGAGAATTTCCAGCCTGCAACATGTTAAGTCAAAGATTTCTTGACTGTCATTACTAGGGAGGCAACCTTTTTTATAGGCTGAGATACTTAGTTGAACCACTGAAGTTGTTAAGTGTACAAGCAATTTATTTGGAAATACACACATATACAGGCAGTCCTCAGCTTACGATCAATGGCTTAGTTACTGTTTGAAGTTACAATGGATTCCAAATGGGACTTATTTTATTTTATTTATTTTATTTTATTTGGTTTTGTATGCCGCTCCTCTCCGGAGACTCGGAGCGGCTAACAACATGTATATAAAACATCAAATTCCAATACAAGTCCAAATAAAAAAATATCTAAAAAACAAACTAACACCCACTCATATTCACCATTCAATCCACAATCATCCCCAGGCCTGCCGGCAGAGGTAAGTTTTAAGGTTTTTACGGAAGGCCAGGAGCGTGGGAGAAACGCGGACTTCAGGAGGCAGTTGGTTCCAGAGGGTGGGCGCCACAACAGAGAAAGCCCTCCCCCTAGGGCCCGCCAGCCGACATTGTTTCGCTGACGGGACCCGGAGGAGACCGACCCTGTGTGCTCTCACCGGTCGTAGGGAAGTATGTGGCAGAAGACGGTCCCGTAAGTATCCTGGTCTCTTGCCATAAAGGGCTTTATAGGTAATAACCAACACTTTGAATTGCGCTCGGAGACCAATAGGCAGCCAATGCAGCATGCGGAGAGTTGACGAAATGTGGGCACAACGGGGCAGGCCCACAACCGCTCGCGCAGCTGTATTCTGCACTAATTGTAGTCTCCAAACACTCTTCAAGGGTAGCCCCATGTAGAGAGCGTAATCTGTCCCCCCATAACCTCATTTTGGGTGCTTGGAAACTGTTCTGCATTTAAGGCAGTCACATGATGGTGATTTATGATGTTTTTGCCAGGAACAGGTGTTAAATTATAGTTTCCAGGGGAAAAAAATGCTCCAAAACGAACGAATTTGGTTAACAGCAGCAGAATTCCCTTAAAAGACTGCCACAAAATAGATTGTAAAATCGTGTCTAGTTATATGATGACCCTCTTTAAGATCCTCATAACATATGACCGTAATGCAGTTTCAATTATGGTTGTAATTTGAGGACTATCTTTAAACACAGGAAAATAAGTCTTCTTGATGTTTCTTTCTAAATCTCATGAAAAATATTCAAACATTCATCATTCTACCCTAATACAGATCATTTCAAACTAAAAGCTAGTTTTTGTCTTCTAAGATTTATACGTTCAATCTCACAAAAATCTAAATGTTTGCATCTTACCAAACTGATATTTTATAGACAAGTCAAGAGATTTAAATGTCATAACTTAACTTTTATGTAATTTCTATGCAAGCGCTGCAGATATCAATATTTCCAAAGAATGCATTAAAACAACTAGCAACTTAATTATCCCATAAAAGAAGTGTTGTTACATAAATACTTTTTAAAATAAAGACACAACTATCTGTAATTCAGGGTCAGCCCTTGATTTTTTTTTTTCATTATCAAGAGTTCATGCCTATAAAAGCTTAGGCAAAATAAGGTTTAAAGAGAAAAAGTTAGTGGAGCACATTAGTAGTGATTGAGAGAATATTAAAAAAAATAAAGGGATGTTAAAGTTAGGAAAAATGGGAAGAATGTTCATGACTTACTCCAGTTAAATTGACAGACACATTATTAAATGTTATTTGGGATTTTACAAGGGGACAGTTCAAGTATCATGAACTATTTGAACTGTTACCATGCATGCCTTTACTTGTTTTTTAAAATTACCTTTCACAAGAGATATATCTTTTTGTTAAATCAGGGAATTGCAGAAAAATACATTTTTAACTTATCCCAGTTGGTTAATTGTGGTTTCATATATTTGTTTTCTTCCCTCTAAGCCCAGTGTGAGATCTGATGTGTGTTAAAAAAGATTCTACATAAGCACTACAGGAATTTTATTCTCTTGCTCGGTTATAATACTTAAGGCAAAAGAGGGGGAACAAGGATCAGATGATAATAAAAGCTTCTGTTTGTGAGAAGACTCTAGTACTGTGTGTTTTTCCAGTAGTGACTGTTAATAGTAAATGTAAAATATTGGGAATCAGAACCAGCTCCTCTCCATTAAGTAGTATTTTCAAATTATTAATTTAATGCAATTAAAATACATTTAATTACAGAAATATGTTGAATGTATTTAATTGTTGTCGTTCTAACATTTCCACCATTTTAAAATATTTTGGACAATGTCTCTTCATTACGAAATATTTTTTTGTGGAATCCTTGGTGTTTTACTAGGCTTGCAGATGTTTCATTACCCACATAGGTAACCTCAGTATTAGTGAGCGTGGGGTTTGCTCCCCATTTACACACAGCCAACTTGCCCTGCCAGTTTTGATAAGCATGTGGTTTTCTCCTTGGTAGTGTCTTAATGAGGGTACTGTATTGTTTTCTACTTGTTTGCCTGATGTTAATCTTTTATTAGCTAGGGGTTTGCTTCTGAGATGTTGTTTTTGGACTTTTTGTTTTCTTCTTAGTTTTTTAATTGTCTCTTTTGAATGGTGTGTAAATATAGTTTATTTCTGTACCTACTGATGGCTGATTTGTCTGAGTGCCCAGCCTCCAGGAATTCCCCAGCATTTTTGGATTTAGCTTGGTTTAGGATTCTCTGTTTCCCAACTGAAACTATAATTAAATCTGTTCTTGTGTTGTGAGATCAAAGAGTTTACATTGTGTCTTCTGACTTTACTTGGTGTTCATGGATGGGGTCTGCTAGTCTTCTGCCTATCTGGTCTACGTAATGGCTCTTTCAGTCCTTAAATTGCATTTGTAGATGACTCCTATGGCTTCTTATTGGGCTTCTAGGTCTTCTGGTTTACTAAGTTGTTTTGGAAGGCTTTACTTGGTTTGTGTAGCCAAAGGATTCCACAATTCAATCCTGAGCTAGATATTTTCTCTTCTACTGGCTTATTTCATTTCTTCCCACAGAAGTAAATGCTGGACCACATACCAGCTTGCACAAAGTACAGCATAAATTACAATGTGGTATTAATGAAACAGGTGTTCCAATCAGGAACTCTCTTCTTTTTTCAAAGAGCAGGAACAAGGTTCTTTGGGATTCTTTGACTCATGTTTAAAGTTTTCTTAATTTTATAGTTTGTTAGTTTTACTTTTTAAAAGGTTTAGTGCTGTACTCAATTTTATTATATGGTTATACCAGTTTGAGTACAGCTATAGTAGCATAAAAGTGGCATTTTTAAAAAAAGTTTCAGTATCTTTATAAGGAATGAACATTGGGATTTGTAAGATATCTCATCCTAATTCATTCTTTAATTATCCACTTTTTACTGAGATACCCCAAACTGAGATGGCTCATACAGTTTTAGGAACTGGATCTCTTATCACACTATATTAAAAGCACAGTATTTTCTGCAAGAAAAAGCACACAGCTTTAGCAAATGTGACTATTATATGATGCCGTAATTTGCTATATACAAAATGTAAAGGAAGGGCCAAATACATTGACAGGACAAACACTGTACCTGTCTCTATGCCTGGTATACGGCTAGTGTTGAACAAACGTTCATACTGAGAAGAGCACAATGGGATGGTATTGTGAATCATAAGCTGAAAGGAAAAAAGGAAAATCAGAATAGCCCCCAAACAAAGGTTTCAGAATAAGGAGAAAGTGTAGCTGTCACGAAGATTAAAGAAGTGGTTGAAAATAAGAGGACCTAAAGAAATGGAAACAAAAATATTAATAATCACACAAAACCAAACCTCCATAATAGGTAGCAAGCCATTTCCCAACAGCAATTCTTTCTGCAAGCAAAACTTGTAGAAACCCAAGCTAAAATCTTTTCTTTTTAGGCAGTGAAGTATTTTAAATTGGCTGCAGATTCACTCACCAGCTACCACATTGTTTGAAGTGTACAATTCATTTCCTTAGGTTAGGGATGTGACATCAGAATATAAAACAGGCAAGGGAGCTTCACACCTAGCATTGGACTCTTTACAGTACCTGTTGACTGCGGCTTAAAGAAATGGCACTTTTTCCATGCTTATGCTGAAGCCACGTGGGCTGAGGAAAACCACTATTTGAGTGAAAGAGATGTTAAGATGTAACTACTTGTTACCCTTCTGCTGCCATTTTGTTAACTAAAAAATAAAAAAAAGTTCCTAAGGCACACAGCTGTTCTATAAGTTGTGGAGAAGGCACAACTTCTTCAAGAACCAGGAAGAGACAGATATAGACCCAAAGGTCTCTTGCCCTCTTTGAATCAGAATAATGCAAATATCCAGGCTCTGCATACTGTAAATATAAAGATTTGCAATTAGCGCAATAGAGTTAAGAGGGAATTCTGGCATTATTTTATACATTGAATTCTCTGATACTCCATATTTCCTGATGATCCTTCTTACCTGTTTCATTTCCTGGAATACGGGAGGTGTTAAACATCCTCTCCCATTGAGCTGAGCAGAGTGGAACAGTGGATCCCATCAGAAGAATCTATGCCACAAATGAGCATTGCAATTGTGTTTTACAGAAATAATTAGGATGTAAAGAAAAAAAAGCATAAGTGAAGGTTACAGAGATTACCAGAAGATCTGAGGATCCCCAGAGCACTTCAGGCCTGGAGCAATTACCTATAAAGAAGTCGTTCCTATTTGAGAAAACAAGTTTTATGTGGTTTTTAACTTGACATTAATGACTGAATGTGTCTGCCAGGTGACCTTTCCACTGGAGATGCCTTCTGTTAATGAAGTATCTTTCAAAAATATAGTTTTCAAAATGTATCTTTTCTTCCCATAGTTTTTAGGTAGTATTCAACTATTTTCTTTAGGGTATTTATGTAATTATGCAAAATTTGAGAGCCCCTGCAATAGTGTCAAAATAGGATCACCGAAGGGCCTCATACAAATGTAACTTACTTTATATGTTTTTATGTGTGCAAACAGACCTTCATTTGTTTTTTCTCTGCACATTCTATCCTATGCATTGGAGATTTGAGATCTTCTTCCTCAGCATTTTTGTATATCAAATTTCCATTTTAAAAATAGAAGAAACACCCACATTGGGGGGGGGGAAGACCCTTCATGGAACACAGCGTAGTCATCTGTGTCTTCTTTATGCCAATGTAATCGCTGCAAGTTCCCAAATATTTCACAGACATTTCACATATGGCCTATACTACAGCCTTATAACCAAATGAAAACTTGAGTTCTTTTTCCTATTTATCAAAGATACCTTGTATTTGGAGGAAGTTGTTAGGTTATATACAAGAAACTAGTCTAGATTTCATACTTCATATTAATACTTCATAGTGATTACACATAGGACAGGAATAGCTAAAATGGAAGTTGAATCATACACTTATTTCTATATAGCAGTCCATGTTAATAAATATATGTTGTACTCATTCCATACTTATAAATATATTGGTCAGCCCAAATTTCTACTCACTCCACAATTATGAGGAGCCTGAAATACCTGCTCATAACAACAAACAGTGAAATAGACTTGAAATAGTCACATTGTGACTTTGGAAATAAACAGACCCAAATTTCGGACATGAAGAAAAACTATAGTAAAATAGGAAGGTTCAGTAAAAGAGTCATGTCTCTATAGCAATACTCCATTCTTCATCAGCATGAAGCTACCTTTTACAGAAAAGATGAGATTTAAAAACCAGCACTTTATTTAGTTTTTCCCATGCATAGCTCTGGATTTTTAATATTACAAGTATTGCAAAATTAACTTTTTAGGAACTGAGTATTATAGTGTGTATAATACTGAAGACCTCCAATTTTTTTTAAGTAATACAATTTTAATTTAAAAGAAAGTTAAAAATATTAAATGGCTTAAATCTTCCAAAGCCTTGTCAGAACACACGGTCTGGCACAATTATGGTGTTTGTGTGTGCATGTGCACATGGAGGTATAAATAAAACTGAATCAATCGGTACCATGATACCTGTAAGCATCAAGTTGCTAATCTTGGAGTAGGTGACTATTCAATACACGTACACAAAGATGCTAGACTTTTTTGCAGGATACACAAAAATCTCTCCAAAATTATTTATCCTAAGTTCTAAGATTGGAACTTTATTGCTATTATGTGAATAGGATTAAATACCCACTGAATCTGAAATTAACAAAAAAAATGGTCTATTTACATGAGCCTGGAAAAAAAAAACCCCTTCCTGGCTTGCCCATATAGTTAATTTTAATTTGGTCCCTAACTATTCCTCAACAATCCTGCATTTTTTTTTCATTTGTCTTACCAGGTCATGCACACATTATATTTACATTTGACATCAGATATTTTATTTTTCCTCTCAACAATCTGCCAATAGAAATAATCTTACATATGAGATTCAAAAAAGTTGGAAAATTTACATACTGGCTGGATTTGCTGTCTATCCAGTTTTCTTCTATACAGCAAGATAGCATGTATGGCATTGCCAGCTCTAGCTGCCTGCAGAGCAGTTGGAGTAAAATACAGAAAATCCTAAAAGATGAAACGAGGCAGGAACAGGTGTCAAAGTGTTATGTTCGCGAGGACCTTTTTAGATACCCAGAAGCAATAATATTGTTGCAGTAATAGGGGGGGGAAAGTACACAACAAAATACACAATCTTTTTTTCCTTAGATATCCCTGTAATAACATACTTGAATAATGATCTAAAATGTCACGTCCCTACATGAGGTCCCTACAAACATGGGAACTAAAGAGAGGATAAGCTATTCGGAACTTTTTAGATTTTGGTGATTAAAAAAAATGGAGACTATACTTCTAAGGCTAAGATAATTCTGAAAGCAGAGTGTTTGAAGCAAAAGTATACTGTGAAATCTATATACTATTAAAACTTGTCATGACCTTTAATTGGGTGAAATGGCACATCATAGGGCAACAATTTTTGAACCAAGGTACTCAAATAGGCTAACTTATAGAATGTGTTCAAAATCCAGCCCACATGACACCTGAGAGAATGAAAGTTGTGACTGCTTCAGTGCTACTGGCTGCTGCTACACTGCTGGGATGCAGCTACTATCATATGATCTTCCATGATAGTTTCCCAGCCAGTTTCACAATCCCTTGCAATAGCCACTTGCTTGCCTGCTGGGAAACGGAGGGAAAGGAAATTAATGGGGGAAAATGTTCTTGCTCCAAGTGCTTTTTTTTGCCCTTTCTTGCTCATTCTATTTCTCTGTTTAGGTAAGGAAATATCTCTGAAATGATGACCCAATGGAGCACGGGTTGTCTGGTTTACACCAAAATCAAAAACGCATGTTGCCCATAACATATAATCTGCTGCCATTAGTGAATCAAAAGCACCTGTGCCCCTGACATATAGTTATTTTTATACCTCTATCTAGATTCCATGTTTTGATGTCACAGGACAGCTCTTCATGCATAACAAGACAATTTCTTGTTACATCATGAACAACAATATTAGCACATAGTGAAAATAAGCCCAGAATAACAAATGTTGTTATCACTGATTTGCTTTAGGATACATTGAAATAATGACATTTGTTTGTTCCTATATAGACACAAATTCTTATCCAGGCAAGTACATGTCAACTGGGGTATTAGTTGTGACCTTATTCCAGCCGAGTGTCAATTTGTGGTTAAATTGAATAGTTCACTTACCATGGCAAAGTAATTGCTGTTTACCATAATAGGCCCACGTCCTCGAAGATAAATGTATTCCTCCCACCAATCACTAACCTACAACAAAGAAATGATCTGGTTCATTTATCTATGCAACTCAGCAGAATATGAAAATGCATAGTCATTTAGATACAATTAGTTCAATCAATAAGCTACAAATTATGGTAACTTGATTCCTTTGGGTGCACATATTGGTTTTATATAAGCAACAACTTCCACCCAACAGTTGTTAAAGAAAGCTCATCTAACCTTACTTCTTTTTCCTGTGGGAAAGGGAAAATGCCGTCTTGGTTAATGTTTGCAAGAGTTGTTGGAAAAGTGACCGCGGAAGCCCCTGACATGGGTTGTTGGGTTTTGTTTTGTTTTGTTTTTTGGCTTACTGCAGAACAATATGAAACTGGTGCTGATTTATTTTTGCCGAAGCTTCCAAGTAATATTACAGCCAAAAAAGAACGTAAGCGAATGAACAAGTAGATGAGCTTCATCCAAAGTTGTCATACTTGCTTAGGATAATAACACAAAGGGCTGAAAGATCATACTGATTCTCAATTACATGTTGTATGAGGGGCAATCAGTCTTTTCTACTGTAATTAATGAATTTTTGATATTTTTTTTACTCAGTGCAATTGCCCATCTTTTTTTATTGTTGAGTTCCTTCTATTATGTTTTAATTTTATATACTGCCTAAACCCTCTGCAGTAAGTTGGTTTATAAATCATCTGAATACATAAACAAGAAAACAAATAATTTGCAAGTTTAATTTAGGCACCAGAAGCTGTTTTCAGCACTCTGATAACAAGAACAGAGCTAGTGAAGACTAATAACTATCAGTCAATGTTTTTGAGTATGATAGGATTGTTTAAAATCACCTTTCACTTTTGTGGGTAAGTACAGGCCATGTTGTAAGGATGCCAGATCATCGCATCCCTAAACAGCTCTTTTATGGTGAACTGTCTCAAGGAAAACGATCACACGGGGGACAAAAGAAGTGATATAAAGACACGCTGAAAGCCTCTCTAAAGTCCCTGGACATTAACACCACCTCCTGGGAACCTCTGACACATGATCGATCGACATGGCGTACTTGGGTGTACCAGGGTTGCCAGACATATGAACATAGAAGGACAATCTTGGCACAAGAGAAGCGTGCACTCTGCAAAGCCAGAGCTGTAAATGCCGAACATTCCGTGCTAACATCGGTCTTATCAGCCACCTATGGACACATCGTTGATGGCCTATAATCCACAAGATGTCAAGGTCCTCATCGAATTTGATGGACGAACAACAACATCAAAGTGGCTATTACCACTTTCTACAAATAATGCTAATAGGGTAAAGGTTGCACACTAAAATGTTAAGCATTTTTTTTCTTTTATAAAGTAGCTTTGGGGAAAATTTAAAATCAAAATGAAGAATAAATGTGTAACTTAAAAAGGTATGATTTCATGAGAGCACTTGATTTACCTACTTACATAATTTGTAGCCCACCAAGACTTTAACTTCAGATACCACTGTAGCTTTGGTCCCAGATTTACAGCAAAATCTTTGCCAAGACCTTCCATTCTTTTAAATTCTTCGTTATTCATAAGTGGACGAACTGATTCTAAATACTAAAATCATTAAGAAGAAATGACATTTGAAGATTTGGATATCTGGTCTTTAACAGTATAAATATAATGCAAAAAACATAATCAGTGAATAAATCAAATAATAATTACAACTCTACTTGTATCGGGAATTAATTTAACAAAATACCATTTAAGTTTGGGAATGTTTTTTCCCCCCTGGTACAAGTCTTTAGATGAAGCAGATCAAAATTAGCATTTCACCCAAATCTAAATGTCTAGGGAGAAAAGTTTCAAATATTCACCTTACCCTATTTACAGTATCCTTTACATCTGGAACAGGAAGGCGTGGTAGTGAGGTCTGAAAGCTGTACAGCATTGGTTTACGACCAGAAAAAAGTTTCACAAGTGCCTGGAAATAAAACAGGAAAAATAACATTTTGCAGACTGGATGAAAAAAGTGTTTTCACCAGAGGGAGTGTTGGCAAACTATTTTTCCTCTCACCATTCTTTTAATATAGAAACAGTATTATACGTTAACATAATATGAAACAACATTCAGGATGTAGTTTTATATTGTGCTAATATATTGTTTTACATACTTTTTTGTTTTTACTGTAATCTGCTTCTATATACTTCGACTTGGGAGAAACATAAAATTTTGAAAATAAGCATTGTGCCTTTGCACTTCCTTTACTGAAGATGATGGTCGGAGTAAATCATGAATCTGTTATTTTATCAATCTATAGTTTTTAAATTTTAAAAATGTTACCCGCTTCAATAAATATAATTTTTGCCCTTGGTTAGGACAGGGCGATTCCCAATTCTAACTGAAGTTTAATTACATCTAATGTTTCCCTGTTCTTCCCCCCCCCACCACCGGTTTTATTGCTTCAGGAGAAAGACCCTCATTAAAGTCCATAGCATGCACACTGACAGTGCAACATAAATGAGACTTTTCAATTTTCTACATACGAAAAATGTTAGTAGCACAACTGCTAAAGGATAGTATATTGGAATGAGTACAGATAATTCTTTCAATGGGGCAAATTTTGTAAGTGGGTAATTTCCACTCTTCCATTGAAGAACTTCCATTTGAAGAACTCCTAAGTATGTGGAGTATACTTAAGACACATTTATGCATCTTTACCATTGGCTCAAATATGCCTCACTAATTGTTCTTGAAGGACACATCAGCATGACACAACTTTCCTCTCATGCCCAACCCATAGGCAAGGCCAGCTTAGTTTGAATTTTTCTATCTGATGCTGAAGTACCATTTTCCACTTTCCTCCATTACAAGTCCTTCTATAGGCATGATCTGCACTACTGTGGCGGTAATCATAATGATTGGACCAATTTCAGGTGCTGTGGGCATGCTACCATGTTTTTGGTTTTTGCTGGCTTCCTTACTTGTCCATTTTGGTTTATGCTGATGGACTGACATTACATAAAGAGAGAGACAGTAGCACCAAAATCATTAGAGCAAGCTGTAGACTAGGTTTTTGTATAGGAATGTTCCTGTCTGATACTGAAGGAAATTTCCAACAGGCAGATCCCCCTGCAGATCACACCAAGATCGGAGAATGATTCTGAATAATGTTAAATAATTTTTAGACTGCTCAGAAGATGTTTTAGTTTTCCATTTTATCACAGTAGGGAAGTTTTTACTCTATTTGCTTATGTCTACTCATAGACAATATTCATAAGTACAAATATCTGAAGTCATGACACTTTCAATTGTGGCTCATGAAGTACTTATCCTTCTTGCCCTACTTATCCATAGAAAATAATGGTTCAGTACAATAGGCATTGCCTCAATGGGAGATATTTTTACCTCTAAGTAGGAATTGTCTTTACGGTAACATGGCATTATAAAATTCTCTCCTAAAAGCATAGCTATCACAAAAATAATTACACTCTATTTTCTGATATTTTGCAGAACATATAATTCCTCGTTCCAAGAATACAGATTAACAGGTTATAATTTATGTTGTTAGCTGCTCCAAGTCCTTTGGAGAGGAGCGGCATAAAAATTTAATTAAAATAAATAAAAAATAAATAAAATAAATAACAATTTCTCTCAAAGTTCTTTTTTAAAAAGAAAAAATATTTATAACTAAATTAGAAAAATTATGAGAAATAAGGATTAGGGGAAAACGTTGAATGGCCAGGACAATTTACTGTTTTAAAGTAAAACAAATTTCCCCTCAATGCACAAGAGTTCAACAGTGGAAATTCAGAACATCTGATGAGACTCAGGAAGGCACAAGCCATCCAATTATGTTACGTGTTTCCCGATAGTAAGACACCCCCGATTGTAAGACGTATCGGGGTTTTCAGGGGGTCGGCTAATATAAGCCGTACCCCGAAAGTAAGACATATTACTCCTGCCCACTTCCGCCTCCTGCTTAAAATACTTAAATACTTAAAATACTTAAATACTTAAAATACTTAAAATACTTAATATACTTAAAATACTTAAAATAAAACTGACAATTGTTTTCCAATCAATATAAGCCGTACCCCGAAAGTAAGACATATTACTCCTGCCCACTTCCGCCTCCTGCTTAAAATACTTAAATACTTAAAATACTTAAATACTTAAAATACTTAAAATACTTAATATACTTAAAATACTTAAAATAAAACTGACAATTGTTTTCCAATCAATATAAGCCGTACCCCGAAAGTAAGACATAGTGGGGCTTTTGGGGATAAAAAGAAAGTAAGACACTTCTTCCTTTCGGGGAAACACGGGTAATATTGTTCAAAAGTTGAGGCTTTTAGTCCCCACAGAAAGAAAGCAATTATCAACTGAATTTCTCCACACGTTTGCCATTTCAGTAATGGTAAATGATTTCCTGTTTATATACAGGAGTAAAAAAAATCAAAACAGCAGAACGTATTAGTTACAGTCATTAACAATGCCCAAGCATAGCATTATTTAAACAAAACAGATTTAAAGTAATAAAACTATAGGGCATGCCAAATACTCAGCCAATGGAAACATTAAGCTATGACAAAGCAATGCTCTGGGCCTTACCCTTCAGATACAGCCTGTATTCAAATGAAAAAATCTTGAAATTATCTCTGAAGTAAACTATCATACATTTAGTATGCAACTGCTTTTTATTATTTACAGAAGTACTTAAAATTTTAGTTACTTTCATATATATTCCGTTTATATTCTACCTATAAACAGAAATAGTAGTTCGTATGAACCATGGGAGGTAATTGCATATAACCCTGCTATATAGATATATTTCTAAGCCCGTGCTATTTGATTGAAGTTTAGTTCCTAGTAGACAACCCATGACCCATTTGGACATTCTTCTTTCCACATATAGGTTGGTGCTGTTTCTCTTCCCCTCGTGGCCCTCAGCAGAGTCCCAGTGAAGCTTTTCCTCCTCCTCTTCCATCCCCTCAGCTGACCTGTGCAACTGCCTGCTAGAGGGAAACGGAACAAAGAAAACTGCATCCCAGCATGTCTCCATGGGACATGGGACTTTCTTTCCAGGGAGGAAGTGGGTGTACCCATTGATCGCCGGAAGCCCCAGCCAACCCTACTTTGCCAGCAGCTCAGCCGGCCCTCATCATCCACTGCTGTTAAGAGATTTCAAACTTCGGCCTCTGTTTCAAAGCAGCCCATCAGAACCTGCACCAGCTGATTGGGTGCAAGGGTCAAAGGGATTTAGGCAAGAGGGCACGGATCTGTCTTCTCTTGCACCATGCAATTACAGGTTTCTGAGAAGTGTAATCAAAAATTACACAATTTGCCGAATTTCAATCCCTAAGGTACATCACCTTAGAAAAGGTCACACTTACCGATGGTTTCCTCACTGATATTGTGGGAAGCTGGCAGGGAGTATTGGAAATGACAATCATGTAACCACACCTGACTGTGCAGCAGTGCAGTGACAATGAAGAGGTTACAACTTTTCTAAATTTCAATTCCATGGGAGTAATGGTTTTTGGATGCTTTCTGTTAAGTTAGCCCATTTGAGAGACATTGATTCAAAAATTCTTGCCCTATGATCTACTGTTTTGTCCAATTGAAGGTTACAAACCAACAAATCTTCAGATAGTGTCAAGCCCGTGTTACCGGCGGCCGGGGGAGGACGCCGGTTGCCGCGTGGAGCTACTTCCCAGAGGAACTGTCTGCTGTAGAGCCACACTGGCGGCAGGGGGAGGAGGACAATGACCGGCTGCCGGATAGGCTGTGTGGTTGCGCTGATGCATCCGGGGGGGGGGGAATTCGGAACTAGAGCTACGGCTTTTACCTGCACAGACCGGATGCTGGCTTGCTGATTGGGGTGGGTTTGGAGGGCGGGGCACATCTATGTAAGGCACTGGGAGCAAACCACTCCCAGTGCTGACTTTCCTTTTGCATGCATTAAAGTCTTGCTGGTCACTTTGTTCCTGTGTTTCTGGAGTTTGTTGGCAGCCGACAGAGGACACTTGACATAGTGGTTATAGTAAGGCAAGATTATGTCAATATCACTTTCATGTATATGTTAAAATTACCTTACCATCCATATCTTGTTTCTTGTAGACATTTTTCCATGCTCTGCAAATATCCAACCATGGTACGAAAGCAGCATCTTCAAAGAGTAGCGCATTGAGAAAATAAGAGTCACCCATAGCCCTGTCCCAAACAGAATCCCACTGACAATATTCTGCGTTTGGTTGGACATATAGCCACTGTTAAAAGAGAGAGAGAGAGAATTAAAAGCCTGAGTCAACAATTTTACAGAATTTTAAAACCATGATAGACTAAGAAGGGTCTGTTCATTAAAAAAAAGAACACTTATTATGGGTAAAAATTGCAAACTTTGGCAAAAATTATCAGCCCACAAATAAGTAAAAATATATCCCAAGAGGCGTCAGGATAACAGTGGGGGGGGGCTGTGGGTGGGATGACTTCCAGTCTATGCATAAACCAGGGGTGTCAAACTCAATTTCATTGAGGGCCGCATCAGCACACGGTTGCCTTCAGGGGGTCGAGTGGGTGCAGCCAGGGTGGGTGTGGTCTACTGGGTGGGTGTGGCCAGCTCTACATCATTCGTGTCAAGGGTGCCTGTGGGGGCCTGGGCAGGAGTGGGATAGATCTGAGGGTCTCTGGCAGAAGGGGGTGGGACCGGGGCAAGTGCCAAGCCTCACTGTTCCTCTCAGGCCATGCAGGGGGGGGGCTTATGGA
Source organism: Bothrops alternatus (assembly GCA_034064705.1). Taxonomy (NCBI): domain Eukaryota; kingdom Metazoa; phylum Chordata; class Lepidosauria; order Squamata; family Viperidae; genus Bothrops; species Bothrops alternatus. Next base: position 17,611,054 of record JARGCV010000248.1, read on the forward strand.
GCTAAGACCAAATGCGTTTCAGTATAGATGGCCACCACAAAATTGTACATTGGGTCCCAGCCAGCCTGGGCCAGGGCCAAGGCAGTGGGGTCCATCCCCTCACTGTTTACAAGATGGCTTCGCGGGCCACATGAAACCACTTCGCGGGCCGCATCCGGCCCCTGGGCCTTGTGTTTGACGTATCTGGCATAAACTGAAAGATAGTTATACTGGTTTTCAGAGAAGAGTACTTATTCTAATACATGTTTCTCTTTTTCATATTTAAAAATGGTACCTCTGATATGGAACAAAGCGTTGATTATACCTTCTCTAATACGTCTAGAAAAGTTGCATTGAGATAATACAATTATTTTTCAGTGGAGGGATACAGCCAACATAAAGCCCAGACCTTAATTCTAATTGCATCAGTACTATAGACAATGATTTTTAAACAGTAAGGAGAAAAAGCCTCCATGGCTATACTCATAAATCCATTAAAAATATTTCAGTGTCTATATCCAAAAATGAAGGAATCTGAATGGTTTTATCTACCACAGGCTCAATTTTGGGGGCAATAAGGGCAGACATTTAGACAAAAAATTAACATTACTCTTTTTAAATATCTTCCTCTCCAATCTCTCTACTCTGTCAAGGTGCGGGGGGGGGGGGGGAGAGGAATGGTCAGGCAAAAAAGATTGATACAGAAATTACTTGCTTTTTTCCTCCTCCTATCCCCATCAAGAGAAGAGAGAGTAGAGAGAAAGAAATTTCAAGCTATCTTATCTCCTAAACATCGAGAGCAAATGCTATCACCTTAGAAGTGGGAAAGGGTCAGGCAAAGGAGAGACTGCCTATAGAAATAACTTTTTTCTACTGCCCCTTCTCCCTTGCAGAGAAATAAAGAGATTTCAACAGAATGCTGTAAGCTGTTTGTGTAAAGTGCCCATGGGTCCCAGCCCCAGACTGCCAGTACAATCACGCTGCTTTCAATGTGCTTGCAATCCCTTTTTCCCATCTTTTTGCTCTGCAAGAGAGAGAGAAAAAAACAAGTGGGGCACAGGAGAACATGTAATTAACTGTAACAGTGATTACATGACTGAGGGAGACTGCAGAAGTTGTAAATGATCATAAAGAAGCTGTAAAATTATTTTTTCAGCACTATCGTTACTTCAGTTAACTTCAGAGGTTGAATGATGAAGGACCACCTGCATTTTATTATGATTGTAAACGGGGGGGGGGGGTGGATTGCCAGGCACCCAAATTTTGTTCACATGATTACAGAGGTGCTGCAGTGGGCATAACTTTGGATACAGGTCAAAAGTCCCTTCTTTCAGTGCCATTCTAATTTCAAACAGTCTCTAAAGAAAGTTTGTAAGTCGAGGATACTTCTATTCTAAACCAAAATTTTGATGGCTTCAGCATCCCCAACAATGATCAACTGATACTGACAAATCAAGGACAGAAGTTTACTTACGTTGTATCCAGGGTCCGGTTGATTTTAGCTATTAATCCCAGTGAAGGATCTATTTTTGCATACATAGTTGACATTACTCCTACTACAACAATGAGCCAACTGGATGGGCTAGCAGGATAGACTCCTGTGATTATGCCATTCTGGAAAGAGAAGATATCTATACTTTATTTTCTGGTTTTTGAAACCATCACTTTATATTCTCAAAATAAACTTTCAAAGAACAGACCCAGCATATTGGAAGACTTTACCATATGGATGCCGTCTGCCTTGCAGTATTTGCCTTCTTTAGAGATCTATATTATACATTGTTAGCAAAAATATTTATTGGAACGGGAAGAAAAAGGGTACTAAGGCAATGGAAATGGACGAATATTGCAATGCTGGATAATTGGCAGTTTGGGAATTTATAAATCGTTCAATAAAATGCTGAGCTTTCGTCGGTCAGCACTACCGACATCATCAGAGCTTAAGAGTAGGTCAATGGGAGTCTCTTTTTATAACACTGGCCGGTTTTGCGCATGGCTCCTGGACCTAGTCATCGGACCATCCAATAATCCTAATTGTTTAATTCCTAAGTGACGCGCTTTGGCTGTTTTCCTGATGTTTTTTAAGGTTACAATTCCGTTGTTCACCTCTCTTCCTCCAATCTCCCCCTTCGTACATACACCATTGTCTATTATCCCACCACTGATTCCCAAAGTTACCGTTTTCTTTTCTCCCTTTTTGGCCATTCGCTTCCTTCGTATGTGTCCAGTTGTTTACTTCCACCCTATTGAGTCTTGGGCTTGCTGTTCTTTCCTCCCCCCTTTCTCTTTCGATCGTCTTTCTCATGCCTCTGTAACCATCCACCACATCTTCATTGATTTCTGGAGTAGCTGTTCTCTCCTCCCCCCCCTTTTTTTTGATGTTCACTTTGTTCGTATCACTCCAACCCTCACATTGCATCAAACGTTCTGGTTCGTTCCCTCTCCTCACTCCAGATCGCATCCGTTCTCTCTCTATGGGGCTGTCAATGTGCTGTATGTTTAATTCTGCCCTCCTGCTCTTTCGCCCTGCTGTTTCTGCGCATGTGCGGGCATTTTCAGTGCCGTCTACTGAGCGTGTTCAAATGTCTGGCATGGGGGCTTCTGGTCGATGTGTTCTTACGTCCGCTTCTCTATTAGGGGGTATTGCTCCACTCCAGGGGTGTTCCAGGGCATCCAGGGGACCTCCTTCTTGCTGTTCACTCCAATCCCTCTTCCTCTTATTCATTGTTCGTAGTCCTCGCCTCCGTATCACCAAACAGTCCATAGATTGTCCACTGGGCTCCGCTCCCCCACTTAACTCTTGTGCTTTTTTTTGCTCGTGTGCAAATTCCCAGGGAAGGATCTTCTGCCGGTTGTTCACTGTCTGGTTGTCAACGGGTTGTGATGTTACTTTCACCCCATCCTCTTCTAACTCCGTGGGGTGAGTTAAATTATGTATGCCTACGGCATTATTGGGGTGCATTCTTTGTCCCCCTTTCTCTATTGTCCTCTCAGTGAGCACTGTCGGTCTATTATTGTTTTAGCCGGTTGTTCTCTCTATTCTCTTATTTCCCTGGCCTTGTGACAGGCGAGTGGGTTGTTTTTGTTGGGATTCGTGATGTTGTTTGTCCCACGTTCTCTGTGTCTGGTGTGCTGGGCAGAGTTCTACGTGCCGGTTTATATAGTTCTCATTGGAGAGCCAAGCCTCTTTGAGTAGGCAGCCTCCTTTGGTGGCATCTGTGGATAAGGTTCGTACGTTGGTGAGGTCGAACTTATGACCAAAATTGGTCATGTGGGTCCATACTTGCGAGTGTTGTTCACATCTTTTGACGGCCAGCTCATGCTCATGCACCCTAGTTTTTAATCTTTTGATGTCTCCCCAACATAATTGCAGGGACAATCCTTGCATTTAATCCTGTATATTACTGACGATTTTTCCTCATTGGGGAACAAATCTTTGGGGTGCATGATTCTGGAGTGTAACGTCTGGTCCGGTTTGTGGCCCACTTTTATATTATAGGGGGCTAGTAACCTGGCTGTTGCCTCCAATATGTTGTTGATGTATGGGAGGGGGACACGTATGGTTTGTGTTAATGTCCTGTTGGTTTGTGGTTCTTCCCAGGGTTTGGATGGTCCGCTGTGGTGTTTGATGAATTCCACTGGGTAACCATTGTATTTACAGACACGGAAAAGATGGTTTCTTTCCTCAGCTCTTGCCTTGGCTGTGTTGCAATGCGAGTCTATACGTTTAAACAACGTCCTGACGCAGCTTGCTTTGTGGGTGATTGCTCTTATAATGGAGGGTTCTGTTGGTGTGCGTTGGTTTCTGGTATACCCTTGTATGTAGGGTCCCGTCTAGCTGGCGGCTGACTAGCACATCTAAGAAAGCCAGGGACCCCTGACTCTCCTCCTCTGCTGTGAAACCGATGTCTGGGTATACCGAATTCAGTGTGTCCATGAAGCTTGTTTTATCACGTCTTTTGATGACTACAAACTTGTCATCAACATAACGGACCCAAAACTTAGGTTGATGCTTAGTCATTGCTATAGACTCCAGCCGTTGTAGGACTGCCTCTGCTATTGTGCTTGAGATGGGTGATCCCATTGGCGTCCCTTTAACCTGTTCATACATGGTCCCTTGGAAAGTAAAATACATTTTTAAGCATACCTCTATCAACTTTACCAAGTCCTCAGTCTGTAGAGAGTCTTGATGTTGTCCTTTTCCCTCTTCGTTTAAGTGGTCTCTCAACACTGTGACTGCTAAAACTTGTGGGATGGAGGTGAAAAGTGAGGTGACATCGAATGACACCATCACTTTGTCATCCTCCACCCTTAGGGGTCTGATTTTTTCAAGGAACTCTTCTGCTAACCTTATAGTAGTCGCACTGTTATCCACTAAATGGCTGATCCGATTGCTCAGCCATCTGGCCAGCTCCGAGGTTGGCGTGCCTTTAAATGAGATGATAGGGCGGAAGGGAACACCTTCTTATGGATCTTTGGCAGGCCATAGAACCTGACCATGGCTGAGTCTCCCGGGCGTACTCTCCTCAGGGTATTTTCATCCACCTTCTTGCAACGTTTAAAGTTGTTAAGCAGCTTTAAACACAAACATACACACACACCAGTAATGACAAGAAAAACAGACTGTCCAGAATGACAGTCAATGAAGATTCACTGGCAACTGGACTTATTTGATTGTTAGACGTTTTGTGAACTGGAACAAGTCCAGTTGCCATGAGTCAACTTTCAGACATCCAAAACAATGTTACACCCAGAGAATGTTTTCTATCATTTAATGGATAGTGCGAAGCAAAAATCTCAGTGGAAAGAGGATCTCAAAAATACCAATGGTTGTCAGACCCTAATATGACGATAAAAAAATATAGACACACATAGGGAACCTTTAAAAATATCTTGAAGCATGGTAATTATTTCTGGAATTTCATTTTTCTTCTACAGAATTTAAAATGGTAGAGATGGGACTGTCCATAATTGCTTCATAAGGTAGCTTATTGATAGATGGCAACGAGTTAAAGAAATTATGAAACATGGATGTGCAGCATTGGCTGTTTGTTGCATGCCCTGCCCCAAGTACAAATCTGTGTTTATCTGCGTTACCTTGAATCTGATGAACTTCTTCTTCCAGGAATAGAGCCCAGATAGATAGATCTGCCTAAGCGCTTCATGGCTCATGCGCAAATCAATTCCATCTGGCGTTACTGTAAACTGAAACGCAACTGCTTGATGGGCTTCCGCCATTCTTAAAATGTATCTGCCAAGTGAAAGAACAATTTAAAAAAAAATCAGTAGCCATTTACATGGCATGAGATATTAAATTGGAAACAAAATGTCAACCCTCCCAGGTAAACCAGATAGGAAATTTGACCAGATGAGCTAATTATTATAAAGCTGTATTAACAGAACCTTGCAGGTCTGAAAATACAAATTTTCAGCCATCACTTTTAATTGTTTCATCCATTATGGTGGTTTCTTCCTAAGTTTCCTTCTCTGACTGCAAGCCAATGGGGGCTCCTGCCTCTTTTGCCTGGTTGTTTCTTAGGCAGCATCTCTTCCCTTTGGTCATCCATGTATTACACAAAAAATAACGTAACATTGGGCAAATTAATGAGGATCTAATATTTGCTATCTTGGTTTTTTTCCAGTTGGTAAATACCACGTGACTATTACTCTTTTCTTAATCTTTCAGTGGGAACATAGACATGGTCAGTGTCGGTGGCATACAGATATAAATTAAAAATAAATAAAGTATATAAAGAAAAAAAAACAACTAAGATAAAACCAAAGGGACTTAATCACTGTCCCATCCCATGGCTAAGAAGAACATCAGGATTTACCAAAAATCTCAGATGTCACTCCAAAAATTACTGTAAAGATTTGTTAGAAGATCAAAAATATGCCCAGAATAACAAATAAGATTGCTTCATACATTATTTGATCAAAAATATGCCCAGAATAACAAATAAGATTGCTTCATACATTATTTATTATGTAGATTCACTGCTGTTTTAATTAAAGTTCTTACAGTTCTTGGAAGATTTATCAAACCTAAAACACAATATTCTTCTAGAATAATTTCTATATCCTGGTTGACAACAGCCTGTAGCCTCTGAAGCATGCTCCTTATTCATTTGGACCATAAACATCTTTACCTCTATAGATCACAGCTTATTTTCCTTCTTAAAACTTTTATATATTTTTATTAACATATTTAATATCACATCTAATATATAGTTCATTCCTTCTTCCTCAGCTACATAGATGCAAGTTTGCTTTTCAAGCCAATTCCAGGACTAATATTTACTTTCAAATGCAAGAGGACAAGTTTATTGAAGATATTTACAAAATCTAAATGTTTCTCTAAATGTTTTTCTTAAATGTTACAATTAATTTTGTAAATAATCTAGCTGCATTTGCTATATTATTTGAAAAATAAATAAATAAGGCAAGACAGCTGGCAAAACAGAGATGGTATTTTTTATAATATTACGTCATTTGAAGAAAGAGAAATTCCTAGTTTGCAGTGTAATTGCACTAAATTTGCTCCTTGAAGATGTGTGTATCAACCAGCCAATATATTTCAGAACTTAAACACATAAATGTACAGGTAGTTCTGAACTTACAACCATTCAGTGACTAAAATGGCATTGAAAAGTGACTAATGACCATTTTTCACACTTATGACCTCTGCAGCATTCCCATGATCATGTGATCAAAATTTGGATGCTTGGCAACTGGCATGTATTTATGACGGCTGCAGTGTCCTGAGGTCATGGGATCACCTTCTGCACCTTCTGATAAGCAAAATAAATGGGGAAGCCAGATTCACTTAACAACCATGTTACTAACTTAACTGCCGTGATTCACTTAACAACTGTGGCAAGAAAGGTCATAAAATGGGACAAAACTCTTAATAAGCATCTTGCTTAGCAACAGAAATTTACAGATAGAAAGACTGACATACAGAGATGACAGCAAGATGCATATGAATGTTCTTAAGAATTTTTAAGAATTTTCCTAAAGAGCTTTTTGAAGCTCATATGAAAAAAAAAATAAAGAATAGGTTTAACTTGGAAAAAAAGCCAAATGGAAGTTGAGTCGTTTTCTCCCACTGTTTATTCCAGGTAGTGATGAAATGTTCTTCTGAGAAGCTTTCTTACTGAGAAATAAAACTCTTTATTTGCTATTGTTATTTTAATCATAAACAATTTTAGATATGCTGTATTGCACTGTTCCTTGTGGTTTTATTTCAATTTTATTTATTTTTCTTGTTTTGACTTTTCAGTTTTAATTTTTATGACTTAAGTTTTATAAATGTTAAAAAATTAGAAAAGCAAAAGGAAAAAAACACAGCATGCTGAAGTAGGACTGGAACAGCAACAATTGACAGAATAAATGTAATAATATCCTAGGATCCTCAAACATTCACCATATCATGAGTTGAAATTTCAAGGTCAAGTTACTTTTGAGTACTGAGGAATTTAACACTACCGTACACATTTTACACTGAAAAGTTTACTAAGAAAAGAAAATATATCTATGGAAAGTCTCTCCCCCTTCAGTACCTCAGTGCTATGGATAGAGGGCAATGAAGCATATGTGGTTCACTCCCAAGGTAAAGAGATAAATAAGAGGGAGGGAAGAATTGTTGTTTCAATGACATTTGTATGCAATCTAAGATAGTGGCTTGTCTTACGATCTTTAAGTGTTAAACTTTCTGGGATTTGTGATAATGGTACAGTAGTCCCAACAAACCTAGAAAACAGCAAATCTGGGAAGCCTTGTTTTAAAGATTTAGCAGATGGATTACATACATTCGCTTGCAAATTGTACATTTTATCTCTAGCCAATCTAATAATCTTTAAGGTATGTTTGTTACCTATTTTTAGTGTTCTGTCACACATAAAGTGTTTATCCAATTCAACTTCCTCCTATTTGAAATAATTCCACAAGATATTAATCTAACCAAAAACCAAACAGAACCAAACACAATTGTAATGTTGCCTACGTAGTATTTCCTCATTCTCCAATTCCTTTAACTGTGGCTATTATGGCTGCTAATATCATTCTAAATATTTGCTTTTCACAGGAAAAATCTTCAACGTTGCTAATCATGATTATGAAACATTATTCAACAAAAAAAACCCAATCTTTGTTGCAATTACTTTTTTTCTTAAAAAATCAAAACTTCATTCTTTTTTAAGATTATTATCTGGATAGTAAAAGAGGTTTCATTGTCTAATGCAGTCTTTCTCCGCCTCCACATTTCTGAAGTGGTCATGTGTTTTGTCCCAGAAAACTAGGTAAAAGGCCACAGCATTACAGAGCATGCGTCTTAATTTAGAAATGCATTGAAATCTCTCTGTGGAGGAATGCAGAAGTGCCATCAAATCTCTCCAATGAGAATAAGAGGAAACTTTTATTAGTACTGCTGACATATTATTTGGCAAAGCCCATACATTCAGATCATGTGGGGAAATAGAGTGAAAGAGAAAATACAAGGCTGGTGTCTTATTTTTTCAGACAATAATATCAACATAGCTTTACAAATTTTCTGTCAGTAACATAGAAAAGTTATTAGAAAACTTTAAAAAATGCAAGATGGTTTATAAAGAAATAGAGTCCTACTCACCAAATGGGAATTAAGCAAGAATATATGGAGCTATTTATTTTCCTTGGGATCTATTCAACCTGCATTGCAAGACCAAATAAAAGTCTGTTAGTTCAAATTCAAACATCAGGAGTACAATATAAGAAAATGCATCCCCATCAGTAGGAAAAATAGACTGATGCAAAAAAGAAAAACACTTGTCTACACTGATAATATACGCGAATACCTGGATGACATTGCTATCTTGAAGAACAAGGTTATTTTTTAACTTGGAATGTTCTCTACAGCATATTGAGATAGTTAATTTTCAGCAGCTTCACATTTAGAACTGAGGCCCTAAAATTTCATAGTCTCACATCTATAAAATCTGCAATAACTGTTTAAGAGTATAGGATGAAACTCATTATTAATATACAACATATAATACTGTTATTCAAGAAAGTGAATAACAGTACTTTCTTGATTTAAATCATCAGCCACATTGAATGTGCGACATTAGATCTGCGTGAGGCTTCCCACAATTCCGGATCAGGCTGCATTTAAACAACTCATCCTCTAATTCATTTTCTGAAAATTGATTCAATATGAATCAATAATGTGCTCGAATAGTGCAAATGTATGGGCTATCATGCGAGGAACACTTAGTTTATAATCCAACGGTTTATGGATCCTTACTTCAATCTCCAAAGCTGCCTATTACACAGTGTAATAATGCATTTTTTTTTTAGGAGCAGAAAATTATATACTGTATAAGCAGCTAGTTCTATTTTTGTACAACTGAATCACTTCCATGAGCTGTAATGCCATCAGGAAGAGATCCCTTTGGAGTAAGGCAAGTAAGAAACACGTATGATATGCTTAATCCACCCTGTTCTTTACACCCATTGCCATTAAAAACTCGGGTTTCAGTTTACGGAGGAATTGTCATCTGAAAAGCTCTTTCTTAAAGCAGCAACTTCTTGAAACCCCGCCCTTCCACCGCAGCAGGGAATGATCACATGACACGCTTAGAAAAAGTAGGTAAAAGGTTACGCTGATGCACAAAACACGACTGGACTGCAAACGCTCTGCTTGTCTTTCAGTCTGCAGAAAACGAGGAAACGCTCCGAACGTATCACGCATTCACAGGGCCTGGAAAGCATTTCAAAAGCCATCCACAACTAGCTAAATTACATTCAAGCCAACGTCACAGCAAATCTGGATGCTTAAGATCATATAAAAATAAAACCCTGGTAGAATTGTTCCCGATTTCTTTTCCAATCAATGCTGCAAACAACGTAAGTCTTTAAATATGTAACTAAAAAAATCATAATTAGTTACTATATAGTTTACAATGGTTAAGACAAGGGAGGCGCTCTGCATTTGTAAATACCAAGCGAAAGGAAGTGTTGGGCCCGCTTTCTGCCATGTGTTTCTTGCCCTTTTCTGAACAGTATGAGAAGCCCACAAAAGAAGCTCTGCTGTGATCGAGGGCTGACCTGGAGCTAGAGTTGGAGATAGGTGATCATTGTTGTCAAAATGTATGACAAGCTTAGAATTAGCAGATGGAACAGCAAGCCTTGGGTCCCACCCAAGCAGCATGCTTTTTTCTGGAACCCTTATCCAGAAGTGTCACCTCATTCTTCTGCCTTTAAAAAATCTTCCATCTGATGAATGCATCCATAAATACCCCCAAAAGAAAAGGAAATGGATTTCTTTTCTAAGGTTTCTTCATATTCTGCTGTCTGTCATACAGCCCACTCCCTCCTTTATTCAAGAGTAAGCCATACTACATTCAAGGGACTCATTCCTATTGAAATGTGCATAGAATAAAAAACTGATATGGCATTATTGTATACAGATTGATCCAGAAGTAGCACCTGCTCACTTCCATGCATGACTGCAGCTGAACCTGAAGATAGCATGGCTATTTAGTCTCGCCTAAATACATCCAATAAAGGGGAACCCGTCAGCTCTCTGAATAATTGCTTCTATGGTTTTTATGAAGACTTTTGCCCCTAACACAGTAGGAATCTGCTGTCCTAAAACAGAGCATTTCTCCATTAATGATTTCTGCCTTTACTGCCCCTGTTCTTACTTCCTGCTAAATTAGAGGTCTTCAAACTTGGCCCTTTTATGGCTCGTGGACTTCGACTCCCAGAATTCCTCAGCCAGGCACGCAGGCTGAGGAATTCTGAGAGTTGAAGTCCACAAGTCATAAAAGGGCCAAGTTTGAAGACCCCTATGCTAAATAGTACTGTCCTGATTTTGTGTAAGCAGCATTTGATAAGACAAGCATTTGATTTTGTGTAAGCAGCATTTGATAAGACAAGACCCTTTTCAGCAGGTCACCATGCAGTGGGGAAACCATCCACCAAGCAATCTGCAGGAGAAATGAAGTAAGGCTGACCCCAGACTTCCATCTAGGCTGTGGCACTTCTCCTGTGATACTTGCTGAATTTGAATATACCAAAGTTTTTAAACCCCAGTTCAGAATTCTGAAAATAACTGAGATAACAAACAGCATCACTGAATCTACTATTTCAGGGACAGTTTTAGAAAAAAATCTTCTGAAGACAACTATTTAAAAATATCCAAATGGTACTGTATTAAACATTACTTCTCCTCCCCGCATACTTAATAATAGTATGAGAATGCCTCACTAACCATTTTAAAGGGCATATTCTCATAATGTCATTTTTGCCTTATTCCCACCCTGGAATTCCTACATTTAAATTTCGCTGTTCCAGTTTAGAAGTAGCTCTTTCCCTGTTGACTCAGTATTGTACAAAATACCCAATGACCTCTCACTAAAGCTGTTGACAAAATCAGGCTTGGGATTTACCTAGCTCCTATTAGCCACTTGAACCTGTTGTTGACTCCTCCAATCCATGGGCATTTTGGAGGTCTGCAGAAGTGACCAGGCTTTCACAAAGGCAGCTCAAGGGACAAGAGACAGATTTGAAAAAAAACATAATTTAGATTAATAAGGAAGCTCCATTGAGTACAAAAGCCCATGATTTATGTGGGAAAGAAAATGTTCTTGTCTATGTGGCAATCCTGAAGCCTAAACCATGGGAAAATAGGTTGGTGTTAACAATCTGTACTTGCCCCCCCAAAAAAACCTAACCCCCAAACCATTGGATACTATGCAATAGTTATTCTGAACCTCTATATGAAATATATATATAATAATGTATTACTGGGGAAGTATAATACATCCTATTACAAAAGCACTATGCTTTTATAATGAGTACTGGCTCATTATAGTTGCAATAATTTGTCTATTTGTCTATATAGTGACTTTCACTATTTCTGTGAACTACATAATTCTGTGTCTCTCAGAAATTCCAGCAGTATTAAAAACAGTAAGATGAAACACTGAACATTCTGCTTGCTCATCTAGCTATTCCAGTTATACAAGAAGCACTGTGTAGTTTATGCCCATTTACCCACATTGCATCAGGTCATAAATCGATAGCATGGGATGAAGCTTTAATCTGCACCTGCATTATATTAAGAGCATCTTTTTAACCCTAAATTTTGTAAAATATTACTTGCTTTCTCAATATCGAGTATTCAGCTAAAAGCTCAGGTATTTCTTGGCAATATAACTGAACATTCCAGATTTCTAAAGACTTATAGGGATAGATTTACTAGTACACAATGACCTGAGATTATATATTGTATTCTATTTCACAATGCATCTTTACACCTGCATGACTCTCAGTTAACCTAAATTGCAAAAATACATGTTCATTAGATATATATCCAGTCTTTTTTAAATGTTTGAATGATATATGCTCTTTTAAAACAGACCAATTTTGCTTAAGAAAGATGGCATTCTTATATTCTGGAGATGAATCTTTTAAATAGTTCTCACTTTGCTTATCCAATTTTAAATCAATTGATTAATTTAAAATATGTTTGCATTTCTCTGTAACTTCAATGTTAGCATCTTATGGATTATCTTAAAGAATTGTAATTTCTTTTAGGAGTAAGAAGAGGTTGGTCAGCTAATATTTTCTCTTTTGTAAATATAAAATTTGAAACACAAAGAACTAAAAATAGCTTCTCTAAAAAAAGTTACATTCATATTATGAATATTCCACTTTTTATATCATGTAGTACCGAATTCAAGTCATTTATTTTTATCTTCACTTCTGAAACCTAGGAAAGGAGGATTCATTTAAAAATAGAATAGCAGCTATAGCAGAATAGCAGAAAAAATGTAATTTTATAATAGCATTTTTCCATTATATATTCCCACTTACTTAGTTATATGCCTGAATCATTATGACTAAAGAGTATGCTTGTTTCATAAAATTTGGTTTGAAAGTGGAGGGAAGAGAAGACAGTGTAAGACTAAGCAGTTCAAGTAGAAAATGTATTTCTATCTCTGTTTCATACATTAAAACATTGACTGTTTCATACAATCAAAACATATGACTGTTTTATCTTGTACGGCAATTAAACATTGCCATAGAAAGCTTTTCAACAAAAAGAAATAGCACAGTTTAACTGGATGATTTAATATTAAGCAAATGCATTTATCCCAGTAGGACAACACATGTGTACAGTAAAAGCTCCTTAAAAGCTACAGCATTTTCCAATTACTCAACACAAATGAGAAAACAACATGCTGACGCTTCTGTGTGGGTTGGACTACATTTCCTACCATCTTCAGCTAGCAGAGGGCTGCCCCTGGTAGTTGTGAAAGCTATAAACCAGGGGCAGGGCTTGGTGTAAAACTAGGATGCCTAGGAGCGATTTGATCTTCCAATCCCAATTCCATTATAACTGTATGACAAGGTAAGTTTCCTTTCTCCACTACTGTAAAGTCTATGACTCAATGAACATGAAACCCCAAATCCTTAAGTAATTCTTGGGAAATATATATTCACCAATACTGCCTTGAAATAAAAATATTTATTTGACCGGATCGTACCACTTCTCGATTCATGTCCTGAATTAGGTCACCTTCAGGTATGCAGGCAGAGGCAACCACTTCCCTTCTTTAAACAAGACCCACCCTCCCTCCCAGTCCCACATTCCTAGATAAGACTACTTTGGGGAAGTAGAGAGGGAAGAGACTCTTCAAGGTGGCCTACAGCAGTGTTTCTCAACCTTGACAATTTTAAGGCATGTGGACTTCAACTCCCAGAATTCCACAGCCAGCTTTGCTGGCTGTGGAATTCTGGGAGTTGAAGTCCACATGCCTTAAAATTGTCAAGGTTGAGAAACACTGGCCTACAGTCGAGGAGTGCCTGAAGCAGAGGAGAGAGCAAGACCCAAACAGCGATGACAGTTAGTCAGCTGGGCAAGGTCAAAGTTCCTCCAAGGTGTGCGCCTGGAGTTCGCGACGCGCCGTCTTCTTTGGAAGCTCAAGCAAATCCCCAGGGGAATAGCGAGAGGCAGAGGGAAGGTGGTTATTTTTTTTTTCCCCGCCAGGAGCTCCGGGCTCAAGGTCTTGGGTTTTGTGCTCCCAAGTCGCCCCTTCTTTCGAGAGTCCCGCAGGAGGAGCCCCGGCGAGAAAGAAACCGCGCGCGTGCACATAACTCCCAGGCGAGAGAGCCAGCCCGGCACCTGCCATTGCACAGTTTCTACCCCCGCAGCGGCCACACCGATTCAAGCATTGCTCCATTACCACGCTGGCTCCTTCCCGCTCCGCGAGTAGTTCTGGCTTTCTGCAAACGGGATTTTGCGAGCGCACCCTTTCTTTAAAAGAAGGGAGCGGCGGGCGCGACAGGAGAGACGCAAATAAGACAGGGCGGGGTCAGGGAGTGTCACTTACTACGCCGTTGTCCAGCGAGCAGCAAAGGAGGCGAGAGGAAAGCGCCTGGCCTCTGCGAGCGCGGAGAAGCAAAAGAGAGCGAGGGGGGAAACCCACGCGCGGCACAGCTCCCCGTTACCGGCTAGGGCCGGATTGGCCAGCTTGCCACCACAAGAGGCGGGCCAAAAGAGATGGCGACGGCCAGAGAAAAAGGCGGCCTTTCTCGTCTTGGGCGGAGATTGGACTGCGGGCAGAAAGTGCGGCGAGGAGGAGGAGGAGGGAGAGCAAAAGAGGGGGCGTGGTCGGGGCGCCTTTAGAGGCAGGCGAGCTCTACGGGTACGTCCGCCAAAGGGAAAAATGCGAGTCTGCTCTCCTCCGAGTCCGACAAAGTGCTGCAGAGGTGAAGGAAGTGGCCTGCTGACGTATCTCTCTCCGCCTGATGTGAAAGTCTATTAAAAGCATTGGAAACTGAATGGGTGCCCTGGCTGGCGTAGACCGCGTAACGGGCGGCGCGGGTTAGTTGGAGGCCCCGTCTTCAGTATGAAAGAGAAGCCGCGCGGAGGCTAGCATTGCAAGAATGGGGCCAGTTGCAACCTGCATCGGTACCAGAACTTCCCAGCCAACTTATTTTTCACCCATCTGAAGGTCTGGCCCTAGCTTGTCCCTAGTAGTCTAGAATATAAAGAATCTTAAACTGAATCTTCCTGTTGGAGAAGCTAGTAAATGCTACCCAGTGAATTGGGGCTGAGGTAAGAGTCTGCTGCTACTAGTTTATGCAGTTAACACAGTGTTTCTCAACCTTGACAATTTTAAGACATGTGGACTTCAACTCCCAGAATTCCACAGCCAGCAACGCTGGCTGTGGAATTCTGGGAGTTGAAGTCCACATGTCTTAAAAATGTCAAGATTGAGAAACACTGAGTTAACAGCTTTCTTTACAATTTGACAATGAAGGAGAAGCAGGCTTGGTATGAGCCAAATGTCAGGAACAGAGGCAATTTGGCCCATGTTCAATTATTGCCAGAAGACCATTATCATACAGTTGGTTTCACAAAAAATTTACAGTGAATCCAGATAAAACTATCTTCTATCCTTTATCTTCCTGTGTTTACAAACAATGTCATCTAATTTTCTTGTTTACTGCAAAAAACTGAGAACAAGTGCTTTTCATTCACTATTAGGAGCTGTCCAACTCTGTCTGCAGTAGAGAGTGGCTGTCGTTTGTTCGCTTATTTACTGTACAGTTTTATTACCAAATTGTTGACATGGGTTTTTCCCATTTTTGCATCTCTTTTTCTCTGGCATCCTGTTTGATCTTATTGGTAGCTTAGATTTCATCTTTTTCTAACTGAAAATATTGTCCATCTATTCATCCATGAAACAGCAGAAAATAGTGTTGATATGACCTTTCCAGTCTCCATTCTCATTCTCTATCCTGTCTCTACTGTGTCTCTTATAATTTCTTGCTATTGAATGATAGTGTCTTAATTAATAAATGTGCCAGTCACGATGAGTAAATTGTTTCCCCATTTTGCTTTGTTTGCTCTGCCCCTCCCACCTCATGACCCCAACTGGTAGAAAATATCCCTGAATGGGGCCACTGCAAACACGAATGGGATGAGTCAGATTTAGGACTCCTCCTGTCTTCTCAAGACTGGTTTGTCTGCCCTTTCTCCTAACTCCCACTTGGTACCATTTAAATGAGGGAAAAAATGGTATAACCATGGAGGAAGATATACAGTAAAAAATAACCCCAAAAGAGAAGGAGAGAGGCCCTGTAGGATAGGATAATTGAAGGTGGGCAACCATTGTCTTACTTCATAAGGGAACATTAGGGAAGGGGAAGGATTTAAACTGACCAATTACCAAACACAGCACTGTTTAGGCAATCTCGCTTTCTAATTACTGAAAAGTTTTATATACCATGAAGCTATGGCAATATTGTGTTGGCTTAAGCAGGAAAGCTCTGCTTTTATTTTGGTATACTTAGGCTGTTTCATTCATGAGATGGGCATGAGATGAGGGCAGCATCTTGCAACCCTAAAGGAACATTGGATTATTAGTACATAAAGAGGTTTCATTAAACTGAATTAAGCTGGCAATGAAAATAGGGCCAGTGTGTCTTGTATTCTAGAATTCTACATTTTAATAGTTTGGAACTAAGAGCCTCTGACAGATACAGACAAAAGTGGAAAATACAGAAATGAAATCAAAACTATGGTACAGAATGCAGACAGATAGAAATATTGTGCAATGGTCACTTGAAAATAGATAATATGTATACACTACTTATAGATTTATCTTGTTATTTCTGGGAAGTAATATTTATTCATGTTTCCAGGAGTATGTTGTTATAGTAAAAGATAATGTGACTCTGACACTAGATAAAATATCATTAAAGAACTCGACATAATCTTAATACAACTTAGATTATGAGTTCATTAGTCTCATGAACACATTGTTCTATTCATGGCATTCCTTAAATGATTTAATTATCCAGATTATAAAAAATTAGTGACTTTTACCTTTGGTGACTCACAGCTTGGATGTTGCTGAACAAGGAAAACATTTGTTCATTCTTATGAAGAGGTGTGTATTTCTGTTATACAGCTACTACAGACATCATAATAAGAGTTTTTCTTCACAATAAATAAAAGTACTATTACTTCACTTTTCGCAATTCTAATTTGCAGCACACAACTGTACTTCAGAATTAGGACACTACCATAGCAACATGCTGTCTAATAACTGTTTGGAAACTAAGTTGGCACTCACTGAATTATTAACTTGCACAAGAAGGTAGGCCAAAGGTACTGAAATTGTCCTATGTACTTCCTTAGCCACTTACGTTAATAGATTTATTTGCATGTTTGCTAATATGCCAGAGCTGCCCTTTGTACCTTCAATGAGATTAAAAAGTCACACTATGGCTATTGCATATTGTGTCTGTCCAGTGGATAAAACGGTTAAGTCAAAATGACAATTCATACATATACTTGGCAGAAAAGTTGGATTGGTTAATAGTGCAAAAGTTATGCAGATTAATTATCTTCTTTAACAATTTTTTAAAAATTATCCTTGAGAGAAGGAAGATAAGCCTAGCAATCATTAGGCTGTATTTTGGGAGTTTAAAATCTTGCACTTATATAGAGCTGAGGCCATAGATATATTTTGTCAGTGTTACATTATGCTTTTCGTACAGAATGGCTTTATTTCAAAACTTAAGGTGCGTGGCTGGAACCAGGAACAGTTCATTCTGATCAAATCTGGTGGAATGAAACTTTGTGTACCTGCTCAGAGAACTGGTATGTGTACAAGCTGAGCTTCTGCTGAGTTTGTTGAGTGAAATGAAAAACTATATGGCAAGATGCCTTTAGGCAGATGACACCACCATTTCATACTCTGAAATTCCTCTATATCATAGTTCAGCAGGGTATTTTTTGGCACACAATGATACCACCCTCTTTAGAGTAAAATAAAAAGCTGACATTTCATGAAGTCCTGAACTTGTTTATTTTTGCACATTTTCATTTAAATAATGTACTCATTAGGTTTCATGTGAGAATAGAAAACGTTATCTAGAGCTACAGAAATTGGGCAATGCTCAATGTGCTAAATCAAAAATTCAGCTTTATGACATTTGGCAGTTTCATGAGATTACTGTACAATATTATATGGTTATTTACATTATTTAATAAGGGGAATTGGTAGATGCCACCATGCTTTACATTATATGAGAGGTACGAGTTCCTGCACTTGTAACAGAAGACATCTAGGAAACCTTGACCCAAGGCATTAGCTAGACCAGGGCTTTTCAACCCCTGGTACGTGTAACGCCAGTGGTACTTTAGCACCTGACAGGTGGTAAGCAACCCCTAGCCAAATGTAGCAGGGGAGGGAACGAGCTAAAGTGGCAGCGCACAGGAGTGGAGCTGCAGGGCTCTGCAGAAGTCCCAGGGTATGCATGCACAGCTATATACTGATTGGAGCTTCCATCCACCTGGAAGAGAAGAGGAGGAGGGCAGAGAGAGAAGCTATAAAAGGAGCAGGTTTGGGCAGCAGAGGGAGAGAAAAAAAAAACACAGAGAGAAAGAGAAGAGAAGACACTTTTGTTAGCGAAGCGGTGAGGAGAGAGTGGCCTTTGTGAGCAAAGTGTGAGTGAGTAAGAGCTAGTGAGATGCTTTTGTGAGCAAAGTTTGAGTGAGTGAAAGAGCAAGGGGCTTTTGCGAGCAAAATGTGAGTGAGTGAGTGAGGTTTTTGTGAGCTGAGTAAGTGAGAGCGAGAGGCTTTTGTGAGCAATATGTGAGTGAGTGAGTGAGTGAGAGAGAGGCTTTTGTGAGCTGAGTGAGTGTGAGTGAGATCGAGAGGCTTTTGTGAGCAAAATGTGAGTGAGTGAATGAGAGAGAGGCTTTTGTGAGCTGAGTGAATGAGTGAGTGAGAGCTATTGAGATGCTTTTGTGAGCAAAGTGTGAGTGAGTGAGTGAGAGCGAGTGAGATGCTTTTGTGAGCAAAGTTTGAGTGAGTGAGTGAGGTTTTTGTGAGCTGAGTGAGTGAGTGAGTGAGTGAGTGAGAGCTATTGAGATGCTTTTGTGAGCAAACTGAGTGAGTGAGTGAGAGCTATTGAGATGCTTTTGTGAGCAAAGTGAGTGAGTGAGAGCGAGTGAGATGCTTTTGTGAGCAAAGTTTGAGTGAGTGGGTGAGAGCGAGTGAGATGCTTTTGTGAGCAAAGTTTGAGTGAGTGAGTGAGGTTTTTGTGAGCTTAGTGAGTGAGTGAGTGAGAGCTATTGAGATGCTTTTGTGAGCAAACTGAGTGAGTGAGTGAGTGAGAGCTATTGAGATGCTTTTGTGAGCAAAGTGAGTGAGTGAGAGCGAGTGAGATGCTTTTGTGAGCAAAGTTTGAGTGAGTGAGAGTGAGTGAGATGCTTTTGTGAGCAAAGTTTGAGTGAGTGACTGAGGTTTTTGTGAGCTGAGTGAGTGAGTGAGAGAGCGAGCGAGAGGCTTTTGTGAGCAAAGTGTGAGTGAGTGAGTGAGACTGAGTGAGATGCTTTTGTGAGCAAAGTTTGAGTGAGTGACTGAGGTTTTTGTGAGCTGAGTGAGTGAGTGAGAGAGCGAGCGAGAGGCTTTTGTGAGCAAAGTTTGAGTGAGTGAGTGAGGTCTTTGTGAGCTGAGTGAGTGAGTGAGTGAGTGAGAGAGAGCTATTGAGATGCTTTTGTGAGCAAACTGAGTGAGTGAGAGCTATTGAGATGCTTTTGTGAGCAAAGTGAGTGAGTGAGAGCGAGTGAGATGCTTTTGTGAGCAAAGTTTGAGTGAGTGACTGAGGTTTTTGTGAGCTGAGTGAGTGAGAGCGAGCGAGAGGCTTTTGTGAGCAATATGTGAGTGAGTGAGTGAGTGAATGAGTGAGTGAGTGAGTGAGTGAGAGAGGCTTTTGTGAGCTGAGTGAGTGAGTGAGAGAGCGAGCGAGAGGCTTTTGCAAGCAAAGGGTGAGAGAAAAAAGGAAAAGTGTTGGGGAGAAGGGAAAAAGAAAAAGCATTGACTTCTGACTTCCTCTGTTGCAGTAGAAGGAAGCATTAACATTGAACCTTAACTTTTTATTTTTCCATAATATTATAAACTAGCCATTTTTATAACAACAAATAAATCTAACCAGTAAAGCCCAAAATCCCCCCCTTTTTAGTCAATAAGTTTTTGACACCTTGCTAAGCACTGGTGGTACTCGAATATTGTCATCTCCTAAAAGTGGTACAATCTGTTAAAAGGTTGAAAAGCCCTGAGCTAGACTACTTCTTTACTGCTAATCCCATAATAGAACCAGAGTTGGAGTGGTTGTTTTCCAAAAGAAATGATATTCCTTCTGTCTGAGAAATTATTAAGAACAGTGAAGCAGGAGGGAAACAAGATATCACCAAGAAGATAAGAAACCATAAAAAATGACCAACTACACAGGACTGGAAAATGGGCATAATTAAAAGATCCTGAATAGATCTGGCAAATACCCTAAAACACTCAAGTATAGATCTCTTCCATACTGTGGCCTCTTTGCTACCTAAATTATTACAGCATTTTCATGATGTTCTCTAACTCTTTCTAGAGCAGGTTAGCCAATGCAGGAGTGTTAAAATGGAAGTTAGCTGGCTTTCCATTTTCTGGTTCTTCTTTCAAGTTTTCAAATAAAAAAATTAAGGAACAAAACTTCTATCCATCTACACAGGCATAGCTAAACTACAATAGCAGGAAAGCAAGGGATACAGCAAGTCCCACTATGCCTTTGTTTCAAAAGGGGAAATAAAGTCCAAGGCATCAACTGGTGAGATGAGGTGAGAGTTCTGCGGATGGAGAACTTCCCTTAGCAACTAAAGAGGAGGGCCAGCCATTCTCTCTGTCTAGCTCTGGCGACAGGAGCTGAGCTGATTAAATTTCTGAAGTTAATCAGCTCAGTGTACGAAGACTTAGAAGTTGTATGGTATCATGAAGACATAACAAGGGCAGAGCCAAGCTGTCCCTGTGTATGAAAGGACATGAACAGCATTATGGAAAACTGGCAGTGGCTGCTATCCATCTGGCCATGGTTTTCAGCAGCCAGGGAAAGAAAACCAGAAATAGAGAGGTTCCACCATGTGTTGTCTTCTGAATCCTACAGTCAGCTTATTTTAATGTTTGTTCCATTAAAGGCAGGATCCCATGTTATCATCAAGCGGAGCAAAGGCCATTAATATTTGTCTTTTGCCCAGCTGAGGATTGTGGCATTTACCTCTTAGTTCCTTTCTCTAGTTTGGTCTGAGTATAATTTAGCCTGAAATGTTCAGCCACAACTTCCAAGTCTCATATTTCTGCCTGATTTGCTTCACAAGAAAGCACAGCAAGAATTAGTCTCACATGAGCTGGACTGACATATTGCTTGTATAAAAACACAGTACGTAATATGGTTCAGGTCAGTGCTCTACATAAAACTAATGTTGCTTCTCTTCTAGCACTTACCTGCTCTCTTTTTCTCTCTCTTGGCAACATATTTAAAGGGAAAAGGGAAAAAGAACCAGGCTTTTATGCAGGCTATTACTTTCTATTTCTCCATCCTTTCACATGTTCAATCAGCCTCAAACTGAGGCTACTAGAACGATAAGATTAAGTTAATTTCTGTCCAAGGTAACTATGCTTGTGCCTGTGTGCCATGTTTTTACTAGTGACTTCAACTTCCTGAGTTGAATGCTGGGAGTTGAAGTTCACGAGTCATAAAAGAGCCAAGGTTGCCTACCCCTGGTCTATAACAATATCTGCTGAGTTGAATGTCTAATATTTACTATCTGGGACACAATAAATATGGCATATGGAGCAAAAAAACAATTAATTTATACCATTAGTTTTTCAGTCCACAGGCCTCAAGCTCCTTCTTCTCTCCTAAGTCTCATCCCTCCCATTATAAGTGAGGAAACTGCTTACCATGCAATGTGTAATGCCTGAAAGGGGTTCTGCTTCTGGCCACAATGGACCTTCCCTAAAGGTGTGGAGTGGCTGAAACCAAGTCCCTTGGAATTGGTACTTAGAGATACACTTTGCTAGGAGCAACTTCAAATGCCACCTCCCAGGATAGAGAACTTCTCTTCTTAGCACTTGGAAGTATTGCAGCTTCTTCTTGACAACTAGAAAAAAGTTGGGGAGTGGTATGTGGATTTAAGTGACATTTAGGTGACATAATTTAATCACAGGAGGGAGCCTGGATCAGGAAAAAAATTTTTGACATGTAAGGGCAATCCTATTACACTGTATTAAACCCAGGCCAGTTTGAATGGAAATAGCTATGTGGAAAATCCAGGTGAACAATTCAAGCAATTGTGTGATAGATGATTTTTTTTTCATGCAACATATGTATTAACATTCTTGTTTGCATTATATGTTAGTATAAACAGTGAGATAATATGTGTGTTTAAATAACTGAAAATATAAAACACTGAAATATAATATAATATAATATTCTACAAATAAATTTTCTAGAGAGTGTGACTAAAAAAGGGAAATGAGACTGAATTGCCTCTCCCTTGCTTCCATCAGTGGAACTCAGCTATTAAAATGTAATCTATATAATATACAAATGTATCTCTAGTGCCACCCCCTTGCATGTTGCTGGTAGCTAGAAATCTATAATGTTGATCCTGTGTGGTATAGGAAGCAGACTTTCCTTCTGAGGCTGGGATCCCTGACCTCCTCCAGCCAGTGACCTGCTTATTGAAACATACACTTATCAACCCTAAGTTTCATGCTTATATGGAATATTCTGATTGTAAATTGGAGTTCTTCTCCCATCATCTTGTTTCAGAAGTCTTTTTATACAATACACTAAATCATAAATTATCCAATTATATTTTAGCTTAGTATGCTGCACGAATGGTAAGTTTAAGGTTTCATGTGTATTCCAAATCCAGAAAATCAGGTTATCTGAATAAACAATAGCTTAAAATAGTAAAGTATTGCAAACAACAACAACAACAACCACCCTCTTTAACCCTGTTTGATTTTTTCTGTGATTAATCTTTTCAAAACTTCCCTTTGGTGTCAATTTTTGCATATTAAGTATGTCTTAATCACCTGGACATGATTAAATCAATTTTTTGCATGTTAAGTATGTCTTAACCACCTGGACATGAGTAAATATAACATCCTGAAGATGGATCCTGAGAAGCATAAAGCTTAGCCACTCTAGAGCTAATGTCCACAGTATGAAAATATAATTAACTGCTTGTTCAACATTATTGCTAAGTACCTGGACCGACTGATGCTTCAATACTGCAATTTAAGTGGTAAGGGAATTGCATTATGAGAGTCACACACCAATGCACGCTGTGCTTAAGGAACTATGTTAATAGCAGATCAACATCTGTGCACCTAATTGTGTATATTGCTTGGGATATCAGCTGCCTTGTTAGAAGTATTGTGAGGTGAAAGAACATGTCTGCCTTCAAAAGGAAAACTCTTTGGTTTTTGTTGAAAAAAGTTGGGCTTCAAGAATGATCTCTGTTTGAAGACCAACAGCAAGTGCGCAGGGAGACAAGGAAAATGGGAAAGCTTTTTGCTTTACCTCTAGGTAGTGATCTCAGGGCCCAGTTGTTTCTGCTATTTATCTTTTATACAAGCCGGCCATGTTGGATTAATTTGGAATTATCCTTTGTAGGTGTGCAGGAAGTTAAGCCAACTAAATTCAGCTTACTGTCAGGTAAAGGGATATAGATTTTTTTCCTATAAATTTTTTAGCATTTAAATACTCTGTGGCAAAAGTATTAATGCCATCAAAGCATCTTTTTTAAATAAAAAAGAATAGTGGCAGCCAACTGCTTTGGTTTAGTATTTTCCACAGCTGCTGGCTACTTAACAAACACAATACTTGTAGTAAATGGCAAGACATTTCTAAAAAAAAAATCAGACTAAATCTGTTTTCATTCTTTCCTCTTCTATTACATGGGGATAGCTACTTAGGAACTCGGCACAAAATCATTCAAGAGATTAGATCAAAGTGGTGACAAATTAAGTACCCTTCTAACATTCAGAAAGCTGTAGCTAATGTTACATCCAAATTCTATCAGCCAGTTGTGTTCTTGCCAAATTTTTAACCAGGGAATAAACCCCTTGAGGATTTGATTTTCACATATACACACAGATGCCTCTGTGAATGCATGTATTAGAGAGGGAGGGCAAAAAAGAGAACCTTAAAAAGACACAAATAAGGCAGGGTGATTGAAACAATGGAGGATGTTTTGCTGTCTAATAATGGCCATTATGGTAATCTCTAATTCCACTGTAATTCTGCTTTAACTTCAACACTAGGGACAGATCATATTTTATCACTGCTTTGGGAATGGAAAGCAGATATTATAGCACATTCACTTCTGTACTTCAATGGAAGGAGATTATTAGAAAGTGGGGTGAAGCTACAGTACTAGCATCTTGGAGGTTGTTCACTATACCTAATAGTAGAATTTTAACAAGCATGTAGTCAAAATCCATGCTTATTTATTTATGTAAATATTTTTGAACTGCTTTTTTATCCAAAATAATTTTCAAAGCAACATGCAGTTTTAAAAATAGGAAATCAAGAACAGCACAAAATACCTCTGAACTCCAATGGAGAATATTCATAGCTTAGAAATGAACAGTAGAGATTAAAACAGGCTATACAACAGGCTGGAACACCTGGCCTCCAGTAGACAGCAATCACATAAGCAGGGATTAACACCAGATAAACAATCAGGCAGAAAACAATACCCTAATCAGGGAACTACCGAGGAGAAAATCACAGCCATACCAAAACCACCCAGGCAAACTATTTCATATTAACCGAACACTCACTCACATTGATAATGTTATCTAGTTGGGTAATGAAATATCTGCAAGCAAACAACCAAACTCAGGAAACATCAAAACTATCTCTAAAATTTTGGGGGAGACAATAAACCCAAGTATGAATATTAGCAGTCTTTACAACCTACTAAAAACTAAAGTCAATACTGGTCCAGTTTTGTTAATGAAGGATTTTGTTTACCTGGAAGTAGTTCTCAATATAATAGAGAAATGTACATTATAACCAGTCGGAATATGTAAGGCTGATTGATTGATTGATTGATTGATTAGATTTATATCTTATATCTGCCCATTTGTGAACCCCTACTCTGGGCAGCTAATATCAGTAATAAAAATGCAACAAGAAAACAATTCAAGAAACAAGAAAAACCCAACATGTGATTAACAGTATCCATCCAACTAGAGTAAGTTTGATTGTAACGATGCTATCACAGTTCCTGGTGTGGGGGGGAAAAAACATCTTTTAACGACTTTCTGGAAAGGTAAGAGAGTGGGAGCTTGCCAGGTCTCAAAGGGGAGAATGTTCCACAGAGCAGGAACAACTATGGAAAATGAAAGCCTCCTAGGTCTCATGCTCTATGACCTAATGTAATGGACAGATACTATCAGGGAGAGACAGACCCACAGGTAAACTGGCCTTGTACCATAGTTTCTAAAAATATAATTTAATTGAAAATTTTTACACAAGTAAAAGATAAATGTGAAAACAAATACAAAGGAAACTTAAGAAAAAGATAAGAGTTGGAA
This sequence comes from Bothrops alternatus, assembly GCA_034064705.1. Classification (NCBI taxonomy): domain Eukaryota; kingdom Metazoa; phylum Chordata; class Lepidosauria; order Squamata; family Viperidae; genus Bothrops; species Bothrops alternatus. The sequence continues at coordinate 17,636,484 of JARGCV010000248.1, forward strand.
AACAATACAGATAATGAAAAAAGAAAAATATTAAAGAGTAGTTAGATCTTCTTTACAGAGTTACAAGCAAACTTATTTCTTCTAAGATTACATTACATAGTTCAACCCTTTTAAATCAGCAAAACTAGAAGTCCCCATTTTGGTTTTTTTTCCATTTTCACCATATCCATTACAAGTCTTCAGTCTTTTATAAAAAATATTTGCTATTTTATCCCTGATCAAGCATGTCAGTTTTCCATTTCTACAAATTCTGTCATCTTCACAACCCATTCCTCCATTGTGAGTATTTCATTAACATTGTGCGTATGATTGTGTTGCTACAGTTACCACATACAAACCCAGTCTTCTTTGAGTCTTTTCTAATTAGTTATCAATAAGTCCCAATAATAAAGTTCTGGTTTCATCTGAATATTAACTTCTAAAATTATTTGTATCTTCATATTTATTTGTATCCAGTATCTTTTTGTTTTTCCATAAGCCCACCATTCATGGTGAAATGTTCCTTCATGATTTTCACACTTCCAACATTGATTAAAAGTACTCTTGTACACCTTAGATAATTTTTTTCTGGTGTCATGTACCAGCAGTACCTTTCCTTTCAATTACTGCAATGCGCACTCCATGGGGCTGCCCTTGAAGAAAATTTGGAAGCTTCAACTGGTGCAGAATTGGCTACATGGGTAGTGAAAGGTGTCAGATATTTGACCCGCGTAACACCACTGCTTTGTGAACTGCATTGGCTGCCAGTGTGTTTCTGAATGCAATTCATGGTGCAGGTTACCATCTTCATGGCTTGGGGCCTGGTTACCTTTGGAAGCATCTTCTCCAAGTCATTTCTACCCATCCAATTTGCTGTGAATACATGGTTGTGTGCCTGCGCCAGGACCCTGTTAAGGGTCCTATTTTCTGGCTGTATTAACATCCATAGAAACAGTTTTACTTGGAGCCATATATATTTATTTTGTACTGTTTTATTTTTTTGTTTTTAATTGTGTTCATGTTTTATGATGTATGCTATATATGTATGGGTGCCTATCGAAATCAAATAAATAACATTTTATAAAAGCTCTCTCTTAAATTATAACACAATGTGAATTTCAGTCCTTTGTTTCCATTGATCCATCTGTATATTATAACCGAAATTCTTAGTCCATTTTATCACACATTCTTTAACATACTCTTTTTCAGTTTCAACCCCCCTAAAAGTTTATTCATTTTAGCAATCAGATGTTCTTCATTTGTACACCACACAATTTTAAATTTCGTCTTGCATTGTTCATTTCCACTTATCTTTCTACGTTAAATCTTTCTCTTAATTGTGCATATGAAAATCATTGAAAACTAAATCCCTCTTCAGTCATTTGTTATCCTGATTTCATTTTAAATTCTCCATGTTCCTGTAGTAACAAATCTTGATATGTTAACCATTTCTCTATATCTTCTGTATCTTTTCTATAAAATGCTTCTTGTGCTGAAACAAAAAAAAAAGCATTTTGGGACATAACCTGAGTTTATACCTATTCCATATTCTTAATATAGTACTTCTAACACAATGTTTTCTTAAAATCTATATTAACTTTAACTGTACCATACTGTAAGAAAGCATGCCACCTAAACTTCACATTGTGTGCTTCTAGATCTCTTCTCTTATTCTCTTATTTTTCAATAGCACCCACAAACTAGACAGCAGGTTGCAAAATATAATTTGAAGTCAGGTAGTCCTTATATATTTAAAGCAGCCTAGTTTAAAATACTGAAAAAACCAAAGAGATTTCAGAAAAGGCAGGCACAGCCACACTTCTCTGATTCACCTATGGAGATGGTTATCAGCATCAAATTAATCCCTGGGTGTGCAGCTAATGAGTAGGCTGGCTTGGTTGCTCAACAGTGAGAAACTGGTGAAGTGGGCACAGCAGCGCCTGCATTTTCTGCATCACATGAGAAAAGCACATCTTCCTTCCCCTGTCCTGACCACTTTCTACAGGGGACGATTGAGAGCATCCTGTCATACAGCATCACAGTCTGGCTTGGAAGTATCACTGCTTCAGACAGGAAGGCGGTGCAGAGAGTGGTGAGGATGGCTGAAAAGATCATTGGCAGTTTCCTCCCTCCCATCCAGGACAGCACAGAAGTGTTGCTTGAGCAGGGACCCTAAGATTATCTGGGACACTATACGTCCTCTTCACAACCTGTTTTCCTTGTTACCTTCTGGGAGGAGGCTTTGTGGTATCCGTAGCAGAACATCCAGATTCAGCCATAGTTTCACTCCATACAGCATTAACCTTGTGAGCTCTCAAGCTTCCTCCTTCCGTTATATATTCAAGATGGACAGTATTTAATATTTATTGGTATGTATATGTAGGGGTATGGGTCTATATATATGTTGTATATAGTATGTTTAGGTGTGCATCATGTATTGTTTCACTTTGAGAGTGGGCAACTAAATTTCATTTTTGATGTGTGCCGTTGTGCCCACGGTAAAAAAAAATGACAATAAAGGTTATCTTCTCTTTCCTTTGCATCTTGTGAAATTTTATATTTAGCCCTTGGTTCATATAGAACTTTAAAAGTACCAGCACCTTTATACCCAGAAAAAAATTGAAAGTCAATGTAGCTCATGCAGTATAGTGTAATATAGGCTCCCAAACTGTGCACCCACTCTGTTTGGGAAAATGTTACTTCATTGAGAGTAAAATTAACACATCACCAGACCCTGCGGGGCCCCAAACCTAAAGCTACTGTCTTGCTAGGATTGAGCTGAATCCAATTCCTCCCTATCCAGATCCTCACAACTTCCAGGCACTGAGTCAGCAGTGAAACAGCATTATCTGCCCCACCAGTGATGGAGCTGTATAATTGGGTATTATTTGCAAACTGATGATACTGCACCTCATGCCATTAGATAACCTCACCCAGTGATTTCATGTAGATTTAAAAAGGAGTGGCAGGAGGCCCAAGTTATAAGTCACCCTGATTAGAGGGACCTGGGCCTGGACCTCTCTCTTCCCATCAACACTGATTGGTGTAGCCATAGTGGAAGGAGGGGAACTACTGTAAAACAGTGCCGCCCATTTCCAGTCCCTGCAATCAGTCCAGAAGATAGATGGTATGGAAAGCAACCAAGATCCAGGAGGCCAAAACAGATGCCGCATCTCCATCTTGAGTCCTACAAAGGTCACCCACAAGCATGATCAATGTTCTTTCTGTGCTGAAACCTTGACCTGAACTCAGAATGAAAAGGATCCAAATAATCACCCTTTTGAATTCCATTTGAATTGTGTGAAGTTATCTAGCATTTTCAGTACTGAGTGATTATGAATATATATGCAGACTGCCCAGGTTCGAATCCCGGAATGGTGAGTTCTGACTGAAGAGAGTTAAGAAACTCGAAATAGCTATATCAGAAATCCCTTATTTCTTTGTCAACAATTTTAAACTATATATATATATATATATATATATATATATATATATATATATATATATATATATATATATATATATATATATATGTTTTCTGAGGTTTTCGCGGGTGTCTGTATGCAGGTCTTTGGTTCTTCGGGTTTTCTCCCACGTAGAATTTGAAGTGTCTTGGCAACGTTTCGATGAAATCTCATTCATCATCGTCAGGCTGGTGCTTTTGGCTTCTGCTACCAGGAGCAATGTGTGGTCTAAGCTGTTTTTTCCTTTTAACTGCCAGTGGGGGTTTGAACTGATTGGCTGGGAGCTTGGCTATGTTCTGATTGGTTAGGGGCTTGGCTGTGCTCTGATTGGCTGGGGGGTTGGCTGTGTTCTGATTGGCTGGGGGGGTGTTCTGTTTGGGTGGGGGCTTTGTTGTGCTGGAGAGGTTCAAAGTGGCTAATGTTGCAGCTCTGGTCTGGCTCCTGGTCTGTGGTCTTGCCTCATCATTGGTGTGGGTTTGGGTTTGCTTTTTGCGTGGCTGTGTGGAGGTGGCATCCTGTGTGTTTCTGGTGTCAATCTTAGAGTTAGGAATACGTTTTTCAATAAGGGCGGGTTTCCAAATGGCTGGTAGGCGGGAGGTATCATCTCGTTTGTTCATGCTGTGGGGGCGTTTTTCTATCTCGATGGCTTCTCTGATTATTCTGTTATTAAAATGTTCAGTTTTGGCAATTGTTCTGGTCTTTTTGAAATCAATTTCATGTCCTGTGGCTTTAAGGTGTTGGACCAGGGAAGAAGTTGGTTCCTCTCTTTTGATTGAGTTTTTGTGTTCTTCAATGCGTGCATTTATCCTCCTGTTGGTTTGTCCAATGTATGTAGTGGGGCAAGCAGTACATGGGATTTCATATACTCCTTGATTTTCTAACTCAATTTTGTCTTTAGGGTTTCTTAGGATGGTGGATATTTTTCTGTTTGTGCAGAATGCTGTTTTGATATTATATTTGTGCAGGACTTTGCTGATTTTGTCTGTGGTGCCTTTTATGTATGGGAGGAGGGCTTTGCCGTTTTCTTGTTCTCTGTCATGGATTTTGGTGGGAGTTTCTTTTTGGATTAAGTTGGAAATCTTATTTCTTGGGAATCCATTGGATGTTAGTACATTAGTGAGAGTGTGTAGTTCGGTTTTTAGGTGTTGTTCGTCAGCTAGGCATTTGGTTCTGGAGATGAGTGTCTTGGCTACGGAGTTGATCTGTGCTGGGTGGTGGTGTGAGCGTGCGTGCAGATAGCGGTTTGTGTGTGTTTTCTTCTGGTAGATGGTGTGTCCTAGGGAGCCATTGGATTTCTTGTAGACTAAGACATCCAGGAAGGGAAGTTGGTTGTTAGCTTCTGTTTCCATGGTGAACTGTATTTTGGGGTGTAGGCTGTTGAGGTGTGTAAGGAAGTTGTCCAGTTTTCCTTTGCCATGTGGCCAGATTACGAAGGTGTCATCTACGTATCTGAGCCAGAGTTTGGGTTTGTGATCAGATTTTTCTAGAGCTTGGGTTTCGAAGTGTTCCATGTAGAGGTTTGCAATGACAGGTGAGAGAGGTGATCCCATGGGTGCTCCTTCTATTTGTTTGTATTTTTGTCCGTTATAGATGAAGTATGTGTTGGATAGACAGTGGTTGGTCAGATCTAGGATGTGTTTGGGGGGGTTATATTTGTTTTGGATAGCTGTTAAGGCTTCTTTGATTGGCACTTGGGTGAAGAGGGATATGACATCGAAGCTCACGAGTAGGTCGCTGGGCTGTAAGTTTTGTTTCTTTATGATCTCTATGAACTGGAATGAGTTTGTTACTTGTGAGGTGATGGATTCTGCATAGGGCTGTAGTTGTTTGGCGAGAAATTTGGCTAGATTTTGTAGAGGTGAGCCTATGGAGCTGACTATGGGTCTCAGTGGGGTTCCTTCTTTGTGTATCTTGGGGAGACCATAGAGCTTAGGGCATCTGGATGATTTCTCTCTTGGAATGATTCTTTGTTGGATCTCTTCGCTGATGGGAGAGGCTTTTATTTTGGATCTAGTGGTTTTCTCCAGGTAGGTGGTGGGATCTGTGTTTAGGGGTTTGTATGTGGAGTCTTGGAGTAGGTTGGTTAATTTGGTTTGGTAGTCAGATGTGTTCATGACCACCGTGGCGTTGCCCTTGTCTGCTGGTAGGATTATTATGCTGGTGTCTTGTTTCAGGTTAAGTAGTGCTGTCTGCTCCTCTTTGGGTAAGTTGCTTTTGGGTGGCTTGCTGGTGCAAAGTATGTTGGTGATTTCAAGTCTGATTCTATTAGCGTCATCGGGGTTGATTTTGGTCAGGCTGGTTTCAACTCCGCATATAATGGTTTCAGTGGGGATATGTTTGGGAGCGACTGCAAAGTTGAATCCTTTGGAAAGGACATTGGTTTCAGCTTTGGTGAGGATCCTATCTGAGATGTTGTGCACAGTTTGTTTCATGTGTGGCTGTGAGGGAGGAGGGGTTTGTTTCTGGTGTTCTTGTAGTCTTCGGAGTTTGTTGGTGAGTGTGTCTGTCTTGAGGGTGGTCTGTGTTTCGGCTCTCCAGACTGCAAGTTGTTTGGATTTGTCCCAAAGTGCAGGGTGGATCTTGTTGCTGAGTTTGAGGTGAAGTGTGAGGAGATCTTTGTTGATTCGGTCTAGGAGGAATCTTTTTGTGTGAAGTTCATTTCTGATTAGGGCCAATTCTGTTCTTTTCAGGATGCGTTTGGTGGCTGCAGAGTTGGAGTGGAATTTCAATTGGAAGCATGTGGGGGTTAAGTTTTGATCTCGGCAGTTGCGTAGGAATGCAAGGTCACATAAAATGGAAGCTCTTTGGACTTCAAGTTTTTCATAGGTCCTGGTCAGATGGTGGATTTCCTCCCCGTAGAGGTATGATATTTGTTTTCTGAGGTTTTCGCGGGTGTCTGTATGCAGGTCTTTGGTTCTTCGGGTTTTCTCCCACGTAGAATTTGAAGTGTCTTGGCAACGTTTCGATGAAATCTCATTCATCATCGTCAGGCTGGTGCTTTTGGCTTCTGCTACCAGGAGCAATGTGTGGTCTAAGCTGTTTTTTCCTTTTAACTGCCAGTGGGGGTTTGAACTGATTGGCTGGGAGCTTGGCTATGTTCTGATTGGTTAGGGGCTTGGCTGTGCTCTGATTGGCTGGGGGGTTGGCTGTGTTCTGATTGGCTGGGGGGGTGTTCTGTTTGGGTGGGGGCTTTGTTGTGCTGGAGAGGTTCAAAGTGGCTAATGTTGCAGCTCTGGTCTGGCTCCTGGTCTGTGGTCTTGCCTCATCATTGGTGTGGGTTTGGGTTTGCTTTTTGCGTGGCTGTGTGGAGGTGGCATCCTGTGTGTTTCTGGTGTCAATCTTAGAGTTAGGAATACGTTTTTCAATAAGGGCGGGTTTCCAAATGGCTGGTAGGCGGGAGGTATCATCTCGTTTGTTCATGCTGTGGGGGCGTTTTTCTATCTCGATGGCTTCTCTGATTATTCTGTTATTAAAATGTTCAGTTTTGGCAATTGTTCTGGTCTTTTTGAAATCAATTTCATGTCCTGTGGCTTTAAGGTGTTGGACCAGGGAAGAAGTTGGTTCCTCTCTTTTGATTGAGTTTTTGTGTTCTTCAATGCGTGCATTTATCCTCCTGTTGGTTTGTCCAATGTATGTAGTGGGGCAAGCAGTACATGGGATTTCATATACTCCTTGATTTTCTAACTCAATTTTGTCTTTAGGGTTTCTTAGGATGGTGGATATTTTTCTGTTTGTGCAGAATGCTGTTTTGATATTATATTTGTGCAGGACTTTGCTGATTTTGTCTGTGGTGCCTTTTATGTATGGGAGGAGGGCTTTGCCGTTTTCTTGTTCTCTGTCATGGATTTTGGTGGGAGTTTCTTTTTGGATTAAGTTGGAAATCTTATTTCTTGGGAATCCATTGGATGTTAGTACATTAGTGAGAGTGTGTAGTTCGGTTTTTAGGTGTTGTTCGTCAGCTAGGCATTTGGTTCTGGAGATGAGTGTCTTGGCTACGGAGTTGATCTGTGCTGGGTGGTGGTGTGAGCGTGCGTGCAGATAGCGGTTTGTGTGTGTTTTCTTCTGGTAGATGGTGTGTCCTAGGGAGCCATTGGATTTCTTGTAGACTAAGACATCCAGGAAGGGAAGTTGGTTGTTAGCTTCTGTTTCCATGGTGAACTGTATTTTGGGGTGTAGGCTGTTGAGGTGTGTAAGGAAGTTGTCCAGTTTTCCTTTGCCATGTGGCCAGATTACGAAGGTGTCATCTACGTATCTGAGCCAGAGTTTGGGTTTGTGATCAGATTTTTCTAGAGCTTGGGTTTCGAAGTGTTCCATGTAGAGGTTTGCAATGACAGGTGAGAGAGGTGATCCCATGGGTGCTCCTTCTATTTGTTTGTATTTTTGTCCGTTATAGATGAAGTATGTGTTGGATAGACAGTGGTTGGTCAGATCTAGGATGTGTTTGGGGGGGTTATATTTGTTTTGGATAGCTGTTAAGGCTTCTTTGATTGGCACTTGGGTGAAGAGGGATATGACATCGAAGCTCACGAGTAGGTCGCTGGGCTGTAAGTTTTGTTTCTTTATGATCTCTATGAACTGGAATGAGTTTGTTACTTGTGAGGTGATGGATTCTGCATAGGGCTGTAGTTGTTTGGCGAGAAATTTGGCTAGATTTTGTAGAGGTGAGCCTATGGAGCTGACTATGGGTCTCAGTGGGGTTCCTTCTTTGTGTATCTTGGGGAGACCATAGAGCTTAGGGCATCTGGATGATTTCTCTCTTGGAATGATTCTTTGTTGGATCTCTTCGCTGATGGGAGAGGCTTTTATTTTGGATCTAGTGGTTTTCTCCAGGTAGGTGGTGGGATCTGTGTTTAGGGGTTTGTATGTGGAGTCTTGGAGTAGGTTGGTTAATTTGGTTTGGTAGTCAGATGTGTTCATGACCACCGTGGCGTTGCCCTTGTCTGCTGGTAGGATTATTATGCTGGTGTCTTGTTTCAGGTTAAGTAGTGCTGTCTGCTCCTCTTTGGGTAAGTTGCTTTTGGGTGGCTTGCTGGTGCAAAGTATGTTGGTGATTTCAAGTCTGATTCTATTAGCGTCATCGGGGTTGATTTTGGTCAGGCTGGTTTCAACTCCGCATATAATGGTTTCAGTGGGGATATGTTTGGGAGCGACTGCAAAGTTGAATCCTTTGGAAAGGACATTGGTTTCAGCTTTGGTGAGGATCCTATCTGAGATGTTGTGCACAGTTTGTTTCATGTGTGGCTGTGAGGGAGGAGGGGTTTGTTTCTGGTGTTCTTGTAGTCTTCGGAGTTTGTTGGTGAGTGTGTCTGTCTTGAGGGTGGTCTGTGTTTCGGCTCTCCAGACTGCAAGTTGTTTGGATTTGTCCCAAAGTGCAGGGTGGATCTTGTTGCTGAGTTTGAGGTGAAGTGTGAGGAGATCTTTGTTGATTCGGTCTAGGAGGAATCTTTTTGTGTGAAGTTCATTTCTGATTAGGGCCAATTCTGTTCTTTTCAGGATGCGTTTGGTGGCTGCAGAGTTGGAGTGGAATTTCAATTGGAAGCATGTGGGGGTTAAGTTTTGATCTCGGCAGTTGCGTAGGAATGCAAGGTCACATAAAATGGAAGCTCTTTGGACTTCAAGTTTTTCATAGGTCCTGGTCAGATGGTGGATTTCCTCCCCGTAGAGGTATGATATTTGTTTTCTGAGGTTTTCGCGGGTGTCTGTATGCAGGTCTTTGGTTCTTCGGGTTTTCTCCCACGTAGAATTTGAAGTGTCTTGGCAACGTTTCGATGAAATCTCATTCATCATCGTCAGGCTGGTGCTTTTGGCTTCTGCTACCAGGAGCAATGTGTGGTCTAAGCTGTTTTTTCCTTTTAACTGCCAGTGGGGGTTTGAACTGATTGGCTGGGAGCTTGGCTATGTTCTGATTGGTTAGGGGCTTGGCTGTGCTCTGATTGGCTGGGGGGTTGGCTGTGTTCTGATTGGCTGGGGGGGTGTTCTGTTTGGGTGGGGGCTTTGTTGTGCTGGAGAGGTTCAAAGTGGCTAATGTTGCAGCTCTGGTCTGGCTCCTGGTCTGTGGTCTTGCCTCATCATTGGTGTGGGTTTGGGTTTGCTTTTTGCGTGGCTGTGTGGAGGTGGCATCCTGTGTGTTTCTGGTGTCAATCTTAGAGTTAGGAATACGTTTTTCAATAAGGGCGGGTTTCCAAATGGCTGGTAGGCGGGAGGTATCATCTCGTTTGTTCATGCTGTGGGGGCGTTTTTCTATCTCGATGGCTTCTCTGATTATTCTGTTATTAAAATGTTCAGTTTTGGCAATTGTTCTGGTCTTTTTGAAATCAATTTCATGTCCTGTGGCTTTAAGGTGTTGGACCAGGGAAGAAGTTGGTTCCTCTCTTTTGATTGAGTTTTTGTGTTCTTCAATGCGTGCATTTATCCTCCTGTTGGTTTGTCCAATGTATGTAGTGGGGCAAGCAGTACATGGGATTTCATATACTCCTTGATTTTCTAACTCAATTTTGTCTTTAGGGTTTCTTAGGATGGTGGATATTTTTCTGTTTGTGCAGAATGCTGTTTTGATATTATATTTGTGCAGGACTTTGCTGATTTTGTCTGTGGTGCCTTTTATGTATGGGAGGAGGGCTTTGCCGTTTTCTTGTTCTCTGTCATGGATTTTGGTGGGAGTTTCTTTTTGGATTAAGTTGGAAATCTTATTTCTTGGGAATCCATTGGATGTTAGTACATTAGTGAGAGTGTGTAGTTCGGTTTTTAGGTGTTGTTCGTCAGCTAGGCATTTGGTTCTGGAGATGAGTGTAGCAGAAGCCAAAAGCACCAGCCTGACGATGATGAATGAGATTTCATCGAAACGTTGCCAAGACACTTCAAATTCTACGTGGGAGAAAACCCGAAGAACCAAAGACCTGCATATATATATATATATATATATATATATATATATATATATATATATATATATATATATATATATATATATATATATATATATATATATATATATATGTCAAGTGTTTATTTTTTAGATTGCACCCTGTAAACCCAAATATGGAAGGAAGGAATTGTCAACAATTTTAAACAATATATATATATATATATATATATATATATATATATATATATATATATATATATATGTCAAGTGTTTATTTTTTAGATTGCACCCTGTAAAGCCATCGAGATAGAAAAACGCCCCCACAGCATGAACAAACGAGATGATACCTCCCGCCTACCAGCCATTTGGAAACCCGCCCTTATTGAAAAACGTATTCCTAACTCTAAGATTGACACCAGAAACACACAGGATGCCACCTCCACACAGCCACGCAAAAAGCAAACCCAAACCCACACCAATGATGAGGCAAGACCACAGACCAGGAGCCAGACCAGAGCTGCAACATTAGCCACTTTGAACCTCTCCAGCACAACAAAGCCCCCACCCAAACAGAACACCCCCCCAGCCAATCAGAACACAGCCAACCCCCCAGCCAATCAGAGCACAGCCAAGCCCCTAACCAATCAGAACATAGCCAAGCTCCCAGCCAATCAGTTCAAACCCCCACTGGCAGTTAAAAGGAAAAAACAGCTTAGACCACACATTGCTCCTGGTAGCAGAAGCCAAAAGCACCAGCCTGACGATGATGAATGAGATTTCATCGAAACGTTGCCAAGACACTTCAAATTCTACGTGGGAGAAAACCCGAAGAACCAAAGACCTGCATATATATATATATATATATATATATATATATATATATATATATATATATATATATATATATATATATATATATATATATATATATATATATATATATATATATATATATATATATATATATATATATGTCAAGTGTTTATTTTTTAGATTGCACCCTGTAAACCCAAATATGGAAGGAAGGAATTGTCAACAATTTTAAACATATATATATATATATATATATATATATATATATATATATATATATATATATATATATATATATATATATATATATATGTCAAGTGTTTATTTTTTAGATTGCACCCTGTAAACCCAAATATGGAAGGAAGGAATTGTCAACAATTTTAAACAATATATATATATATATATATATATATATATATATATATATATATATATATATATATATATATATATATATATATAATTTATTTTAATTAAATTTATATGCCGCTCCTCTCCGAAGAGATATATCTTGTACACCTGTGGGATTCTCCTTCCTACTTGCTGTCACAGTTTTTCTTCTTGTTTCTTGATGAGCAGGGTGCAGCGTTATGTTTAATGCCCTATGTGCAAATGGCCTTAAAACTCTAATTGAAACTTCAGCAGTAACAATTCAGTGGATATGTAAACATATCTGCAAGATTTATTTGTTAACTTTTTTTGCTGCCTCTGCTGCGCTTATTGACAGCTATAACTTACATAAGTAGAGGGCCTAACCAAAAATGGATGCATAACTTTTTCCTGTTTCAGAAAAAAAAATCTAGATATCTTGATTCTTCAGTATATCTGTGGCTGAAGGATTTAAGTTAATTGTCGAATTCAGATTTGAAGCCTTTCTTGTTATCATGATTGTCTGTCTGTTGGGGAGGAATTTCCAATCATCTGTCTTGTGGGAGAGGCTAGAGGTACAGAGTCTCATTTGTATTGGATTTGTATTTTTCTTTCATCATTCTAGACCTCTTCCTGTACTTTAATTATTTCTTGTTACTTTGTAACTTCATTGAATGTCTCATTAATGAAGGAGTGTTTCATAAAAAAGCGAGAATAAAAAACAGATCATATACAGTAACTTTTACGGAACTGTCCTATATTTAGAGCTCTTGGGGTGACGTGGTTAGATGTTTGCTGGAATTCATTGCACAACATATCTGCTGAGCTCTGCTGAACAGAGACAACAGATCACATCTTCAGTCCGCCACATTGGAGAAAGATGGATTAGGAAACATTGAATGAGTTGATTGTCTTGATGGGAGATCCAATCCAGAAGCCCTCAAAACTATCTTCTTGAAGTTGAAAAGCAGAATATAAATGTAAAAGTTTTCCAATAACAAATACATAATTATCAAGTCATGTACACCTCCTGTATCTTTAATTGCGATGCAAATGAACATTGATAAATATGTTCACTGCAGGCAGTTTATAATTATATGAAAAAACGTTTGCAGTATTTCTGGACAGGGAGATAAATTTTCATTCATGTTTTGTTTTTTTTAAAAAGAAATCTACAATGAGCTAGCTAATATATAGACAGCAATGCCACCTACTGGAGAGAGAAATAACAGAGTTGTTTAATGCTTTCCCATAATCACAGCTGAAGGAAAATATTTTGAAATATAGGATTTGAATTTGTTATTAGTTCCACATTGCTGTAACTATAAATATTCTGAGAAATCTTAAAATAACTTTATTATATAAGCATTGCTTGAATATTACTTCCAATAATATTAATTCCAAGAATAATTGGGAAGTAACAAAGCTAATATAGTTTTAATATTAAAAATCAAAAGGGAAACTTAACATTTTAGAACACCAATGGCAGGATTTTAAAAGAACAGTCTCAGTTTAACAGATTAAGAAGAAAACATACTTAATGAGAAATAAAACAGATAGCTATTTTTACAGCCTGCTCAACTGGAAGCAAAGTCCATTCAAGTGCAAGGGCCTACTTCCATCTAAAGGAGACTTTGTTAATATACAACCTTAAATTTATCCTTCCCAATGTACAATTGTCATGAGTTTTGTAACCAAGAGAATTACTCTAATGTGTCTGAGCAATTTTACCATTTTGCACAATGAGCTTTTCAAGTAATTCTTGGCATTCCATCTCCTTGCAGTCAGCAAAACTCCACAGCAAAATCATGGAAAAAGGGGTACTATAAGACAGATAATTAAAATGAAACAACATACCACATAGTATTGTATAGCCTCGACGGGGTCTTGTTCTCAAGTGGAACAGTGCTATAAGAAGGGCCTGGGACCATGACTGGTGTGTCTCTTGGCAGAGCTTGCCCAGTAGAGTCTTAAGCTCCCTGTTCTGGTTTTCTACCCCCTCCCTCGGACAAGGATGGGTGCCAGGGTGTGTGAAGGTGTTGGGTGATCCCTAGGGCCTGAGGGATATGGGTGATGAACTGTGACATGAAGTGTGTCCCTCAGTCCATGTCCAAGACACTTGGCACTCCAAACCTGGGCACAACGTCTTTCAGTAGGTGTGCTGTCTCAAGGGCATGGTGGCAGGGAAAAGCTTCTACCCAGTGGGTGAGCTGGTCCTTGCATACTAAAACATATTGGTAGCCATTTACTTGGGGAAGCTGGATATAATCTAATTGTAATTTTTCAAAGGGGTGTTTTGCTCATGGTCTTCCTCCTTTTCTGGAAGAGACATTGTTGATTTGGCAAGTTTTGGCTATGCAGGTGGCTTTGCTGTATGCCCCTCGGGTGACTTGTCTGATGGCATTTACCATTGCCTGAGTCCCGATATGGACCTTTAATGCAGTTGTTGGCATATCGTTGTAACAGGCGATGGGGGCTATTAGTCTGCCATCTGGGACCCTCCAGAACCCATCTCTAAAGCTAGCTTCGAATTTCTCCTTCCAAGTCTCTGCCTCCCCCTCCTCTAAAAATCTTAGTGTTGACTCCCAAGGTTGGGAGGGTGATTGATGCTGGCAACCCATTTTGCGGTGGCATCTGCATACTGATTCCCCTTTGTGACTGGGGAGTGATCCTTCTTGTGGGCTTTACAATGATGACTGCCAGGGCTGAGGGTAGCTGCATAGCTTTCAGCAGCTCAGAGACCAAAGCAGCATGAGTGATTGGATGCCCTGTTGAGGTTAAGAACTCCTTTTCCTAAACCTTATCCACCTCCTACTCCTACTTTGGAGCAGCTCCCAGAAGCTTCAACTTCACAGCTACATTTATTGCTTTTTAGATTCTTAGCTTTACCTTTATGTAGGGGATATGGGGAATGACATTGAAGGATAGGAGGGAGAACTGCTACTAAGGCAAACAATCTAACTTGAAAAAACTTCTCAGACAGGCCCCTCCCTAATTCACATAAAGTGAGGGGGGGAAATCTAGCAGTGGACTAGATTCTCTTCTCCTAGTGCTGCATCCCAGCTACAGAGCAGGAAATTGCTTCCCCTGTATTTCTCCTATTGAATGTGTATGACTGTGCAGCCAGGCAATCTGTTGACCCCTGTAGTTACTGGAAGTGCTGTAGCGTGTTTGCTGAGTTCAAAAGAGGACAAACGGGTTTGAACCTTATTCTTCCCTACCAAAACCAAATGACCATACACATACTATAGTCATTTTGTAAGATAATCCATAGCCATAACGCCCCCCCCCAGTTTGGTTAGATTGGCTTCAGGCCACTTTTATAGATGGTAAGAGATCATGAGTCTTAATCCATCATTGAAATTTCAGCCAACATGATTTTCTAAGGTCCCAACATTTATATCTTAAAATGATTTTATTTTCAATTTTTAAATCTGTCCACATTATAACATATTATGATGTGAAAGGCAAATCCTTTTGTCTAAGCTTGAAACAGCTTGACTCCAGATTCCATCAGAGCGGCCAGCAGTCTCCCACTTTTTCTGCTGTAAAGAGCATTTTGTGACAGCTGTGAAGTGTTCAATGGACCTTGCTCTTGTGCAAACAAAACTGAATTGGTGGTGACAAATTTATCCTTGGTGTAGCATGCTTGACTCTTCCACATTTGCAGAAGGAACAATTTTGATCCATGAAAGCTGAAAAGCATGATGTTGACCAGGATTTAAAAACCAAGCTGGAGTTTTGTACCTGCAAGTGTAAACATGTTTTGCTAAGGTATCTGTTCAAAAACAAGAAATAACTTTTTCAAATTTTCCAATGTGTTTTTAAATATTGGGAATAGGAACACTGAATATCACAAATAAAAACCTTACTGCATCACAGCTGCTTACATCAGAAACCATAATTGAGTAAAGATTATTCAAGTGGCAACTAAAATCTCAAGAGAAAAAAACTGGCTATCATTTTAAAAAGCTATCATTGGGTAGAATTATTTGTCCAAAATATTAAGAAGCTCCCAATATAGCAAAACACAAATTCAATTTTAAAGAGATACTAGAATTTTATTTTAGAATTCCAGAATAGAATTAATAGTTTAATTTAGAATTAATTGAGGACAGCGAATCTTAAATGTGTGTTATCTTTGTAAGATAGAAAATGCCAAAAATGAATGTTATCCTTAACTAGAACTTTCAAGCATAATTAATAAGTTATTTAAAGATCCTGCTTCTGCCAGAAGGTTGCTTGTCTAGGTCACAAAAGAGGTCTGTTCCCATAAGGGTCCCAGAATGTCTTCCTTTCTTCTAGTATTTGTGATGCAAAGTCAGAGTATGTAGAGCCATTACACAATCCTCAGAAATCAGAAAGAAGGAGAAAGAAACCTAAAATAATTCTGCCTTAATTTTGTTAAGTATAAGAGAGAGTTGACCTCAACTTTGGCTGGAGGTTTCTAAATATAAATATTTACCAATTATTCAGATTGGATATAGGTCATGGGCATGGGGAAAGGATATCTAAGCTAAAACCAGTTCTTGGAATTCATCACTTTTTTAAAGCAGGCTGCTTGGACATTTCAGCAAGAGTAGGAAAAGCAGACCAATGGGCAGGCTTGCTGTGTATTTTCCAACTTATTAGGAAAGGAGGGGAAACATGACGTTCCTCCTCTGTTACAATGACCATAGATCTCTCACATGAGGGGCTTATAGTGGTAGGAAGAGTGATCAGGATATAGCCCAAAGCCAGGTTATCTGTGGTATCCCTTGTGTTGCTATTTCTGCCATTCCACATGATTTGGCAAGATGGGCGTGGTCCAAGTCCCTTCTGTCAAACAACGTCGTCTGATGAAATTCTGGTAGCATGGCTTCTCTGTCATGGTGCCCGCCCTATGGAACTGCCCCCCTTTACCTCCTATTACAAATATTTGAGCTGGCACACCATCAGTGGGCTATAGCTTGGTATCCTCTTTTCAAACAGAGTTCTGCATATACCATACAAAAATCTGCTTTATTTTCAAATAGGTCTTTTGCCAAAAGCAATCAAAAGAAAAGGCTACAGGTTCCACTTGGTCTTCTTGCATGACAGAGCTTGAGAAAGCAGTGCTACAACTATTGCTTATTTTGCATGTCACCACAATCATTTTTGCATTTGGGAAACGTGCCATTTATATTTATAGAAGGTACACGAAGATTCTGGCAAAAATCCATCCTCAAGTCCTCAAAGCTTTATTTATTTTGAGAATAGGGTTGTTTAACTTTTGCCTAAACATAATGTCATATAAACTGAAGTATTGCGCATAATTTAGCGTCCAGTCTTCTAGGCGAACATTTTGTTAGCAAGCACAATGGAGCATCAGACTTCTACTGAACTGAGCAGGAGTTGACAGAGTTCAGTTCCCACACACAAATTATTCTGAGAAAAAAATCGGGCAAGGAAAGGTAAACCCGGGATGATAAGAATCCCTTGTTTCTGCTCATTCCAGAAATAATTTGGCAAAAGCATTTTTTCCCCCATTCTATCACCCATTAGATACTTCGGAGTCAATGTCAGAATTCAGTTTGGAATTCAGTATAAATCCAATGTATAGTTGTTGCTCCACCTCATAATATATAAATACACGATGTCACTGATACATCCTAAGCAGAGTCTTGTCTTGCCATGGTTTGACCTTCCTCCCATGTCTGCTGCCGCCTCAGGCGTTCTCTCAGTAGCTCATCTTTGGGTGCCCTCAGTTGTGGGATTCAGCAGGTTCATATCACTTCGGTAGAACCGGTAGCTAATTTTTTGTTGGCCAGGCTGAGAATGGACTTCCGGAAGTGGCATCCGCACAGAGAACCAGTTGTTCACATATTTGAATCCCATCATTGGGTGCCCTCTTACTGATGTACTCTTGGATGCCCTGGGTTTTGTCCAGGACAATGGTTTTGACATTTACCAAACCCTGTCTCTACCCTCTTTTGAGCTGATGTGCAGTCTCTGGGTTTTGGACTCTGGACTCTGAACAACTATAGCAAAAAACTGAGGAGGATACTAACATGATAACAGCCTTTATTTTAGGTATTGACTCTTCTAAGTTGTTGGCATAAATATGGGTTATAAATGCCTAACGTGGAATATAAATGGAGCAAATGCTTCTCAAAAAAAGAAGACAATTGTTTCACTGTTTTAAAATATTGAAACAAGATGTAGTATGTTTGCAAGAAACACATATTGGAAGAAAATACATAACATATTTGATTTGCAAAAATGTGGATAAATAATTTATTTCAGCAAGAGTAAAAAGAGAAGCCGAGTTGTTTTGTATATAAATCTCCAGTTACACCCAAAGTAATATTGATTGATAATCATAGTAAATATGTGGGGATGGAAACTACTTTGCATGGGGCGTAGTATAATTATCTGATATGACATCCTGCCACAAATTAGGCAGTCATGCAAAGTATAGTATGTACTTAAATGTTGCAGCGCAACTGCTTGGAAGGCTCCAATGAATGAGTATGAATGAGTATAGAGATCAAGGGTTTGTTTTTTTTAAAAGCAGCAAAAACTGCTGAAAACATTGCTGAGAAAACTCTATTCAGGCAAATGTTACAAAGTAAACTACTGTCTAAGAAAAAAATGCAAGCTTTTTTAGGGGTGATGAAGCAGCAGATGGTCCAAAATACAAATTACACATTTCTGAGTTCCTTAATGATGTAGTGGATGAAACAATTGTGGCAATTAAAGGCGTTTAGGGAGAAAGGTGGAATCATATTTCATACCAATTCATTAACAAAAACAATTGGTGAAAATATTGAAAAATGATGCAAAATTATATCTTCACACCATAAAACAGAACTGATTCTGGCAGACTGATGACTGTAATAGAATTTCTTTAAAGTATATATAGCTTCAGAATATCTTCAATGTGTGTCTGCTCTAGATGTCTGTCTGTCTGTCTGTCTATCTGTCTATCGTCTATCTATCTAGTACAATGATCCCCAACCTTTCCTTGACAGCCCGGCATGGCACAAGAGGAGTGTGTGTGAGTGGCATGTTCATACGTGTGCACACAGTTCCATTGGCGCGAGTGGCATGCATGCTATCCACTCGTGTGACTGGAGCTTTGTGTGTGAGTGGAGGGAGCTTGCGTTTGCACGTGAAGCTCCACTTGTGCGAGCAGTGGGCACTTTTGCTCATGCATGAAGCTCCACTCACATGAGTGGAGGGAGCTTGAATGGAGGGCTTTTGTGTTTGCGTGTGAAGCCCCACTTGTCTGAACAGAGACTGCTCACACACAAAGACTCCGAGCGAATGGAGCTTCGAGCCTGGGCACAAGTGCTCTCCACTCAAGCGTCCTCTGCACACATGAGTGGAGCTTTGCGCATGCGTGCTTGCCTATTGTTTGCACAACCCGGTTTGAAACAGGCTGTGGCCCGGGGATAGGGGATCCCTGTTCTAGTAGTTTGCATTCTTCTCATTGTATCAGTAACAATTGTATCTGATGGAGGTCATTTGCAAAACTGAAAATGTCATCTGTGCTAAATACCTAGTTGAATATGTAACGATCTCAATTGAGAACACAGTTGAAAAAGAATTAGATTAGATTTTACTGAGGATTTTTCATTTGAAAAGGAAAAGGCTTGAAAAATTTCATTTCAGTAAACTATAGCCATAATGTTATCTTATGAAATCAAACAAATCCAGAAATTCTTCATCTCATATGTAGGACTTCAGTATAACCCTAATATACTTTCTATGGTCTAAGCAGCTGGGGTTTTTCTTCAGGATACCTATTCTGGATTTCACTTTATAGGAAATAAGTTCTGCAATGGAAATGAAAATTCTGCACATCTTCAGTTTACTTACAAGATATGACTAAAATAATAAAAGAAGTTATCCAGAAAGGGTAATTAAATAAGGGCTGTGCTTTAAAAGTCCTTATCCACTAGATGTCACTACAACCCAGCATTCAATTGCATAACTGATCAGCATCATGGCAAGAAATAAAGTTTGATAAAGGATAACTTTAAAAAGCCATAATGTCTTAGCTGGAATCACAAAACTTCTCAACGCAAACTTTTTGCAGTTAAATGGTTACACTAACTGAATGAAATCTTATGCACACTGAGCTGATTTATTAATTTATTTTTTAAAATGTATGGATTATTTTCCATATGAAGCGGATTTCTGTTGCGCATACTGTAAACTTCAGAAATCAGAATCAGAATCAGAATAAAAGAGTTGAAAGGAACCTTGTAGGAGATCTAGTCCAACCCCCCGCCCAAGTAGGAGACCCTACACCACTTCTGACAGATGGCAGTCCAGTCTCTTCTTGAAATCTTCCAGTAATGAAATGCAATTTAGGATTGCATTGGCTTTTTGGCTGCCGCAGCACACTGTTGATGCATATTTAACTGATTGTCCACTAAGACTCCAAGATCCCTCTCACAGTTACTGCTATTAAGCCTGGTTCCACCCAATCTGTATGTGTACTTTTGGTTTTTCTTGCCTAAGTATAAGACTTTACTTTTCTTTACATTGAATTTCATTTTGTTAAATAGGGCCCAGTGTTCAAGTCTGTCATGATCCATCTGGATCTTGAGCCTTTCATCTAAGGCAGTGATGGGGAACCTTTTAGAGACTGAGTGCCCAAACTGCAACCCCAAACCCACTTATGCATCGTTGAGTGCCGGGTGGGTGTGACCCATTGGGTGGGCATGGCTGCAGTGGTAACAGCAGACTGGGTGGGACTAAAAAGTTCAATCAATCAATTCCAACTTTGCAAGATCTTTTTTTCCCCGTGAGAAGTTGAAATTGACTGATTGATTGAACCTTTTTTTTTTTTGCACATCGCGGCGGAGGCCTAAAGCAAAAAGGTTTTATAAAACCCAGCTGAAGGCCTAGGACTGGGGCAATGGCGCGCGTGCCGACAGAGAGGACTCTAAGTGCTGCCTCTGGCACCCATGCCATAGGTTCGCCACCACTGATCTAAGGTATTGGCTATTCCGACCAACTTAGTATCATCTACAAATTTGATAAGTTTCCCTCCTATTCCCCCATTTAAGTCATTTATGAAGATGTTGAAGAGTACTGGGCCATAGTACCATTAAGGACTACTCATTGTGTACAGTTTGTCAGCCAGTTAAAAATCCATCTGATGTTGATGCTGTCTGTCCCACTTTTTTTTTAGTTTTCCAAGAAGTAGGTTGTGGTCTACTTTGTTGAATGCCTTGCTGAAGTCTAAGTATACTATGTCCACAGCATTTCACTGGTCTACTAATTTAGTTACTTGGTCAAAGAATGAAATAAGATTGATTTGGCATGATCTGTTTTTAACAAACCCATGGTGTTTCTTCCTTCTTCCAGTGCTGAGCAAATACAATCCTCGCTGCTGTCAGTACATCCAATGTTAGATATACACTTTGTTTATCAATTTTTTCTGGTACTATACCTAATAAGAAAAGTTCAGGGACTCGACCTTGCTTGGCTCCATAGCAATGTCCTCAGGAGAAATGTGATGTCCTAGAAAGTTGATAGTTTATTGATAAAATTGCCATTTCTCTAGTTTGGCATACAGTCGATACTCACGGAACTGTTGCAAGACCAGGTGAAGATGCCGATGATGATTCTCCATGAAGGGGAGTAGATCAGAATGTCATCCAGATAGATCACGATAAACTGATCCAATAGGTCCTGGAATATATCATTCATGAAATGTTGGAAGACAGTGGGGGCATTGGTCAGCCCAAATGGCATGACTGTGTACTTGAAGAGGCTGTACTGGGTATTGAACATGGTCTTCCATTCATCACCAGGCCAGATCCTAACTAGATTATAGGCTCCCCTCAGGTCCAGTTTGGTGAAGACTTTGGCCTCCTGGAGCCATTCCAGAAGTTTGGAAATGAGGGGCAGAGGTTATATGTTGCGCATGGTAATGGCATTCGATTTGTGATAGTTGCAACAGAGCCTCAAGTCCCCTGACTTCTTTTTCATGAACAGCACTGGTGCGGCCACTGGCATAGATGAGGGCCGGATAAAGCCCTAAGCCAGATTTTTGTCCAGGAAGTCCTGCAATGCAGCCAACTCGGGGTAACACATGGAGTACAAACACACCACTGGGAGAGGCATGTCAGGAACCAAGTCTATGGGGCAGTCGTATGGCCTGTGTGGGGGAATTGATCTGCTACTTTCCTGCTAAAGACATCTGCGAAGTCTGCCAGTTCAGCTGGCAGGGGACTTGGGGACTCAGAACCTGGCCTGCGTAGACTTGGCAGGTGTGGTCCACACATTTTAAACTCAGGAGAGTGACCAAGTTCTGGGACCAGTAAATCTGAGGATCGTGTATCCCAAGCCATGCCAAGCCCAAGACCACTGGGAAATGCAGGTCAGAGGTGATATAAAATTGAATGGCCTCCTCATGAGAGCTAATTCCATACTCAATAGTTGCGTGGCTGCCTTAATTGGCCCAGACAGAAGCAACCGGCCATGAATGGTCTTCACTAGTAGAGGTGGCTCCACTGGGCATTGAGGAACAGACCATTTGGCCACAAACATAATGTCTATAAAGTTAGTGGGTGCCCCAGAATCGACCAAGGAGTGAATAGGGATCCCTATGGCCCACCATGTAGGATCAAATGTGCTATGAGGATCAAGTGCTATGGGGGTCCAAGAGAAGCGTCCAATGGACTTTGCTCTGTTTTGATAGAGGCCTGACCCAGAACGCCCCTTAGGTCAGGCTTGGGGCATTTCCTGACAGATTATTCTGCTTTAATGGGGCAAACCCAGAAGTCGACGCCCGTTGTCACTTCCCCATAGTACAAACTATAGTTTATACTTCTCCATAGTATAAACACAACCTGCCTCAAACACCATCTATTCTTCTCCGCCACTGGGGCCTGGTGGCATCTAATTCCATAGGTTCTTCCCACAGAGCCAGGTTCTTGTGCACAACTGGGGCCACCTGGGTCCAGTGACTCCTCCACCACTGCAGCCAGCATCAATCCTTAAACCAGAGATGGACCAACACATTGAGGTTTGGGGGAACATCGACATGGACCAGCTCATCCAACAGATCTTCCGAAAGCATCCATGAGGGCAGCTTCATTCCAAGCTGAATTTTGGCTAAGCAGCCAAAACTCACTAATGTATTCCAATAAAGGGTGTTGGCCCTTCTTCAGGGCTTTCAGGCATCGAGTAGCAGTCTGTGTCTTGATGAGCCGAAGGTGGTCACAAAACTCCCGGAAGTCATCCAACAATGGATTAGGCTGGACAAGCAGGGATGTCTTTATCCTGGTCAGTGGGGAAGTCCTCTGCTCTCAGGCTGATGAAGAGCTGACATTGTCCCCAAAATGCTGGAAACATGACTTGATTGCCATCAAATTTATCTGATGCTACCACTGGGCATTTCCAACAGGGTTGTGGAGCAGGTGAGCTTGAAGCTGAGCAACTTGCACTG
Organism: Bothrops alternatus; assembly: GCA_034064705.1. Lineage (NCBI taxonomy): Eukaryota > Metazoa > Chordata > Lepidosauria > Squamata > Viperidae > Bothrops > Bothrops alternatus. The sequence continues at coordinate 17,659,405 of JARGCV010000248.1, forward strand.
ACAGCAATGCCACCTGTTGGGAGAGCTGGGCATTCTCTGCACGTAGCTGCTCCATGTTAGTAGGAAAAAGGTAGCAGACAAACTATTCTAACCCAGCCCTTGTGAGTAATGATTAATGGTTTACTCATGAGTAGAAACCCCTTTTATTTACAAGGCAGGAACCAGCTAGGTTCACGGGAGAACTCCTGTTAACAAGTCTTTCAAGGCTTAATCAAGCCGTAGCAGTCTCAGCTCACACTGGCTGAAGCATTTTCAATGTCTATGAATGTCCCGCTAATATTAATTAGCACTTCAAACATAAACAAATAGCCCCTCGGCAAACCTGGGTCTTGGCAAGGAATCGTGACAAAGAAGTCCAACTGATTGAAATCTCCAGTAACATGAAGAATTGACTGCCACAGCCAACCACTCCCAACCCACTCCTATTTAGCCAGGGAGGGGCTGGCTAATGTCTCCTTATTTTTCCTAAGAGCTGGCCCATAAACTTCCGTTGCCCCAGTCTCCTCTCCTCTTGGTGCATACGTGCGCCTGGGATGGGCCCCATCTGCTCCTCTTCCCCTCTCAGCTCAGGCTTCAACTCTGCATCTGGTTCTGAGTCTGAGTCTGAGACGGCGTTTAAGGGGTGACTTGATCGAAGTGTATAAAATCATGCATGGGATAGAAAAGGTGGATAGAGAAAAATTCTTTTCTCTATCACACAATACCAGGACAAGGGGGCACTCCCTAAAGCTCATAGCTAAGAAAGTGAGGACAAATAAAGGGAAATATTTCTTCACCCAGAGGGTCGTTGATTTATGGAATTCACTTCCAGAAGAGGTCGTGACAGCTGTCAGCCTTGATAGCTTCAAGGCAGGGCTAGACAGATTCATGGATGCAAAGTGTATTGGTGGTTATTAAAACGGATGTCCATGTGCCGCCTCTATGTTGGTTGAGGCAGGCAGGATTCCCTTGAGTACCATTTGTTTGGGGGTCAAGGGAAAGGGAGGGTTTTGCCTTCTCTTTCTGCTCAAGATCCCCATGTACAATTGGTGGGCCACTGTGTGACACAGAATGCTGGACTCGATGGGCTTTGGCCTGATTCAGCATGGCTCTTCTTATGTTCTTATGTTCTTATGTTCTTGCTCATTGGAGCCTTCCAAAAGTTCTGATGATGACCCAGGCACCCCCTCCTCCCCCTCATCCGACTCGGGTGCCAGTTCTGCTGGCAGACAATGAACTACAACAGGAGTGCAGATATTGTTCCAGGATTCCAATCACTTTCTCAGTTCCGCCATCTGTTTCAGGATGATGTGCTGATGACAGACATATTTGCACATCTAAGGCCTTCAGTAGCACTTTCCAGAACCTGGCTGTAAATTGAGCCCTCCTATCCGAAGTGACCCTATCTGGTAGGCCATGCAGCTGGAAGATATGCTGAATGAACGTGTGAGTTGTGGCACGGACTGTTGGCAATCCCCGACAAAGGATAAAATGTGCCATCTTTGTCAGCATGTCCATTACAATAAACACTGTCATGAACCCAGAAGACGGGGGCAAGTCCATCAAGAAGTCCATGGACGCTGCTCCCCAGGGTCTATTGGGCATCGGCAAAAGCTAGAGCAGACACAGTGGGGCTTCCATCACCGACTTGGCCTGCCGGCACTGTACACAAGATGTGATGTAGGCCTGGATGTCATGTTCCAATAGGGGCCACCAGAAAGTACAGGAGACCAGATTCAGAGTCTTGGAAGAGGCCAAAATGCCCCATTGCAGGATTGTTGTGGCATTGCGAGAGGATGAGTCCCCAGAGACCCCACAAAATCAATCAGCAGTATAGAGTCCTCCAAAAATTTAAATCCTTAACTTGCAAAGGTAGTTTCCACAGTGATTTCCAGCTTCTTTAGTTTGGCTTGGAAAAACCAACTCCTCCCCCCCCCCTCGCCATCTTAAAGTCATGGAGCTTCAGAAATGATGATAGTTCCACAAAAAGCAAATGACAAGCTGCAACTAGAGGAAGCCTCTCTTGGCAAGAAAGATAATTATGTAGAAAAATTAGTGACTAAGAACCCGTGGCCTCCTTTATTTTCCATTTAAATGGCTGGTTCTTCCACAGTGAACTTGCATGGTTGCCCTGCCCCAGCTGGGGACTCACCCAATTACTTCTTCTTCAAGAAACAATCTGAGATTGTCTGGCTACTCAGGGGAATAAGAGGGTTGATTTCCAAAGCTTCCCCTTTCCCAGGGAAGTTTCTTCTGGCTTAGAAACTGTTTTAAGTCTAAAACTGTAGAGAACCTTTAGGAGATCTAAAGAAGTTTCCTACTGGCCAGGAGCCTCTTCCGGCGGAAGTGCAGTCTTGCAAAATTCTGTTATTATAGTTTTACAATAAAAATAGTATTGTCCTACATGGTTTTGGTTTCCTAGTATGATCTACCTGGAAGGCTGACAATGCTGAGGACAAAATGAGAACATTTCCTAGGTTATTGCAGTGATATATTTACTACCTACGTCTGTCAACCAACTGGAGAAGAAATATCCTGGACAATTTGGGGAGCTTTCCAATTACCTTTTGTGTCTAATTTTTTTTAAAAATTCTAATTTAAAATGCTTTTAATGGGCTATCAGCTACAGAAATAGTAGCCGATTTTCTGTATTACATGTGTTTTGGTTTTAATATGATCTTTCATTTGTTTTTCTGTGGTCATAGTATACACATGCGTTAATATATTATCCAAGAATTGACTTTACACATGGAGGGTGGATAGGTGTGTGTATGTATTTATGTGTGTATCTTGTGTTTTAAGATGGTATTTGGTTATAGTTAAAGGGTCTGTTCTGTGAATTTGGTTTGGAAATGGTGCTGTTGGTAAGAGAAGGTGGTTTAGATACAAATGTGTGCTTGGATTGGACCTGGATCTGGTCTCTTGGAACTAAATGGTAGGTTGTACAATATTGGCTTGGATGGAGCCAGATTTATATACCAGGAATTTGGCTGGCTGTAGAAAGTGAAGCTTAGGAGAGAACTGGAAGAATTTAGTTGTTTTTGGCATAGCAACAGTGAAAACATCTGATTACTAAATTATCTCATCTGGTAGGTGAGCAAATAAGGCAATTGACTCATCTCTGCTGTTTGGTGGAGTTGCAGAAACAAAGGTAAGACGGTTACCATTATTGGCATAATGACAAATGTAAAAGCTAGGATACCTGACGAAGCTTGAAGCTTTACTGCTTCAAGAACTGGAGCTCACAGTAATGGTGGAACTGGGAGGAGCTGCAGATTTTATCACTATCTGCACTATGACCCAGGGGAGACATTGGAACCAGCAATGTTGCCAGACACTCAGAAGCTTCATTTAGTCCAAAAGGCAGCAGTCCAGTTACTCTTGTCATCATGAGCCTATTACATGTAAGCTCTGGGCTCTGCAGAAGCTTCCTATGAGCTTCTGGCTGCAATTCAAAATACTGGTTGTTAGCTATAAAGTCTTTCGTTTCTTGGCAGCAAGCCATTTTGAAAAGCACCTCCTCCTAAAGATATGACCCACCTGGAAGAACCTGCTGATCCTGATTGATAGCACAACGTCTAGGATTATTTGACTTATTTTATGCTCATAGTTTAATGGTTTATGATGTTTATTTGAGTCTTGCTGTGGATGTTTCAGTTCTGAGTGCCTTGTGTTTATTTGCTCTTAGTTATTGTAAACTGCCAAACCTCTGATTAGTTGCAGTGAGCATAAATGAGACAAATAAAATGTAAAATGCATGGATGGATAAGACAGATAACGGTTTAAGTATTTTCCTTCACAAAGCTTAAAATAATTTTTGGTTCAACTAAATTTTAAACTAAGTTGGTCAGGTAAACACGGAAAGCTCAGCATTTTTTTTATTAACCAGAGTAATTTAATACCTTGATGCAAATACTGTATTGTCTATTCCCCTGGTGGTGAACCTATGGCACGTGTGCCACAGGTGGCACACAGAGCCCTCTCTGTGGGCACGCGTGCCGTCGTCACAGTCCTAAGCCTTCAGTCCTGTCCATGAGCAATCTTCATCAAAATCTCCCCGGGCAAGTGGCTTTTTAAGCTGGGTTTTATAAAACCTTTTTGCTTTAGGCCTCCGCCACCATGTGCAAAAAAAAAAAAAAGTTCAATCAATCAATTTTAACTTCTCGCGGGAAAAAAAAAGATCTCACAAAGTTGGAATTGATTGATTGAACTTTATTTTTAGTCCCACACAGCGGTGGAGGAAGTCACGCGTTGGAGCTGGAAAGAAGGTGCCGTGTTTTGGACAAAGAGGACCACTGGTTTGAAAGAGAGATCAAAAAGGCCATCTATGTCAAAACTGAACAGCCCTCTCTCCACAGAGGAGAAGGGATACAACACAGTCCTCTCAGCAGTTCCAAGAAGGCTCCACACCCATTTGCACTACTGAGGTGACCCTGATGACACAGATAAGCCTCCAGGTGGCCTCAATGATTCTATAAAAGAATTCAAATGGCCAGCTGACTGCAAGGGGTGTAAATCCTTCCATTCCCTACCGTCGGATCAGAGCTGAAGAAGCTTCTTGGATGAGAAGCGAAAGGTCTTCAAAGAGAAAAAAAGAAAGTCCAGTTGCCTCGTGAAAAAGTACCTTTGGGACTAGAGTCTAGGAAATCTTAATAAAAACAGGCACATTCATAAGAGGCACTGAATAATTCCTGAGGAAGCTTCCTCCATGAAACACCTGAGCAGTGTTGGTATCCATCCATTTCTGGCCTTCTCTAGGTAGATAGATGTCCCTCTGGAATTGTCCTTGTTCTGTTACTGGAGCAACAATAACCTGCATTTAACAAAGATAATCTCATTAATAGTATCTGAGACACAAAATGTTTATAACACAGAAGATAGAAACCTCACTTGAAACATGTCCACAATTATTTGATCATACCAGCTGCAGGCACATCACAAAGTTGCCCAGCGACACTTTAAAACAGTAAGAGACATTTGTATCTTGCACCTGTAATTCCAATTTTTTATATATAATAAAAATGTCAGGCTTATAATTGTAATTTATTTGTTTTTTATTATGTGATGATATATTTTTGACTATATAATATGGGAATTTCTCTTTTATATAAAGTATATAAAGTTTCAAAGAAAGAAATCCAGAGGGAGATGAAAAACCTGCTCTGCTTATTTTTAATAAGTAACAACCAGATGATTTAAAGAATTGGAGCAAAAATATTTATTTAAAGGTTTCCCATGAGGCACTGATTTTTAAATCAACACTGCAAATTTAAGTAGGTATCATTATACACCACAGCACTTCAGAAGCGTATCAAGTACAAAATGATAAAGAAGATACAGGATCTAGGCTGCAAAAAGTCAATGGATGTTGTAATGCTATGATAAAGATTTTCTTAATAGGAATAAAGACAAAACTGGAGATCCTGCCATATAGCAGTATTATAGCAAAAGATATTAAAGATCAATGTCTTGTTGCCTTGATACAGCAGCAATTAATTTTTTTAGATGAGTCATAATCAGCAAATCAAAATGCTTCAACATTTAATTAGATATAGGCTGTATTTGAACTTTAACTAAAAAAGCAATTAAAGCATTAATTATTCTCTCATCTCTTCCCAGATGCATGTTAATGCTAATTAATGATATCACATAGCACACAATTATCTTAATCATGTAGGCAAACAATATTTGAAATAGTTGGGATTATTGTAGACCAGACTATCTCATAAAATATATATATTGTAAACAAGAGAGCTGTGCAATGCTTTGGCTTTGATTCAGAAAGGCACTTTAAGTAATGTGTACATAACATTGGCTTGCAATTTCTTAAAGCTGTTTTGATTTTCCAGGTGTCAAGAGGAAATTGCAGACGGCAGCCATGCAAATCAGTGAAATGACATGGCTGCTTTAAAGACCAGCAGACAAAGTGCTATGCTCACACTCCAAGACAATTTTTGGAATCAAATCTGAATATCCTTCAATGCTATTTAGATCAAAATGGGGCAACCACATCATTCACTTCTCTTGTGCTGATCCCTAACCTGCCATATAGGGATGCTGTTAAAGGGTTATATCCTTCTTTACTGTGTGCAACGCAAATTAAGGAATGGGATGGGTGGAGTTTATCATCTTAGTTTTGCTCACTTTCTATCAAATGTCACTAGTTCATGAGAAAGCATCCACCAATCACCCTCTTAATTGGGAGCGAAATGGAATACAAAGAAACAGTTTTGATAGACCAGTGGTTCTCAACCTGTGGGTCGCGACCCCATTTGGGGTTGAACGACCATTTCACGGGGGTCACCAAACACTGCAATCCGCCATTTTTTTTGGTCGGCCATTTTTTTTGGGTTGGCCATTTTTTCCCCTTTGCGATGCGGGCCGTTGCACCGCGCATGCGCGATGCGGGCCCGCCATTTTTTTGGGGGTCGGCCATATTTTTTTTGGCTCGGCCATTTTTTTCCCCTTTGCGATGCGGGCCATCGCACCGCACATGTGCAATGTGGGCCCGCCATTTTGGGGGGGTCGGCCATTTTTTTTGGTCGGCCATTTTGGGGGGGTCGGCCATTTTTTCCCTTTGCGATGTGGGCCATTGCGCCGCGCATACATGATGCGCCCTGTTGCGCCGCGCATGCACGATGCGGGCCGGGGTCGAGCCCCGGAAAAGGTTGAGAACCGCTGTGATAGACTGACAGATCTGATCATTTCTCCAAAGTCTCTCTAGGCTTTGCACAAGGCATTTTTTTGAGATTGGGAGAAGAGGTAGGCAAAAGGAGGGACTTGACTATTTACCAATCGGCTCTCCAATCCTATGGCATTTATCCATGGGATCAGATACATGGTACGTAAAAAGCCTGTTTTTTTACTCACAGTTCCTTGGAACTCTGTGCAGTGAAACAACAAAGTGTCATGGTTCCGACAGATGAAACTCTTCAAAAGAACTTTGAGGCATTGTTTACCTTAAAGAATCTTTATTTTGAGTACCATAACATTGGCAGTGCATAATCGAAGCCAAAAACTGAATTCCCCTCCCCTGAGCACATAGTATCAAAGCACAATTCCCTCCTCCAATTAACAGTCATAAATCACATTCCCCAGTTAGTTTGAAGCACAGGCTTCCTTTTCCATTCTCCAGCCCTCCAAGTCCTTATCAGCTCTGGTTACAATAACTTTGTTTCTCACACTAGACTTGGTGTTATTATGTCTAGCTGGACTCTCCTTCACATCTCCCCTCCCAGCATCATCTAACTCAGTGTTTCTCAACCTTGACAATGTTAAGGCATGTGGACTTCAACTCTGGCTGTGGAATTCTGGGAGTTGAAGTCCACATGCCTTAACATTGTCAAGGTTGAGAAATACTGATCTAACTCTAAAAGCAAAAGGTAAAAGATGGCTACATTTCCATCTGTTGTCAATGCAAAAACATCTGATGTTAGCAGCATTGACACAAAGATCCCACTTCAGTGGGTTCAGCCTTCCACTACTTGGTAGGCTTTTTAAATCTACTTCTAAACATAAAGGTAGTGTTCTTTTGGAATAGTGCTAAAGCCATATACAGGCAGCTCTGGGACATGAGTTTAGCTCTCTTTCAGAAGAATGCTAAACCTATGTTTAAAATTAGTCCATTTATCAAGTGGAGTGAAAGGATGCCCAGTGACACTTCATTATGAAACAGTCTATCATAAACCAAGAGGTGGGTGATCATTTTTCCTGCAGTTTTGTACAGAAGGCAGATCAGAAAAAGAAGAGAGGAATAAGAACAACAAAATCTTGATCTAGAATACTGCTAAATGGAAAGTCCCTGTATTATAGATAAGTTAGACTGGAAGCTGGAAAGGTGGTTTGGATCCTGTACCTGTATCTTTCTACAGTTAAAGGACTCCATCTAGAGCAGGGGTCTTCAAATTTGGCCCTTTTATGACTTGTGGACTTCAACTTCCAGAATTCCTCAGCCAGCGTGCCTGGCTGCGGAATTCTGGGAGTTGAAGTCCACAAGTCATAAAAGGGTCAAGTTTGAAGTCGCCTGACCTAGAGTGAGGGAATATGACCATGTAAATTCCCATCCATATATTGTATACCAAAGCTCCATTTTCACATCTAATGCTTTAGGTAGTTTTTTTCCTGATGCATTCCAAATTTTTCCATGAAACAATGTTGCTGGGCTGTTTTGGGATTGTGGAAAATATCACATCATTCACAATCATTCTAGTAAATCGTCTATCCAAATATGGCAATGATAGAAATTCAGCAATATAAAATAGGTGGAAAGGAAAATTTTCATTGCTTTATTTTGTGTGTGTGTGCTCCTCCAGGTAAGTTTGATTGGGATGGTATTTTATATGGCCAATAAAGCTAATTCAGAATAAAGGCTTTGCAACAAATAAACCCATATTTAATTCATAAATTTTGGACAGAAGAAAATGAGAATGATTAATCCCAACAACCTCCAGCCCAATTTCTGGAAGATCACCCCTCTTTCTTCCTTGCTTTGGCTTATGGAAGTGACATTGGAATTACCTATGATAACTGAGAGAAAAAGTTAAAATTTATAATATCTTTCCCTTCAAGGGAAAATGGATGAGATGATTACTCTACTGTAAGGCAGGGGTCTTCAAACTCAGCCTTTTATAACTCGTGGACTTCAACTCCCAGAATTCCTCAGCCAGGCACGCTGGCTGAGGAATTCTGGGAGTTGAAGTCCACAAGTCATAAAAGAGCCAAGTTTAAAGACCCCTGCCCTAAGGTGCTGTATGTGGAGCTATCTTTATCTGAAAGCTGCAGTTGGTGCAGAATGTAGTGGCCAGATTGCACAGCAGAGGTCTTAGCTGTCTTGGCTGCTAATTAGCTGCTAAAGCATGTGAAGACCTGAACAACTTGGGTACTGGAATATTGGTAGACCTTTGCCATTACAGGTTGCTGTCACTACAACCATCTAAGTCTAGCTGCATGTGTCAACTCTGGCAGAAGATCATTTTGCATTTTTCTCACAAGCAGCTTTCTTTCTGGTGGTGCATATGAACCCTAGGATGCATTTGCCATTGTCTTCTGTAAGTCAGTTTTGAAGAACTTCTTCTTTAGCCAAGCCTTCCCTGCATGGATGTTGGATAATGTTTCCTTTCCCCACCAACTTTGTAGTCAAAAACCTGTATTGTACACCTTTTATATAACTATTTCATAAATTTATTGTAAATTGCTTGGAAAAGCATTTGATGGGAAGTAGTATAGAAATCTATTACATCTAATATATTGTTGATGTATCACTAACAAAAAAAAAATCTAAATCTCTAGAGAAAATGTTTAAAAAATGTATCAAATATGTGTTGGAAATGTAAACAACAACCAGGCACTTATTACCATCTCTGGTGGATATGTCCTAATGTTAAAAAAATTTGTTTTAAGATCCATATGTGGCTAGAAGAGATGATTAAAATACAGATAGAATTTAAACCAGAAGTCTGTTTGTTAGGAATATTAGGTTTGAATTATGGAAAAGAGAATGAGTATTTAATACTGCATGTGCTGACAGCCGCAAGAATAATATTTGCCTAATTTTGGAAAAATGAAAATTTACCATCTGACCAGGCTATAATAACAAAAATACTCGAATGTGCAGAAATGGATAGACTGACTTTAGAAATGAAAGAGAAAGAAGACACAATTTACTTTAAAACACGGGGAAATTTTTATTATTGGTTAGAAACACGCTAGAGTGAGAAAAGGTTATGAAATTTAAAGAGATAATTGATAATTTGTATTTATATTCCATGATTATTTGTATGAACTTGTTCTTATTTCTTCTTCTTCTTCTTCCTCTTTGTATATTTGTGATCTTAAATAATATGGTAAACTATAATTAATATGTAGTATATTGTTATTTTAATGTGATTATAATTAATTAGTATTAAGCATTATTAAGTAGTGAAATGAATGAGATTTATTGACTTATTTGTTATTTATGTGATTATATGGAAAGTAGTTTAATAATAGAGTAATTATTAAGATTTAATATGTAAACCCGGACTGGTAGACTTGCTGAAGCGATGTTATTTTGTGGGATTAATCCCACTTTTGTGTTATCCCTTTCCCCTGGTCTAACCTTTTTGTATGTTTCCCGTTGTCTTACTTTTTTTGACCCTATCCCCTTATTACCTTTATAAAACTCAATAAAAATATTTATAAAAAAAATAAAAAAATCTAAATCTCTATCATGTCTTTCTTAAGTTACATTGCTTAAAAGCACAACAAACCTATTCTTCTACCTCTTATGTACTTTCTCTCCCAGCCTTCCTTTTCTATTAATCTGTTTTAAAATGAAGCAAACACAGTATTCTATGCACACTGTTCAAGCAGGGCCCGCTACTGATTGTGGCAGCTTTTCAGCAGGCCTTTAAAGAAATAATCCCTTTCTCTCTCCCTTCTTTAACAAATAGCCCCAAGCATGTAATGCACACTGGTTGACTTCCATTGACTGATTGATGTTCTAGTACAGCGGTTCTCAACCTTTTTCAGGCCGCGACCCCGACGGCCCGCATCGTGCATGTGCGACGGCCTGCATCGCACATCGTGCATACGCGGCGCAATGGCCCGCATCGCGCATCGCGCATACGCAGCGCAATGGCCCGCATCGCACATACGTGGCGCGACGGCCTGCAATGGCGGACTGCGTCGTTTGGCGACCCCCGTGAAATGGTCGTTCGATCCCAAATGGGGTCACGAACCACAGGTTGAGAACCGCTGTTCTAGTAGATTAATTCCCAAAGGCTGATGAAAGAGAACTATCATTGAAGAAGTCTTCAATTTTTTTTCTTCAGCTGAGTGTTTTTCCAATGTGTCACTGTTGCTGTATGTGATGGTTGTCATCAGCACTAGCTGGGAATTCTAATGGGAGTGACCATCACGTTGGGGAAGAGTAGATTATGTTTTGACAGTGTCAGTCTTAATAAATACCTTTTGCTGGTGTGCTATATAATATTCATTTAAAATATTTTCAGAAGTGATACTGTGATGCACTCAGGTGTTGTTTTTTTTCTTAACTGGAGAGAGATTTCCCAAAGCCTTTAGGGAGCTGACATTTTCAGGTATTCTAATACACATGTAAAATGGTGTCAGTCGGCCCTTCGGAGCTGACCTAAAATATGCTAGAAAAGAATCCATGTCTTACCTCCTCGCCTATGAGAAACTGGTCATCAACGGTAAAGGCAGCTGGCTCAGTGGGGCTGAGCCACCAGGTGGGCCGAAAAATTGGATCCCCCCTCGATAGCCATTCCTTGCTGTATTTCTCAATGAGTGGAACCACAAATTTCTGGTGTCTCTGAATATAGTACCTGGTGAGGTTCAACACCTGAAAGAAAGGAAGGACAACAGCTTTCTTTTTTAAAAAAAATACAAATCAAAACGAAGAGAAGGTTGTTTTAAAATATGCCTTTATAATGAGCAATAGATGCAACAAGCATTATTTGCAAACGCTTCGCCGAGTAGATACAGAATTAGCCAGAAAACATGGACTTCTTGGTATTTCATCAGTTTATTCAGCTTCTCATCATAATTAGACAGTGATGGAAATTTCCTCCCTGAACTGAATGTGATCAGGCTTTATCATCATTACCAGTGGCAGCAGCAATTGCACATGCCTCCTGGAATATAATCTAATGAGACACTTCAAGAGAGGAAAAGGATAGAAAAGCAACTTGTCTAAAGTCAGCTGCTCAAAGCCTAGAGTTCTAAAGAGAGATTAAAGCCAACAGAGAAAGACGGAGGGGAGGGGAGGGGTGGGGAAGGAAGGGAAGGAAGGAATGGGGAGGGAGAGGGAGAGGGAGGGGGAGAGGGAGGGGAGGGGAGAGGAGAGGAGAGGAGAGGAGAGGAGAGGAGAGGAGAGGAGAGGAGAGGAGAGGAGAGGAGAGGAGGAGGGAAGGGAAGGAAAAGGAAGGGAAAGGAAAGGAAAGGAATGGAAGGGCTTTCAGAAGTTTTTCAAAAGAAGCAAGAAATAACTACAGTGGGGAAGAATTCCAAATGTGGGAGGTAGCAAGGCACAGCCAATCGACAGTGGAAAATGTTAAAGGACTAAGAGGAACGAGGCCCATATGCAGAGATTGTACCTCTGAAAGGACAGCAATGCTGTAAGACTTTTGGAAATCTGGGCTAATTTGATGACAATAGCAATACCATTTTAGACTGACATATTGCCCCATAGTGTTTTATAGCACTCTCTGGGCGGTTTTCAATGTCAGCATTATTTTCATATTGTCCCCAACAATCTGGGTTGTTGTTTTACTGACCTTGGAAGGATGGAAGGCTGAGTCAACCTTGAGCCCGATCAGGATCAAACTCCAGACTGTGGGCAGAATTTTAAGTGCAATATTGCACTTAACTACTGCGCCATCAGGGCTCAGGACTTTACAGCATTTCCTATAGAGCAGTGGGGTAGGGATTTGCACATTCTCACCTTGCTGGCCTCCTGTCTTACTGCCCTCTTTTTCTATAACTGCATTACAATTCCTCTGATACAATCTCCAGTTAAGACCTTTTACAACTGTTTTTTTTCCCTTACCTTGAAAAGAGCCACAGAAGGAAGGAACAAGGAATGGGGAAAGGTGCCAATTAACTGCCTTTTTAGTTCCCCTCCATGGCCAGTTGAAGGGAGTCCTGGCCAAGGCAACAACGGGAAAGTGAGGGCAGTTCCAAATGTTATGCAAAATTACTGCTAATGATTTGGATTGCAAAGCTGGCAATCACATGGAAAGGCATGAGGAGAAGGCTAGTAATAGCTAAATCGAAGGAAAGAAGTAATACAAAAGGAACTGAGGGTTGATGGGTACAGGGACAAAGAAGGAAGAAGGTAAAGGAGGAAGGATAGAAGAAAGGAGAGGAACAAGTTTAAATTGGCTAGCCTATGAATGGCATTGTGGAGATCGCAAACAAGATTTTAGCTAAATTTAGTACTAAAACCTGAGGCATAAAATGAAAGGTTGGAAGCACAGTAAAATATTATTATGATTGATGAAGGAGGAAAGTTAAGAACATAAATTAGAGTGTTAATAAATTGAAAAAAGGAAAAAGTAAAAGTTTGCAATATTAAGAAGGAAAGGATGACAAGAACACGTACTAGAATTTGAGGACAAAAAGAAGCATTCTGTAGAGGCATAAACACTCAGTCTCACAAGAGAATAGAATGAATTGTTGTGAAATAGAAAATAGAAATAAACAGGAAAATGAAATGGATTGTTTGAGAGGGCCTTCAGGGATTTCTATTGTATCCATCTTAAGCTTAGAGATTATTAATCCTTCCAAAGGATACATTGGAGAGATAAAAACAGTAAGAGCCAACAGAGTATGTGAGAGAGACAAATTTTGATAGTTCAGTGGGAAGGTTCAACAATTTTGTAAAAACTTTTGGGAGAGTGATTCATGTCATCAAGTTTTTGTCAACACTTAGGGATCAGATAGACAGATTTTCTACATGATGATCTGTCCCTAATCTGGTTCTTCGGTTCTTCCAATGATACACTTATCACTACTGAAATAATGAATGGCAAGCTGCTATCTATCTGCATTAGACCTCAAGTTTTAACAACTAAAAAGGACAAGGACATTTTTTTTTCAGAGGAACTTGAAAGGTAGCAAACAATCAGCCTGGAAAAAGTTTTTTTTTTTTTAGTATCATTAGAAAACAAAAAAAGTTTACCTACCCAATCACCACAACAGACCCACGGTGGAATCCCGAAAGACATGACTGGAAGGAAAGTGACAATTTGGAGCCATCTAATATATAGCTCTTCATCAGTCAGAAATTCACCTGAAAGTGTTCCACCTTTACAAAATATACAGAAAACTAAATTAGTAGGCTATATGAAATGTAAGATAAATCATTAATATTCAGCTTTGATTTTAGATTCAGTGAATGAGTAACCTCTAGAGTGAATTGATAATATAATTCAAGTCATTGTAACATCACTTCTCTGTTCTCTTGATAACCAGGGCAGTATTAAAACATGACACAATCAGTATCATAGCCCAGATCTGCCCAGTTCCTGGGCTTTTACAGTCTCAATCCCTTAACTGCTATTACAGAAACCAGGGAAAGGTGATGAGGGATGGGGGGGGGGGAAGCAGAATCACTGTTAAAATCAGCATTTTCCCAAAAGAAACAAGTGAAGATAACAAATAATAAAGAAACTAAACCAAGAAAGGCCTGACCCTTCATACATTTTGCCACTGATTAAACCTGAACAGAGCAAGTGTTCTGAAGCATGTCAGAAAACTGTACAGTATAACGATTGTAGTGGAAAATAACATTTCTGACTATCTGACTCTTGAGAGAAAGCAATATAATTGGCCTGATTGGTTTAGGTTATGAAAAATTCAACTGATACACATTTCCAGCTGGAGCAGTACAGTACTAATATAAATTACTGAATTTCAAATAAATGACCCAGATAATTTCCTGTTAAAAGAAGGGAAATCTTTCATCTCCCTCTGTCAAACACATGCTTCACATTCATTTTTCAGGCAGCATTCCTCTTATATAACAATAGTAATAAAAAAAACAGACAAAAGCTACAAGAGTTGAAATAGAGGACTGATCATTAAATGGGCCTTTTATTTCTGGGCCTTTTATTTCTTTTTCTTTTATTCCTATTATATTCCTATTAACACATATTTGTTGTATCTGGATGTCTTAAAGACCAACCCAACTCAACAGTTATTATGTTCACTTAAGCTACTAGAATTAAAGTACCATTGAGAGTCTGTAACTCTTGATCAACCCAACATCTCTGATATCAAGACAATGAGTAGTTTATTTCCCATATTTCTGAACTACTCATCTCCCTCAAAGAGGAACTCTGGGCGGTGTATAATAAAATATAAACACAGTATATAAAAAATAAAATGTTAGAATTAAAAATGTAAATTAAATTTAAATGTTTTTAGAAGGAGCAAGAATAATTAAACCAGGTTAAAAAGTAATTTAAAAGGTAAAAGAAGGGCTCTCAAGGCATCAACTAGACCAGGGGTAGGCAACCTTGGCTCTTTTATGACTTGTGGACTTCAACTCCCAGAATTCCTGAGCCAGCCATGCTGAGGGGAAAGGGAGAGGTTTCCATGCTGAAACATGCTGGCTCAGGAATTCTGGGAGTTGAAGTCCACAAGTCATAAAAGAGCCAAGGTTGCCTACCCCTGAACTAAACCCACAGCTGCCTGTTCCTTTTGGCTTCACAAGTGAGGCTGCAAAAGGGAAGAGCAGGAGAATTGGGGGCCTATCTCACCTCTGGGGGAGAATATTCCGTGTGTGTGTGTGTGTGTGTGTGTGTGTGTGTGTGTGTGTGTGTAAACAACAGGGAAGGCTGTCTTCCTAGGTCCTACCAGTTAGAGTTCTTTAACTGAGAGGGTCTGCAACATACCTTCCCTGCCTGACTGAGTGGGACAGGCCAATGTAACGGGATGAAACAAGTTCTGTAGGTAGGCCTGGCTATTATGAAAAATAAGGACACCTTTTACAATACAAGGAAATTACTTTGTTATGCAAAATTGAATTATATCTGCAAGTAAGTTATAGCATGTCTCGAAGCAATACATTATACACATTCTGGGAATGGCCTACATGAAAGCAAAATGCATCAGGCAAAACTGGACAGAAACATTTGAACTAGCACAAGCGAGAAAGCACTGCTTTCTACTTAGGTCAGGAAATGTAAGAATATGAGGGTTTACATTGGCCAAGAGCCACTGGAAGACAATAACATCATTTCCACCCTCCAGAAATGTTTGGTGGCCCGTATTCAAATCAGGGCCATCTGGCAAAATAGGATATATCTTTATTATGATGTGCAAATTTACTTCCTCTGGGTTGTAAACAATGGCTTAAGACATGACACAGTACGTCAATCTAGTTTTTTGTGTTTTATTCAATGAAACATAATTTAAAAAGGCAATGATTGTTGGAGATTATGGGAACAGAGTTTAAAGCAGTCTATTCCAACATTCAGAGAGAATCTTGAAATTACAGAAACAATTTTTATTCTAGGCAATCTGAAATCACCTCCCTCAGGCTTTTAGCTAAATATGGCTTAGGCCAATTTTTATTTTTTTTTGCAGTACAACTATTTGCACACAATTTGCCCTGTTCAATTCCATTTTCAGCAAAATGCCTTTCCCCAGGCTTGTGATGGATGCATTTGACATTAACAGCTAGCTTTGCTTATTCGGTAACAGATTCCCCATTGGCCTTGAGGCTGGTTGCCTTCTTCTTTCAGTTTAGGAAAGGGCTTCAATCTCTTTGCCCAGCTTTTAAGCGTCTGTCTTTTTTTCTGCTTGCATTCAATTATTTTAAGATTAAATGTTGAGTGCTGCCTGAAGCCATAAAATGAAAGTCAGTAGACTAAAAGAAATAAAGTTGATGACATATCCATGGAATTGGAAAAATACCATGTTTCTTGTCCTCCACTAGTATAGAAGATAAGAGGTGACATTTTAGATATGCCCAATTGCTTTATTTTAGATTTTGCAGATGTCCAGAAAGCTTCTTGGCATAACTTGAGCAAAATGGTGCAAATTGATGGCTAGGGAAGAACAGCCAAAAGTATCTGGGAATTTTCATTCATAATCAGAAATCTGAAACAAAGTTTCATGTCTTATCAAAAGGAACTGCCTCTTAATCAGGTGATTTGTCAACATAACACATTATTATGATTATTGGCTTTATGTCTTCAGTTTTCAGATCAAAACAATTTTAGCTCTACTTAGAGTCTGAAGGCATTAAACCTGGGAAACTTTCATACAGAAAACATACTATATCTTTGATCTCTGGAATACAGATGTAATCCATGCTATGAATCAGTTGCAAAACCAAAAAGCCTTGTGCTTTCATCAGTTAGATGAATGAAGCCAGGATTAAATGCATATGGATTTTTTTACTTATATCCTTCAATTGTTTTTACTAGTATGCAGACTAATGCCTAATAACTGAAATCAAATAACTCCAGTGTGGTGGCAAAATTGGACATTGATGTCAGATTGTGTACATTTGTCTCCCAATAGGAATCTAAAAAGCTGCCTTTTATTGTCAGATCAGTAATCCATCTAGGTATACAAATTGACTGGCAGTGACAGGGCGGAGCTTCAGAAAGGATTCCCTCCCCCGAATATTACATAGAAAAGGGGGCACTGGATTTGTAGCTTTCTGTTTATAAATATGTTATACTGGAAGTTATTGCCTGATTTTTCATTTATTAGCCTTTTAAAACAGCTTTGGAAAGAAGCAGATCATATAATAATATTACCTATTGCCTCTGGAATGAAAAAGTTATAACCAAGAAGACTGTAATGAAGCACAGATGGAATAATTCCTTTCAAACCAGCGTAGCTCCAGTCAGATTGTCGTGGATTCATTTGGAAAAACAGTGGCAGGTGGCTGGATCTATAAGCAATACAAATAATTGTACAGTAAACATGAAATTACTCAAATGCACAATAAGTGCTTACTGGAAGTACCAAATGCTACATCAAAACCACAAAAAGTCAAATGGACCTTAAACATAGAAACAGACTCTACTTTTGATGTATTACTCCTTACTTGTTAAATAGAAAGGATAGGCCAGAATAGATGATTGCATACATGGCTTTGGGGGATCAACCGCTCCTCTATTCACTAGAATACAGCAAACAGAGGAGGAGTGTAGCTAGTTGAAGTTTCCTCCCTAGAATCCCACTAGAAAACGAACTTGATCAAAGGAGGGTCAGGAATTAAATATTTTCTGACGTGCAATTCAAACTCATATGAAGGTCTTTTAAGACAGTTGGGGGATTAAAAGACAAGAATTACATCACCCAGAAAGCATGGTAAAGCAGCCATTCCAAAAGTTCAGATTAAGGACTGAACTCAAAAACACTAAATGGCATTTCTATTGTTCAGATTTATCCCAGCGAAATGATAGCTTTAACCGTTAAGGTTATTAGAATTAATGCTGGGGTCATTGACTTGCATGTGTAGAAAACTCCTTTTAACAGAAAATAATGGGGGGAAAATGGGACAGAGCAGAGAAGGGCTGCTTGTAAATGCATGGAGTTAGGAGAAGTTTGAGAGATATTCATGCAGGTTTTGGGGAGGTCCAGAATTTTGGTGGAAGAGCATTTTCCTAGAGCAAGAAGAGCTCAATTCAAAGTGTAAAAACTTCTTGAGTAGGAAAACAAAGGAAGGATCCTTACTGAGACTGTGATCAAAGCAATCTATCTAAATCATCTAGTTCCTGGCATGGGATGCTAGATCTCCACGAAATTTTCCATTGGCAGGAACTCGCAATTGTGCTAAGTGACTAAGGGTCATGACTGGCATTCTTTCATTCTTCTGCTTAAAATGAGGTGAACTACCAAATGATGTTATAGTGTCTTTGCCTACAGAAGCCAATAATTTATGTGCTTATTGTGAAGTGGGGATAAGTAGGGTGCTTGCTTTGCCTTCCTTTATTGGCCAGCCTGAAGGAACACATATTGTCTTAAGAATTAGCGAATAGTGATAGTGAGGATGAGCAGGACAATCTGTCTGTGAAGGGTTTGAGAAGGAAAAATACAGCTGTTTGTAAGTGTCCTAGGAAAATAAATAAATACTCAGCTGTACATTTCCACTCCTGGCCATATCAGTGAAGCGGTTGAGGTGATGTGCCGGTGTCTGGAGGCTGTGAGGGTTTGGATGGGTGTTAAAAGATTAAGGCTCAACCCCGATAAGACAGAGTGGCTGTGGGTGATGCCTCCCAAGGACACTTCTATCTGTCCTTCCATTACCCTGGGGGGTGAATCTATAAACCCCTCAGAGAAGGTCCGCAACTTGGGAGTCTTCCTCGATCCACAGCTGACATTGGATCATCATTTGTCGGCTGTGGCGAGGGGGGCATTTGCCCAGGTTCGCCTGGTGCACCAGTTGCGTCCTTACTTGGATCGGGAGTCTCTCCTCACAGTCACACATGCCCTTGTCACCTCGAGGATCGACTACTGCAACGCTCTCTACATGGGGCTACCCTTGAAGAGTGTTCGGAGACTACAATTAGTGCAAAATGCAGCTGCGTGAGCAATTGTGGGCCTTCCACGTTGTGCCCACATTTCACCAACTCTCCACATGCTACATTGGTTGCCTATTGGTCTCCGAGCCCAATTCAAGGTGTTGGTTATCACCTATAAAGCCCTTCATGGCATGGGACCAGGATACTTACGGGACCGCCTTCTGCCACATACTTCTCTATGACCCATGAGAGCGCACAGGGTTGGCCTCCTCCAGGTCCCGTCAGCGAAACAATGTCGTCTGGCGGGCCCTAGGGGGAGGGCTTTCTCTGTTGTGGCGCCCGCCCTCTGGAACCAACTGCCTCCCGAAGTCCGCGTTTCTCCGACTCTCCCGGCCTTCCGGAAAAATCTAAAAACTCATCTTTGCCGGCAGGCCTGGGGATGATTGTGGTTGATTGTTGAATTGAATGTGTGTTTTATTGTTTTTTTTAGATATCGTTGTTTGTTTTTTTTATTGTAATTTTATTGTTATATATATGTTGTTGGCCGCTCCGAGTCCCCGGAGAGGAGCGGCATACAAACCCAAATAAATAAATAAATAAATAAATAAATCCAGCATGTTGAAATAGGATGATAACTTTGAGTCCCATGAGCATGTCGACTTTGCTTCTAAGCAAAACCAAAACAACCCTGCATTTCGCAGCTGAAATAGAGATCTTTTTCGGAGGGAATCAATAGTTATTTCAATAGTAGCAGAATTTATGGATGTTCAAGTCACACTGTACACATTCAGAAAGTCATTCAGAAATTGAGTCCACAATGGAGGGGGGGGTTGGCAAATGAGTTCCTCTACTTGCAATATGGAGTACAGAATCCTTCCTTTTTCCAATTGTAGGTTATTAGAGAAAATGATACATTGTAAAAGGAATTCCAACTCAACTGTTGAACCCATCTTGATCCCTATGTGCACTTTCACCCTCTTGGATTGTATGCTATGTCCCCTCCAAAGGAATGGGCTTTCTCCATCCCAGTGCCTTTAACATGGGATGTAAACTATGAATTTCATTATTTACTGCTCTAATGTTTGCCATCATCTTGGTACCCTAAAGGTCCTGCATCACTGTATATGTTTTGGGGGATAAGATGGAACTCTTTGTCATTTCCAAAATGCTGGAAAGACCATTTATTCCGTGATATACTGCTCTTTCACTGCAGAAAATTAATGGGGAAATAGTCCCATAGTAAATATGATGATAGGGGGAAAGCATTATTAGGTGGGCTTCAGGGCTAGTCAGCACTTTCCTTAATTCTTTCTTAAAGTTTTTCTGAAAAATAAACTAACCCAATGTTCTTAATCCTGTATTGAACCTAAAAACAGGAAGAAGGAAGAAGGAAGAAAAAAGACATATTTGAGGACAGCCGCTTTCCCCAAATTAGTGCTCTCTGCAGTGTATGTGCTTGAAGTCATTTCCCACAATTCCCGTGATACTCAGACAGACAACATATTTGGAAATGGGGGAGAGAGATGTAATTTGGGGAAGGTGATTGCAGGGAATTCTAAACCAAAGATGTATAGCATTAACAAGTATTGTCTATCTCCAAGAACTTTCACTTTTTTTTATAAAGACATTGAAGAGTCACTTTGTGACGAGATGGGCGACAAATTTAATAAATAAATAAAAGATTGAAAGACAGGCCTGCCTTAGGACAAGATATAGTGTGAGAATTTTTCCTGAAACCAACCTTGTAGCGCCAGTAATTATTGATGAATTTCCTAACATTGTTGCTATTGAGCCCAAAATACGAATGTACTGATCCCCTCGGAGTTCCGCAGGAGCTGGGATCGCTTGTTCCATAAATATGTTGCCTTCACTACCTTCAAAAACCACATACTTTGCTCCCAGTTGTTGTTTCAGGAGCTTCACCTGGCCCAGGTACCAGAGCACTGCAGCCTGACTGGTTACATTCAGACAAGCTGAAAACTGCCCTTTCCATTTGGTGAGGAGTGGCACCTGTAACAGGAAGGAGGACATAAGAAAGCTGTAGCAGAAGTGGAGACTAATTCCTATAAACTGATTAGCCAACAGCATGCGATTCATCTGCTAAATTGGAGAACTAAAAAGGTCAGCTTTGATTATATAATGTTAGACTTATAGAATTTATGTGCGATCTGCACGTAGACGAATTGGGTGAACAGAGGTGAGAGCCTTAGCAAAGAAAAGTCAATAGATTAAAGGTGAATGAATATGTGGTAGTTTGCCAAGACAGAAAAGGTATAGTGAATAGCGTTCACCATATAAATTCCTGTTTCTTATCTCAGGCGTATTGTTTCTTTGGCTTACTGTTTCTTATTCTTTTTCTGTGCACTATGTACTCTGAAAGGAAACTGCATGGTAGGTATATACTTATTTAACAACGTTTTTGTACTGCTCCAATATAAAACATTCTGGATCATCACACAACATGCTTATCTGTGTATGCGATGCATAAAATATTTCCATGCCAAAGTTTCCATTTCTTAATCTTTCACAAACCACTTTGAAGTATAACTGTGGTTATCTTTTCAGGCAGCCCAAGAATGCTGAAAATATGTTAAAGCATTTGCTTTCTAATTGATCAGGAGAAGAGTATCGCCCAGTGAATGTCTCTCTCTCACACACACACCTCCCACAGATTCTGGCCTCCCACAGATTCTGGAGAAACAAAGGTCACTCAGAGAAGGACAAGGCAGGACAAGAAGCAACTGATGGAAACTAATCAAGGAGAGAAGCAACCTAGAACTAAGGAGAAATTTCCTGACAGTTAGAACAATTAACCAGTGGAACAACCTGCCTCCAGAAGCAGTGAATGTTCCAACACTGGAAGTTTTTAAGAAGAGACTGGACAGCCCTTTGTCCGAAATGGTATAAGGTTTCCTGCCTGAGCAGGAGGTTGGACTAGATGACCTCCAAGGCCCTTCCAACTTTATTATTACTATTACTATTATTACTATTATTATTATTATTATTATTATTATTATTATTATTATTATTATTATTATTATTATTATGAAACACAATACAAGTAGTCCTCAACTTAAGACCACAATTGAGCCCCAAAATGTCTGTTGCTAAGTGAGAGAGTTGTGAACTGAGTTTTGACCCATTTTACAACTGTTCTTGCCACAGTTATTAACTGAATCACTGCAGTTGTTAAGTTAGTAGCAGGGTTGCTAAGTGAATCTGGCTTCCCCATTGACTTTGCTTGTCAGGAGATTGCAAAAAATGATCACATGACCCCAAGACATGGCAACCATCATAAGTACGAGTCAATTGCCAAGCGTCTGGATTTTGATCACATGACTGTGGGGAATGCTGCAATGGTTGTAAGTGTGAAAAACGGTCAGAAGTCTTTTTTCAATGTTTTTATAACTTCAAATGGTCACTAAATGAGCTGTTATAAGTCGAGGACTACCTGTAGATTTTTAGGTAGTCCAGTATTTTGCAAAAAAAAAAAAAAAAGTGGATAATCATAGACCTAAGTCACAAACACATGACTAGAGGGATGATGTAATATAAGTGCAAGGACTGATCAAAAGTCGCTTTTTTCAGTGCCATCCTAAGTTCAAACAGTCACTAAATAAATGGTCATAAGTTGAAGATTACCTGTAATGTGATTTTTTTTTCCTTCTGACATTTGCTAACTCTAAAAAAAAAAAAAGAATTAGAAGTTCCTGCAACTTGGACTGGGGTGCTTGCATATCCCTCCATCCTGATTAAGCCATAACCTGCCTATGTCCATGCAAGCAGATAACAACACCTTTGAAAAAAAAAATATAGAGGGAGCTGAGTAGGGTTATATGCCTCCCTCCTGCCATAACACCCAAATCCCAGCAAAAGGAGAATCCGCCCAAAGCAGTTGGAGTGTGGCACAATTTTTAGGACAAAACAATAAAGTGATCCAATCTCTCACCTGTACTTTATACAAATTTTGGCTTTCATTTTCCTTTAAAATAAATCAAGCGGCCAAATAACCCTATGACATAAATGACCGTTAAAAGCAATGGGCCAAATAAAAGAGACAACATTAGCAAATTGTACCGAATAGTCACTGGATTCAGAATGGCGGCTCATCCAAAATTCTTCTTTCCCTTCTTGCAGGGACCTTTGGAAAATTGGTGAGTTGATGCTTGTATAAGGGGACAGAGTGATGGAAAGTTTTAGTGGTTTCATACGGAAGTAGTTCATGCTAAATCTCGGTGCATGCAGCCTTTTTCTTCTGAGCAGAGGTAAATAGACGTGATCCTGCAAGGGAGTGAGAAGAGAGAACAATGAGACTGTACCTTTGTTGCAGAGGTCAAGAACTATGTTACATGGAGAGTAAGACTAATTGCTCATTATGCAAACCATTGCTTATTAAAGAGAGCTCCAGCTGAGCATCTAAATTATGTAGCCAAGAGAGATTTTCCAGTTTCCTCATTAGTACCTTGGCATCAAAGCAGAAATCCAGGAAAGAGCACAAAAGAGATATTGTGTATAGATTGGTAGGCAAAACTTGAATAAACTCTTTGGTGGTTGTAGCTGAGGTTGCTGAGTATGCTTAGATGGACTTCTGCTTATGAGATCATAACTTTCAACAATGCTGTAATCCTGTGTGCTTCTATCTTGGATGTTACTGGGTGAATCTGGTCAGGGCCTAGATAGTGTGTTAATAGGAGCCTCAGAAACTGCTTGTCAGATTTATGATAGTATAATAATAACATCCATGTCTTGTCCGAATAGTTGTTTCAACAATGTAGATTAGAAGTTCTGAAGTATAGCCCAAGGAGTATGGTCCTCTGGCCTTAAGAAACAGCACATGCCTACTATATTAAATGACCTCTTTCTTTCTTTCTTTCTTTCTTTCTTTCTTTCTTTCTTTCTTTCTTTCTTTCTTTCTTTCTTTCTTTCTTTCTTTCTTTCTTTCTTTCTTTCTTTCTTTCTTTCTTTCTTTCTTCCTTCCTTCCTTCCTTCCTTCCTTTTTCTTTCTGTAATAAGTCTTTGTAAGATGTTAAAACTCTAACAATTACAGCTAGTAAGTATACCAATAGTTATGAAATACTGTCACAATCAAGGAAATACCCAGTGGCTTGGAAAAAGATTTGTTCGCCAAGCATTTGACGAATGATATTCTGAACTATAATTTAATGCAGAATATTAGAATTAAAAATTGTTGAGGAATGAACTTTGTGGATGATACTTGGATTTGCTGCACATACCAAATTTCGAAGTACCATTGTAGACTCTTCACTGAGAGCAATTATGCCCTCCCCAAGATTATGCGTTTGAAGCTTATTGTAGAAAGATCTCAGTCCTTGCTCCATTTGAGCAAAAGAATCCGCCATACCATAATACCTCCAGACTGGTAACCTGTTAAAAAGAAAAGTCTTGCTTGATTTAACAACAATTGAATTGCCTGGATCACAGATTTTGTGATGAGAAAAATAATATATATATTTTAATAGTTTTATAGGCAGGCCACACTTATCTTGGTTTCCAAGGGTGAGGGACACAGTCAATAGAGTGATTATTCACAAGAGATCAGGTCCATCCAAATTAAAATGATTTATTGCTGCTGATACCTAAGCACAGGAATATCCTTAATTGACAGTTAGCACCTGCTAGGAGTTAATGGATTTGGGAGGACTTAGCTCACTTATGATTATGTAGAGATTCTAGGTTGATCACTCTTTTAATTCCACCCCCCAGATTCTGCCACTCCTTCCCCTACAGTCATATGCTATACATATAAGCACAGGACTTTTTGTTGATAGCGTTCTCCTGATTTCTTTATGTTTTTCAACTATTTTAGGTTTTACATTACAGTCTTTTTGTACTCCACTCAAAAGGGCAATACGTCCCTGCATCTTTGGGAGTCATAGTGAACTTTTCAGTCTGATTTAGGATCAACCTATATGTTTGTGACTTTTTCTCCCAGTCTGGAGCCCTTTTAATATGTAAGGACAACAACTCCCAGAATTCCTAGATCTTGTCATTAAATAACTGCTTGAGATAGCAGAAAACCCTACAACATTTCACTTAATTCTTACCTAAGTATGTCTGTATCTGGCAACCTTGGTTGTTGTCTCGGAAGTCGACTTCCCAATTCCTGATGAGCAGATGTGATATTTTGACTCACACACACAGTGTACTGCAGGGAAGCCATGTCCGTGCCAGGGGTATTTTCAAGGCAAAAATGTTTGTTTCTCTCCACTGAGAGAGAGATTGGTGTATCTGAAACCATCATCATGGTCACTCCTTCAATGATAATACACAGAAAAGCATTATTCATGAATCATTAAATACTTTTTCAATATAATTTTTCTTTGTGAAAGATAAAGTTCCAAAGTGGTTTGCAATTGCTTTCTTCTGATATGTTGTTTTCAGATTCCCAGTATAGTCAGCCAAGATGGACTACATACTAGCATCTGCTGAAATAATGTTTGATGGATGCTGTGGGAAATAAGAACCATCCCCCATCCCTTTTTGAAGATGTTGATTTTTTACTTTTTAGTTAGTATCTTAATTTGTCAAGCCAGTCTAGTGCTGGGTAGTTTTGGATTACAGCTCCCTTCATGTTTATCCTTGTAAATGGGAGTTCCAATACAATAGAGGACTACGGGTCTTTATGTATGAGTGTGTATTACTGTATGATAAAGTCACACAAGCCTTATATGTATGACTACATTATTTTATTTATGTTACTTATGGGTGAAATTGCATAAACATTCTGTTGTTTACAGATGGAATAGGTATAATAGATATAATTAATTCCATAGTCTACAAACATTGATGGAAACTCTGAGTAATTAGATCTCTTTTTAATCAATAGTCTCTCCGAGCCAAACGCTATATGAGAGAGGCGTTCCCTGATTTTCAGACTTGTTGACCCTGGCAATAAATTCTCTTCCCAGTATGATACTCAGTTCTGAACTGTGACAATTCTTTCTTCAGGATCAAGCATTTCCCCTTGATTGACTAAAATGGGACAGGCCAGAGACACTAGGTTACCAGAAGCTCAGTAGTTCACACTTAGAACATTAAAAATGCTTTACCATGTAAAGTGTGGCAAATGTTTTTAATGCTATCATGTTGTTTATGCCACTTAAGATGGAAAGGAAGGGTGAGATAGGTTCTCCTTGTCTAGTCCTTTTGAAGAAGATATTTGAAGATATGGAAAGTACCTGCATCCCTACTCAGTTTTGGACCATACTTCTGTCCTATTCTTAGATAGATTTAAATTTATAATTCCATTCCATACATCCCCTCTTCACATATCTGGAACCTTGTTAAAGTCTCCCTTGACCATCAGACAATTCTAGGCAGAGTTACAAATCAGAAAAAACACCTTTGGTTTTTTGTTTTCTTCAGCCTAACACAACCTTTTCCGGGGCTCGACCCCGGCCCGCATCGCGCATGCGCGGCGTGACGGGGCGCATCGTGCATGCACGGCGTGACGGGGTGCATCGCGCATGCATGGTGTGACGGGGCGCATCACGCATGCATGGCGCAATGGCCCACATCGCAATAGGGAAAAAAATGGCCGACCCCCCCCAAAAAATGGCTGACCAAAAATAAAAATGGCGGACTGCGGTGCTTGGCGACCCCCGTGAAATGGTCGTTTGACCCCAAATGGGGTCGCGACCCACAGGTTGAGAACCGCTGGCCTAACAGTATTAGGGACTGGAAAGATGTTCATGCCCTGAAGAATCGAAAGCAGGCACATTCATTCATGCATTCATTTGAATTTATACACAGGTAGTCATTGATTTATGACCACAATCAAGCCCCAAATCCTATGCTGAGCAAGGCACTTGCTTGTCAGAAGATGGGGATCACATGACCCTGGGACACTGCAACTGTCATAAATACATGCCAGTTGCCAAGCATCTAAATTTTGATCATGTGACTATGGGGAAGTGTGAAAGATGATCATAACAATGGCAATTTTTCAGGGCCATTGTAACTTCAAATGGTCGCTAAACAACTGGTTTTAAACCAAGGACTACCTGTAGTGCTTAACTCCCAAGACTGAGGGTGAGTTACAAATTAGGGGGGTACAATATATAAAGCTCATCTGTTAAAAAGATAACAGCCTAGTACCAATAATCAATCAAATAACTGCAACTGTGTTACCAAAAACCAAGTGAAAATACTATCATTATGACTATCATTTTGAAAGCTCTGTGGAAAGTCAACTTTTTGGGATATGTGATGCGTTTCATGGGGTAAGTCTTCCACATCAGCTGTTTTGGAGAAGGACTGTCTTTGGTCCCACCATGCCTCTTCAATCTCATGTAAGTTTTACATCCTAAGCAATCCCTCTATTCTTGATAGCATAGGCTGGGCAGATTCCTTCTGTTCCTTAAGTTAGGAACTCTTTTGAATTGAGCTTGATTCTTAGAAGCTAACTCTGAGAGTGCCCTCCCAGGACATTCTCAACATATTTGGAAGTCCTCATATGGGCAAAGATGGCCTAGTCTCATGCATTGTTGCACAAGCAAGTAGATACCATTGTGCATAATGCACAGACTGAACTATGTTATTAGAAATATGACAAATTACTCTCAGTTCTGGGGTGGTCAATACTTAAGGTAAATAGCTGCCCATCTCCTCTTAGTCTTTCAGAAATGAAGAAGAATACTTGGGACCATAATAAGATATCCCAGATAATAAAGCAGTAACACTTCCTCCTACTAATAAGGGCGAACAGTGGTAGCCATTGCTGGCCAAGCTGTTTTAGCATTGGAGCCAGAAGACTTTACAAACATTTCTGGCCTCTTTCTGATAATCAATTAGGACAACAATGTAGTTATCCAAAATTTTGTGGCAGTCCATTTTACCCAATGCCCTGACAGCTGTTTTTAACTAAGTTTTCAAAACTGTGTGTGCTATTGTATTTAGCCACTACAATTTAGGAAATCCAATAAGACAAGGAAACTTACCGGTGGATCCCAAAAAATATCTTTCTAAGACAGAGCCAAAGGCATTTGGGCTTTTACTAAGGTTACTGATAGTGAACGGTTGGGACTTGATGTTCATACTATTCAGAGGCCAGTGCTGTCTACTGACACTTGCTCCCCCATACCAGGAGACATTTATCATGGAAAAGCAATCCTGTAAAGCAAAATACAAGATTAAAAAAAATGAAATCTTGTGCTTTCTTGAATGAAGAGATTTTTTTTTTTAGCACAATCAGCTTCTGAGGATGGGCTATGATCTGGCTGGGTTTAATAGAATGAACATATCACATATCACAAAAGGTATGAGGACAGCTTGCTAAACAAGGTCACATACACTGGAGGACGAAGCCTCCTGCCTTACTTCACTTGGTAAGGACACTAAATGAACAAAGATCTGGGGCAAGGAAATAAAAGTGAAGGCATTCCTGGATATTTTCGCCCAAGCCACTAAGTGCTGTAAAAAAAAAAACCAATACCAAAACACTAAATTGAGCTCAGAAATTAACTGGTGATCATTGCAGCTGATGAAACTCTGGCAAGATAAGATCATATTGTTTGTTCTCAATTACAACTTTGCAGCTTTGTTTTGAAGGTCCCACATACCACAAAATCACAGTTATTCAATCAAGAGGTTATTTGAAAATGTATGTAATTGATACCGTAGTATAAGAAGTCCTCGTCTTACAAACTTTTATTTAGTGATCGGCACTGAAAAAAGTGACTTACGACTATTTTTCACACTTACATCGATTGCGGCAGTCACGGTCATGTGATCAACATTTGGATGCTTGGTAATGGGCATTTATTGCAGTGTCTCGGGTCATGTGATCATCTTTTGTGATCTTTTGACAAGCAGTGGGGAAGCCAGATTACTAACTTAACAACTGCAGTGATTAACCTAACAACTGGGGCAAGAAAGGTTGTAAAATGAGATAAAACTCAATTCTCTTGCTTAGCAATGGAAATTTGGGGCTCAGTTGTGGTTGTGAGTTGAAGATTACCTGCATTTTTTGTCCAGAAGAAATACAGCATGCTATAAAGCAGGGCTTTTCAACCAGTGGTACGGGCACCACCTGTGGTACATTGGCACCTGACAGGTGATACGCGACCATCTTAGAAAAGTGGTAGTGGGGGAGGGGAATGAGCTGAACCTGTGGCAGCACCGCACAAGCCTGAGAGAGAGATGGCTGGAGCTGCAGGGCTGTCAGGGCTCAATGGAAGCGCCAGAATCAGTGCAAGCTCCAGCTGGAGCATGGCGCTGATCCTGGCGCTTCTGCTGAGCCCAGAAGAAGCACCAATCAGCTGGAAAGCAGCACTGATCTTGGCACTTCTGCTGAGCCCAGAAAAAGCGCCAATGAGCTGGAATGTTGCAGCATCTCCAGAGTCTTGTGATTTACATTCAGATGCTTGGCAACTGATTCATATTTATGATGGTCACAGTGTCCCAGGATCATGTGAAGGGACCAAAACCTGCTGCAACCACCCAGCAGACGGGGGGAATAAAAACCAAACACCCCCCCACCCCACCCCCGCTGCCAATCCTCAACAGAAATGTTCACAACAATGGAAACATCGGACAGGAGGAAGAGCACCGCCAGGTGGGCAGGCAGGTGTCTTGCTCGGCTGTTGGTTGGGGGCACTTTTTTCAGTGCCATTGTAACTTTGAACAGTCACTATGCGAACTGTTGTAAGTCGAGGACTACCTGTACTTTATCACTTTTTTCCTTTTTTTTTTTTTTGGTCATCAAGTTTTTGACACCTTGCTAGGTGACTGGTGGTACTCGGAATGTTGCCATATCCTAAAAGTGGTACAATGGGTAAAAAGGTTGAAAAGCCCTGCTATAAAGGATACTTCAAGTCACCAAAATCAAAGTGCCATTTATTTCAACCCTAAATCAGAAGCATCCCCAAATTATGGGACCAATTTTTCAAGAGGGGTGCAAATATTTTCAGAACAGATTGAAACTTACTGAGATGGGCAATAATACCATTTACTTGTCTGATATGAACTTCAATGTATTAGCCTTCATCCAATCTATTATCATACTTAATTCTTTTACTACGTTATTATCTATCTGGTGATCTGCAGTTCTCCTATATCTTTCTATGCTTCAGGGAAATTATGAAGGATTTTTTTCTTATATTTTTCAAATCAGTGAGTTGGATAGCCAAGGTGGCTGCAGAAAATTGAAGAAAAATGTAGCAACAACTACCCCTCCCTCCAGTCACTACTTTATAATAATGAGTATATTTAAAAACAAAAACGTGCAATTGTTATCAAAATAAATTCTAAAGCAACCTTAGAATGAGGTGGAAAAATAAGAAGCCTATTCTGTCGGGGAAGAATATCTGTGAAATTAGAGAATACATTTCTTTTTTTTACCATATTAGCTTTCAGTAAATGTAAATGTATTTTATTTTCTGTGGCTCCTTTTATGAAAAGGTCTTTTGTAAAACTGAAATCCAGTTATAAATGATCTCATTGAAAATATCCTTTTTGATTTAAAAATATATAATTAACAGGATTCTTTAGAATAACATCATTAAAATTATGGTGTTCTTATGCAGGGTCAAAAGTTTTGCTATTACAAATTGAGAACGATATTAGAGAACTCCAAAGGATAAGATTTAGAAAAAGACTGCTGAAGGCAATGGTATATGTCAGTGTAAGCCAATTAAAATATAATGTGACTTGATTAATCCATCCTGCGCTCCTATTATTAACAAAGATTTACCATGTTGCCATAAAAAAAACAAGCAGGCAGCATATAAGAATAAGTCCCTTGAAGGGGTAATTCCTGTATTTACTGCTTATTACCAGAATTATTATCTTTCACTTGAAAAGCCACTTTCTCTGGATGTTACAAGATGGCTGTCAGGATTTATTTACATGGCTAAAAGTTCAATTCCTATATTAGAAATACTTCTGTATTGATTAAGGTAATACTTTCATCTTGAATCCTCTGCTCTCTTTAATGTAGGTCTATTAAAACTTTAGCTTAGCTGGCATACACAAATGCTGCTAGTTACAGAACACTGGTCTCTTACAGAACACTGCCATTTAAAAATATATAATTAACAGGATTCTTTAGAATAACATCATTAAAATTATGGTGTTCTTATGCAGGGTCAAAAGTTTTGCTATTACAAATTGAGAACGATATTAGAGAACTCCAAAGGATAAGATTTAGAAAAAGACTGCTGAAGGCAATGGTATATGTCAGACTTTTTGTTTGCTTGTTATCCACAAAGCGCTTCTACTGTATAGAAGGCAGCAGTATGTGAAGAGTGGCTTTGTCTGAGCAGATTCCATCTTCAAACCAATCCACAGTTGTTATAATATCAGTAGAAGGTTCCTGTATATACAATCATCTTTACGAACATGAATAATCTGGATAGTGACATCAGCTTCACATATGGTTATAATTGATTCAACTCTGAGCTTACTAATAACTTTGACAAAAGGCTGGCGTTGCCTTGTTATGTCTCTGTGGTTCCTCAGGACGGAATGGATCCAATATACTGAGTTAAACACCTCTATGATTCCACTCATGCTCAACAGTGGTATTCTAAAAAGTGTCATCCCATCAGTTCAGCAGTTCATTCTCACAGTGGACAACCAATTGCACAAAGAAGCAGCAGATGGCCTTCACTGTTAACTAGGCTAATAGCTGTTGATCCCCACGATTTCCATGAAATGGTCCAACCCATTTTTTGAAGCCAGCCAACCTGTAGACAGCACTACATTTTGTGGTAGTAATTTCCAAAGTTTAATTATGCACTGTGTAAAAAAAAAATCAAACACTTTTATCTGTCCTGATTCAAGTAGGATTTTTTTTTTAATTGGATGACCTTAGGTCAGATCTGAATGTATGGATCTCAAAGGACTAGGTCTTTCATTACTGGAGTCATTTAAAATTGAGGTTTAAATGTTAAGGGTTGTTTTACAGTTGTACTCTTTCAAAATGCTATTTAAATAGATGAAACTACTACACAATTATTAAAACTGCCCAAATCAGTCTCAAGCATATTTTAAGTTGGGATTCAAAGGGCTGGGAGATGGAAAGCTAACTAGATGGAAGTTCTCTGAGACATTTCTGGGACTGTGGACTTCATTTCTGGGAGTTAAAATCCACAAGTCTTAAAGTTGCCAAATTTGGAGAGCCCTAGCAGAAGGTATAACAAGACCTTTTAGAATTTATATGTGGTCTCTCGTCTTTCAGTCACCAAGATCTGACTCTGAAAAGATTTGGCGTTATTTATGCTGCAGTTGGTGGACCTCTAAAAAAAACAAGAATTATGATTCACTGTGATGGACGAAAGTTAACCTAACATAATCCTCATGCTTAAAACAGAGCAAATTCATTCCACTGTTTATACTATTTCTGTTATGATTTCTTCCTTCTCTTGCTGTCTTTCCAGAATTTTGAAATGGAAAAGCATTTCTCACATACCATCAATTTTGAATTTATTTTCCAGGAATGCCTAATATATTAGTAAATAATTCCCAAATGAGGCAATTTTTTGAAGCTGTGCAAGTGTCTGGCAATTCAGGTGCCGCTGTATTTCACTGTTTTCCATGGTATCTCTTTTTCCTCCTTTTCCCATAAAAGTGTTGAGAAGAAAGAAAGAAAAGACAAAAGCTCTGCGTAATGCCTTTTGATTGACAGTGCATACAAAGGAACCAGAAAGAGGGCACAAAACAGAGATCAGTAGTTAATTACAAAACACATTTTCATTAAAGTTCCTTTAATTAACATTGCATTTCCATTGCCCTTAATCTCAAATATAAAATCTCTTAGCTGCAACATTCATTTTGCAAAATCTCAATCATTAAGATATTTTGTTTGGAAGGAGAGCTCATTTCTCACGGTAGACTATTTCCAATTGTGTAAACCCATACGTGCATCTGAAAACACATCTTTTCCGGCTTTGCATGTCCAAAGAACAGCACAGTTCTTACATTTTGGTTCTGGTAGAAAGACATCTGTTAGTTTTGAAATTAATCTAAAGCCTTCTCACATATTCTCTCACACATAGACAGAGTAAATATAGCAAGGAAGAATTCTGCTGTCATTTGGACGTTTAGCTTTGGTGACCACTCATATACCTCAGGTTGTTATTTTTGACACTATTGTACATATTTGATAGGGTTATTGTAGCCTCTTCTCAACAATTAAGCTATGCAAGATAGCTTGGATTCAATAATTTCATACTGATGGAGGTCACATCCACTTAATCCAAGGAAAGAGGCAACATAATTTGCCTTGTTGACAAATTTTGTGGTGCCTTCCAGACTCCTTTTAGTATCCTCCAGCCTTGGAGAAGCAGAAAGAGCCTTTTGGGTAGGTGTGGCTGATGCCTGCACAATAACCTTTTTTTGGGGGGTGGGGGGGTGTTGCAAGAACTAGAGGAGAATAAGGGAAGTTCAGTTAGCAAATGGAAGGAAAGTAAAGTGACTGCCTCATTCTTAGAAATGAAGGAACCACATTCTTTCAAGAAACGGCTCTGAGAGAATGCTTTGCTTGAAGCTTTATTAAATGAAAGCATCTTCCATTAACTCACAATTCTGCACTGAAATCGCTTTGGGATTTAATTATAGTATAATTGCCATTTTTAATTTCATGAGCGCCAGCTTTATATGATCCATTACCTCCTGCATCTTGAGATTTTCACAGCATTTATGCAGAAGAATCCCTCTCTAGATTCTTTTGACATACCTTTATATGGTGGGAAGGTAGAAATAAAGAGTTTGTATGTTTACAATTAAAAACTAAGTTCAATGCAGCAACTGTTTGCTACTGTAGTTATCAGTCTGAGGTCCAAGCTGGCCAAAAGCCTATTCTTTCTTCACATCATTACTATCTTGACCTCACCACAGCTGAATTTGCCTTGTTATAAAGTTTTTTAGAGAATACAATAGAAGGACATAAAGAAAAGCTATAATTAGTTACCTTTACTTTCACCTGGCAGTGAAGGGGAGTCCAGTTGATGCTGTAACACTCGCTGTTGGGAGAAGAGTCCAGGAAGACCTTCAGTTCAACTATAGCTTCCCAGGTGTAACAGAATTCAGACCGATTCTGCCAACATATGTTCTTTATGAAAGGTATCTCCACATCTGGGAAGCTTCCCATGTGAATCTTTAGCAAGGTTCTTTCTTCTTTCAAAGTCTGAAGGATGAGACTGTGATCTTTTCGATCCCAGATCAGACCACTGGTACTACTTCTCAGGATCCAGTTTGTGTTTGGCTGATCCACTACTTGCCAATAAATAATCCCAATGGTCATCAGAAGGAAGACCATTACCCCAAAACAGGCAATCACTCCTTTCCAGGTTTCATTCATTTCCTTTAGGCCAGAATCCCACATCACCTCTGGAATTTCACTGAGGTTGTTCCTAGGGTGATTGTAAGGCATTGTTTTAATCAGCAAAAAGATGAAAGGAGTAAAAGGAAGAGGAGGAGGAGATTTAGCAAGGGATTTCAGGGCCCCAGGCTTTCTGTTATTGAATTTTGCAGGAAATTCTGTTCTCTCTCCCAACTCCACCCCACAGACCCTGGCTATCTATCAATAATTCCACACTATTGGTACCCAGGAAGGGGAAAAACAAAAAGAACTGGACAGAGTAATACTCCTGAAAAGTTTTCTCCATGCATTCTTCAAAAAGAGGTTTAAATCCGGGGAGGTTATTTGAGCCAGAGCTGCAAAAGCAGTGTAAAGGGAGGGAGCTTGGAAAAAAGAACTGCAAATATTGTGGAGTGCCAGGTCCATTTGCCCTGCCAGATTTTTCCCAGGTACTTGACATCTCTCCAGCATGTCTGAGGTTGTCTAACCAGGAGCGCTGTCCATTGCTGATGGAGGCCTGAATGCTCCCGAAATCCTTGGCTTCAAAGAAAAAAAAAACCTACTTATTGAACAAGAAGGTTTTAATCAAACGTTAGCCCAAACACAACCCACAAGGAAGTTGCTCATGTTTAGTGCACTATTGATTAATTCCGTGTAGGGATGTCAATGAAACGTGGAAAAAATAACTACTAAGGAACTCAAAATAAGAAACCCCTTATGATAGTCTATGGATGGTAATTAACCACATTAACCACAAAGAAAGCTAAGCCTCTTTTAGTTGTGTCAGGTAAGCACTGGGTCCTTGAATAATTTCAGTTATTCAATTGTTAAATGGAATGTATGACTGATGTTATTTATTTGACGTAGACATTCAATGAACCAATATTTGCATGCACTTGAATTACTTAGTCCTGTTCAAATTTATTTGGATTACATTATGTACACTCTTACTTATTTTTTTTAGAAGTGAGTGTCCAAGGATAACAGCAATAATACAATAGTGCTGTACACAATTTTGGCCTCTGTTCCAGCTCAGGCTGATTTTACAGCATTGTCAGAGTTGAAGATGAAATTATTTTTGGCTGTGTAAGCAATAGCGTATTTTTCTTTGATTTACTGTAGTTCTGCATACATTGTATGTGTTCCATTTTTTCCCTTGCTTCCAGACTGGGTACAGCTAACCATTCATTTTTAATTACATCCTTCATAGAAATTCAGAGTTTGGTCCTAGATCTTACCTCTTCCTCTATGTGTAGTTTAGAATTTAATCTCACCACCACCACCTACAGCAACCTGCAATATTTTGCAAATGTACCCTACTGCAAAATTACTAGCATGCTATTACAACTGACAAAGACATTTAAAGGCAATGAAGGAACATGGGCAAGACAGCTGGGGATATTTTAATACATTTGTTTGTTTGTTTCCTTTTGCAGTCAAGTTCCCCTTCCATAGCTTCCACATTAACAATTCAGTCAGTTTTCTCATTATAAGGCAAATGCACACAGATACATGAACTGAAAAACAGAGAGAAGGCTAGGGCTAGCCATTTATTTCATTTTTGGCTTAGTGGGAGACACCACTGCAAAAGTTCACCTTGATGTTGGTCAGCTAAAAGAAAAGAAGAGAAGTGGTGATTGCTTCACTGTGTTCATTTTGAACTCAGCAGACCATTAATAACAACTTGGTTGCAAATTGTTTTGTAAGGGTTTTGCAAATGAAAATCCTGATTGTGTGGAAGTGTCTTTGGTTCCATCATTGTCCTATGCTGCCAATTACACACACCCAGCTGCTTTCTGATAATAAATTCAATATATTTATTGCAGTCATAAATCTTTTACTGAAGTAACCCCAAATACCCTGCAAATTCAAGGCTTTCTGCACACATACATACACACACACAAACACACACCAGCCCAAGTTCTAACTTTAGCAATAGAGTCAGGAGAGATGAATCTCTGGTACAGGAAGATCCAAGAATAATTCATTTCCAGTCCAAGGTTTTGTGTAGTCAATAACAGCATGCAGAATCGCAGGTAGCAAATTCTAATGTTGTTGACTACAAGAGCCAATAACCAAAGCTATCTCTTGTATGTAGCCCTTATTATTAGCTTAGGTAAGCTGAGATATATTGCTGGGCTCCAGTCCTTGCCTGGCTCAGGCATTGAATCAGATGACTCAGCCGGTATCTCTTTTTCCTCTGATGTACTTTCTTCATCTAATTCCTGGGGTGCAGGTTGAACCTTCTCAGTCAAGGTCAAGCTCTTCAGCCTTCGAATCAGAAGACTCAGACTGTCCCTAACAATAGTGCACACTGGAGTTCATCCCTTGATATAACTTTTATACGACTATGATTTGATTCAATTTATTTTTAATTAAATACTAAAGAGCTACATTTGAGATGCTGCTGCCTTTTTTTAAACAACTGAAGGCCTTTAACATCTACATTTGTAGATCTCTTTCCCAAAATGTACGTCTCATGTGTAAGTGTTTCCTGCCATCGATTTATTCATCCATTATATTTATATTATATATATATTATATTTATTAAATGTATTGTGTTGTTGAAACTTTCCAGGGGGAAATATTAGTCTCTTTTGTATTCTTTATGATAGCATTCATGATAATAAGTTTGAATTCATGGATTATTTCAGTAATTCGTGTATTGTTTCTTTCTAAGAAATAATTTTAACTTAAATATGAGATTGACAGTATAATCTTAAGGTTAAATACCTATGGGTAAGTCTCAAGATATTCTGCTAGGCTTAGGCTTGATTATATAGTTTTAGGCTGCTTACATATTTAGACTCACTTGACACTAAAGGGATTTATTGCCAATTAATATTACAGAGCATTGTACTCTATATGTACAATTTAGACATATGAAACTTTAAGCTGAAAAGATAAGTATGAAAACAGAAAGAGTCAGAGTTTGAAATCAACTAGCTAACGTAGTTGCACAACAACACTGCTTCACCAAGTATAGCAAAGGAGAAAAAGTCTGGAGATTGGATTTTGATCGCTGTTATAGTACACACTGGATTCTTCTTGCAGAAAGAAAAAGCCCATAACAAAGACCTGCAAATAGAAAGAGAACGACTGTGGCAAAAGAAAGCAAAAGTGGTATCAATAGTCACAGGCATCTTGGGTGCAATCCCAAAACAACTGGAGCACCACTTGAATACCATCGGCATTGACAAATTCACTTTAGTCCTTTAGTTCAGCACCATTCAGCACTATTGTAACTTTGAACAGTTGCTGAATGAATGGTCATAACCGGAGGACTACTTGTAGTTGAGCTGTTAGGTGACTGCTTGAAGGGCTGTCCAGTCTAAGAAAAGGTGCAAATAGGGGACTAGATGGAATTCTGGAAAAAAAAATCTCCCTTGACTGTAGCTGCCACCTGCTGTTTGAGCAGAAGCTGATTCCATACATTCCTGAATGGAGAAGTGCAACCCCATTCAGGAGCAAGGAAGGAAAAATCCATATCTAGGTGATCATAACAATGACGTTCAGTTTTGGTAGGACTGAGTCAAAGTTGGTTTCTTTTTATCCACACAGCCTCCAGGCGCTGGGAAAAGACTTTGCCAACCTCATTTGCCAACCTGGGATTGAAATATATAATTGGGCATCATCAATAAACTAACAATGCTAAATTGCAAACTGGTGGATTACCTCACCCCAGTGGTTTTATGTAGCTGTTGAACAAAAGAGGAGACAGCATCAAACCCTAGTGACATCACACAAAGAAGAGGCCTAGAGAGCAACCACAGCCCCCCACCCCACCCCCATGGAACTATCCCTGGAGGAAGGAAGAGAAACATTGCAATATGATAGCCCTATTCCTGGGATCAGTTCAGAAGGATACCATACTCAACAATGCTGAGAGCATCTGGGAGATCAAGGAGCATGAGGATGGAGGCACCCCTTCCATCCCAGCTCTGCCATGAGTCTTAAGAAGTGTGACTAATACTATATCCATACTGAATTCTGGCTTGACTGAAGTGATTATAGAAAATATGTTTCCTACAGGGTCTTCTGCAACTGCAGCCCACCTGGATGCTAGTTATCTAAGATAGTTGAGTCCAACAATGGTTTCATGAGAAGAGGGTATACCACCACAGGGATCCAGTTGCAGATCTCTCCCATGACCACTGTCACTATTCAGGAGAGTCCAATGCAGAGGTGGCTGAACTAACAACAGAGAACCCTGTTCACCTTCTCAAGGGTCACCAACTCAAACTCATCTCAGATCACACCATCTGCCTGGTCAGAGTACAACTCAGCATGGATCTGTGTGACTTTGTCCATCAAATAGCCAGATTTACACATTTATGCTCAGAGGTATCTTCCTTTTCTGTAAATATGGTTTATTAAACTGCCAGGGGCCTCACTTATGCTTTTTCAGTATTTAGGTACACTTGTTTAGGGTTTTCAAAAATAAACAAAAAAGCAAGAGATTGCTTCATACAAAAGAGGTTTAT
This sequence comes from Bothrops alternatus, assembly GCA_034064705.1. Classification (NCBI taxonomy): domain Eukaryota; kingdom Metazoa; phylum Chordata; class Lepidosauria; order Squamata; family Viperidae; genus Bothrops; species Bothrops alternatus. The sequence continues at coordinate 17,698,179 of JARGCV010000248.1, forward strand.
AAAAAAATGTAAAATCAAAAATATTGAAATCCTCCAAAGTATTTCCAGCTGCCATGCTACTGCTCATTTTGCTATGTTTAAAGCCCTCTGTATGGATGAAATATTATCATATCAACAATTTTATAAGATGGCCATTTAACAATGGTGTAATCATAAATGCAAGATGTTGCTGTAGCCATGTAGAGACTGGGAAAGTAAACTCTAAACCAGGGGTGTCAAACTCGCAATGTCACATGACATGAAGCGACGTATCGCAACTTTTTTTTGCCATTGCCGGCAATGGGGTGGGTGCAGTTTCGCTATGATGCATCCAGCCTGCAGGCCAGCAGTTTGACACCCCTGCTCTAAACAATGCAGATAGGGAGAGAGAGAGAAGATCCAGGGATAGGATGCTGAAAATGGATAAGCCAGGAGGCAGGATTGGAAAAGTTCCTGCTAATGAAAAAAATGAACTGCTAAAAGGTCTACATAGATCAGGGGTTCTCAACCTTGGCAACTTTAAGACTTGTGGACTTCAACTCCCAGAATTCCTCAGCCAGCTTTGCTGGCTGAGGAATTCTGGGAGTTGAAGTCCACAAGTCTTAAAGTTGCCAAGGTTGAGAACCCCTGACATAGATGCAGCCAAGTAGCATTTCAGCTAAGTGACCCCATTCCCACACTGCAGGTAGTCCTCAACTAATAACCATAAAAGAGCTTGCCCATCATGATCGTAAGTTATGATGGTCGCAAAGGGAAATCATCCATGTGATTGACAATCATTAAATAAATCATTAAACAAATGCCATAGTTATAAAGCAAATGCCATGATCATAAAATAAACCCATTGTTCACTATAGGTCGGTTTTCCCAAAAACCAGAATTGGGAAAATCATTGTAAAAAGCAGTCATGTGACTGCAGGATCTTCAAATGGCCATAAGTCTGGGCTGGTTGCCAAATGCCTGACATGCGGTCACATGACCATGAAGGAGGGGTGCTTGTCAGAACTTCAGAATCAGGTTATAAGTACCCCTGATGAGGTCTGTTATAACTGAATGGTTGCTAAGTGACTAGCTGTAAGTTGAGGACTACTTGTATGTTTAACTGGGTTAATAAGGAGAGAGAGTTAACACTAGAATGGGGTCTACTGGCTCAGCCAATTAATTTCCATGGAATCAGTCACTTACAAGGTTAAACTAACTCAGATTATCATGGCAATATCTGAACCCCATCAGTTGACACAGCTTGCATAGTCCTCCAAGAAAAAGAGTGGAGGGGAAAGAGTAACTGAAAAAGTAAACTTCTTTACATGGGACATGCTGCTAAGGTTTAGCAGCACATAGCACACTTTCCCCACATTGATCAGAGTGTTGAAGCTACACAGGAAATTGCCTATGTGACCAATGGGAAAGAAGCTGATCATGAAGCTTTGCTGATGCTTTCCTGATAAAATGGCTCATGACACAGCTAGGTTCATCCTAGAAAAAGTGAGGGCAATATTATGATTTTTGACCCAGCTAATGTGATATGTGCTGCAGGTCCCAGAGATGGAATGGAAATTTGACTAGATTACACATATTGTAGAGCAGGAACAATGGGTTTCTTCTGAAAATTATATTTTTTTCAAAATATTGTTGTTGCTGCAATGCAAGGTTTCACTCACATATGCATAAAGCTTTGAGAAAACAGAAAGATTCAGCAGATTAGATATTTAGCTACATTTCTGTGTGCTTTAGTTTTCTTGGTTAAAAGTCATGTTTAGAATCCTGAATGAAATAAAAGGCAATTAGCTTATTAGTAAATGTGAGTCCATGATAGCAACAATCATAAAAGGGAAGCAATTGTCCTTCAAGAAAAGGGGGCATCTGTCAAATGAAAGAAAAGATGGGAATGAAAGTTCTTAAATCACTATTATTTATAGGAAAATAATGCTTCTCATATGTCTCATTTGTCACTAAATTGGAAGGAGAGAGTTGTGTCCACAAAATCACTGCAAATGTATACATTTTTTGAGTAAGCCATGTTAGAGTCCTATAAATAATAATTAGATCTGTTCCTCAGTGGTCATACAATTGATCTTCTGGTTGTGTATGTGTGTGTCTATCTTTACATGGAGATGTGCATGCATACATGCACACACCTATCAATTGAAATCATTTCCGAAACAACTTTGATGGTTGTTTAAAATTCTTGTAAACGAACAATAGCTGAGAAAATTCTTAAGAAAAAAAGTTACATCATTTTGATTCTATATTATAGATGCTGAAACAAAAAGGAAACAAAACTCTTCTTTCAGTACACCCCTTGCTAAAAACAGGCAGATAAGCATTATTTGGTCTCCTTTTCATGCATCATAATGGAAGAATCCTTACCTGATTGTAACGGCCTGTGGTACTCACCCGTTCCAACCTCTATAACCTGTTGACCATATTAGAAAGGTAAGAAAAGAACCAACAGTTCCTTCAACAGATCGGTTTTGTATAATCCGAGGCTTTTTAAAACACTGCAAGCAAAATCCTGGAGAAGTTTTGGCAGAAAAACAGGAGGCTTAGTGCTAATCTCAGAGCAAAATGTATCACCAATATTACTTTCAGCTTGATACCCTTGAAAAATCACGTTGCTGGGTTCTGCAAACCACCGTGATAGGCTACCAATGATGACATCCTACATGTTGCTATGACATAATTCACATCAGCCTGGTCCCAGTGTAATAGACACAAAAGCAGCCTCTCCAGTTCTGATAAAGTCCAGGCATCCAAGTTGGCCAGATTTGTTATAACTTGCATGTGATAAAACCCAGCAAAATGTTTAGAAAGTACACTCAGCAGAGAAGTCAGACATAGCACAAGCAGGATGTTACCGGTTTTTGAAAGATGGTAGCTGCCTTACACTGAAGGTTAAGTAAATATGCCTTGTTAGACTAAGGAAAATTTTGAGAACATGGAGTTCTTAAAAAAAATATTATACATCTGTACATGTGTGCACATGCTTGCAAAGTTTCTAGAGAGTGAAATCTATTAGAGAGATGCATATTTAGTCATTTTCTTTAGAGATTTTTATTGTTTGGAATTGGTTGGGGATTGAAGCGTTGTGTCTCTGTAAGTGAGTGTTCCTAAAGGCTGGAATTTGATGTGAGCAATTACTAATGAGCTAGTTTTATACATACAACAGAAAGGAGATTTACTCATAGGAAATACTTTGTAGCAGCAGACAATACCTTTGTTCTTAGGCAGGGCAACTAAGATCATACGCAGAAAAAGAAAAATGAGAAGGATGTGATCTCAGATTAGCAATCTTTTAGACAAGAAGCAAGGAGGGTGCTACAGAGAGCGGATGCAGAATAAATCCTGTGTTATCTGTCCCCTATTTCCCTCTTATGGTCAGTTGGTCATGAAGTACTGAAGAGTCAATCAAATGGGCTTTAAACCATCAACACAATTAAATGTGTAATAGCTCTACAGAGAGATTTTGATTCTTCCCACTTCCCAAGAAGGTGAAGGTGAATATGAATGTCAGATCTAACATTCTACTATTTTTTGGGAGATTTAATGTAATTTATCTCTAGATAAAATTTGTATTCAGAAAACAGTTCTGTTGGTGAAAAAGCAGGGGTCATATTATTTCCCTCTCTTCAGGAGGGCACCCCAACTTCCTGGATAGCAATTGGCAAACTTTGCTGCCTTTTTATTTGGCCAGTAGTAGATGTCCATTGGCTCAAAAGTATCTAATAAGGGAAGAAGTTCTTTAGTCCATCTGCTTGATCACACACCATGTGTTTTGGAAAGTGTGACCTTCTCAAGGGCAGAGTTCCAAAACTAGGGCATGTGAAGGCTTAATCCCAAAGTTATAATATGTTCTGAAGTCTTGCCAAAATTCAAGTTCTTCTAACATCTAGCTTTGGGACTGAACTGTGGTTTGTACTATTATTTTCAAAGACTATTTTGCTTTTTTGAGGGGACATGGTACTACATGGACTTGATTCAAGGGAGGTTCCATGAAATGCCAACCAAGATTTACTAGCAAAGCTGCCCTGAATTCAGTTCACATTCATGCTAGAATTCTAGATTTATAAACTGCCTCCATCCCATTCAGTTATTTTGGATACAACGTCATAGCCATATCAGTTCATTTTATTTTCAAATGTATATTGCTCAAAGTAGAGAGATTAGCTGCTGCTAATCCAGATATTGAAGATTGAATTTAATATTTAGTTCTGGTAAACCTGCATATAAAATCACATAAGTTCCAAACCATTTCTTCTCTACTAAAATTTGGAACCCAGATTTCTAGTACTAGCAATGATTTTTCCCAATTGCAAATATCTCTGAAAATTAGCAGCACCCCAGTAGACTAAGTAAACCAATGTTAATAAAATAAAATAATGCACTAAGCAATATAGTGACTAGAAAGAAGTCTATCTCTTACTTTTGGTTCAGGATGTCTAAATGTAACACTCTAGGTGGAAAGTCATGCAACTTTTCTACCAGTTGTGTTTGCACAACAAGATATTTCTTCCTAGGTATTTATCTTCCTGGGAATCAGGGCAATGCTCGTTTATTCCTGCTACTTTTTCACCCCTCCCTTCCCCAGTGTAGCTGGTAAAACAGCTACAGAAACCAAGGGGACAGAGAGGTCTGTTTTTAGGGGGGACTCCAGCACTCAGTCTGAAGCACTGAGGAGAAACAACTAAATCCCAAGCAAAACTAGGTCCTTTGCTAATAATCACATCACCAGTTATGTAAATTGGGAACTAGAGCTGCTATGTATATTTGCATATATATATAAAAGTTACTTGCCTTTCACATAATGCAATTAACATTAGAAAGTGTAGACATGTTTGTAGTGTAGGATTTTTATTTGGGATCTCTGATGACCTCCAAACATCATTTTTTAATAAAACTTTTGGATTTCTGATATTTAATGGCAATCACATGATCTACAATCCTGGTTCCCCACTTTTTGAGATTTCTCCTAATTTGGACTGTTTCATAACTCCATTGGTAAGTGGATAACGTTTTCTCAAGTTACAGCTTTTTTTGTGAGACATTGGCTCTAAAGTGCATCACTAGAGGAAAAAATTATCTCCTGCTATTCTTTGATTTTCTTTTTCAGTCAGCAATACAGAACAGAGAGCAACTGAAGGGGAATCAGTCCTTTCCACCTCAGAGGAAGTTGAAACTCCTGATCTTTCATCATTCCAGAGATTTCATAGACAGTCTGATCTTGAATTCTTGTAACTTTAAAACCTCTTGCTCATGATTCAAAACAATTAAAAATTGATGCAAAGGATCTAGAAACCATCTGTCAACTGAGTACTAAGTCTAAGGGCATATCCACATTGTCAAGTTGCCTTGTTAGAAATATGGACCACTATCTGTTTCTGGAGAGCAGGATTGAATCTTCTACTCTTCCCCAGCACACCATAAATACGACTTTTATATAAGTTTTGCTGCTTCACGTTAAAACTCTTAACCAGCTTGGACCAAGTCAAGCATACAGTAGCTATCTGGATTGTCTGCTGTGCCTGTGGTTTCAGTGTTAGCCAGACATGAGTGACAGGAATATCGTCTCACCTGGGTCATTTGGTACCTGAAATTCTCTAATCACAGCTGCAGCTTCTGACAGCAATAGTGTTCAAGTAGCATAGTTGTTATAATATTTGCCTGCAAAGCAAAGCAGAAGCTGACAGATTTTTAAAAAAATATTATTTTTCTTTCACTGAGTCACTCACTTTGATTCTGGGCTTTTTATTTCAGTCCAGAAAGAGCATGTTTTATTCCACGTTAAATCCAATAGTACCCTGCTACAACTCTGAAGTTTCTCTTCTTTCTTTTACCCAGCTCTTAAGTAAGTCAATAGAATATGTACTGAAAAGTCCTTTGCAGAACTTATTTCTTTGGACTATTTTAGATCTGTTGTGAAACATTTCTCTCTAATCTCACTACAAGACTAATGAAATGCTGCACCGGTGATCTTGTAAACAGAAGCAGTAAAAAGATTATAGCTCAGGGAAAGAAAAACGTTTCTGGCAATGTTCTGCATGTTGGGCAAACATTATAACCACACACCAATGACAGGCTTCTGCAATGGTAGCCGCTGCAATATTATGGAGCCAAATCTGGAAAAATGCACATGTGTACATATATCTGCATTTATGTGTGTGTGTATGTACACGTACCAACAATGTACATATATGTAACACATACATATATATTCATATATTGCACATACATGTAGTGCCTGGGCAATTAGCACAGTTACCCCTGAGGGTTGTACTGTAATAATGAAAGGTTAAGACTTTGCAAAACAAGGAACCTTTAGAATACTTTGGAAGAAAACTATGGAGTATGAAATACTAGAACATTAGAAAAGGTGTGTCCAACCTGCAGCCCAGGGGCCACATGCAGCACTGGATAGCCCCACAAGATTGTAAACTTTTAACATTATTAACCTGATTTTATTTTATAAAACTATGCTATATATTTTATATGTGGTCCAAGACAGTTCCTCTTACTCAGTGCAGCCCATTGAAACCAGAAGGTTGGACACCAATGCATTAGAAGAAAATAATACATTGAGACCTACTGGAAATATCAGTTTTAAGGAAATAAAGCATATCTGTATTTATATCAGTAAACCTAGATTTCTCTAGATGTTTCTGATTACTTTAAACCAGGTTGAGAAATTTGGGTGCTCTCCAGCTGTTTTAACTACAATACCTACGATCCTTGGGGCTATGCTCAGGGCTTTTTTTTCTCATAGAATGCCCAGAACATGCCATCGGCTAAGCAGTGTCGGCTGGTGGCACCCAGGGGGAGAGCCTTTTCTGTGGGGGCACCGACGATGTGGAACGAGCTCCCCTCAGAACTCCGGACGTGTCATGATCTCCGCACCTTCAGAAGAGAACTGAAGACTTATCTCTTCAATCAAGCCGGCCTGGCCTAGATCTCCTCGGGTTTTAAAATTTTTTAAACAAGGCTGTTCGGGTTTTAGAATTGGGTTTTTAATAGGTTTTAGTAACAGCCTTGTATAAATATTAATTTAATTTATTTTTAAATATTTATTGTTATTATATGTTTTTATTGGGTTGTAAACTGCCCCGAGTCCTACGGGAGAGGGGCTGTATAGAAATTTAATAAAAGTAAAAGTAAAGTAAAGAACAAGTTCCGGCACCTTTTTTGGATGGAACCTTGTAGGGTAGGCAAGGCAGGTTGTATGACGTGTGTGAGTTCTGGCACCTTTTTTTTTTTTTTTACAAAAAAAGCACTGGCTATGCTAATAGGAAGCTTATCAAAGTAGAGATCCAAAACACTGGAGAAAGTATGGGCAGTTGTCAATATATAGGAAGCAGCCGCACATGTGAGGATTCAATGATGTCCAAATGAGCCTTGCCTCTTTTTAATGTGCACTGCAAATCACTGAAGGTAAACTGGGCAGGGATACAATCATTTGATTGTACCTGCTATTTTGGCATGTTCTTGAAGTCCCTCTCATAGGAGGTTTAAGAAAGAGGAGTTATGGGGAGGGGAGAGGGGTCTTTTACCTCAAATGTAAAACCTATGCAAGTGAAAAAGTAAACTGTATTTTTAAAAAAAAAAATAACCACAGTTATATGTTGCAAGATTAGCAGCTCTGGAATATAGTGTGTCCATGTTTTGTGAAACATCTGTGATTCCCTGGTGGCTCAGTGTGGATATGAAATCTCAGAACTGGCTACTTGTGGGAGATCCTCTCCTTGTTAAGCGAGGAATCCTAACCAGCTCTTCGCTCTTCATTCTGCTGCTGACAACAGTTCAACTCAGTTTGCCATTTCTTCCTTGGAAGTGAAATTCCAGCAGTGACTATAGGTGGATGAGACAGTGTATGTTGGGATTTTGATAGACAAGTTACATTCCTGAGAGGATGTTTTCCAATTGGAAAACGGCCGTTTCCTATTCTGAGAAAAATAAGCAAGAGTTCAATAAGAGATCACAAAAAGAAATGGGATGCTGAATTCACAGGAATGATGATACTTTGATTTGACTGGAGTCCTTAGTGCTCTCTGAGCTTTGTTGTTTAGTTGCAAATCTTTCTTTACCCAAATATCAGCGCTAGTGGTTTGCTCCCTGTTTATATACAGTATTTGGCCCATACTCACTGATGATGTTACCTAGCTAGGCAAGCAAACAACCAAGCTCAGAGAGGACCAAGGATTCCCTATTTTGATTAAGTATTGCCTAGAATGTATAACTTCCAAAGAAGCAAACAGCAATGAAAATTAGGAATAGCATAGCACAGCACAGCATAGCATAGCAATAAATCAGACTGGAGAAAGTGTGCTTGACATGTAGCTGTAGGTGCTCTGACACTGGAGGTTTTTAAGATTGAACAGTCATTTTTCTGAAATGTTACAGGGCTCCTGCTTGATCAGAGGGTTGCACTAGACTAGATGAACTCCAAGGCCCCATTCAACTTTGTTATTCTGCTGTTCTGATGCATTTAAAAAAAATTCCTTTGATTTTGGTCATGTTAAACAATAACTTTCCTTTGCTACAGTTTCACTGAGGCAGAATTCATTTTTCAAAAGACCAGAAGACAGATGAAATGCAGGCAATGGAAACTCTATCTTTCTTCCAATAAACTTGGTTATAATTCAGAAAGCAAATGGAATTATCAGTATGCCTTTTTAGAGGAAGCACTTTGAAGATCCTTCAGTCTGGAAGTTGGATTCAAATGAATCTTTCATCCCAGCCCTTATTCTTATAGAAACTTTCTTCCATACAAAAAAAATTAATGTATTTCTTCTGCTCATTGGAAAACTAATCTAGTTCCAAACTGCATTTCATCTTTTAAGTTTTCCTTGAATGGCCTACAATGTTTACTTCTTGCAGCCAAGAAAAACTAATCTCCTTTGACTTGATTGACGAAAAACATTTCTTTTATTTCCCAAAATGGGGCCTGCCCTTCCAATTTCATCTCTTGTTTATTTTGGGCAAGGTCATGCAATTCTTCATGAAGATGAGAGTTTTCCCCCTTCTCAGTCATTGTAGTTTAAACTTTTATGCAGCTTGCAAAAGAAATACATTTTAAAGAATAAGGGTTTCCCCCCCCTCAAATGTTCATATACTGCTCTCTCATTTGTTTTTTAATGTACTCCCCCCCTTTTTTTTCCTTTCAGATCTTCCTTAAACCCATTTTTGGCTTGTAGTAGTTACAAAATATTTATTTTATATGTGTTATTTTTATAACCCACTTTTCTTATAAAAAACAGAAAGTAATAACAGTTATTTAAAAACATAAAGCATCAGTAAAAATTAACAATGTGCAGAGACTATCCAATTTATTCTACATCTCTCCAAGGGCTACAAAGCTTAGTAGGTCTATCTGTTTTGAGAACAATATGAAAAGTGAATATAAATACCTTCTCGTTTCTTTCTCATTTTTACCATTTCCTAGCCCCGTTTCTAGCAACCTTAACTGCTGCCAATGAAAGCTATCAGATCGTTGTTATCTTTTCTGCAATATCTGACTTTTGGCTTCTTCAACTATCTAAATATTGAAAAGGGTTGTTTTTTTTTAAGGAATAGATTGTTTTCTGTTGTTGCTTTAGAACAGAGGTCTCCAAAGTTGCAACTGTAAGACTTGTTGATTTCAACTCCCAGAATTCCAGCCATGCTGACTGGGGAATTCTGGGAATTGAAGTCTACAAGTCTTAAAGTTGCCGAGTTTGGAGAACTTTGGTTTAAAAACAGTTGATGGTAGTTTATTACCCCTTGTAACTAGTGTACACCAGACCTCTTAGTTGGCCCCTACAAGATCCCTTGAAGTGCTACTAGTGCTTAGAATAACCATTGTTTCAATAGAACAGTTAGAATATAGAAAGCTGTACTGGTGGAATGAAGGTACTGAGATTCTTAGGGCTCTAAGGTCATATTGTGTACCTTGACAAATCCAGTCTTTCCTTCCCTTTCCCTAACATTTCTCTGAAAAAGGACATCACATATATGGCTGTCTTCTGCTAGGCCTGAGAATTGCCTTTAGTAGTGAAGGAAATACTTGAAAAAATATCTGATCCAATACATTTGAACTTTCTTCTTTTGAAGATACTTCCAGTCCAGTTAAATACTTGTTTTGTTTTCAAGTAGCTAGCCAAGAGTAAGGCCTAACTATACTCTGACCACCATTTGAACCTCCACATATAAGGTGACCAACCGTCCTCCTTTAGAGAGGACAATCCTCCTTTGGTAAGTTCTGGCCTCCCTCAAAAAGTGTCCTCCTACATGTCCTCCTTTTCGATATTTGAAGACTAATCTGCAGGGCTTTTTTTTTCTCATAGAACGCTCAGAACGGCGTTCCAGCACCTTTTTTTGATGTTTTTTTTCCCCAACTTTTGCATGAGCTGTGCTACTCCCGCTATTGGCTTTCGGAATTGCTGCTGAGCGCGCCAAAACACTCGGCTGGCAAACTTTGCAAATGCAAATTGTCTGTATTATTGTTGCAATGAATAAAACTTTTCTTTTATTTATGATTTTTTTTCTTCAATTAATTTGTGTCCTCCTTTTCATTGTAAAAAAGTTGATCACCTTACACATATATTAAGATTTCTAGTAAGTTATGGCTGTTTGTTTGATTTTTAAAGGAATGTATTGAACTGGAAACCAACGTTAATTTGAAGTGGAAGTGACTTAAGATGGGGCTATACATATTGTATTTTTTTTTAAATCTGTGAGAGTTGCACAAGACATGATGGTAGATTAAGTTTCGGTTTATCTAGATTGGGGAATGATCTTAGCCATGTCCCAGATTGCTGGATTTTCCTGGTTCTCTATTTCTTAAATATGTAAAAAGAAAGTTCAAGAAAAGGAGGTCTGCCCTTCTCCACAGGCATAAGTCACAAACATGGTTTATTATTTGTCCAGGCTGAAAATATGTATTATATAATAAAACATATATAGGGTAACATTGTATTCTCAGGTATGACGGCAAAGCCTCACAAGCTTACAGGTTGTTGAAAGAAAAATCTTCATCAGGGTCCAGTCCAAGCTGGGAATAAACAACATGGAGACTGCTTTAGAAAGAAGGTTGTAGTTTATTGAAGAGGAGAGCCAGACAGAAAGATGGCTCTGGGGAAAAAACTGAACACATGTAGTAGGGAGTGGGTTTTTATACTTTCTTGGGCTCTTGTTTGGAGTTGTTCCTGTGGCATGAAGTTTGACCTGAGTCTGAGTGTGCCTTTCTGGTATTCTGATGGTAGTGGGTTAATCCTATTATGTCCCAAAAGTCATATCCTGCTTCTCTGGGGCTAGAGTTGATGACTGTTGGATTTTTGGTGTGAGGGATTGTTGATTCTAGGGATCTTTCGTCCTAATCCCAGCTTCCTGGGGAGGGGGGCGGTCTGCCTTTAAGATCCTTTGGGGAAATATAATATTCTGCCTTTTAATATTCCCAAAAATATATTTTTTTCTCAGGGGTGACTTCTCACAAGGTATTATCTTCATATTTATCACATAAGCTGAAATTTTTAAAAAAATCATCTATTGCAGGCACCAAAACATTCTTGTCTTGCTCTAAACCCCAAGAATTCAATGTCAATTTGATCCAATTAATTTTTAGAGGAAATTATGCAACACCATCATTTTTGACTTCATGAACACGTTGGGACAAATTCTTTGCGATCATTTATTAGTAGAATTGATGTCCAGCTTATTGGATGCCATTAGTTTAGAATGCCCAAATGTAATTAAAAGCTTGGTTTTCCAATATATTTTGAACTAATTCGCATATACCCATTTCTACAAGCTTTCTAATTATTGCAGTTATGCATAATAAACCTTTTTCTCTTTGACTGACTCCTAAAACTAATGAGGTTTTGCCTGTACATAGATAATCCAGTAATTATGATAGACAAGGCCAATTAAGTGACTTGGAAATAGCTCAGATTCGCCATCCCTAACATAAGCTAGGTAGATTTCCATTCCATTAAAACTATTTTTAATAGGCATTGGAGTTTTCTGACTCAGAAAGCTGTCCTTTAGCTATTTTCCAAGATTATCACAGATCCTTTAGAATAGCAATTGGATGAGAATGAGGGGAAGGGATGATGTTGTACTTTGAAAAGCTTGTGGGAAAGAAATGGGATCTTGACTGATGTGCTTGTTTTCAACTCATATTCCTCCTCCTCCACAATGAATCTGTCAGAAGATTTTTAAAAGGCAGAACATGATGTCCTAATGATGCTTCATTAATGTTCAGTATAAATAAACAAGTGAACCAATATACTGCAGGGGAAAAAATACATTGCCAAAGTCATACAATCCTAAAGACATGACAAAAAGGCAGTAGTTATGCTAATTGCTTAGTGGAATTCTCATCCTGTGCCTACTATTTTAAACCTTGCCAGTGCTCTAGCCTTTTGCTTTAATTATCTGAAGTTTCAGTCCCACAACCACATTATCATATGGGAGAATTTCAATTTAAATCTATATTTTTGTTCCCATCCAAGAATATCTTGACTGAACCTTATTTTCTTATTTATGTGTTTATTTTATTTTTACTTGCTTATGGTAAATTGATGGAACTCAGATGGGAAATTGCATACTTTCCCTCTGAAGAGATATTCTAAGAATGTTACTGGTCATACAATGTGAGGTTCACTTGATGATTATTTGAATGGATCTCATAACTATATGAAACTTTATATTATTACTTTTCCTAAGAAACAGGAGACAGCCTCGACAGCAGCATCCTAGATGTCTCTTTAATTTTCCTTCAATAAGGATCAGGACTGAAAAAGACTGATGGAATATTCTAATGCACTTATCTCACCCAGAAGCCAAAATTACTCCAACATTTCTATCTATTATTTGCTTGTGCACAAAATAATGGTAATGGTATATGGGAATGACCTTGGGAGACAGGAAGAAGAGCCACATACGAGACAATGATCCAATAAGAGACAGATGAGTCCTCAGAAGGAGTTGTGACTTGACAAGTTCCTTGGACGGTAAAGGCAAGGGGGGAAAAAAAGACACTGTATACTTTCAGATTTGCAAGATTCAGTTAATGTAACCTTACAATAAAATTCGAGCTAGTAGTTCTGGTTGTGCTTCTTGTCTGGACTACTTCACAAGGCTGACAGTAATTTATTCTTTATCAGATGAACAGTATTCCTTAGTGCAACATTGTTACAGGGCTGGGCAACATTTTTACAATAAGGAATATGGGTGAAAATTAACTGATAGTCTATCCATATGGAGCTTTAATTGAAAATTTGATCTTTTCCATGTTCATCCACATTTGTGTTATTGTGTTCTTTCACTTATTTACATAATTATTTATATTATTTACATAGCTATCCATAATTTATATGAGCCACTCAGAGCCACCCTACAAGTGGCTCTGGGTGGCTTACAAGACTAAAACAGATTGACCAACCAAACATAACTGCAAAGGATAAATACTTGACCCCAATCATTCATTTACTCCCCCTCATCCCCTATCCCAGAGGTCCCCAACCTTTTGGGCACCAGGGACCGGTTCAGTGGAAAGAGGTTTTTCCGTGGACTGGAAGGTGCATGGTGGTGTGTGCTGCCTGCATCCTGCGGATGGGGTTTTGCTTGTTTGTGCAGACCAGTTGCTGGCATGCTGTGGCCCGGTACTAGTCCATGGACTGGGGTTTGGGGACTCCTGTCCTATCCAAATGACTGGGGAAACAGTCAGGTCTGCAATGTTTTGTGAAATGCTAACAGTTAAGGGTGTTTGAAAAAAAAAGGGGTGAGGGGGTCAATCTTGTTCTAGAACAGCAGTCCCCAACCTTTGCAGTTTGGCAGCCTGGCTAGGGGTGGGTGCGAGAGGGGAACTGGGCTGCGTGAGTGGCAGGCTGGCACCCAACACATGTATGCAGCTCAACCTGCGCGAATGTCAGACCAGCAAGCATGTGGAAGTTGAGCTGCACGCGTGTGAACGCCAGCCTGCCACTTGTCTGAGTTGAGCTGCATGTGTGTGTATGCATGCTGGCCCACCACTCACACAGCCAGTTGCAGATAAGCCATGGCCCAGTAGTGGGATGTGGCCCAGAGGTTGGGAACCCCTGTTCTAGAACACAAATGTGGATGAACAGGGAAAAGTTCAAATTTTCAATTAAAGCTCCATATGGATAGACTATCAGTTAATTTTCACCCATATTCCTTATTGCAAAAACCAAGTTCCATCCAACTGCTTAATGAAGAAATGTAAACATTTTGGATAAGTTTTTTATTTCAAAACTGTCATCTATCCCTAACACCCATCTCCTCCCCTTCATGGAAATACTGCTGCCTCTTCTCCTTTCTGTTCTCTGCCAGACTTTCCCCACATAAGGAAAATTGTTTGAGAAGAACAACGGACACCCAAGTCAGGTTAGATCAGATTATTCTTTAAACATTTTCAAAAGAACTTCACAAAAACATTACCACTTCACTATCAACACTGAAAGTGATACTTGTTCTTAGCAAGATTAGCGCTTCACTGCTTTTGACAGTGTGCAGGGAATATAATGTCATTTATGCTCATAACTAGGTGTCCCTGAATATCTCTGCCTTAGCTTTCCTATTTAATATAAAATGCCTATTTAACATAAAAGTTAAGTACTAGGCTATTATAGCCTGAATTGCTAAACCACACATGGCATTACTACTCCCTCATAAAATAAATATCCTCCTACAATGACCTTTGTTATATCAATGAATTGCTTTAATTCACAAATTGTATGTCTCCATAGACTGTGATATTCTCAAGGATAGTGGTAAGAGGTGTGTTTACAATTCTTCCTGTTCAAAGTGGAATCTGAGGTCAAACCTTTGGAGAAATAATCAGTTTGATTGGCATTTATACTTCTCACAGGCTAACCACTCTGCCTTGCAAAGTGTTTTCTTTCTAGACACAGGACATTAAGATTCCCAAGCAACCCTTTCAGTGCTTCTTATCAGTTGTACAATAAAATGATACTTGGGCAATGGCCCAATCTCTGTAATAATATACAAAAACTTGGTTGACTAGTCTCTAAGGCTATTAGCTCTTGACACAGGATATCAATGATTCACTGTAATTTGCTGCTTTTAATAAAATGATTGTTGTATCTTCTCCAACTGTTGGCATGTTCTTAGGTGAGCTTTTCCACCACAGCAGTCAAATTACATAATGGAATTATTTTTCCATTTATGTTTTCAGGGTAATAAAACAAAAGAACAATCTCGAGAGATGATGTAATGCAGCAAGGAATGTTTTCTAAGTTCCTTTTGCTTGTCAAAGAAATTATATCTTGAAATGAAAGACAAACAGAAAGTTCTTTTAGTTGCCTGTGTGTCTACTTACAGTTGAAATTTGCATTTCAAATTGTTGGATATGTTAAAAGCTTTACCAAATGCCTTGCAAAGTGACTAAATAGGACTAAAAGTATAATTTCATAGTCATTAGTAATTAGTACTAGTTTTTGAGAGGCCATTTATCAGCTTGACAGAATTGCAGCTTTTTGGCCCCCTTCTCATTACTCTCACACACTTAGCAGTTTATATAAGATTTGTATAAATAAATCAGGCATTGCCAACTGAATTTCTTAGATTGAATGTGGACCATGTGTAACTATCATAAACGGGGGTGACAGAGAATGAGGTGGCTGGATGGAGTCACTGAAGCAGGAGGCGTGAACTTAAATGGACTCCAGAAGATGGTAGAGGACAGGAAAACCTGGAGGAACGTTGTCCATGGGGTTGCGATGGGTCGGACACAACTTCGCAACTAACAACAACAAACTTTCAACTAAGGTATGAAGGCCAGTTTGGTGTAGTGGTTAAAGCATCCGGCTAGAAATTGGGAGGTCATAAGTTCTAGTCCTGCTCTAGGCACAAACCTAGCTTGATGGCTCGTCAACACTGTCTTGAAGACACCAATAAACAAATAAGATACAATAACTTATTTAACTTGTAAAGAAAAAGTCCATAACTGCTTACAAGTGAAAATAATTCATTGTACATATATAAAGAATTAAGAATGGGTGATAGATAGCATATTTATAATTAAACAAAGTTACTTCAAAATGTATTGGACTTTAGACATGAACTGTACAGTCACCAATAATTATGGATCTATATATTTCTTGTTTTTATACATTATATATATATTATCCATTTGAAATTAGTGTTGTACTTTCTCCTTTGATTAGATGATACATTTCTGAAAGATCATATTATATCCTACAAATATATATAGATATGTCAACTTCTGGAGACTGCCACTAAGTACTCCGAGGTGTGAACGTATGAATCACTGTGAGGATGTGGAAGCAAGGATGGTTTGCCAGATTAGAAAGTTATGAAGAGGAATAATAAATGCTGTTGACATAAGTTTGATTTAGTAAAAGTTCCTTTTTATATCCTTCCATTAATTTCTCCTGCTTATTATTTTTTACTCCTTTTCTGCTTTTTGCATAAAGTTGGTTCCCCCAAAATGGAATAGTATGTATGTAAGTATGCATCATGTATTAGTTTCTGCCTACAAGATTTATGCATTTGCTGACATGAAAGTGACTTCAACACACACATTCAAATTTAAAGTACCGGTAATTTTATTTCATATACTAAATGAAGATTGTGTATGCCAGCATTTTCTGGTTTATGAAGCCTCCTGATTTAACAACACCACCTGGTGGAGCACAGTGTTATAGAAATATCCACCAATTCTTTTGCAGATCAGTAAAAATTGCTCAGAATAGCCTGGGCCATTTGTTAGTACTTTAACAAATATTAAAATATTTGGGGAGGGGATTTATTACTAGATTGAAAGTCTCTGTTTCTTAGCAATTTTACTGTAATTTGTGCATTAAAAGTACCATACAATAGATGCTACCTGAGCATGGTGCGGTGGTTAACTGGAAATGGGCAGTCTTTCAGCCATAGAAGCTCAGTGGGTGTCTATGGGCCACTTTCTCACTCACCAAATCTACTTCACAGATTTTTTACTGGGGGGGGGGCAAGGGGGAAAGGAATGCAGTGTATAATCAGCCCTTCAAGGTAAGCCAGGTAAAGACAGGCATTGCAGGGATTACAGGAATGCTACTTTATTATTGTAGGTTATATTATCAGGATCTTGAGAATCTGTTCATAGCTTTCACTGCCCCCTTTTAAAGAAAACATATTCAAGGCGGGTCTGATCTGAGCCTCCTTCTCTCGCTTTTTACTTTGTCAGGCTAAGAAACCATTTCACCTCTCTCCTCCTCTTCAGGGCTCCAGCTAAATTTCTCTACACCTTAAGTTTCTCCTGGAAAGGCAAGATACAAATTTTACAATCATAAATAGTAATATTTACAGAACATGCAGAATTTGATTGGTGCCAGTATGGCAAAGAGATTACTGTGACCTGTAACAGATCTGGCAACCAGAATTGGCATTATTGGGCAAGGACTGAGGCCCACCCCCCACAGGTTCCTCTGGTTATCTCCGGACTCCCTGGTTCTGCTCCTTCTCCATACCTGCCCTATCCAGCAAGTAAGAAGAAGTAGATATTCTATCACTTTCTATTGATATGGATCTCTTCCTCATTGGACAGCTGTGTAAAGAGGAAGCTCTGGACAGCTTTGCAAAGATAACACGATTAGTACTGGAAATAGTGCCAATGGAGAATTGGTTGCACTGAAGGTTTCTTAAACTCTCCTATTGATTGAAAAGTGGTATCCATAAAAACGGAAGACAGTGCATCTCTTTAGTCCAGACATGTCAAACTCAAGGCCTGCGGGACAGATTTGCCCCATGATGTGTTTAGATCTGGCTCGCAGGGTTGTCCTGGAGATGGCAAGGGGGCGGCCCCTGCTGCCTCGGCCCTGCCCACCCCAGCCCAGCTGGGTGCTCCCCCTGGGCGCATGCACGGGAGGCGATGGAGCATGCAGGGGCTGGCAGTGCCCAGCAGCAACTGCAGCTTGTTGGCCCCTTGGCCACTCATTGGCCAGCAGAAACAGCCAGCTTGATGTGAGCCTGGATGTCCAATAAGCTGTGCTTGGCCCTGCACCACCTGCACCACACTTGCCCACCTCAGCACCCCGCAGCCAGGCCACCCCCACCCTACCCCACCCTGCCACCTGTCTCACCTCACTTTGCCTTGCCTCACCCCTGTGGCGGTGGCACCGGCAGCAGCAGCAGCCCCGTCCAACAGGAGCCCCACCGCCCCTCCGCTCTTCTCTAGCCCGGGAAGTCACAAGCCCAGAGGAGAAGATGCTGTTGCAGCCCACTGGATGAAGCAGCTACCTCAGAGTAGTACCCATGAGCTTCAGCCCCCCGCTGCTCTCCCGCACCCACCATGAGCAACCTGGTCAAGGAGAGCGAGCACAGCAGCAGCAGCCTCAAGGAGGAGGTAAGCATTGCTGGGTGTCCCCTCACGGAAGTGGGACTGGGCTGTCTGCAGCTACCCAGCCACGCCCACCAAGTCACAGCAACCCAGCCACGCCCATCCAGCCACACCTTTCTAGTCACGGTGAACCAACTGTGACCATCCAGCCACGCCTACCCAGCCATACCCATCTGGCCCTTTGAGGGAAACCATAATGTTGATGGGGCCCTCAATAAAATTGAATTTGACACCTCTGCTTTATTTAGTAACCTGCCAAATTAGAGAGGGATACAGTTGAGTTTCTTGGGTTAAACTCCATTGAAATCTGTTCCTTGTTGTACCATTCTTTAGAAAGGCACAATTGTAGGCAAGGAATTCAATATCTCTTGCTAGAGATGCTCAGATGCTAAGATAGGTCAGTTTTAACCTCTGACTGCATATGTACCACAGAATCAGTGCTTTCTGGGTTAAACAGATATTTGTGCATTTTTACCTAAATCAAAAATAGCTACAGTGCTAAACCATAGCACTTAGGTCACATTCTGGCTAGGTTTGAAAAACATACTTTGGCTTAGAGAATCTTGATTAATTTGTGGCACAATACATTGTGGTTAATGTGTAATTTAGTGTCCTGGATTAATTCAATAAAGCACTGTTCAACTAACTGTAGTTTTGGTCACTAAGATGTATCAACTCATCCAAAGGGCATAAGTTTCCACATTTCAAACAGAAGTTTCTTTTTTCTTAATGTTCTAAGTGCAGATTCATTTGTCCTCCCTGTATCTATTATTTGTAAACATTCCACGATTGCAGGGAATGGAAAAGCAGCCCAGAATTTAGAAAGAAAGACTTACAAGTAAAAACTTATTGTAGTATCACTGTAAATAAGCATGTGCATTCTCTTACTTCCCTAGTGGCAACCTCTACGCTTAAATTGATAGTGAAACACATATTTGAATGCCAAGCAGAGTAAGTAATCCTTAAGGTGCCCACGTGCATACTCACTCACCCACTCACACACTGAGTACAATATTAAAATAATTGTATTTGGCAGTATTTGGTTTTTGTTAAATAAACTTGGATTCACCTGGTACCATGTATGGATGCAGTCTGTGCTGGTGGCATGAGGCTTGTCAGTGCATGCAAAGAGTAGCATTTTTGTGTTACTTCCTACTGTTGCTCTTGGACTCAGCTCTTCCAGTTCATCACTGGGCTCTGTCCTGGCTTAAGTTCGATATGATTTTAATGTCACAGCTAAATCACGACATTTTAGCTACATAATTTTAATAATGTAACTTGAGAATTTAACTCATGACCTTCATTTTGATGTCTGAGTCGAATACTTCAGCTGGGAAGTACCTTATAATTTTCCTTGTAATGATGAATTGTTGACAACAGTTTTTGTGAATTATTCCATTTCACTCAAAATATAGAGAATATTTTTTGTATACTCTCTTGCCAGCCCTCTTGAAGAGACCTGATCGGTGATGATGAGAGAAGGTGCCTCAGCTGTAAGGCTCAAATAAAAGGAGACAATTCAGTTGAATTATCTGTACAGTCTTTAACTCTCTCTATAAACACAACTGCTTTTGTATCAGTTGATTTGGGGGCAACTTAAAATAACACAACATTATACATTATGGCATGTGTACTATATAGTATATGTATGTGAATAATAATAATAATAATAATAATAATAATAATAATAATAATAATAATAATAATAATAATAATAATAATAATAATAATAATAGCTGGACGGGACCTTGGAGGTCATCTAGTTCAACCCTCTGCTCAGGCAGGAAACCCTATACCATTTCAGACAAATAGCTGTCCAGTGTTGGAGCATTCGCAGCTTCTGGAGGCAGGTTGTTCCACTGGTTAATTGTTCTGTCAAGAAATTTCTCCTTAGTTCTAGGTTGCTTCTCTCTTTATGTACATTGATTGATTATATGTACATATGCATGTACACACACACATACATATAATATTTGCTGTAAAGAGCTTGTTTCTATGGGCGGGGGGGGTTTACTACTGTGATCTTCAGCTTACTGATACACATTCAATAAGAAATGAGCTTCAGAAACTTCTTTTCCTCTCTGAACATCCCACACATCTCACATCCCAGTTCATGTTCACCCGGCTGCTGTGCCTGGCATCAAGGGAAGCATTTGGGTGGGAAAGGCAGATAGGAATTGCAACCCCCTTTGCAAGTGATTCACCAAAGTGTGGGAGGAGACCATCAGCTCACCCCACCCGTTGCTTCCTGCAAAGCTAAAGCCCAGCTGCTTCTTTCTCCCTCTAGCCCCCAGAAATGATCCTATCACAGCATTTTGTTTTTCAACATTTGTTTTTCCAGGAACCTTTAAAAAAGGCACAAGTTAGGAATGTGTGTGTGTGTGTGTGCATACGAGATGTAAATATAAATTCAGATATAAATATAAATATAGAAATATAAATTTCTGTATCTCTTTCCTGTACAGGAAAACTGGGTTTGCAAACTAGATCTGTAGCACTGGGCATCTTAGCTTAGGAATAAGGAGATGCCTAGGATGAGATGCAGGTTTATAAAATTGTACAAGTTAGACAACTGTTTCTCCCTTCCAGGGACAGTTACTGAAATTGATAAGCAATATAAGTAACAATTAATTATCTCACCTCTGCCTTTGCCTCTTTGCCCCTTCCTTCCATCATCCCCTATAACAGCAATAGCACTTAGACTTATATACTGCTTCACAGTGCTTTACAGTCCTCTCTAAGCAGTTTACAGAGTCGGCATATTGACCCCAACAATCTGGGTCTTCATTTTATCAACCTCGAAAGGATGGAAGGCTGAATCAACCTTAAGGCTGGTGAGACTCAAACTGCCAAACTGCTGGCAGCCAAGAGTCAGCATAAGTAGCCTGCAGTACTGCAAAACACTGTGCCACCAGGGTTTTAATATATATTAAAATATCTTCTTTAATGAGTTGCAAATCTCTGTTGGTTTTCTTCCACATAATTTGAGATGCATGAATACCTCAAAGCATTTGATCCTTTCATTTTTTTTTCTCCATTGGGGGCATATATCAGACATCCAAAAAGAAAAACAATCCTATACTGTACCATTTCTTCTTTTCCAGATGGGGCAAAAGCCTTAGCAGGGTGCCAGGACCTGGTGTTTGGGATACAAACCCAAGGACGCCATGTTCGATTCTAATTTTCTTAAGAGGAACTGATTAGCTGTGCTCTTTTAATACTTGTCTTCAGCTTCTCAAAGAATCTTTATGTGCACAACAGGTTTTTTTTTTAATGGAATGCATTACACAAGAAGTAACTATGGTTGCAGCCTAAGATGATTCTTAAACAGGATCAAGCAGATAAATCTTTGAAGGGCTGACCTATCAATTATTTACTGTGACAGTTAAATGAGACTTCTGGTTCAAAGGTGTTATTCCTTTGAAGGAATGTTGCTGGATGTTGCCAGATGACTCATGGAAGACCCACTGCACACATACTGTACAGGTTAGTTGAAGAGAGACAGGCCGCTGGACTGGATGACCTGATTCCTGATGAGGCTTCTTGTGTGGTAAGTTTTTAAGAAACCTAGAACAATGGAGATGGGGCCCAGGATTAAATGGGTAAGTTCTTAGCATGGACCTATTTGGAAAATCAATTCTTCTTTTAAATTGCCTAGTGCAAAGTCATTTATTTATATCCTACTTTTATTATTTTTGCAAATAATTCAAGGCAGCAAACATATCCAACACACATTCCTCTTCCTATTGTCCTCTCAAACAGCAACCCTATGAGATAGGTTGGGCTGAGAGAGAATGACTGGCCCAAAGTCACCCAGCTGACTTTCGTGGTTAAGGCAGGACTTGAACTCAAGATCTCCCATTTTCTAGCCTGGTGCCTTAACCACTAGACCAAACTGGTTAAAAACATGTCTGGATTTCTAAAATGCTTTATTGATCATACAAGATTTTTTTCCTCACATATCAACATAACTTCAACCAGCACCTTCTTCAACTGAAATTGCATCCCTTTTGGATGGTGAATTACCAACTTCTTATTGACAGTTTGTATCTGAAAACAAATCTCAAAGCTGAGAAGGTCTACCCTTTAGATCAGAGGTGTCAAACTGCCGGACCGTGGGCCGGACACATCACATGAAAGCCACGCCCACCCCATTGCTGGCAATGGCAAAACCGGCCCGATACGTTGCATGACATCACGTGACGTCGCGGGTTTGACATGCCTGCTTTAGATGTACTTGGACAACAACTTCTAGAACTTGTAGCACAACTGGAGAAAATTTCAAATGTGTTAGAATAGCTACAATCAGGGATATCACTTCAATGCTCTGAACAGTTAAGTTTTCTAGTCTAGGGCCATACCAAGAATTATGTATGAATATATTATATGCAAGAATATGTAGGACACCAGAAGTCACCAGGGTACAGGTCTAATTTAGTAGCCCTGTTTTGACGTTGTCTAGCAATGTGGAGAAGACAGGGGAGTTTGTGTTGTGTTGTGTTGTGTTGTGTTTGAATATCTTAAAAATTTATATTCTTGTTCTCACATCTACCCTGGTCGCTTTTGCACATCAGTCCCAAAGATGTGGAAAGCTACCCTGTTGCTTTGAATTTGCTTCTTTGTTGAATTGTTGCTCTCTTACATTTCTACAGCTTACTTTGTTTCTAAAAATTCTTTACTTGAGTTACTTATAGTTTACTTGCTTCTAAGTAAAATTTGCCAAACTCTTTGTTTACTAGATTTAATCTGTTTACTCATAAGCTATTAACAAGATATATTCATCCCGTGGTGAGATGGGCAGCAAATAATTAAATCAAAAATATTTTGATTTAAATTATTTAAATCGGAAAGGCCAACATTAGGAGCTATGAAACTGTGAGAAAGATCCTATAATATATAAAGTATCTGCAGAAATGTAGGAAATACATAAAATCTTCAAACTTTGTTTGAAAAACTCTTGCATGTTTGGGCATCAATGTCTCAGCTTTGTCCCTCTGGAACAGCCAAAGAGAACCTGTTGCCAGGTTACGTCTGTTGCTCTCCTTGGGAAATGTCCAGAGACCTGCCTCATCGATTTGGCATTTTCGCCTTTGCTGAATATTTCTTCTGTGCTTTTCCTCAGGGAACTTCTGCTTTCAGAGAGATGTGGAAGAACTGGGGAGCAGGCAAGGTGCAGGTTATATCACTGATAACTCAGTAGACCAGATTTAATAACATTTTACTCTTTACATCTATACAGTGTGCAATAAGGAAAAATTATTGTTCCATTCCTTAAGCTGAGTTGACCTTTCACATGAAACAGGTAATCCCTGGATAAAGAATGAGTTTTGTTCCCTAATTCTGTCTTTAACCTAAATTGTATTTAATTTGGAAGAGGTTAGTGTACCTGTATGTCTACATATCACGGATGAACAACAGCAAAGTGGTTTATAAACTTTTTGTAAAGTTTAAACTTTTAATTTTAGGTTTTATACATTAAAACCAAGTTATAGGGGACATAGACTTTTCAGCAAGGAAAGCCCAATTTAAGGAGAATCCACTGGAATTTAAACCCTCACCATCCTGAAGGCAAAGTGTTCCAACTTTGAATGGCAGATGGCATTCTCCTTCCTTGAGCCTATGAATCACTGAAACCATGCAATGCTTTCATGATTCAACTGTTGAATACAAACAGCATACTCTATTTAAAAATGCAAATGGTACTTTGTGACACTCGTGAAAGTATTGTGTTGCTTCAGTGGATTGTCGACTCAAGAAGAATGTTGACCATCATTTTGAGTTGGATCACCTTGCCAGTGAGCCAACCACCATATTAAGCACTGTTAACAGGTTGGCTGTCCCCCATTTTGTAATAGGCAGCCATGTTTGTATTTAGGGGTTGTCTTTAAATTGGATGTTCTAAACCCCGGAACTACCTGTAGGCCACCTTATGCTTGAAGCTAACCACTGCAGTTTATTAACTATGAATCATGACTTAATGTTTTGTGTGAAGCAAGTTGTTTGCTTTACAGTTCAGTTTAAAAAAATTCATGGCATTATATGATAGGTGAATTTAGAATATCAGTGTTTCTCAATCTCAGTAACTTTAAGATGCTGGCTGGAGAATTCTGGGAGTTGAAGTCCACACATCTTAAAGTTGTTAAGATTGAGAAACACTTCAGTTCATGGAAGCCAATTCCTATGATATAGACAAAAGCAACTTTGGCCCTCATAGGTGTTGCTGGACTGCAGTTGGCCTTAGTGACTGTGACCGTTGTGAATTATTACCAGCAACTCTAGAGTAGGTCACACAGTGTCCATTGCTGGTGTACAGAGTAGTTCCCAAGTTGTGCCCTTTCTTAAGGCAACTACTTGCCCTCTTTCAATATGATCTAAAAATAAGTGGTAAGAAATTGCCAACAAACCGCCAGGAGTTTGTTGCAAAATCTGAATAGGCTCTGAGTTATTGATTTTTTTTTCCAAATGGACAATATTGCTTACAACCACAAGGAAAGGCACAAGTAGTGCCACAGAAGAGGCTAGTGGAAGAATGCAATCGGTTTATTACAAACTAGTCAGACCCACAAGATATAGATTAGAACTTAAAGATATTTGACTTCAGAGTTTCCTGTGATGAATAGATCATAATATAAGCAGATCAGAATATTAATAGGCTGAGTAATCTTGCCAGCAAATGCTGATTGATATTTTTCAATACTGCAACTTAGCCCAAGTCAGGGTTGTTTTTTTTTTTTTACTAATTATAGTCAAGAATGGAACAAATAATCCTTTGACATTTGGAAGAAGCTTGAAAGTTGAACTGGCTTTTGGTTTAAAATGCAGACCACAAAGGACTGTGAAAGAAAGACAATGAACAATGATGACATTTCAGTTTCTTTTTAGAGGACTGTCACCCAGCCAACTGATGCTGTGTGTTTGCACATGAATGAACAGGTATGTTGTCACAGAGTGATTGGGTTTACATACTGAACAATGAGAATTACATACATTTTACAAATAAATACAAAATAAAGTCACTCGTGTTTTTTTTAATAATTTGCAATTGGCTGGGTTATTACATAAGTCATAAACCATTGTTAATAAATCATTATGATTGGCTCCTAAGCCAGAAAAAAAATTGAACCACATTGTATGTTAGCAGTACATGAAGCCAGTCAGCGTGTGCATGTGTGTAGTAGAAGGTAACTTGCCTTCCATGCAAGTTTGTTTTGTTTGTTTTTAATCTTTATCTCCAGAGACATAATGGGGTCTTGAATTAGTAGCTGAATGAAGGCAAAATCTGGAGTTATATATACCCATGAATCATTTGGTCTTCTTGCAATGGATTTGGGGAATGTACTTTTGGGAATTGGTCATGCTGGCCTGAGGAGAGATGGTTGGGCTTACACAATGTCTTTTGTCAGAGTTGAGAAGAACATAAAAAGGAAAAAGATCATCAACATTCCTAGCAGCAAATTCTTGTTCTTGAATTTTGAAAAACAAGGTTGTTATTCCCTGAGGAATGTATACATATGGCATAATGGTTGTCAACAACAGCATATATTTTTTTTGCACAATTCAACTTTTGTTTCCTCCGAGGCAGAAGGTGATTACAGAAAGATTAGATGACAGAAAACAAATAGAAGCTTTTCTGCCACTGTCTCCCTTAAACTTCTTCCTATAGTCGGAGTGTGACTATAATGCCCTTCACAAACTGATTGCTACTGAAATTATCGTTGTGATTTCACATCTTTTCAGTTGTGTGAATTGCAGTTGAACTCAGCTAATAGGAATATCATTATGCATAGCTGCCAAAATTTTATTTTTCCTATCATCTTAGCAGAGCAGTTGCTTTCTTTACTTAGGACAAGTTCTCCCTTGTAAAATGCAGTTGCTTCACAAAACATATCTTAGCATCATTCACTGCAAGCCCATAGTACTAGTCTCTGTTTATTTCCGATTGGTATTTTAGATTCATTAGAAGTTTAAGCACAGGAATATATTTGCATGAACTGTCAGAGCAGAATAATTGTGGAGAATGTACAGATAGAATATAGTTGGATTCTTTTAGGTAATTATGGACTCAATTTAATTATCTGTTAATTCCCCTCACCTTTTTGTAATGATACCTGATTTATATTATTTCACTTTCTTCAAAATATGGTAATCCAATCCTGCTGCAATTGGGATCCCTCCTTCTACTCAGAATAGAATGGAGCTGGAAGGGACCTTGGAGGTCTTCTAGTCTAGTCTTCTACTCAGTGGGCACTTAGATAACTGTCCCAATGACAGCACATATACACATACATCTGGAGGTTTCCAATCTCTGACAAAACAACAGGTTTCGTCTTAAGGCCAAGATGGCCATTTGAGGATGTATCAACACTAAAATGAGTCAATAGCAATCAGGCAGTGTATCAAGGAATTCTCTGCATAGCTTACCGTAGCAAAAAGGAAGTCACTTGTAAACTTTCTATATTTAAAGGAGTTAAATAAACCCTAATGTCATAAAAGAGAACTTGAAAACTGTGATATTCAGCCATGTAAACAAAAGCTGCCTTTCAGTAGAGATTTTTGAAGTAAAGCAACAAGCTTTTTTAGTTTGTTTGAGAGGTTGACCCATCTCATCAGACTATTCTGAACCTTCTCGGCATGAACTTTCAAAATTGCCTCCACAGCTCCCTGAAAAATTACTTTGGGTCCATTACATGTGAGGTCTTATTTATTTGTTTTCTATAGCTGCCCATTTCAACAAGTGACTCTGGGCAGCACACATCATAAATTGGTAAAAGCAAATAAAAAACCATTAATACAATTTGTGAGGAGAGCAACAATCAACTTAGTGAAATCATACCTCTTTTTATTTTCTCCCTGAATTATGCGCAAGAAATAGAATGGTTCTTCAGCACTCAGTAATATCAGAATACTATGACCTACAGATGAAGTCACCAATTAATACCACCAAGAATGTGGTGATGAATACACTGCAGATGTAACAGAATTCTGGTTGTGACATGACTCATCCAGAATCTTTACAGATTAAGGATACTAGAATCTCCAACTATGGACTTCCTAGATGGTTTTGTATCCAAGCATTTACCAGGGCCAACCTAGATAGAAGAATCATAGGGAGCCAGACAGCATACAAATTTAATAATAAAATAAACTGTAGAAGAACGCTACATTTGGTATTGCTGTAATAAGGTTGTGTGAAATTATATAGGTCTATAGTTCTTTCCCTACTGAATTAGGAGAAACAAATATTTAAAAAAACACAGAATATCAATCAAGTGTAATTATCTTTAAATATTCCCTATGCCTAGCAGATTAAAATATTTTTTTTACTGACAGCTTTCTCACGTGGAAACAATATCTAAATTTGAATACACTTTTCAGACACTTGTCTGAGAAAGATAAAATTCCCAAACAGCAGACAGAGATATAATATTATATTGCAGAAACATCCATTTACAAGCATATATTACAAATTGGGAACATAACAACTAATGCTTCCAGACTAAAAAAAATGGAACGGTGTTTCTCTTTATTTTCTGAGACTGCACTGATGATTCATTTGCTGTATAAGACTTTTGTCTGAATAAACATCTACAGTATTTCATACATGTTTTCTTTGATTACTTTGGAAGAAAGGGGAGGCGGGAGCCAGACCTCTAACCCACATCATTACTGAGCTAAAAACTACAGAAGATAAATACTACGTTCACTTTTACTTGTTAACTTGGAGCAATAATAATAAAAGGGTTTTCTGTTTTGTTTTACACATTCATCCTATAAAAATAAGTGAAATAAACACGCACATAGTGGCCCATTATTAATTATTTGCATATGGGTTCAACTGAAATCAATATGAAAGATTATTAACTAGTTTTTCAGACTGATTTCAGTGGGATTTAAGTGCAACTTTATTTGTTTTAGGAAAGGTAGAAGTCACCTGTTCCAGATGACTATGGGCAGCTTAGAATTTTAAAAGAAAGAAAAAAAACGTAAAACACAGAAAAAGAACCTTGCGTGTATAAAGGGGGGAAAAATCAATATAAAGAAAAACAACCAATAGGCTCAACACCCACCCTTCCCCAAGGCTTGGCAGGTTTTCACAGACATTTGAAATACCATCACAATGGAGCCCTAGGCATTTAAGATAGTGGTGTTCCAGAGCAGGGGTCTGCAACCTTGACAACTTGAAGACTTGTGTACTTCAGCTCCCAGAATTCCTCAGCCAGCATAGCTGGCTGAGGAATTCTGGGAGCTGAAGTACACAAGTCTTCAAGTTGTCAAGGTTGCAGACCCCTGTTCCAGAGGATCGCCATTGCATTAGAGAAGGGCCACTTCTTGGGTCCAGTCAAATGACACTGTTTAACAAAGGGAGCTTTGTTGAGCTTTTAAATCAAATTACTAATTGACAGCTCCCAGACATGATAACAAAAGCATCAATTCTTTTCCTTATTTATGCCACCAGCCGGATGGGCTTGATAGCATATGAGATTTCCTTATTTCCACTGAAGCAACAAAGGATTAGTGCGAATGGCATGACTGAAATGGAAAATATCTGGATCTGGAAGATTCTTTCACTCAAAGGCTGGAAATAGTTTTTTATGGGAACCATTCAAGAATCTCTGAAATGTGCAATTAAACAAAATGCATGTTATGATGCTGTTACACATAATTTTTATGCTATGGTGGACAGCAGTCCCTGAAATACCTCAGAATGGAGGCAGTGAAATTTTGATCATAAGGAAAAGTCGTGCACATTAACTAGATGTTTTTAAGAATCTGGGTGCTAGCATAGCTATACACTCAACAACACAGAATTCTGGCATCCAACTACTATTTGGATAAGGCTGCTTTACTTAATTTCTCATTTATTGATTTATTACATTTTCATTCTTTTTTCATGATTTCTGTAAAGTGTGTATGTTAAAATACATATGTTTATTCCTTCTCCATAGGTAGAGATTTTAGTTAACAGCAAGTATAATAATTCTACAAAGCAAATTGTCACCATAAAGCCACACAGTGTCAAAGCAAAAGCACACCCAAAACCTCTGTCTCCAACTTGAGAACTAGCTGGACTGGATAAGAATCAAGAGCCAGAGAAATTAGTACAGACATATTTATTATTTTTAGAAATACAGAGCATCCCTTAGTGTGTATGTAAAATATCTGCATGTTTAAGACACAGATCTTTTTGTTTCTGTGTGCTGCATTGCAAAAAAGCCACACCAACCACTGTAAAGAAGTGAGTAGTAGGTAGTGAGCAGACGGCTGTTTTCCAAGCCATGTAGGAGCCTTAGGGAACAAACTGAACCAACTAATCTGTCATCTCGCCCTCCAGAACAGCAGGTGCCTGGGAGTCTGAGCAATGTATCGGCCTAGTAGATGAAGCTCCCAGAGGGGAAAAAATAGCTTGAAGAGGGACAGTATATCTGTGGCAAATTATATATGCTTCAAGCATTTCTCCAGTTATTTTTCTTTAAATAAGGAACATGTTATTTGCCAAAGCAACTCAAGGAACAGTGAAGCTGAGATGTTAACGAGTTCCCATCTGTCCAAGTAGAAACTCATAGGCTAGAAGGACCTTCCCATGAGGCAGCTTCCTATATTCACATTTTCAAGCAGAATCTGAAAAGCGGGGAGGCATGTGAACACATTCTTGGCTCCTGTTATCCACAGCACCTAAATTATCTGAATTCAAATTAAAGAGTACCTGGAATTTCCTGGCAGTAGACTTAATGAGCATTTAAATACTAAGTTGTAGGATCCTGTAAATTTGCCCAGTTCTCTGAATTCACCTCTTCCCTCTGGCCACAAAGTCTGATCTCACTGTACCTTCTTATGCAAATAAAGCACCCTTTTTACCCAGGCCTATGGATCAAGCCAACATTTTCAGTGGGCTAAGTATATTTGACTAAATTAAGGGTGGTTTTTACTGCATCCATCCAAAACAAAGGATAACAATGGTCTTAATAGTCTGTAAAAGATGCACATATAATAGTCTTGTTGGAAAAAACAGATCAATAGTAAGAACCAGAGAGATAACAGTATATCTAAGACCTTTTCAACCCCTGTTGTAAACCACATAAAAGATAGATCAACACTTAACATGGCTCAGCGATTGTTGAATTCAGCACCTGAATTCCCATTTGCAAAGACATTTAGTTGACTGCTTTTCTTGTTGTTGAAGGGAAAATAAAAAGGGCCCAACCCAATGGTGCTTTACAGTGCTCTTAAATCCAAATTCAAAAGACTCTACAGGAGAACATGCCACAACTCACTTACTTTTAGAAAGTGAGTTTTCTGCCATTAAAATGGCTACTGGCTTCAATTAGTTTAAAATGGAAGAAACAAATTCATAGAGGAGGGTTTGTGGAATGGGCCAAGTGAAATATACTGCACACATTGGCTAAATGGAACCCCTTGGGCCAGAGATTGTAGGCTACTATTATTGATTGTGAATATTAATTGTTAGGAGACAATAATGGTGGGGGGGGAAGAATCATTAATTTTGGGTTGGATTTTCAGAAATATGTTTTGGAAATAAAAATTCAGGTACAGATTGTCCATTAGTATAATCCAGTAAGTTATTCTGTTGCATCACATAGCCTTGTGCTATCAGTTAAGGATCAAACTCAGATACTCCAATTTTGATGGATTTTTTTTTAAAAAAAGCTTTTCTAACAATGTGCAGGCCTCTTGCCCTTTGTGCTATGAATTCTGCAACCTCTCCCTTGTTATCTCGAACTGGCTCTGTGTGCTTTGAACATCACTGTACAACAGTTTAGACAAATCTTCACTCTGGGATGTAGTCCCTGAATGAATTGAAGCTGAGACTCCTGCCTGCTGAAGTTAGACTTGAATTGGCATGAATTTTGGGAATCTTTTCCATTAATTTAGATGATGCTCGCCTCTTGAAGGACCCTGGGGAAAAATGCCCTTGCTTCATCAGCTCCCCATATAGGGTGTTGAAGACCATCACAGTCTCTTCATAACTGTCCCTGGTAGAGATCTCGTAGAAAGGATGCTTCAGAGCCTTGGAGAGATTTTCTCCATCCTCAAAGGTTACCATTCGGTCAAATTGTAGGTCCTTCTTGTTTCCAACAATCACAACCGGCGGTTCTCCACTAGCACTGTTCCGCTTTGGGCTAGAATGGATATGGTTGATGAGAAAGCACAGCCTCATCACCTCATCAAAGCTACACCTGTCAGTGACCGAATAAACTACTGCAAATCCATCTCCCCACTTTATCTTTTCTTCAATTTGGAGAGAGTCTTCCTCCTAGTCCAGAAAGAGAAAACACAGATCAGTATAAAAATGGCCCTTTCTCTAATGGAAGATCAGAATTCATTTACACAACTGGTTGTAACAAATACTAGTTGTACATATGAAGTCAGACAGCTCCCAGAGAGGAAGCTGACAGGGTGAGACATTCAGCGATAATCAAAGTTGGAAAGCAGAAAAGAAGGGTGTCCCTGTAAGAGAGTATCCAACTTTCCCCCCACTTATGGTGACTCTCTTGCAAACTGTCTTTCTTCGCAGGTTTCTCCCCCAGCCTACATTTTCTGTGTTTGTCTATCGGGGGAAACAGGATGGGGTGCATACACAGTGCAAGAAAGAGAGTATCACCACTTCCCATTCAATGCTTCTCTAAAGCAGAATGTGTGTGTCCCCCCCCCCAAATATAGTCTTAACCTACTCCATTTCATTTCCCTCCCCAGTTTGAGGTTTTTAAGAAGAGTTTGGACAACCATTTGTCTGAAATGGTATAAGGTCTTCTGCTTGAGCAGGGGGTTGGACTAGAAGACCTCCAAGGCCCCTTCCAACTCTGTTGTTCTATTTTCCCTCCAACACTCAGCTTGGAGGAATTACTGAGCATATTAGATGGGCCATTTGGTAGAGGACAGTACTTGGGGTTTTTAAAACATTTTTTTCTAAGAAGTTCTTCAGATTTTGCCATTTTTCCTAGCCTAATGATTCCTCATGGTACCATTAGAGGAGACTTTAAGTAAAGTGGATGGATGGAAATCAACAGGGCAAGTTTGCACGTTACCATCTTATCCAGCTCTCCTCCCATTATATTCAAATTATCAAAATGTACCATCACCTTCTTTTTGGTATTTGCACAATGCCATTTGGTTATCTCAAGGCTAATACTTAGAAAGTGATTATTAATAAATCGTTGCATTTCCTAAATGCGGTCCATGGATCAAGACCAGTCTTTATTAAACAAACAGAAAAGCCCTTCAGTGCTTGAAAAATATTCAAATAATTATTTTCTTTATCCTTCACCACGTTGTTGTCAACACCCTAATTAGAGAGGAAACTGACCCTTTAAAAGCTTATTTGCATTTTTTATGCATAAAAAGTAATAAAAATGGGCTTCCAGATAAATAAATTTGAGAAATCCTAGTATATACCGAAGGATTCTGTTAGAATCTAACAACTGCTTAACAGTATCCTGCTACCTGAGATAGACAATAATTGAATGCATATTTAATTCAAATTACATATATTTGACCTGTTACTTTAAGGATTACAGTATTTCTGCTGCCAAAATGGTAGGGCTGGGCTTAATTTAGAATAAGAAAGAATGTTCTCTTGAAATACCATATAGCATTAAAAAAATGATCACCTAGGAACTAAAGTTGCATGATTTGATTTGGTTCTTTAGAGCTAATGTCATTATAAACTGTTGTCATTAATAACCTCGGTACCTGTGCCAGAAACCCTTTGGGGCATCTTAACAAGGAACAACCCATTGATCAAAGTGCAGAGAGGCAACCCGTGTAGCCACAAGAAGCTTCACTGATGTTTACAAATTCCTATTATATTTTGCCTCTCTCTATTCCAAATTTGGACATTGCAGTAAGAACTCAATAAGGGAAGTACCCTTCATTTTTCCATTTTCCTTTTTAACTTTCAACAGACAGGCATTCTTTAGCTATTCTGCCCAAAATATCTTGGTGGGAAACCATCAGATTTTAAGCCACATTACTACTGAAATCTTCCCATCTTCTAATATTTGCAAAGGTACTGCTTCTTTCTGTCACATGAAGAGTTTTATTTCTAAATCCATTCTAATTTCTTACACTCAGCCTTACACAACATCTTATGTGTTCCCATTTCTTCTTTCCCCTAAAGATGTGAATGTTCTGGGATTTGTTTATCACATCTTATCTGTTATTTCTTTTCTACTTACTCCATGGTTTTATCATGGCTAAGTTTATGTCTGTGACCAAAACCATTATCTATAGCAAGGGTGTCAAATTGCAGGCCCACAGGCCAGATGCATCATAGCGAAACCATGCCCACCCCCATTGCCAGCAATGGCAAAAAAGTCACGATATGTCGCGACGTGCTTCTAGGAGCACGACCATACATTGCTCCTAGAAGCACGAAGCCGAAAGCACCAGCCTGAAGATGACGAATGGGACTTCATCGAAACGTTGCCAAGACACCTCAGATTCTACGTGGGAGAAAACCCGAACAACCAAAGACCTACATACAAACACCCGCGAAAACCTCAGAAAACATATATATATTTCGTGGGTGTTTGTATGTAGGTCTTTGGTTATTCGGGTTTTCTCCCGCATAAAATTGGAAGTGTCTTGGCGACGTTTTAACAAAGTGCCATTCGTCATCTTCAGGCTGGTGTTTTCAGCTTCATGCTTCGAGGAGCAATGTGTCGTCATAGCTGTTTCTTCCTTTTAACTGCCAGTGGGGGTATGAACTGATTGGGTGGGAGCTTGGCTGTGTTCTGATTGGGTGGAGGTGTGTTCTGATTGGTTAGGGGCTTGGCTGTGCTCTGATTGGATGGGGGATTGGCTGTGCTCTGATTGGATGGGGGAGTGTTCTGTTTGGGTGGGGGCTTTGTTGTGCTCAGGTTAGTCTGAGTTGCAGGGGGATTTCAGATGGTGAGCTGTGTTGCTGTTGTTTGGCTTCGCGTTCATGGTCGTGCCTCATCTTCATGGTGGATGTCAGTTTGCTTCATGTATGGATTGGAGGGGTTTAAAGTGGCTAATGATGCAGCTGTGGTCTGGCTTCTGGTTTGTGGTCGTGCCTCCTCATCGTTGTGGGTTTGGGTTTGCTTTTTGCATGGATGTGTGGTGGTGACATCCTGTGTAGTTTTCATGAGTGTGGATATGGTGTTATTCTTTGTGTTAGGGACTCGTTTGTCAATAAGGGCGGGTTTCCAAATGGCTGGTAGGCGGGAGGTATCATCTCATTTATTCATGCTGTGGGGGTGTTTTTCTATCTCGATGGCTTCTCTGATTATTCTATTATTAAAGTGTTCAGTTTTGGCGATAGTTCTGGTCTTTTTAAAGTTAATTTCATGTCCTGTGGCTTTAACGTGTTGGACCAGGGAAGAAGTTGGTTCCTCTTTTTTGACTGAGTTCTTGTGTTCTTCAATGCATGCACTTATTCTTCTGTTGGTTTGTCCGATGTATGTGGTGGGGCAAGCGGTGCATGGGATTTCATATACTTCTTGATTTTCTAACTCGATTTTGTCTTTGGGATTTCTTAGGATGGTGGATATTTTTCTGTTTGTGCAGAATGCTGTCTTGATGTTGTGTTTGTGGAGGATCTTGCTGATTCTGTCTGTGGTGCCTTTTATGTATGGGAGGAGGGCTTTGCCGTTTTCTTGTTTTCTGTCTTGGATTTTAGTGGGGGTTTCTTTTTGGATTAGGTTGGTAATCTTATTTTTTTGGAATCCGTTGGATGTTGGTACATTAGTGAGAGTGTGTAGTTCGGTTTTTAGGTGTTGTTCGTCAGCTAAGAGTTTTGTTATGGAGATGAGTGTCTTGGCTATGGAGTTGATCTGTGCTGGATGATGGAGTGAGAGTGCGTGCAGATAGTGGTTTGTGTGTGTTTTCTTCTGGTAGATGGTGTGTCCTAGGGAGCCATTGGATTTCTTGTAGACTAAGACATCCAGGAAAGGAAGTTGGTTATTAGCTTCTGTTTCCATGGTGAACTGTATTTTGGGGTGTAGGCTGTTGAGGTGTGTGAGGAAGTTGTCCAGTTTTTCTTTCCCATGTGGTCAGATTATGAAGGTGTCGTCTATGCATCTGAGCCAGAGTTTGGGTTTGTGATCAGATTTTTCTAGAGCTTGGGTTTCAAAGTGTTCCATGTAGAGGTTTGCAATGACAGGTGAGAGGGGTGATCCCATGGGTGCTCCTTCTATTTGTTTGTATTTTTGTCCATTATAGATGAAATATGTGTTGGATAGGCAGTGGTTGGTCAGATCTAGGATGTGTTTGGGGGGGTTATATTTGTTTTGGATAGCTGTCAAGGCTTTTTTGATTGGCACTTGGGTGAAGAGGGATATGACATCGAAGCTCACGAGTAGGTCGCTGGGCTGTAAGTTTTGTTTCTTTATGATCTCTATGAACTGGAATGAGTTTTTTACGTGTGAGGTGATGGATTCTGCATAAGGCTGTAGTTGTTTGGTGAGAAATTTGGCTAGGTTTTGTAGAGGTGAGCCTATGGAGCTGACTATGGATCTAAGTGGGGTTCCTTCTTTTTGTAACTTGGGGAGACCATAGAGCTTAGGGCATCTGGATGATTTCTCTCTGGGAATGATTCTTTGCTGGATCTCTTCGCTAATGGAGGAGGCTTTTATTTTGGATCTAGTGGTTTTTTCCAGGTAGGTAGTGGGATCTGTGTTTAGGGGTTTGTATGTGGAGTCTTAGAGTAGGTTGGATAATTTGGTTTGGTAGTCAGATGTGTTCATAAACACCGTGGCATTGCCCTTGTCTTCTGGTAGGATTATTATGCTGGTGTCTTCTTTCAGGTTAAGTGGTGCTGTCTGTTCCTCTTTGGGTAAGTTGCTTTTG
Organism: Bothrops alternatus; assembly: GCA_034064705.1. Lineage (NCBI taxonomy): Eukaryota > Metazoa > Chordata > Lepidosauria > Squamata > Viperidae > Bothrops > Bothrops alternatus. Next base: position 17,734,336 of record JARGCV010000248.1, read on the forward strand.
GGTGGCTTGCTACATACAAACACCCGCAAAAACCTCAGAAAACACACACACACACACATATATACATATACATACATACACACATACATACACACATACATACACATACATACATACATACACCTTGACAAATAAATGGGAAGTAAATGTTGCTTCATGTTGCTGTGCTTTTTTCTATTATGATTAAAAGATCTGCTCATCTATAAGACTATCATGGCAGAAGTGCTAATCTTGGAGTTCATTAGAATTATTACGCTCCATACAAATTTCATATATTTTAAAAAGGACATTATAATTAATAACAATAAAACAACATATTATTAGAGACAAATGCATCTAAAACACCATGTATTATGAATATAATATAATCTATAACCCAAATCTATCTATCTATCTATCTATCTATCTATCTATCTATCTATCTATCTATCTATCTATCTATCTATCTATCTACCTACCTACCTACCTACCTACCTACCTACCTATCCATTCATCCATCTATCTATATTCTTTAATTTGTCACATACTGTATTCATTTCTGATTCGTTAATGTTCAGAGAAAAAGTAATCCATACCTCCCTCCCACATAGGCCAAAGGTGTAACTTTTCTTACAGGGGAATTGCTCCTGCCCCTTGACATTTTCAGTGCCCACTGCAGTATTTTTCCATTTCTACAGTACCATTCCCCCCACTTTTTTTAACAATGAAGCCACTAAAACCATACCTGCCCTGCTGTGTCAAGAATTTCAAAATGAACCATCTCTCCATCTATGACTGCTGTGTGCCTGTAAATCATCTCTGTAGAACAGAAACATTGTGTGAGAAAGCAAACTTAAAAATAACACTTTTTTATTCCACAAGAAGTCTTTGACAGTCTGTCTCCAGAAGCGTTGAACAACCTTTTTTTACTCCCAAGTTATCTGAGACATGATAGGCATTGTAGTCAAACACATCTGATGGGCATCAAGTGGGAGAAGGTTAATCCGAAAGATACATTTAGTCTTTAATAAGTCTTAGGATTGCATATTTCTAGACATTTCTAACACTTTGATACAATAATCTTTGGTATATTTATGGCAATATACAAAAATATAAATCATCAGATGATAAAACTTACTGGACAAAGAAGTGGTCTTTTTTACCACAGGTTTAGCTGTATACTTAAAATAGTGAGACTTAGGAAGAGTTGCACAGACAGAACAATGTCATAATAAAAACGTCTATCTTTATATTTTTTTTAAAAAATACCTGACATGGCCTCCAGATGTCCTCTAACTGTTTCCATTAAGTTATTTTAAATACATGACTCAAATCATATTAAATATATTTAACTCATTTAGAGGTTTATTTAATTTAGTATAATTTATGTTTTGTCCTGGCCATGCTGCTATTATTAATATTAACGTACCATTCAAATGTCAAGTGTAGTCCTCAGCCTAAACGAATTATATATCCTTATGCTGAATGAGAGAACAACATAGCATGGCAACACCATGGCTTGAGGAGTTGCTGGTGACATTCCTGAGAATTCACCAAAATGTAGGCACAAGTAGTACTGGAGAAACACAACCACAGCATCATGTTTATATATTATGGAAATAAGGGTTAAGACATAATTGAAGGAAGCTAAATAGAGGGGGAAAAGAGGAATGGGTGGCCACTGTTCATAAGGGACTAGGTTTAGAGCATAAAAAGTGCAAAACTGAATAAGGAAACATCTGGGAAATCATTCTGCAAGTGGTTTGATATGAAGGCATAAAAGCAATAAAAGTGCACATAAATCCCTCTGGTATTCATAAGCAGGGAAAAAAAGCAAAAGGAGGCCCCATCTTGTGGATGGAAATGCAGAATATGGAGGCGATAAAGGAGACAGGGAAGTATGTCAGGTGAGGATGGAGCACCAGTTCTCATCCTACCATCACTGGTGCACCATAACAGCAGTGATGATGGGTAGAAATGTGACTGCAAAAATGTAACGAGCTACTGAGCTGTCCTTTTGCTTCAGTGAAGCAATTCTGCATTCAGCATGGAGAATCTGTGAAGGTACCAGAAATGTTTGCCATAGGTTTAAAAAGAAAGGTTTAAAAAGAAAGCATGTCAATAGTGCTATAAAATGAGGCTCTGTGAGAACTCAATAGGAGAAAGGCAGAAAGTTTACCTGCTTAAGAACAAAAACATGCCTCAAAGCCATCTTTCTTTCCAATCACTTTGTTCTTTATTGAATTCTCTTCTCTGCCTTCTGAATTCTACATGACCAGGCCACTACAAGTCACATTCATTCATCTCGGCCCTAAAGGCATTCTTCTTTTCCTTCAAACAAAGAGGCTGGTACTGTACTTAAGAGTGTGGATAAAGGAGGGGAACTGCCATATTCTGCCTAAGCGTAATATTCACTTTTGGCTTTATTCTTTACCTCCTAATTATTCATTACTACTAAAAAAAATGGGGAGAGATTTCAGATTCCATTCCTAGCACCCTCCAAATAATTGTTGTTCGGATTTGTTGCAAACAATTTGTTGCAATTGTTTTTATATATACCGGTATGTTGTGAGCCGCTCCGAGTTTTCGGAGAGGAGCGGCATACAAATCCGGATAAATAAATAAATAAATAAATAAATAAATAAATAAATAAATAAATAAATAAATAAATGTGTGGTATGCTAAAAATATTTGATGAAAGTTTATTTGGAAATATGTCTTTGGTGGGGTTCACCACTCAGGAATATGTCCTTTCAAGCTAGAAAAGATAAAAAGAAAAAAAAAGTGCTTAGGGTCCCCCCAACCCCAAGGCAGGACAATTTCTTTTTAAAAAAACTAATGGAGACATGTTCAGTAATTATCTGGGAAGCCCATGGGATTTACAGTTCACAAAATGTTGCTCTCCACCTAGAAAAGATGATGTCGTGGTTCCGACTAATGAAACACTTCAAAGAACTTCCAGGCAAGGTTTACCCTAAAAGGCTTTATTATCAGTGTAACAGATTGACAGCACTTCATGTATGGTTTATGCCAGAATCTGAATTCCCCTTGCTTGCATCTAACTTATTTTGCAGTCATAAGTCACATCTTCCATTCCTTTTCCCAGGCTTTCCTTATAAATCTCCTCCCATTCTCTGTCATCTGAATTAACTGTAAAAATACCAGACAGTTCTGTATATTTTGTCAAAGCAATAATATCCTATATTAACAGCGTTGACATCCGAGTCCCCTTACAAAAAGGACAGATCCTGTAATGTAAACAAAAGCATATGTTAATGACTAGTTTTCGGTTTGTTGGGGTATTTCGCATGAAACCTCTACATGGGGCAACCTTTGAAGAATGTCCGGAGACTGCAGGTGGTTCAGAATGCAGCCGCGCGAGCCGTCTTGGGTCTCCCAAGACATGCTCATGTCACTCCAGCCCTCCGTGAGCTGCACTGGCTGCCAATTGGTCTCCGAACACAATTCAAAGTGTTGGTTATGACCTATAAAGCCCTATATGGCAATGGGCCAGGATACTTGCGGGACCGTCTTCTGCCTCATGAAGCCCAGCGACCGGTTAGGGCACATAGGGTTGGCCTCCTACGGGTCCCGTCTGCTAGACAGTGCCGTCTGACGGGACCTAGGGTTAGGGCCTTCTCTGTTGCTGCCCCAGCCCTCTGGAATCAACTTCCCTCAGAGGTTCGTACTGCTCCTTCCCTCCTAGCTTTCCGTAAACTTTTAAAAACACATCTTTGCAGACAGGCTTGGGGCGTGTGAGCTGTGCTCTGCCCCTGGGCCTTTGATTGGGAGTGTATGTTGTATGAGTGAGTATAGTTTTTTATAGTTTCACAGTTTTATATTGTACCATTATTTTAAGTGACCTATATATTTCTGTACTTATATTTCTGTTGTGAGCCGCCCTGAGTCTGGGGAGAAGGGCGGCATATAAGTTGAAATAAATGAAATGAAATGAAATGAAACCTTTTGACGAGCCTGTCAGCTTTCACCTCACTGGATTTCACCCAGGTGGCTTCAGACAACGGGTATCCCTTCCATTGCAATTTCCCTTTAAAAATTCTAGAGTCAAGACCACTTCATAATGGGTCTGTCCCGCAACTACAAGGGGCCCAGGTGCCTTCTTCAGGGGAGGTCTTAAAGTGGAGCCCCGATAAGACTTCAACAAGCTGCAATGGAAGACTGGGTGAATTCTCCCTAAAAGTCTAGGGAGTTTTAGTTCTACGGTGACCACATTGATGACCCTTACTATGGGGAAAGGCCCCAAGAATTTTGGTCCCAATTTCTTGCTGGGCAATTTGAGGCGTAAATATTTAGTTGACAAATAAACCTTTTCCCCAACTTGGAATGTTCTTTGGGGAGCCCTCTTTCTATCAGCCTGCTTTTTATAGGTTTCAAAAGTCTTTTTTAAAACAGTTTTCATGTTTCTCCAAACTTTTTCCCACCCCCTCACCCATTGGTCAAGTGTCTGGGAAGCGGAGGGCACCTGAGGGTATTTAGGTATTGGGCTGAACTCTTTTCCTGTGGCCACTCTGAAAGATGTGTAGCCGGTGCTGCTGTGCACAGAATTATTGTACGCCACCTCCGCAAAAGGGAAAAGGTCAGTCTAGTTCGTCTGCTGGTAAGAAACGTAGCATCTAAGATATTGCTCCACCATTTTGTTAGCGGATTCTGCAGCACCATTGGTGGCCGGATGAAAAGCAGATGATAAACCTTGAGATGATCCAATTAATTTAAGAAAACTCCTCCAAAACTTCGCTGTGAACTGCACCCCCCTGTCCGAGATTATTTGCTTAGGGGCGCCATGCAGCTGGTAGATATGTTTCAGGAACAATTTGGTCAGTCATTGGGCAGGTGGGAGTCCTTTGCAGGCAATTAAATGAGCCTGCTTCAAGAACAGGTCTATCACAGTCCAGATGACAGTATTTCCTCTACTTTCAGGTAGGTCTACCATAAAGTCTATAGCTATTTTTCCCCAGGATTGAGAAGGGTCTGCCACCGGCTGCAGTAACCCAGGGGTTTTCCCTGGGATTCTTTTCATTGTGGCACATACAGTACAACTTTTTACATAGTTTTCCACATCCTGTTTCAGCTCCGGCCACCAAAATTGCTGGTGGGTGAGGTGTAGGGTTTTCAAATACCCAAAGTGTCCAGCCTGGTTTACATCATGGCTGTGATTGAGAGCATTAAGACAGAGGGCTTCTGGCAAATATAGTTTTCCCCCTTTGTAAGCAAAGCCATCCCTGCACGTTAGGGAGGTTTGATTATCTTTGAACCATTGATCAATGAGGAGCTCTCGTTTTATTTTCTTTACCCCAGGGTTATCAGGATTGGGGACCCTGTGAGGCATAAGTTGAGCGGCAGTTTGTGGATTGGGGATAATTGCCTCATTAACCTGCTTCCGTTCACTTTTGTATTGGGGTAACCGGGTGCATCAGCTAGGAAGTTTTTTCCTCCTGGTATGTACTTTAGAGTAAAGTTGAAGTGGTTAAAGTACTGTGCCCACCGCACTTGCTTTGGGAACAATTTGTGGGGAGTTTTCAGTGCTTCTAGATTTTTGTGATCTGTCCATACTTCAAATGGCACCTTGCTCCCTTCTAGATAGTGTCGCCAGTTTAATAACGCCCACCTAATTGCGAAGGCCTCTTTCTCCCAGATTGCCCATCTCCACTCACTTTCAGTAAATTTCTTAGGGGTGTAGGCGCAGGGTTGCAAGACCCCACTTTTGTTCTTTTGCAGTAACAAAGCTCCAACTGCCACATCGCTGTCATCGGCTTGAATCACAAAGGGCTCCCCTGGGCAGGGGTGCTTTAGGACCGGTTCAGCAGCAAATAGTCTCTTTAACTTCTCAAAAGCTGTTTGACAGCCCATCGTCCATGCTAGTGGTTGGCCCGGTCATGGCTTCCCTCCTCCTTTGCCTGTTTTGAGTAGTTCTGTAAGGGGTAGGACAATCTCGGCAAAAGAGGGGATGAATTGATGATAAAAGTTGGTAAAACCCAGAAAGCTCTGGAGCTGTTTGCGAATCTTTGGGGGCTGCCATTCGATTATAGCTTTCACTTTGGCTGTATCCATTTCAATACCCTCGTTGGAAATTCTATAGCCAAGATAATCTAATTGGGTCTGATGAAATTCAAATTTCGGCAATTTGGCATAAAGCTTGGCATTCAATAGTTTCTTTAACATTTCTCTCACCAGCTTTATGTGATCAGTCATATTCGTGCTATATATCAGGATATCATCAAGATACACCAAAACCCCTTTGTACAAGTGATCATATAGGACCTCATTAATCAACTGCATAAATACAGCTGGTGCCATCAGGGAACCATCGGCTTGCTCAAACCTCACAGGTTTGGAAAGCTGTTTTGCCCATATGCCCATTTTCATGGCAAACAGCAGACTAATAATGCAGCGGGTGCATCCAGAATCAATTAGCACGTTTAAGTCCATCTGTGCTCCAGACTTAGGGATTATAAGTTTGGCGGCCAGTGAAAAAGGCGGGATTTGTCGACTCACCATCGGGTCGTTCTCTCCTTCATCGTAGAGGAGGAGGGTAGAGCAGGGGCAGGTCCACCCGGAGTCCTGGCATCCTCTTGTATGGGGGGTGTAATCTGGGCAACAGGTTCTTGTGTGACCCGGTTGGATTTTTCTCTCGTTAGCCCTTGGGCAGGTTTCCTTCTCGCAACTGGTTCTGGTCCGCTCTGCAGTCGGGGGTAGGGGATGGGATAGTTTGCTTCTCAATGTCCTTTCTCTCTGCACCGGAAACACTTAATTGACGGGGCTGCAGGTGGCCTGGGTCTCTCAGCCATCGCAGTAGTCGGAGGGTTTCGTGGGGGTGATTGTTGTTCGGGTTGCTCTGGCTGCTGCTCAGATTCCAGTGGGGGAGGCTTCTTATAGCGGGCGAGCTGAACATCTAGCTTCACCACTGCCTGGTACCATTCTCGCAGCTGATCAGGTACTGCTCGATAGATGCAGGCCTGAGAGAGGTGATCATCTAATCCCTCAATGAAGTGATGGATTAGGGATTGCTCTGGCCACCCCTCTATTTGACCTGCTAACTTTATTTCTCAAGCTAATGAAAACATGATAATCACGGCCTAAACGTGCAAAAATCAGAGCTAAAATAAGCACCCTACAGCATTCAATTTGTTGCATCACTCTTTATTATAGAACAGTGGTTCTCAACCTGTGGGTCGCGACCCCATTTGGGGTCGAATGACCATTTCACGGGGGTCGCCAAACAATGCAGTCCGCCATTTTTTCCCCTTTACCTTAGCTGTGCTACTCCCTCTTATTCTATTGGCTTTTGAAAGCCAATAGAATGGACTCTCTTGAATAGAGTCTAATTCTATTGGCTTTCAAAAGCCAATAGGAATTATCCAGGCTGTCTCCGCCCTGCTGAGCCCGCCAAAAGTCCCAGTCTGCAAACGGTGCTGCAAGTTGTCTGCAGCGAAGGCGAGCTCTCCAGAAGTTTCCACCCCTCCCTGCTGAGCAACTACTAAAACTGTAAGTAAAAGAGGGCCAGGGGTGGGAGGTGGGAGGCCGGCGGGCGCAGGGAGGGTTTTTGGCGCGCGTGGGGCCCAGCGGGTTTTTTACCTCCCTTGGACTGGGCCAGCTGGTGGCCCGGCCCGTGGTCGCCCTGCACCACCGCGGCCGCGGCCGCCTAGGAGCACCTGGGCCTACCTGCCGCCGCCCCGAACCGGCAGCGGCCTATGCCTCAGCCGGCGCAGGGGGCAGCACCACGCATGCGCGGCGCAGGGGGTAGCACCACGCATGTGCGGCACTTGACAGGTCGGGATTGCGGCCTGAAAAAGGTTGAGAACCGCTGTTATAGAAGATGTGGATCTGATTCTACACTAATTTTTCAGGGAAGAAACTGCCAACCACCAAAGAAAGCTGAGAAAATTCTAGGACATCTTGCAAGGCAATATTGTAATGAATCATTAGGTCCTGATGATATCCCAAAAAAATAGTTGTTCTTTTAAGAATTCACATTTGAAATTGTTGACCTCACAGCAACAATACGTAACTGGCCTTTCTAGTTAGGCTTAGTGTCCAAAGGCTGGAAGGTAGCCAGAGTTACACCTTTTTTTTTTAAAAAAAGGACCAAGTGAAGATCCAATAAATTATAGAATGAGAATGAGTTTTCAATAACATCTTGACAAAGCTTCTCATCAAAGTTTCCTAACTTAGCTTATCCTTTGTGGAATAAGAGAGAACCTATCCTATTATGAATTGCTAGCTGGTTAAAACACAGAAAGCAAAACATGTGAATACACGACCAGCTTTCTAAGTGGAGGAAAGCAAGAGTGGAAGCCTTCAAAGGTCTGTATTGGGACTGATGTTTTTCAACAGTCCATAAATCAGCGGTTCTCAACCTTGGGGTCGCGACCCCATTTGGGGTCGCACGACGATTTCGCGGGGGTCGCTGGACACCGCGGGCCGCCATTTTATTTTTTTATTTTTTTATTTTTTATTTTTTTGGCGCGCGTGCCACGCATGCGCAGATCTGCCCGTCGCGCCGGAAAAAAAATTAAAAAAAAAATAAAAAAAAATTTAAAAAAAAACAAAACAAAACAAAATGGCGGCCACGAAGGGCGGATCTGCGCATGTGCGGCGCGTGCGACGGGCCGATCCGCGCATGCACAGATCCGCCCGTCACGCCGAAAAAAATTAAAAATTTTTTTAAAAAATTAAAAAAACATAAAAAAATTAAAAAAAACCCAAACAAAATGGCGGCGCGCGATGGGCCAATCCGCGCATGCGCAGATCCGCCCATCACGGCCGCCATTTTGTTTTTGTTTTTATTTTATTTTTATTTTTTTGCGCGCGCATGCGCGCACACACCCAGGTTGGGGTCGTGGCGCGCATGGGCGGGGCAAGTGGGGTCTCAACCACTGCCATAAATGATCCCTATTTAGAATAAATAGTGAGCTGGCCATGATTTTAGATGATTCAGAGCAGTGAAACCTACAAGGAAGCGTGAAGAGCTTTAGAAGGGTCTTTTCAGCTGATGAATAATCAACCAAAACAACCAATGAAGAAGTTTAAATACAGTAAATATTGCACATTGGGGCAAAGAAAGATAATTGCACATATATAATGATGGATTCTAATAGCACTTAGACTTATATATCGCCTCATAGTGCTTTACAGCAAGGCTTTTCAACCAGTGGTATGGGTACCACCTGTGGTACATTGGCACCTGGCAGGTGGAACACAACCATCCTAGAAAAATGATAGCAGGGCAGGGGAATGAGCTGAATTGGTGGCAGCACAAGCCTGAGTGAGAGATGGCTGGAGCTGCAGGACTGTCAGGGCTCAGCAGAAGCGCCAGGATCAGTGCCAGGCTCTGGCTGGAGCTCAGCGTTGATCCTGGTGCTTCTGCTGGGCCCAGAAGAAGTGCCGATCAGCTGGAATGTTGCAGCATCTCCAAGGTCTTGTGATTTACATTCAGATGCTTGGCAACTGATTCATATTTATGATGGTCACAGTGTCCCAGGGTCATATGAAGTGACCAAAACCTGCTGCAACCACCCAGCAGACGGGGGGAATAAAAACCAAACAGCCCCCCACTCCACCCCCACTGCCAATCCTCAACAGAAATGCTCACAACAATGAAAACCTCGGACAGGAGGAAGAGCGCCACTGGGTGGGCAGGCAGGTGTCTTGCTCGGCACTTTTTTCAGTGCCACTGTAACTTCGAACAGTCACTAAACGAACTGTTGTAAGTCGAGGACTACCAGTAGTTCATCACTTTTTTCCTTTCTTTTTTTTTGGTCATCAAGTTTTTGACACCTTGCTATGCAACTGGTGGTACTCGGATATTACCATATCCTAAAAGTGGTACAATGGGTGAAAAGGTTGAAAATCCCTGCTTTACAGCACTCTCTGGGCAGTTTACAATATTGCCTCCAACAATCTGGGTCCACATTTTACTGATTTTGGAAGGATGGAAGACTGAGTCAGCTTTGAGCCCTTCAGGATCAAACTCGAGACTGTGGGCAGAATTAGCCTGCAATAATGCATTCTAACCACTGCACCACCAGGACTCTTACAGTTTAAAGTGTAACTACCCTATATAGGAAAAAGAGTAGTTGGGAGTCAGGGAGTCATACATTTATATCATTATGATTGGTCCCACAGTCAGCCAGATGTTTACACTGGATTTGACATTTTTATCAATTTCTTCCCAAGGACCTAGGATAGGGAGATGTTGTTGTTTGATGTCGCAGGATGTAAGCTGTTCCAAGTAAAGCTGCCTTTTGCAATTAATTGATGGTGATTTTGTCAGTCTGATGGTGCTCAAGTGGTGTTCCAGTTGTTGTTGTTGTTACTATTATAGATGGGGAGTCATAATAGATTATTCAATTAAGATGTTGACTCAGTGTGTAGCAGCTGTGAAGAAGGCACATTCCAGGCTAGGGATCATTAGGAAAAGAACTGAATATAAAACTGCCAACAGTATAATGGCTATATAAGAGATTTATGAATATGACAATATTTGAAATACTGTGTATAATTCTCATTGTGATATTTGAAAAATATAATAGGGTGGAAAAAATGCAGAAGAGGGCAACCAAAATGATCAGATAGCTCCCTTAAAAGAAATGGCTAGAATATTTGGGATTGTACACCGTGGGGGAGGGGGGAGACCCACTGAAGGGAGATGTGATTAAAGCATATAAAATAATATAAGCATGCAGAAAATTGAGAAATTCCATAGTACACAATTAAACTATGGAATTAATTTCCACAAGATATGGTGATAGGAACTGGGTAAATTCATGGTGGATAAGTCTGTTAAAGATTCTCAATCTTGAAGATTTAGAATTGTCTTTGGGACACGAGTTTCCAAATACCCAAATACTACTATTAGGGGCACAATGCTAGGAGGAGAAGAATATGTCTCTATTTGGGAGCACTCTGATTGGCCACTTAGCAAAACCAAAAGGTGAAATAAAGTAACAGTCTCACCTAATCCAAAGAGACAAGTCTTAAATTAAACGACTGCAATTCACCTGAACTTCAATTAACTGGACCTATAAATATGTACTTTCTATAACAGCTTTCTCCAATTGGCACCTTTCAAATGAGTTGAATTCCTCCTCTCGTGAGTCTAAGGCAAGGGTTTGATAGAGATTTATCTTTTGACCTCTCTGAAAGGCACCAAGATTGCAGAAAGCTGTTCTAAGTTATGTAAACTTGACCAATGAAGGCAAGATGGCAGCAGAGTCAAGTATCATCACTGACCATTTGATCTGGCTAGTTAGCATTTATTTATTACTTATTTTAGTACTTTATTTCTCAAGTGTATATGCCACCCCTCTCACTAGAGCAACTTTATATACATAGTTTGATTATACTGATAATTCTATGGTGGGGTCATAAATCTGGAATGCTCTCCTAGTGAAATTTGTCTGATCCTGTCTCTGCAGCTTTCGTCACCAAACACATCTCTTGCTTCAATTGGATTTCTAAAGTATACCAAGTAATTTTACTGATGATTTTTTTTTACGCTTCTAGTTTTTTTCATTAAGCTATATACCACTTTGGTATTTTTAACAGAAGAGAAATAAATAGTAACAAATAGTATCACATTTGCCAAAAGAGCTGTCAAATAATCCAGTTTTATATTATAAAAACCTAATCCTGATTAAACACATGTACTTCATATTTAAATTAAGAATTGTATATAATGCGTCTATCGAGCTCAGCATGATTGACAATGATTGGCAGCCAATAGCTCTTTGGGCCTGAGGCAGCAGGCTTTTCTAGATCTATTTAGAGAGGTGAGGGGTGAGATTTTGAACCAGGGCTCTGTTTTCTCACTAAATATTTTTGATCTGAGATCCAATATTAACAGTAACTGCTGTTGATCATCAAAAAGTACAAATTAATCCACTGATTTGACAGAGCAAGTAACTAAACTTACCTAGTGTAGGGTCATAATCACCAATAAATCGCTTGGTGATGAATCTTACTGTCAATGCTTCATTGGAAAAAGAAAAAATAATAATTAGCAGAGCAAACAAATATAAATAACAATAGCTTAGTTATTAATCAACTGTAGATCCAGATCCATCTTATACACGAATCTACTTTATATATGTCATAGAAAAATTATGGCAACAGTTTAAGACATTCAAATTGGCATGTACCCCCACCTAAAGATAGCAAAGTTTGAAGAGCACAAGAATGACAGGTTCTAGAATCAGGGGTTCTCAACCTTGGCAACTTTTAAGACTTGTGGACTTCAACTCCCAGAATTCCTCAGCCATCTTTGCTGGCTGAGGAATTCTGGGAGTTGAAGTCCACAAGTCTTAAAGTTGCCAAGGTTGAGAACCCCTGTTCTAGGTGAAGTGGAGGCTCATTTCTAGAATATAATGATTGTCCAAAATGCCTTTTTTTAAATAAGGTGTGGATGAAATTTGGATTAAAGTTTCCTTGTGTCAGCAATTAGCTTCACTTAACGTTTACCTAAGAATGAGATTCAGGACATACTTCCGAAGGACACTACTGCATATCAACACTCAAAGCATTGCAACAAATACCAAACTGAAACAAAGAACACCAGGTTGAGGAAGAGGAACAAGCTGGAGCTTTCAAAATGATCGTGAGAAGAATTTAAAAACAGGAGCCAGGTAGAGCTGGCAGCTCAGGGAATCACTCAAAGTGCAGATCATCATTCTCTTACTCCCTCTGTGAAGTAACCAGATATCTTTGCTAGAAATATGCCATAAGTGCCATCCACATTTATGCCTGGGAATCTGTATCTGCTGCAGATTTTTGCAAAAAAAAGAACATAGATATTTTGGGTTGACTCTTATGCTAATCCCAAAGGGAGTTTTCCTTGCTTCCTGGTAGCAAGTTGGCAAACATAGCTAAAGGCTTTTTTTACTTTCTCTTTGTTTCATTTAAATGAAAAAAGTATGTGAAAGTCAGTCAATGGGATGTGTTATCTAAGCATCAAACCTTTCTTCTGTTGAACTTCATCAGGCAAAGGCTTCTGTTGAAATCACAATTTGGACTGATAAAAGATAAGTCTTCTTCAAAGTCCGTGCAATTTTGGGGGGCAATAATATGACAGTTATATGCCACTGCCTTTGTCTGGGAAGTTGTTTTTTTTTTTAAACTTTCCAGTCTAGTCTATAGATTTCTGAAATCCTGATGTTGTTTTTCATCTTTCTTACACCGCAGAAAAATACTGCTTTCTGTCTTTTTTCCCAGCAAACACAATTCATTTTAACCAAATTCAACTTTCACTTCCAAGGCTGACCCAGTAGCAGTTATTCCCATGGGAAGGCCACTTAAGTATAACTATAATCTTTTCATAAACACAAATGAACTAGGAAAAAGGAGTTAGAATTGGTGGTCTTGGGAGGCACCAGATATAATCTCCCATTGCATATAGTCAGCACAGCTTGTAGGCCCCATTGGGTTTGAGAAATAGCACTATCAGAAGGGTTAACGGGAATGATAAGATCCTTGGTCAATGACCAGGAAAGCAAAATACTGTTTTCTGAAAATTATTTACATTTTACAATAAGAGGATGGCTTGAGAATTCATGTGGATGGACTGAATCATTCAGTCTGTAGCATTTGCTTAAAGTGCTGTACTGCATGCGACAGCAAGAGGGAGAAAAGACTGAAAGAAATATAATGCACATTTGTGGGTGGCAGGAATCTAAATGCCTGATGTAAGTTTACAGATAGAATCCTCTGGAAAGACAAACTACCGGTATCATTCCTTGGTTCCAAGGAAGTCCAGAATCCAGGAGAAGATAGATTCTGTTATGTAAAGAACCCAGAGAATATCATTAGCATCTAATTTTGAGGTCTACTACCAAAATAGTAGCTAAGGAGATGGAAACTATACTTCTAGAATTTAAGGCAGAAAGGCACTTCTGAGCATTTACTGAATTCAACCTAGGAGTTTCTGATCAGAACCCTAACTTTTTCTATCTCACATCCCAATTTAGAGAAGAGATAACAGGGATTTATAATATCTTGCTGATATACGGCAAATTGTCTTGAGCTGAACAATCTTATGGTTATCTGTGATGGAGAAAACTTTTGGAAAACAGTTGTTTTTAGTCTTGCCACAATTTAAGATAACTTCTGGGCGTCAGTATAAATATTCTAGATTTATATCTAACAATGGCCCCAATAAATGCTAAATATTGTACACACTTTACTTTGTACTCTGCAAAAATAAACGTTAAGATTTTTCATGACGTATATTAGAATAAATGACAGAAAAAAATGAAAATTGCAGAGGAGAATGTGGTCCCTTAAGGCTATACAGAGGCAGATAATTTCATTTAATGCCCCTTTCCTCTCAGCTAAGCGGTAATTAAAATAATAGTGTTCTTCTAGTTGACCTTGATTCCGGGCAAGGACATAGAAGAAGCAGTGCAGTTCTCTTAAGCACAGTATAGAAAGAGTTTGCCATTGCCTTCTTCTGATTTATTCTACCTTCATGAGATTTCCTGGTGGTCACCTTTCCAAGTACTACTGAGGCTGACTATTTATCTTTTTGAAATCAGTCATGGCTGGCTAAATGCTGCAGATATGTTCTCCACAGCTGGCATATAGCAATCATAGTTTGCTTTGTTTATAAAAAGGTGATATCATATATGATAGAGTCATATAGGAACCATATTTTTCATTTGCACATTTTTATTTGTTTGTTACTTTAATTTAGAAAGACTTCAAATAGATTATTGACAAAGATTAAACATTATAAATATCAAAGAATTATTACAAAATAAAGTAGCTTTAGACCATCAAAAGTATTTGCATATTCTTCTTCTAAATCAGTTTTAACTATGTGTTCTGTGGATGTTTTAAAAATAGGAAGACTAAAGTTAACATAATGTCCTTTACATGGACAACTGTAGCCATCAAGTCCTTTTCCACTCATTATAACTTCTTCTTCTTCTTCTCAACTTCCAGAGAGAACAGAAAGGACTAAGTTATTCAAGCACTGGTCACCCTTTCAAACATCTGTATAAAACAAAGCCACAAGGGACAACAAACCCAGGGTTCAGAGATTAAAGAATATAGGTGGTTTCGGCAGAGACTGGGAGAGAGAGATGGATGGGCTCCTTGTTGAGAAACAAAGATGTGGCTAAGATAAGGTGACCAACCGTCCTCCTTTAGGGAGGACAGTCCTCCTTTTGTAGGTTCTGTCCTCCCTCAAAAAGTGTCCTCCTACATGTCCTCCTTTTCGATATTTGAAGACTAATCTGCAGGGGTTTTTTCTCATAGAATGCTCAGAACGGCATTCCGGCACCTTTTTTTGATGGTTTTTTTTCAACTTTTGCATGAGCTATGCTACTCCCCCTATTGGCTTTTGAAAGCCAATAGGAATTGCTGCTGAGCCCGCCAAATCACCCGGCCGGCAAACTTTGCACATATAAGTTGTCTGCAGCGAAGGCAAATTGGCAGGAACTTTGCACCTCTCTCTGCTACCCAACTACACCATCTCCTAGTTAGTCCCGAAGATACCTGGAGGAGACTGGAGCGGCGATGCCACGGTAACTTTCTCTTGATCTTCGGCCCTGCTAGGGCAATAATGGCTGCAGGTGCAAGAGGCAGGGGAGGCGGGGCTGCTGCGGGCGGGGTTGTGAGGGGCGGCGGTGGCCAGCTGTCCCCCATGCTGTGGGAGCTGCGGGGCCTGCTCTACACGGGCTGTGCAGGGTGGGTGGTGGTGCTGGCGGGGAGGCTGCAGGCGGGGTGTGTCAACAGTGGGCTGCCCCCCAGGGCCGCTGGTGCTTTGGGAGCCGCGGGGCCCACTCTACACGGCGGGGCAGCAGTGCTGGCAGGGCGGCTGCAGGTGGGGGGCGCAGCATGTAAGCATAATTACAATATAAAATGTTATTGTTACAAATGTTTTTTATTATGCATTTATCATATTATAGTGTATTCTGTATTATTGTTGCAATGAATAAAATGTTTCTTTTATTTACGATATTTTTTTCCTCAATTTATTTGTGTCCTCCTTTTCATTGTAAAAAAGTTGGTCACCTTAGGCTAAGAACCAGATTAAGCACAAACTCTGTGAACTCCCATTATTTAGGGAACAGCTTCCTAACAAAAGGAAGGGCTGGGGGAAATCACACAGTACTGACTAATGGACACAAACCCACAACTCCTAGAAAATCAATCGTGGAAATACAAACATGTTAAATTCTGGCTCTGTCCTACCCAAAAGACAAAGTTTCCTTGGACAAGTTACTCAGAAACTAAAGTCTAAGCCTGTCTTGCAGAATGTGCCCAAGGAAAGGGCCACGCTGATAAATTAAAAATCCTTGTGGGCTGTGAAGAAATATCTGGAGTACTGATCAGCTGTTCTGTGGCTAGCAGAGCAGCAAGGTTTGGAAGTACTCAGCAGCAGTGCCTGTAAATTTACTGTTTTACTTACTGGTCAAAAAAAAAAAGTATGGTTGGCTGCACAAAACTGCATGTGGCCTGCAAGCCATATGTTGTGTTGGCCTGGTCTAGGTCATGCAGCAAGTTTGCACAATGACAACAGGGAGATCATTTCTTTGGTCATTTCTTCAATGTCTTTCTTTGGAATATCTGAAGTCATTTGGGCAAACAAAACATTCATTCATGGCAATAATAATTTATTAAGCCAGGAACAAGCAGTTTACAGTATCTGTAAAATGTGTTCTCTTTTCCTCTTTGTGACAGCCTTGATACTTTAATCTTACCTATTACTATTCAACATTACGAAGAGCTACTAGTCCTATCAAATTGGCTCAAATTCAATAGTGAACCATAATAATTTGTTTCAGATAAAAGAGGCAGCCGGTTTTTAAAAGTCCGTAATTGCGGTGTTAAATCCAGGAGACAAAGAAAATATTTTAAAGGTCTATTTTTTCCCCTGTCTTTTATACCATGAAGCCAAAACCACAGTGTCTGAAAAGGACCTATAAATCTGAGGTTACCTCATTTTTCAAATTATTACTTATGTTTTTATTGTTTTTTAAAAAAACTTTTTTTGCTTTTTTAAATGCATCCAATAAATAAATAAAACCAGTAACTTGTTCATACTTAAAAGCATAGTATCTAAAGTAGCAGTCATACCAGTTAAGATTATTCTGTTTTTATTCTGTCAGACGCCTCGAGAGGTTTTGTAGCACCACAGATGGCCAAGGCAAATAAACAAATTATAACACTGACTAAGTTTTATCCAATGTGTCTAAAGGCACTTCAGAAGAAAAAATGAGAGTGATTATTAATAAGCCTTTGAGGAGGTCCTTTGCTCTGACCATTCAAGCAAAGGAACTTCTTGAAGTGGGATTACAATATGGGTCCCTGTGTGCTTTTAAAAATGAAATAATCATGTTGCTTCAATTCTCCATCATCTCCTTGAGTACTTGCCATACTAATAACAGGTTTTCAGTGAGCTACTGTCAAGATGAGGCAAGACTTTTGTGCATGGGTTGCACGTGCACAGAAGTTTCTTCCAGCTTTGGAAAGTGACAGGCAGGCTGAATAAGGGGGCAAATCGCATCCCTTTTCATCTTAAATTGCTGCATCCCTGCAGGCATGGTCATCCTGAGGCAGTAATGAACATAGTTCCCAACCTAGAAGGACCTAGAAACACCCTAAGCCCGTGGTGGCGAACCTATGACACGTGTGCCACAGGCGGCACAAGGAGCCGTCTCTGGTGGCACGCGAGCCATTGCATGGTTGCTTTGGTGGAGGCCCCATACAAGGACTACCTTGTTCTACTTTAAGGAAGCAATCAGTACTGCCGAACATTTGCTATGTTTGATAATGGGCTGGACAAGAGTAAAAACTCTAATGTTAAATCCTGATTAAGATGGAAGTACAGTTGGTCAATAAAGGGATTGAAACTTAAATCTCTTTAGAATATGTTTGCCCATCCTCAAAGGATTGTGTCTGCAGTCTAGTTCTCTTAGATTCTCCAGTCACTGGATTCACAGAGAATGGTTATGGCAAGGAGTGCATTTACATAATTATTATTTGCATCCAGTTGAGAGGGGGCGTTGTCTTACCTGAACACCTTTTCTCAGCATGGTGGTATAGAATCCACTGATTGGGTTATTTCAGCCTTCCTGCTCAGAAAGACTAAGTCAGAGATTTAGTCACGCCTCCCTCTGGGCGTGGCTCCCCAGTTTTGACGAGGCGAAGGATCCTGACAAAGTCTGACGCAATGACTCCAAAAATAAAAAAGATAACAACACACAAGCCTAGACACCTTAAAAAAAGGGGGGGTGGATTCTACACCACCATGCTGAGAAAAGGCGTTCAGGTAAGACAACGCCCCTTCTCCAGCATGGTGGATGTAGAATCCACTGATTGGGACATACCAAAGCCCCCCATGTCCCTAAGGGAGGGAAGGTCTAGGCTGGTGCCTCCCTAGAGGAAACAACCTGTTGAAGAACCTGTCTGCCAAACGTGGCATCCGCCGCGGCAAACTTATCAATCTTATAATGAGTGATGAAAGAAGACGGAGATGACCAAGTTGCCGCTCTGCAAATCTCCTCTACAGAAGCCTGGGTAGACCAGACCGCAGATGTCACTGCACTGCGTGTCGAGTGAGCTATAATATGTGCAGGAACTGGGAGTGACTGGGAAACATAGGCCCTAGTAATGCAAGCCCTAATCCATCTACCAATGGTGGAAAAAGAGACCTTCCTGCCCATGGCAGAGGGCTGAAAGGAGACGAACAAGGCCTCCAACTGCGAAAGGCCGAAGTACGCTTGATGTAAAGACGCAGGGCCCTGCGTACATCCAGCTTGTGCCACTGTCGTTCTAGATGATGAGAAGGATTGGGACAGAAACTAGGAAGGACAAGGTCCAAGGATCTGTGAAAACAAGTGTTCACCTTGGGAATAAAGGAGGGGTCTAATCTAAGGACCACCCTGTCCTCATGGAAAGTACAGAGATCGTCTCTGACTGAGAGTGCAGCCAATTCCAAAATCCTCCTGGCCGATGTGATGGCAACTAAGAATGCCACCTTCAAAGAAAGAAAATGCAGAGAGCAAGACTCGAGAGGCTCAAACGGAGAAGTGGTTAAGGCCTGCAATACAGTAGGTAAATCCCAAGATGGATACTGATGTACTGTGGGAGGACCAGAATTGGCCGCCCCTTTAAGAAAGGCGGTGATAGCTGGGTGTTGTGAAAGTGGACTTAGATTGTCATAGATGAGAACCGTGGACAAGGCCGCGACCTGCCCTCCAGCAGATAATCCAAAATATTGGGAACAGTAACTGAATGAGGGTCGAGTTTGTGTGTGATGCACCACTGGCAGAAGTTTCTCCACGTGGCGTCATAGATCCGATTTTCAAAGGGCATCTTGAGGCCTGAATCATAGAGATCACCCCTGAGGAATAGGCCTGCTTGGCTAAACTCTCCCGCTCAAGTGCCAAGCGGCTAACTGAAGCCACTGAGGGTCTGGGTGCTGAAGACCCCCCTGGTTGAGAGCTACTCGGTCCGGGGGAAACCTCCACAGAGGCGAGAGCAACAGATCCACGAGGTCAGCAAACCACGGACGTCACGGCCAATGTGGAGCAACCAATATTACTTCCGCCTGCTCTAGAATCAGCTTGCGAATGGTGGCCTGCAACAACGGAAGGGGAGGGAAGGTGTAAAGCAAACCCTCCGGCCACTTGCACTGAAAGGCATCCATCCCCTCTGCCCCCCGTGTCGGAAATCTGGTGAAGAACCTGGGAAGTTGGGCATTGGACGGGGAGGCAAACAGATCCAGGCTGGCCTGCCAAACCTGTTCACGATCATGTCGAACAGCTTCGGGTCCAGGCGCCACTCCGAGTGGCCCACGGTTGCCCTGCTCAGTGAGTCTGCCTGTCGATTTGCTTCCCCCGAAATGTGTTCTGCTCTGATTGAGCCCAGGTTGGACTCTGCCCACAGACCTAGTTTCAGGGCCTCCTGCATGAGGACCCAAGAACGTGTCCCTCCCTGCTTTTTGATGTGAGCCTTGGCTGCCACATTGTCTGTCAGGATCAACACATGTTTCTCTGACACTAGGGAGGAGAAATGAAGGAAAGCTAAGTGAACTGCCCTTAGTTCCAGCCAATTTATATTTTGTTTGCGATCTGCCCGGGACCATCGTCCCTGGGCCAATTGATTCTGGAGGTGAGCCCGCCAACTGAACAGACTGGCATTTGTGGTCAGGATGAGCCTGAGAGGCTCCTTGAAGATGGTCCCCTTGGCCATGGCTGAGGAAGCCCACCACTGGAGGGATGACAGTGTGTGATGCGGAACCTTGACTCTCCTGGTGGAGGCACTGAGGTTCCGTCTCTGGAAAGGGAGAAGGAACCACTGAAGGCTCCTCGAGTGCAGCCTTGCCCATGGGACTATCCCCATGCAAGAAACCATCTTTCCCAGGAGCTGGGACAGCTGGACCAGAGGAACCGTCTTTGCTCTCCGAACCTGGGATACTAGTTTCCGGATGCTTACCCGACGCTCCTTGCAAAGATCGGAATCTATCAAGGCTCCTAGATGGAGGAGACGCTTTGTGGGATTTGTGTGACTCTTTTTGAAGTTTACTGAAAAGCCGTAATGTTGTAGGGTCTGTATGGTGATCGACAGGTCTGACTGTGCTGACTGGAGTGACCAGGACTGCACTAGTATGTCGTCCAGGTAACACTGCACGCGCACCGGCATCATCCAAAGGTGGGCCGCCAATACCGCTAAGACCTTCGTGAAAACCCTTGGGGCCAAAGACAGACCAAATGGTAATGCCGGTGTGCGTAACAGAAGTGCAGGAACCTGCAATGACCCGGGGAAATTGGAATGTGGAGGTAAGCCTCCATGAGATCTATGGAGGAGAGGAAATCTCCCCTCCTGATGCTGGCTAGGATGGACTTTAGGGTCTGCATCTTGAACCTTCTGTATACTAAGAAGCGGTTCAGACCCTTTAAGTCCAGTATCGCCCTCCATCCTCCTGATGATTTGGGGACCACGAACAGGATGGAGTAGAACCCCTTGCCAACTTGATCCCATGGCTTCTATGGCCCTGATCTCTAGAAGGTGTTTGATGGCTGTGGTGACCAGTTGTGCTTTTGTCGGGTTTCGCGATACTGGACACTGTGTGAAACAGTC
This sequence comes from Bothrops alternatus, assembly GCA_034064705.1. Classification (NCBI taxonomy): domain Eukaryota; kingdom Metazoa; phylum Chordata; class Lepidosauria; order Squamata; family Viperidae; genus Bothrops; species Bothrops alternatus. Next base: position 17,755,417 of record JARGCV010000248.1, read on the forward strand.
ATGGGGAAGCAACTGAAACTCGAGAACCAGACCCCGTCTGATGGTGTCTCTGACCCAAGAGTCGGTGGTGGTCTGCTCCCAGACCTGGTAAAACTGTTCCAGGTGCTCCCCTATCGGAAAGTCCCCTTTGGCATAACTTAGAACGTCTATAGCAGCGGTTCTCAAACCTGTGGGTCGCGACCCCTTTGGGGGTCGAATGACCTTTTCACAGGGGTCGCCTAAGACCATCAGAAAACACACATTTCCGATGGTCTTAGGAACCGAGACTCCGCTCCGCATGGCCTCCTCCGCCATTTGCAGAGAGAGAGAGAGAGAGAGAGAGAGAGAGAGAGAGAGAGAGAGAGAGAGAGAGAGAGAGAGAGAGAGAGAGAGAGAGAGAGAGAGAGAGAGAGAGAGGCACTTTCGCTTCCCTTCTCTCTCTCTCTCTCTCTCAGGCGGACTTACCTCCTGCAGGGCTCCTGATTGGCCCTGCGCCCGGGTGCCCCATCCCCTGGGAGAAGCGCGGCCAGGGCCTCATGCCTTGGAGCCACCTGGGGAAGCCCCGGGATCCCTGCTGGGAGCGGCCCGCTGGAGGCTCCGCTGAGCAGGCCAGCCCTCTGGAAAGCCGTGGCCCAAGGGAGACCAGCCCCTGCGATCCCCAGCCAGCCCGACCATTGGACCTGCTGACCGGGAAGGTGCGCCGGAATCCAGGCTGCTGGGAAGGAAGAAGGAGATTCAGCAAAGGTAGGAGAGCCGCCTCCTGGGGCCCGGCGCTGGCGGTGGCTTCCTTGCCCTCCCCTTCTTCCTCTTGCTGCCCCCGAAGCGGCAGAGGGGTGCCTGGGGGGGAGCAGCCGGGCTGGCAGAGGGGCTGGTAGGGGCCGTGCGGCACCAGCTCCCACCGTGGCTCCATTGGATGGGCAAAGGGCAAGGCCGGGCAGTGCGGAGTCCCGGCTAGGGCGACTACTTCCTCGCCCTCCTCCTCTCCTTTCTCCTGCTGCCCTCCCAGGCGGCTTGGGCGGGCGCTCCCTCCACCGCAGCTCCATCGATGGGTGGAGGGTGAGGCCAGGCAGCGCGGAGTCCCAGCAGGGGCGGCGGCCGGGCCGGGGGCAGTAGGGACCCTGACAATGCTGCCCTGTTGCTGCCGCCGGAGCCGCTGCCTCCTGTCCTGCTTCCCCTCCCCGCCCATTCATCTGAGGATGCAGTAGCCAGGCCGGGGCGACGGCGGCAGCGAGGAACCCCAATGATGCTGCCGTGCTGCCAACGCTGCCACTGGAGCCACTGCCTCCCGTTCTGCTCCCCCTGCCCGCTCCTTTGGCTGAGGATGCGGCAGGGTGGCGGCCGGGCCGGCGGTGAGGAACCCCAATGATGCTGCCGTGCTACCGCCACCACCGCCAGAACCGCTGCCTCCCATCCTGCTCCCCCTCCCCGCCCGTTCGGCGGAGAGGCCAGGGGCAGTGGAGACCTCCGACGATACTGCCATAAGAGAGAGAAAGAGAGGAAAGAGACAGAAACAGAGGAAAAGAAAGAGGAAAGAGAAAGAGGGAGGAGAAAGAGAAACAGGAAAGAGAGAGAGGAAACAGAGAAAGAAAGAGGGGGGAAACAGAGCAAAATTATAATTACGAAATAGCAACGAAAATAATTTTATGGTTGGGGGTCACCACAAATGAGGAACTGTATTAAGGGGTCATGGCATTAGAAAGGTTGAGAACCACTGGTCTATAGGGACGGCCTCCTGAACCCCTGAAGGGACGCTTGGCCTGTGACTGGCCCCTGGCTCCAGTGTTCGGGCGGTCCTGTTGCCGATCCTGTCTCTGCGGAAAGGATCGCGAGCCTCTGGGCCAATCCCAGGACTGCCCTGCCCGAAAGGGCTGCCTCCATTCCCAAGAGCCAGAGGGACGGAATGTCTACCTGCGGTACTCCTGTTGTGGCCGCCTGTCAGACTTCTTGGAGGGGTGCGCTACGACCTTGCACTTGTCCTTGCCTTTGACCACATGGGGGTCGAGAATTGAACCAAACAGATGTGTCTCGGTGTACTTTGCCGTGGAAAGGCACCATTTAGACTTTAGGTCAGTTTTCCACTGCTTCAGCCACAGTAGTCTACGCGAGGCCACTGTGGCGGCAATGGATCTGGCCGAACACTTGGCCGAATGAAGGGATGCATCAGCCATGTATTGTGAGGCTGCCACTAGTTTCATGAGTGTCTGATGTACTCTGACCTGGTCAAGAGGAACAAGCGCCTGGAGATCACGAAGCCACATGATTGCCGCCCTCGCGAAGAATGAAGAAGAGGTTGCTGCCCTTATGGCCCAACCCGAAGCCTGGTGAGCTCTTCTGAAGGAGAACTCGAATTTCTTGTCCTCGGCTTTCAAGGCCTCGGCCATATCCCCTGGAATGGCGGATGTAGAAAATAAAGAGGTTAGAGGGGAGTCAACTGTGGGCACCTCTAATAGAGAAGCGAAGGAAGGAGAAACGTTAATACAGTTTCTTTTCCAAACTGCTTGGAGAAGGAGTAGTCGCCAGGGAAGACCACTGCTTCTCAACCACAGCACGGAAGACCAGTGGGCAAGGAACCTGTTTTTGTTCAACTACCTTCTCTGCAAATAAAGGATTAGATTCATGCTCAGTGGAGGTAGATGGTTTCTCCTCCTGTACTGAGGTTAAGTTAGCAGTGTTGCAAGCTTTCAAAAGAAGGGATCTGAACAGGGAAGGGTCAAACAATCCCGAGGATGAAACCTGTTCGGGTGCGGCCTCCTCGTCCTCTGACATGGGCGTGTCAGCTATGCCCAAATCTACAGACTCCTCTTCCCCTAATTGAGAGGAAGTCTCAGATACGCCTGAACCAGGCACCGTATCACGTCCCGCCTGTGAAGGGGGACTAGAGGGAGGAAGCAGTTGTTGAGAAGAAACCTGAGGAGTCCTAGAAGAGGACATGAATTGCACAAAGGCATGGTGCATAAACATCTGAAATTGGCTCTGAGACCACATATCACCTTGATCCTTGGAAGTAGCCCCAACCACCGTTGGAGCATGTATAACTTCAGGGCTCTGATGGATGGAGGAAGAAGAGGAGTGAGGAGGACCTACCTGTTTGGTTGCCCCCAGAGGAGAACCTATCCATGTGGCTTCCTGCACAGGCGCAAAGGGAGGCTCCAATATAGAAGTATCCAGTGGGGCAGGGGGAATTGCTTCAGCCCCACTGGATAGGAGCCGCTGTGCTTTGGAGAATTCCCTCTCCAATGCCTGATGTCTCCTCGAGGCCTCTCGCTCGGCTGCTTTGGAAGTCTCCTTGGTGGACAAATGTTTGGTTTTGGCTTTTTTCTTTCCCCCTGCTTCCAATTCAGTAGACCTGCGTTTTGATTGTGCAGGGAGTGCACCAGAGACTTGTGTTGCCTGGGGCGAAGAACTGTCTGCCATTGCAATCTAGATAGAGCCGGCCAAGGATATCTAGAGGTGGGGGGAACCCAAGCACGCAGATCAAAGGTCAGAGATGGAAAACCGATCCTCGATCTGAACACTAAGCAATGGCAGGGACAGTCAGACAGTAATCTAGCACTGTCTGAGTAGGCCCGGTGGCGAAAGGCCACAACTAATGGTAACAGGTGGTCAAGAGAAACTCCACACTCCAATCACAGGTTATGGGACCTGTGTCCCAGCAATGATCGAATTATAGAGCCCAACTATGAGGGAGACCCTCAACGGAAACTTATGAAATAATTAATTTGTATTATAATTATTAAATTGTATTTAAAAAATTTTTTAAAAAAATAACAGTATAAATATAAACTGATTATTCCCCCCGTTCGGACCTGCCACCACAGGCCAAGGCAAAAAGCAAAGAAATCCGGCCTAGAAGGCCTTAACAACTCTAGAGGCCAAAATGGCATCTACTTATGAGCCTCACAAAATGGTGACCACCAGAAGACCATGTGGTCAAAATGGCGGCCACGCCTCCCCGTACCGCTGAAAGCAAGGAAAACCGATAAATTGGAGGAAAACAACGAAATTTAGGTCCAGGGCTCTATTGGAACTCCCACTCCCCCCCCCCGTAACTGAAACTTGCGCTTCGAAGGAGAAGGCTCAGTGTGCGTCTGGAGGAAAAAAGCGCCGTTTCAAGCCTTGTGGCGAAGATCCTCCTCAGAGAGAGCTGAGCAAGACAGCAGCCACCTGGTGGTATGAGCGGCTTCAGACCCGGTGTGAAAACACACCCCAGGAGCCTGCACTGAGGAGGCCAAGGGGCCAGGGAGGGGGGAAATGAGCCCTGCGAGAGCCAAAAAGGCTCAAATCCTCAAAGAAGGACAGAGTCCTTTTCAAATCAGCCAAAACCAGACTAGCTATTTCAATTTGACAAATTAGAATAGAATTTAAGAGAAAAATAACAAATTGGTCCAAATCAAAAAACCTATCTATGGAGTCAAAGATTTGCGTCCTGCTGAGCCTAAGACTAAGTCAAAACTGGGGAGCCACGCCGAAAGGGAGGCGTGACTAAAGCTCTGACTTAGTCTTTCTGAGCAGGAAGGCTGAAATAACCCAATCAGTGGATTCTACATCCACCATGCTGGAGAACACTTATGAGCCTGTCAGATTTGGTAATGGTTAGCCACACTTTGGTTATACTACAACTTGACTATCACAATGAATTTTATGTGGTATTACCCATTAAAAATATCTAGATACTGCAATGGTGTTCTCCAAAATGTAGCAACAAGCTTTAGAGATGACTCTATTGAAAGTTCTGTACACGCTGCTAATTATGCAAAGAAAGCAGCAAAACACCGAATGTATTTTCATGGAAGCGGGCAATTGCAATTCATTCATTCATCATATTTGTATGTAACTCAGGGCAGCACACAATAAAATCTTTAAAAAAACAACAAGATAAAAAACAGTTTAAAAAAGACAAAGAGAGAATGACATATTAAGAACAGTGGAGCCACTCCCTAGGACCAAACCTGATGACATAGCCAAGTCTTGACGATCCTGGGAAAAGTTAACAAGGATGGAGCCAGCCTCGCTTCAGGATGGGATGAGGCGATGATGTTCCATAAGGTAAGCACCACAGGGTCCTGCTAAATTTGCTTTGGAGTAGGAAAACAACTGGGTCAATTGGCGCAGAAAAGGATCCAAAAACTTTGTGTCCAGTTTTTTTGGCCAAGCAGGAGGAAGGTAAACACAGCAATTCTTGTGCCTTCTTGTCTATGCAAGTCTGCTGCCTGTGTATACGGCATCTTGGCCAAATCCAGCTGTTTTCTTATGAGAGATTGTGCTGATTGTAGCTCTTGGAAAAAAAAATCAGAGGAACCACAGAGACAAGAGTTTTGGAGGACAAGTAGAAAAGGACTGCCCATAAACTGTTTGGAAGGGAGACATACTGATGAAGGAATGAAGACAGATGTTATATGCAAATTCTGCCAATGGCAACAAGTCTGGGCAGTTGTCTTGTTGACAGAACTCAAAGCAACACAAATATTGTTCTAGTACAAAGTTGGTTTCCTCTGTCTGGCCATTTGTCTCTGGGTGATGACAGATGGATATGAATACCTAGTAATTGGAAGAGGGCTTTCCAGAACAGGAATGTAAATTGAGAATTATGATCCAAGATCACGGTCTGGAGAAGAAGAGTATCTGGGGTACACCAGCTAGCTTAACAGGGACAGTGTTAGCCTAATGGACATCACATGAGGCAACAAGGTTTGACAGCCTTCTCAAGTGCACATTATTTCAATTCAGCCTAATTGTGTTTGCATAGGAGTTCTAGCATATTTCTGACATGAATAAAATACAGGCAAGGGTCTTTTGGGAAAAAAATCAGAATGTCATCTACGTCAGGGCTTTTCAACCAGTGGTATGGGTACCATCTGTGGTACATTGGCACATACGCGACCATCCTAGAAAAGTGGTAGCAGGGGAGGGGAATGAGCTGAACCGGTGGCAGCACCGCACAAGCCTGAGCGAGAGATGGCTGGAGCTGCAGGGCTGTCAGGGATCAGCGGAAGCACCAGGATCAGCACCAGGCTCCAGCTGGAGGTCGGCGCTGATTCTGGCGCTTCTGCTGAACCCTAAAGAAGCACCAATCAGCTGGAATGTTGCCTTATCTCCAGGATCTTGTGATTTGTATTCAGATGCATAGGAACTGATTCATATTTATGATGGTCACAGTGTCCCAGGGTCATGTGAAGTGACCAAAACCTGCTGCAACCACCTATCATACGGGGGGGGGGGATAAAAACCAAACATCCCCACTGCCAATCCTCAACAGAAATGCTCACAACAATGGAAACCTCGGACAGGAGGAAGAGCGCCACCAGGTGTCTTGCTCAGTTGTGGCTTGGGGGGCACTTTTTTCAGTGCCATTGTAACTTCAAACAGTCACTAAGCGAACTGTACTACCTGTACTTCATCACTTTTTTTCCTTTTTTTTTTTTTGGTCATCAAGTTTTTGATACCTTGCTAGGCGACTGGTGGTACTCGGATATTGCCGTATCCTAAAAGTGGTACAATGGGTGAAAAGATTGAAAAGCCCTGATCTACGTAAGCTATAACATATTTGTTGTCCAAAATATCTGAAAAGAATTCATGAATCCTCTGTGAGGCTCCGTTCTCTGGGTTTGTAAAGCCGCAAAAAACAGCGCACACCAGCTGTTTTTTGCGGTGAAAAATCCCCTCTTCGGGCAAAGGAGAGGTGTAGAGCATCGGGAGCAGGGTTGAGCTCCTCTTAAATCCCTGAAAAAAAAAAGTTTTCGGGGATCAAGAGTGCGAGCTCCCTAAAGCTCCGGAGGACGCTTCTGCCCAGAGACGCTTCTGTCATCAGACAGAGAAAGACGCCGCGACCGCTTCTGCTTATAAAAATTACAACACAGGAGAGACTGTAAGCAGACTGAGTGAATACAGGAGTTCTTAATGGATTGCAAGTATTTTTTATTGTTTTTCTGGCTATATATTTCTAACTTCTACAATCAACATAATGCTTTCAAAATGGCGTATAGCTTTCACTGCTTTCATTGTTAGAGGAAAGTGCTGGAAAGTGAAAGTGAATTCTTTACTTTTTTCTCTCTTCTTGTTCTTGTAAGCGAAGCCAGAGAGACGGCTGTAGGAATTGATTTACAGCCAGAGTGATTGTTTTAAATTTAAAATGGAGTGGAATTTACATTTAAATGTTAAACCTATTTTGGACTGTATTGATAAATTTCATGAAGAAAGGCTTGAAATAGTGAAGAGTTTTAAGCAAGAGTTTAAAGCAATATTGAAAGAGACTATTACAGAAATATTAACCAGATTCTTTTTTCCAAATGAAATTGATCTACAATCGACTGCTGAACATTTTATAATACAATCTAAAGAAGAAGAACAAGAACAATTAACCAGATTCTTTCTTCCAAAGGAAACTGATTTACAATCGACTGATGAACATTTTATAATACAATCTAAATTAGAAGAAGAACAAGAAAAAGAAGAAGATAGTACTGAGAATAAAGAGAATAAAGGGAAATGGATCTTGCTTGATAAACAGTTCATCTATGGAGAGGAAGAGGATTTGTTTCAAGAAAGGAAGGGATGGCTATTCCTTTTAGATAAGCAGCAAGAAGAGGATTTAATTGAGAAAAAAAGAGACATTGATTCAGTTTAAGAAGCAACTTACTTATGGGGCTGAAGAAGTAAAGAAGAGAGATTTATTATTTGGAAGGGAGGCCTCGTTATGGAGGTTTACCTGGTTGAAAAAAAACCTAGAATTCGATTGAAGGAATGAAATTTAAAATTGTATGTAAGGAACTATGGGTAATTTAAAATTATGGACTGAATTAAGGACTAAGATTATGAGTAAGATGTAAGAGAAGATGATTAATGGATATAATTAAATTGATGAAGAATGTATTTGCTTTGAAATGATCTAGGTTTGACATTAGATTGATTGATTGATGGGATAGATAAGCATTATGTGATTGGATAAAGTTGAAGGAATGTAAGTTAGAAATGGAATAAATAGACTGTATTGGTTATGGAGGTTTATTTGACAGATGAGAAAGCCCAGAAGTCGATTGAAGAAATGAAATTTATAATTAAATGAAAGGAATTAAGGCTAATCTAAGACTATGGGCTGAATCAAAGACCAATTTTATAAGTAAGATGTAAGAGAGGATGTTTAATGGAAGATATATTAAATTGATTAAGAACAAATTTTTTTTTGTTTGAATTGAGGGGTTTATTGATATTATTTGTTTATTTTTCTAAAAAGATGATTTTTTTATGTTTAATGGTTTGAAAGAGGTTGATTACTGGAAGATGTATATAAAACTTGATTGTTTGGGTGATTTTATATAACCTCTCAATGGATTGAAGTGATTTAAGGTTTGACTTAGATTGATGGTTTAGATATGTAAATGAAAATTATTATTCTTAACAAGATGATTTGTTTGTTTTGTTTAATGGATTGAATTGATTTAGAGATTGTATATAGTATATAGTTTAAAATTCTTGTTAGGATTATATAATAATTTTGTTTGATGTAGTGGGTTTTCTTTTGTTTTACCCTGTACTCACTCTGGGAAGTCGGGGGGGGAGGGTTAGGGAGGGTTTATAATTTTATATACGATGTTTTCTCAACTGTAATTGGGGTTGATGTAAGAATATGTAATTACTGTCATTAAGGGGTTGCTCGGGTGGCCTCTGGGCACCACATCTGATGGAAAGAGGAAGGAGGAGTGAAGGCTGATGTAAGTGGAAGTTGATAAGAAGGGGAAAGAGTAGGATGGAGATAGAGAAGGATGGAGGGAAGTAGAAAGGAAGTAGAAAGAAGGTTGGCAAGAGGGGGGATGAGTAGGGATAGGTGGGTATAGAGAAGTAGAGAAGGAGGGAGGAAAGTAGGTAGCTAGTTGGTAAGTGAGGGGGGAAGGATAGGGTTAGGGGGATGTGGTGGTGGGGGTACCGGGCAGTAATGTTAATTGTTTGGCATGATTATTTTCAGTTGAGCTATTGGTATTTGATGTATTGAAAAATGTATTTATGTTTTGTTTATGGATGATTGTTTATTTTAACACTATGATTTGATTTGAGTAGTTTCTTTTTTCTGTAAAAATTAAAAAAAACCAATAAAATATATTTAAAAAAAAAAAAGAAAGAAAGTCCTAAAAGCATTTTGTGTATTCAGACATCTCATAATGTCAAAGACTGTTAAGTGTTCATGACTCTCTTTCATCCCAATCAAGCTGCAGTTTCAATACAATGAAACGTGTCTTCTAAAAGTAACCTACCAGATCCAAAATAAGAGGCAGTGGGTTACTAATCCCTAATGGTTCAGAAGTTTTCATGCATAACTCTCAAGGGAGTTTTACAAAAAACGTTGGCAGAGATCCAGGAGACAAAGGACGGAAAATAAATCCTTTTGCTAGAATGTCACCCAGAAATTCCAGTAAAGCTGCCAATTCTTTCACAGACATGGGATATTGCAGTTCAACTAGGATCTAGACTCCAGGCAGTAAGTTAATTGTACAATCAACACATTTGGTGGCATGGCAAGGTCATCACTTCCTGCCTGTCCAAAAATCAGCAGAATCTGTATATTTTCCATCCAAGGAAAGAGGCTTGGGCTGCTGTGTGGCAAGAACAGGAGGAAAGTCCAAGGCCTGGAAATGCTGCAGCTTATAGCCCTGAGAAGGAAAAGAAATTGCCCAGTGTTCCTAGTAATACCAGGATTGTGCATTTGTAGCTAGTCTATTCCCAAGATAATCAAACCGTGCAAGGAGGCGGGCAAGTATAGTTGGAAAAATTCTTTGTTGTCATTTATTTTCACTTGCATAGGAGTTCTATGTTGTAGGATGGGACCTAATTCCTCACCACTTGCAGCTGTATGGGCAAGATGAACTGACTCACAATATCTTCATTCATCAAAACAGCAGCCAAACCCAAGTCCAAAAGAGCTGAGAGGCACATACTGAGTCCCATTGCTTAAGCAGGATCATCTTGTGGAGCCTGGGAAGCATGCTTAGCCTGCTGCTGTGCCTGCTTTCTGGGATGATATTTTTGCCCCAGAGATCCAGCTGGCTCCCACCCTAATGACATTCAGAAAACCATTAAAGACCTGGCTGTGCTCCCAGGCTCTGGGGCAAAGAGAAAGTTGAGCTCCTATTGGATGTATTTTCTTTAATTTTCTGTTGTTTCTGGGGCCATTTTTTGGAGGGGGGGGAGGTTGCATTTTCTACTTTACTTTTATATATGGTTTTTATTAAAAACAAATTAAACAAGAAGATAAAGGCTAACACAAACTAATAGGAAGAAAAAAGAAAGAAAGAAAGAAATCAAAGAATAAGTCAAAAGAAAAAAGGTAAAGAAAAATAGGAGAAAGAGGCTTGTGATACTCTTCACAGCAATTTTAACCTCTTTCTCTCTCTCTCTAAAGTCACATCATATTATTCTTTTTTCTATAATCTATCCTACTTTATTTTTACTTTTAACTGCAAACTATCCAAAATTGTTAGGAATTGGGCAATCTATAAATTATATATAAATGAAATAATAAAAACAGTCCAAAGATTGATGGGAATAATAAAATGCCTAGTGTTGGGGCTTCCTTATTTGACTGAAGGCCTCACAGAGTTCTTAGGTGGGGGCGGTATGTGTGTGTGTGTGTGCTACTGCAAAGTTTCCTGGTATCAAGGCTTTGGAACAATTTGAAAATTTACTCACAAGGTGACCAAAATCTCCATACCTTCTAGCTGCCAGGTGGGAAATCCACTAGCGCAGGGGTAGGCAACTTTGGCTCTTTTATGACTCGTGGACTTCAACTCCCAGAGTTGAAGTCCACGAGTCATAAAAGAGCCAAGGTTGCCTACCCCTGTGCTAGTGGGTGCCCAAGAGTGTCATAGCAAAAATATAATTTAAGATCACATCTTCATTGTTTCTCTGATGCAGACAAGAATCTCTTCCTTGCTCCAATGTACATAGGCTCCATATCACCGGCACTCAAGGAGACAATGAGAAATGAGGGAGGGAATGGGAAAAGAGCCAGTTTGGTGGAGTGATTCAGGCACCAGGCTAGAAACAGGAGACTGAGAATTCTAGTCCTATCTTAGGCATGAAAGCTGGCTGAGTGACTTTGGGCCAGTCACTCTTTCTCAGCTAAACCCACCTCACAGTGCTGTTGTGTAGAAAATAGGAAGAGTAAGGAATATTAGGTGTGTTTGCTGCCTTGAGTTAATTATAGGCGGGGTTAAAAATAAAAATAAAAAGGGCTGTGAAACTGCCTGCTATTTCCTCCTCTTCCAACCCTATCATCAATCACCACCTAATGCTGAAATAACTCTTCAATATCTCTGGTGCGCCCTGTCTCACAAATTCATTTCTTAGTTCATCAGAAAAGTCGTCTTAAACTGGTCATTCAGGGCAAAATCATCTCAATCCATGTTCCTGGTGAACAGAAAAAAAATGTAAAAAATGGTAAAAAAAATCTACTATTGTACTTGTGTAATTGGCATTTTCCTTGATGCAAATGATACATTTATAGATTAACAATCAATCTTCTGATGATGTTGTCAAAGGTAGTTCCAAACTTTTGCATAAAATCATCTCAACCGTTGTCCAGGATGGCATCATTTGCAATGAGCAGAATGTCTGCCTGGCTGCTCCTTCTTTCAAAACTGACAACAAATATCACTTTGAATCAAACTGCAAGGACGTTTGCTGGCTTATTTGCCATAAACAACTCATACTGGGTACTGAAGATTAGGACCTGATCCTGAGATATCTCGCCCCCCCCCAAACTTCTCCAGCAGGTTCTCTTGGGAGTGAAGTATCAGTGATGGGGAAGAATCCTGTGGTAATATGCCAGGTTGAAGCAAACCTTGATCAAATGCTGAGCCAACCGCACCAGAGCATGGTGCAAAGTTGTTTTCTGTGTATCTACCACTTGTGTAAACTGCAACAACACCTCTACAACTTGCCCTGAAGACAACAGGCTATCATAAGGATCTGAAACTGGAATTCTGGGAATTGAAGTCCACAAGTCTTAAAGTTGCCAAGGTTGGGGACCTCTGCTGTAGAACACACAACCATAGGAAGCTGCATTTAGTACTACCATCCCCTAATCTTTAGAAGAGCAGGCAAGAGTTATTTCTTTTTCTTTCTTAAGTTATCAATTAATTTTACAATGATTTAAGAATTCTATTCTGCATTCTGTATTTTAATTTTTGTTAGCTACCTTGTAAATCAAATAAATACATGCCTACAACTCTAAGTACAGTTAGCTCTGACTGGGGAGGCACATATTCCTGAAGAGCTGGAGTTGTACACAGAGAAAGGGTAATTATATTTCTCCCAGAGTTTAAAGGCATTACCCTCCTCACATTGTGCCTTGACTGCATTTCACAGTAGTGGTTTTCAAGCTGAAAGCAGGGTTTGTTTGTTTTTACATGACATTGAGTACAGAGGTTTGGAAATTCATATTTCACTCCATAAATTCCACATTATAAAACAAGATTTATTTAAATTTTTTAATCCAAGGTAGTCAAAAAGTTGAGCTCATTTTGCCAACAGAATTCAGAAGGAGCTAGCCGAAATAACTCTGGATCCACCTCCGAATTGCAGTGCTGGGCCTAAAGGTGATAACATCTACGAATGGAGATCTACTATCCTAGGTCCCCCAGGTTCTGTATACGAAGGTGGCGTATTTTTTCTGGATATCACATTTTCATCTGATTATCCATTTAAACCACCAAAGGTTACTTTCCGTACTAGAATCTATCACTGCAACATCAACAGTCAGGGAGTCATCTGTCTGGATATCCTGAAAGACAAATGGAGTCCTGCTTTGACTATTTCAAAGGTTTTGCTGTCTATTTGCTCCCTCTTGACAGACTGCAATCCTGCTGATCCTCTGGTGGGAAGCATAGCCACTCAGTACCTGACCAACAGAGCAGAACATGACAGGATAGCCAGACAGTGGACCAAGAGATACGCAACATAAGTGATGTTGAGTACTTGGCGCAGTGTGAAGGTGCGGGGATGCAGCTTTGCAGTGTGCAACCAAACTTTATAGCCTTTACAATACGGACTTCTGTGTATATGTTATACTGATTCTACTCTCTGCTTTTATCCTTTTGAAGATTGGAATACTGCTTTCTCCCCCCTCTTCCCCCTCCCCCAACCACCTCCCCAAAAGGTAAATGCTATCAAGAGTAGAACTTTGTAGCTGTAGATTAGTTATGTTTAAAATGCCTACTTGCAAGTCTTGCTTCTTTGGGATATCAAAATGTGTTTTGTGATGTAACTAAGGATACTGTTCTTGAAGTCAACCAAATATAATAGTGCATTTTAGCCTAATTCATTATCTGTATGAAGTTATTAAAGGTAGCTGTAGATTACTAGGAATTACGTCATTTGTATTAAGCCCAGATCTATTTCCGATATGTGGTACATGCTGTTGTGAAAAATGTTTAAAACTTTTACCTTTGTCAGTTTGTAATGAAAAGGATTTCTTTTATCCTTGTCCCCTCTCATCGCCACCCACCTTGTAGCTCAGAGAGCATCCAGTGTATCATCTCAAACACAATAAACATGTTCCCCAAGGGGGAAAAAAAAAAGTTGAGACTAGATTTCCTTTAGCATTTGCCAAAGACAATTTATATAAACATGGTTGCTTTGCTACCGTATGAGAAAGCCCATGGAGATTAACTATATAACATATGCCTTTTTATACTGTAAAACATATGGTCTTTTAGATGTTTTGTATAATGTTATATTAAAAGAGAAAAAGTAGCAAGCAGAATTTTAAAAACCACTACTGCAAGATTTATTGTATATTCAAAATCTGAGCATGAGAATTGAGATGAGTTTCTGTCAGGAGAAAGGAAAGCTGTAAACCATTGTCTAACGGTAACCTTTCATCAATTTTACCCACAACAAGCTAGCATAATTTTATTTGTCAATGTTGCTAGATAAAGAACACAGTTTATCAGAAAAGCTATCTGGACTGAATGATATGAATTTTAAAAGTGGCATATTTTTATTTCCAATATATATAGGACAGTATAAGCTCATGATTAAAACACAAAATATAAATATAAAAACAGTCTAATAAATACAATTACAAAACTAAATGCAACCATTTAAACAATATAAAGCTAACACAATATTTTAAAGGGCCATACCAAAGTTATTAATAATGTGTCCCTAGATATGCATGTGTCTATACATACACATATGAATATACTGTATACTTCGGAATAGCGAAGCTAGCTTTCTTATTTTAAGTTGTTTCCAATTAAAGTGCTATAATATATATTATCGCTGTGCACTTCTAAGGATTATTTGGAAGATACACTTTGGAATTTGCATGGGTGCAGCATCTCTGCTAATCATTTAGGCAGCCACTTCTCTTCTTTTTTAGATGACAACTACGTGTATTAGAGACTAGAAACCCTTTATAGATTTTCTGCTGAAAATTAAAAAAGAGAGCTTGTGATTTATGGCTTGATCATTAGAAAAGCTGGAATGTGGAAAGAAGGGAGCCACGATGTAAATGACAGAGGGAAGGAATAAAATATAAATGTATTTCTAACCACTGTAAAAAAGATTGGAAACTACTCCTTTATGGTAGACCAGGGGTAGGCAACCTTGGTTCTTTTATGACTCATGGACTTCAACTCCCAGAATTCCTGAGCCAGTTGAAGTCCATGAGTCATAAAAGAGCCAAGGTTGCCTACCCCTGTGGTAGACCTTGAATTATAATGGCATCTGGGACGGGAATTTCTGTCGTTAAATAGCGCAGCTATAAAGCATGATGTCATGTGACCACATTGCTTAGCAACAGCAATCCCTGCAACCCCTGTTGCCATCGTTAAGTGGGGAATGCGGGTCATTAACTGAGCACCTCCTCACAATTACCTGTTGGCTTCCGAAAAGCAAAGTAAGTGGAGAGACCAGGTAACCTTCCCTGCAAGCTACCTTGCAAGCTTCCTCACTGAGTGCTTGTGCAAAGCCAGCAGGGAAGGTTGCAAATCACGATCATGTGACTGCTGGATGCTGCAACCACCATAAATGCCAGCTGGTTGGCAAGCACCCAGCTCATGCGAGTGACTGCAGGGGTGCTGGGACAGTCCGAATTTCTTTCTTTTTTTTTTAAACAAGTTTTATTAAATTTTTCAGTTTTTACATCCAGGTAATTAGGAAGCAGCATGGTGATAGGGTAATCAATACTCCAATAACAAAATCATTCATATATCTGTCAGGTTATATTGTTAAAATTCCCTCTCTATTTCCCTTAATTATTATATCATATTCAAATTAATACATTTCTAGGTAAAGCTCAATCAATCAATAGAATTGTCAATAACATTTTACTTACACATATCCAAGCCTTGTTTTTAGGTTTTACTTAATTCCATTTACCATGTTCCAATTTAGCCTTTAATAACCGTAATATTTAGACTTCTAATAATCCTAATTTTCCTTATTTCATTACAAAATAATTATCATGTGTAGAATACATATATTATTCCAAAAATTACATTCTTACTTTCTTTCATAGATATATTCTATTCCTCATCCTGGTAGGTCCTTATTAACTAATAAAATATCTTTCATGGGACAGTCCGAATTTCAAGAACCGGTCATAACCATCACTCATTCAGTATTGTAACTTTGAATGGATTTTTCTTTCTTTTTTCTTTTTTTCTTTTCTTATTTACTAATCACTCTTTTTTTTACTTTACTTTTATTTTCTTATTTATAATTTATATTGCTTTTATTTTGCAAAAAAAATAACATTGATTTAAAAGAATGCAGTCTTATCTCTCATTTTTTTTTTCAAATTTCCAGGAGGGTCTAAAAAAGACATGCCTATTTAGCAAGAAGTCCTTTGCTTCCATATGTTACAAAGCATTTTTTTTTCCAGATCATTTTCAGAGCATGTCTAGTGTTAAAATACATCCCTCGGTAGGCAATTTGAGAAATTATAAGGTCATTACCAAACAAAGTCTTCTGCTATGTTTGCTATTAATAAATCCTAAGGACTTGCAGATATGGTCTCAGTGGCTAATGGCCTGATGAGTCAATAAGCATTCAAACAGTTCTTGAAATATCTATTTCAAATACTTTAGGTCTTGACTAGAACCATAGAAGTTTATCTGATCTCTGGGATCAAGCAAGGGGACAGAAATGATGGCCCTACGGCACTATAACAAGAAAGTAAGTAAAGCATAATAAATAATTAAAGCTCCCCTCTCTCACACACACATACACACTCTCCATTTTTGCTAGAGCATTCCTATGAGAAACATTGAAGGACAATATAGATTTTTTCATGGTAAACAGGAAAGGCCAATTACAAACAGCTGCTTCACAAAGTCAACTCAGAAATAAAGAAGGGCATAGATATCTACCTACACACCATGATAGCAACTAAATAAGGAACAGACCCCAAATCACCATCCCACACAATTACATCAGCAGTTTACTATGGAGTTGCTGCTCTATATTAAGTCTTAGTAGGAAGAATCAATCAAAGGTAATGAAGGTCAAAGTTAATTGAAGAAGTTTCTAGAAATAGATATCAGATGACAACACATGGTACACTGTACCAAATCTAAGTAAAACCAGAGTATTACGAATAAAGTGAAGCAGCCTGTAATTATCTCCATCTTTAAGGACTTATTGGTAAAGGGCAAGACCACAGAACAAATCAGCCTGGTGTTCTGGGAAATGCTAGGCAACCTCCCAAACTTAAAGTGCATGAGTTTCTATTAAGAAGGCAAGCCAATTAAACTTAGAAATGCCAAGAAAAAGCAACATAAGGCAACATTACAAGGAAGGAGTTGAGGCCAAGGCACGGGGTGATGCCAGAACTGAGCACAATCACCCCATTTTTGTTCCTGTTGAACTTGGAAGACCTCGCAGAGGGCAAAACATCAAATCAAACCAAAAGGATTTCCAATTAGCACAGATAAATGGTGTGCATGCATCTGTCAATTACAAAATGGCTTTAGACTTAGGAACCTGAGGCTCTCCAGATACTGGTCACCTACCAGAATCGCTTAACTTGTAGAACAGTGGTTCTCAACCTTTTTAATGCTGTGACCCCCCCAACCGGTCATAAGTCGAGGACTTTCCCTGCCCGGGAGTGCCGTGCATGCGTGGTGTTGCCCCCTGCGCCGGCTGGGCCACCAGCCGGCGATCACCGGCTGGGCCACCAGCTGGCCCAGCCCAAGTGAGGTAAGGCACCCGCCGGGCCCCACGCACACCAGCAACCCTCCCTGCGCCCGCCGGCCTCCCACCTCCCACCCCTGGCCCTCTTTTACTTACATTTTTAGTAGTTGCTCAGCAGGGAGGGGTGGAAACTTCTAGACAGCTCGCCTTCGCTGCAGACCACTTGCAGCACCGTTTGCAGACTGGGACTTTTGCCGGGCTCAGCAGGGCAGAGACAGCCTGGACAATTCCTATTGGCTTTTGAAAGCCAATAGAATTAGACTCTATTCAAGAGAGTCTATTCTATTGGCTTTCAAAAGCCAATAGAATAAGAGGGAGTAGCACAGCTAAGGAAAGGGGGGGGAAATGGCAGACTGCGTTGTTTGGCGACCCCCGTGAATTGGTCATTCGACCCCAAATGGGGTAGCGACCCACAGGTTGAGAACCGCTGTTGTAGAATAATCTTAAAGCACTGGTATTGGGTCTGCAGTTGTGTGTGGCCTGCAAAGGCATTTTCGGCAGCCCTCAGTCCTCTTTTCAGAGTTGGATGATGATGAGTTTGATGCATTCACCACTGGCAACTGCCTACAAAGTCCCTGCAGTTTTCTTGGCAAGATTTCAGAAGTAGTTTTCTATTATATACCTAGAACAAAGGAGAAATTTCCTGATGGAACCATAAACCAGTGGAATGGCTTGCATTCGGAAGCTGTGGGTGCTCCATCACTGGAGGATTTTAAAAAGAGACTGGACAGCCATTTTTCTGAAATAATATAGGGTCTCTTGCTTGAGCCGGGGGTTGGACTAGAAGACCCCCCCCCCAAGGTCCCTTCCAACTCTGTTATTCTGCTATTCTGTTATTTATTGCCCCCTTCCTAGAGCTAAGAGAGAGCAACTGGAACAAGTTCACCCAGATGTTTTGTGCCTAAGGCAGGACACGAACACATGATCACTTGGTGCTTTAACTGACACACCAAACTGACTCTCAGCTGATTTTAGTAGGTTAAAGTTAAATTGGATGATTTACAGTTGGTTATGGGGGGATATATTGTTCCACTTACTAAAAATAATGGATGTTTTAAAGTACAGCCTTTACTCTAAATATGCCCATTTTCTGCTATAAAGTGACTATTTTCACAATGAAGAACCAATTTTTATTGGGAACAGTTACCATTATTCTAAATTGACCAGCCCAAAATGAGGAGTTTTGCAGAAAAGATCATTATTCTCTATATTTTCAGCAATTCCACTGGTAATGATGTGTCATTGGGACTCTTTTCTATCCAGCTGACACAATTCAGCCAAACTGAAGGACTGGCCTTTTACTGTCCATCTCAAATATTAAACCCACAGGTCTATTTTATATAAAACACTAAAACTTTGATTGTGGCTTAATATGTTGTGCAAATCCTTACTGCAGTTTATTCAATGAATCATTATTGAAACCGTACTTGAGCAATGTGTGAACCAAATTAAAGATTAGGTAGGGTTTACTTCTAGGAATTTTGAATAGGATTAACAGAGTAAAAGAAACTGAAAATACATTTTGCCCTTTTCCTCTAATATAACATTTTAATGATCACTAATATATTTGAATACAGGCAATCCTCAACTTACGCCCACAACTGAGTCCAAAATTTCTGGTGTTAAGGGAGATATTTGTTAAGTGAGTTTTATCCCATTTTACGACTTTTCCTGCCACAGTTGTTAAGTGACACTGCAGTTAAATAACACTGCAGATAATAACACAGCTGTTAAGTGAATCTGGCTTCCCCATTGACTTTGCTTCTCAAAAGGTCGCAAAACGGGATCACATGAACTCGGGAACACTGCAATCGTCATAACTAGGAGTCAGTTGCCAAGCACCTCAATCTTGATCACATGACCATGGGGATGCTGCAAATGGTTGTAAGTGTGAAAAATGGCTATAAGTCCATTGTTCAGTGCCATTGTAACTTTGAACGTTCAGTAAATGAACTGTTTTAAGTCAAGGACTACTTGTAGAAGCAAATCAGTGGTGGCTTCATAGATCATACGATTTGTTTTAAACAGGGTATGTTCAGTAAGTCATAATAATTAGCTGATGATCACATAGTATGCTAAATTATAAACAACGATTTATAACACTATGGTTTCATACAATGGCTGAATCTATGAAATTTCCTTCACTTTAAAACTTAATTTCCTCACCTTGTCTAAATTATTGCTAAATGCAATTTTTTTTCTATTTGTAGGTTATATTTCTTGAAATTTATCACAATAAAAATTAAAATTGAGGCATTGACAGAATATGTATTTATTGAAAGACAAAAATAACATTAAATCATTTATATATCAACATAAATAAGGTATTTTCATGAAGCACCCATAGTTTTAACAAACAAAGTAATGAGGAGTGACATTGTCTTTCATTTTTTCAAATATCTTCAAGTAGTTTTGAGTTTGCAAATCCCTGAGATGATATTTAGGGACCTTCAGTGGTCCTTGGGCCACATTTTAAGAAACAGTATCTAGAACCACCTAACCTCACCCTCAGTGCACAATTCAACTCATATTTTTGAACTTAAAACAGCAAAGCCGGAAGGACTGGACTAATATACTTGCAACACCTTCTGTAAGGTATATATGGCTGCCTTCTTTCACTTTTATGGCAAGAGATATTTCCTCTGAGAGTTTCACAACAGATACAAATCAAGCAAAATATTTCCTTTAAGGTAAGCAGTATTGTACAATTTAATTGGATATGAACTGAATTATGTTTAATAGATTGAAAAAAATTAAGATTTTATTTTATCTGTTAGCTATAAGAGATTGATTAGTTGATAGATTAGATATATATAGGATAGATTAATGCTTTATTTTAATTAAGAGATATCAGTGGAAGAAGAATTAAATAAAATTTACAATAAAAAACTAAGGTACTAGAATATATTTGGAAGGAATACCCGAACTGATAAGAGTTTGTATTTAAAGTTAATTTGATTATGGTTGTATAATTTTTTTAAGTGTTAGAAACAGGTACAGGTTGATTAAATTTAAACTAGATTGAATTATTTTAAATAAATTATGTTAGTTAAGGGGAAAGAGAGGGAATACTAGAGGTATTGACTGAAGTATGTATAAATGTTTTACTTTTGGATTATTGTTTACCCTAACACCACGGTGTGCTTTGAGCATTTTCTTGTAAAATTAAAAAAAACAATAAAATCTTTGTAAAAAAAAAAAGGTAAGCAATATTATACTCAAAAAGGAAAAAGTGATGAATTACCACAAGGATTCTATCTGCATTGTTTCATAGCCATTTCCAAGTGCTTTCCACTAATAAGGAAAAACTTCCTGATAGTAAGAGCTGTACAATAGGGGATTAAAGCACACATAGAAGCTCTGTGTTCTCCATTTCTGGAGATTTTTTTTAGAAAGAGACAAGACAACCATACCTCATGGATGGTTTAACTGGTCCCTTCCAACTGTATATTTCTGTGATTCTATGATTCTATGCCATGTGCAAATGCTAAGAGATTAAATCAGTTGTTTTTTTAACCTGGCATACTTCAGGTAAAACATTTTTTTCCATTTTCTCTGCAAAATGGAATTCTGAAAGTTGTAGTTCTAGTATAACTGCAATACATCAGGAGGGAGAAAGCAAACTGAATAAAAAATCAGAAATGGTAGGGCTGACCACTCCCCCCCCCACCCTTTCTAAGCCAATTGTTTTGTCAGTCAATTCTTATTTCAGCATTGACAATGGCTTAGGATGCTCACAGGGATTCTCAACCTTGGCAACTTTAAGACTTGTGGACTTCAACTCCCAGCTGGCTGAGGAATTCTGGGAGTTGAAGTCCACAAGTCTTAAAGTTGCCAAGGTTGAGAACCCCTGCTCTATCATACCTGAAGAATTATTTATTTATTTATGGGCTTATATAGCCACCTATCTCACATGATGACTCTAGGAGGCTCACAACAATCCATTAAAAATAGCTAAAAACAAAATTACTCTTACCCCCTCCCCCCAGGCACCAAGACCAATCACCTTTACGAGAGGGTTTATCATCTGACATATCATCTGACATTCAGAGGCCGCAACCCTTGGGGTCCCAAGATTTGTTTTTTTTAAAGAGCAGATTCCGTAGTCTGAAAAAATTTGGGAAACCTATGTTTAAGGGGATGAAGAAACAGGCTGTGTGGTATACATAGCGCTGTCTTCCAAGAACATAATAGCTGTGTGGGGTAAAGATCATCTTGGGAACTACCATTATGTCCCCACCTCCGGTGACTATTGCCTATTTCTTACCTAATTGTAGGGTTGATTTACAAGCAGAAGCAAAAATATATGACATGATATAGGTAAACCTGCCATGCCATGAAGAACTTTTTAATAGTGTTCTTTCTCCAGGAACAACAAGCGATTGTAGTGTTAGACTCTTCATGAACTTGCATGACTGAACTTTAGACAGACAGAGGCAAACATGATTCCCCCCCACCCCTCAGATTAAGGCCACAAAAGTTCTAACGTATACTTAAAGCTGGCCCTTTTTTTTTTCTTTTCTGGAGAAATCTGGGTCTATGCTAGAAAAATGAATTTTTGTAAAAGGGTGGAAAAAGTGGTTAAGTGTCCTTTCAAGATACTTTTTTTTTTATCCTATTTCACCTCCTCCCCAGCTCTAAGCAGCATATCGGAATGCCTCTGACAGCCACCAGTGGAATACAGAACAAACATGCTTAATTGGGTGTCTTTCCTTGTTACTCACATTTCATCCATGGCAAGTCTGGCAAACTGCAAAGCCCACAATGCTGTGATGGGGGCGTAATGTGTGGGCTGAAACTGTAAAAGTTGCTTTCAGTGCAGGGGTTTTAAAAATGCATGTGCAAGATTTTATTTTGCCTTGGTTAACAAGCCTACCAAGGTATGCTGTTGAGTCAAATAGGTACAGCATTGGGACTGGCACCCCTTGATTATCAGCGACCCCCCCCCTCACTCTTGGGGGCTTGGTCACAATCCAGTCAAAACTAGTATCATTATTATATGTCTTGCATGTATATAAGTAACTCAGACTGCCTGTTATCTTGCAGAGTACAAGAAGAGAGATCCCAATCCTCAGCAGATTGCAACTTAAAACCGCTCCCTAAGAAACATGTGAGTTAAAATCTGAGGCGAGGAAAGAAAAACATTGGAGAGAAAAAGGAGTTGAGGCTGATATATGTAATTTTCAAAGGTATGCGCTTAGGCTGAGTTACAGGAGGACAGGAAGATATGGTGGGGAATATATTCCCACTCAGGTCTGAGGACCATTCCTGCCGAATCAAGTTTTCTGTTGTATTGTTGAAGATACCTGTTCTTCTGTAATAATGAAACGTAGCACCTGAGCTTTTAAATAAAATGGAGTGCTGGAGCTATTCTTAAAATAATTTGCTTCCTGAAATGTGATCACGCTGATACCAATAATCATGGTCTTCACAAAAGAATACAATTGCTTCTGAAAGAAATAGTGTTTCCTATATTTATTTAAAGAGTTTTACTGAAATGCAGCTGTAAAATATTATGCAAATCCAACTGCACTAGTAAATCATTGCTTATAGGTAAATATGTTATTTGAACCCAGTCAAGTATGACTTATTTTAGAAAATGTTGCTTAACTCTGGCTTATTGTATGGTATAACCCTAAAAAAATGTGACTTACTCATCCAACTAGGTTGAAAACAAACTATATATTGTGTACACTTGAAAAAAAGAAAAAGAAAAAGCAGAGAGGGGGGCAGCTGTCTAGCTGGACTTATCCAAACCTTGAAGTATAATGGGATAGAAAATAAGATGTCTACTCCTTGTTTTTATAAATCTGCTGCTTATAACTTATAGCTATGTAAAAATAAAATAGTTTGTTATCGCCGGTATGCGTGTGTGGATTTATTAGATTTTAGTATTTGGGGTTTTACTTCCGTAGGCTGTCTGGAGTCACTTTGAGTTGGGCAACCATGTATATTTTGTTAATAAATAAATAATAAATAAAACTTGTCAATACTTTTTCATTATAAGGAATTAAACAAGGCAAATTCACTTCCCATCACTCTAGGAAATGGAAACACATAATGGTATTGTTGGCAGTAACACATTATTTCTTTTGATAGATAAGAACTGCTGAATCAAGATGGAGGGAATACTCCAAGCAGAAAGTACAGTAACCTTAAAAGTTGCTCATCAAAACATAATAGCCATATTTGGTTCAACAGTTACAAGAAATAAAAGCTAGCTTGGAGGCAGGAGTATAAAGATTATACCAAAGTAGAAACTAAGGAGATCCATATGGCAGATGAATTGGCTTTTTTAAAACCTAGATTTATTTATTTTCCTTCAGAATTCCATAGAGATTAGAAAAAGATCTAAAATAGGATCTTTCTTTTTCAAATAAAACATCACGTACACCAGTGCTGCGTTATGTGTACCACCACTGGTGGTGCTTAGGATGGCCCTAGGTAAGATGCAATTCTCTACTCCAAATCTGTGCTCAGGAGAGAGAAGAGAGCAAACAAAGAGCAGTGGAGAAAACAATCTCCAAACCAAGCATTCTGAAGCAGTACCGATCAGAACCAACCAGAATGGCATTTTCCAATATACTTACAGGAAAAGACTCTTGTTATTGACAGGTGCCTATGGGGTGAGGTTTTAAAAGGCAAGACAGCAACAATATTGGAGCCCTCTCTTTTTTATGTGTGTCACACTTTTTGATGGTCCCTTTTTTGGGGGGCTGGCACGAGAAAGAGGTTAGGACTTGAGAATGGCTGGTGATCAGAGAAAGAGAAGTGGTGCCATCTATGAGTTATTGTCCAGATTTGGGTAGCTATCATATTTGAATTGTATGGAGGTTATCATTAGGCTGAGACACAGTTCTTTGCAATATGCAACTCTGTTGTAAACAGATCTTTGATTTTCTTTTAAATTAGAAGCTAGTTGGTGAAATAGAATCACAAACTTTCCCCCCATGAATTAATATCACATCTCTCTTAGTGATGAAATCATTTATTATTCCAAGTTTTAGTTACAGCAGGATTATTAAATTATCACTGCATTTACAAATTGCAATTCATAAATATAATAACATAATGCTAGTTATCATAAAATATATATTTCTTGGAAAAAGGCAAGCTTTTTATTTCTACCCTGGTGGAATTTTTGACAATATTATTGGTGAGACCTAAGAAACAAAAGAGTCAAGAGCCACTGATGCAAATATCTGTTCTCTCACCAAAGGTGGAATGACTCTGAAACGAAGTAGACTGAGAACCCTCTGCTTTATTCCGAAATCATTACTAGTGTAAAATATGAAGGAAAGTGGAATTAACCAGGTGGTGGTTGCAATAGAGCAGTACTGTATAATTTAACCCCCACCCCCCAGTATCACAAATCAGTGCAAGAGTAACAAAGGAAGAGAGTGTCTATGTTTCAGAAGCTTAAAGCAGGAATGCATATATACCCCAAGAAACAGATTCCATCAAAGGATCACTTTACCAAGACAATCTGAACAGAACTTTTACCGAGCTTCATAGAAATGTGCTTAACTTCTTTTGTCATTTAGTAGAAAATGCAACAGAAGTGTAGTAAATCTATGTGGTTTTCTAGATGAAGAGAAGTTCACCAAAGGAAAATATGTAGGTGTAGATAGATAGGATTAAAAGATTTGATAAATTCTATACAGTAAAAGGGCTTGCGTGTCTACAAAGGAAAGAAACTTGCTTCACAAGGTACAAATAGCAAATGTTAATGATAGCCCCTGAGGTGATTTTTTTTCCTTCTGGAATGCAACTCCGGTACTATACCTTGAGATTCTTTATATATTTGCCTTGCTTATGTTAACAAAATGCTGTTGATTTTTTTTTTAAAAAACACCATTATTTTACTTTTTTAAAACTGTGGATTGCCCAAAGTCATGTATATGAATTGGGTAGCCTATGAATTTACTAGATAAATAAATACTCTAAGTGATGGAAGGCTAGGATTTGGATAACTGCAGTTCAAATTTTAATTTGTATTTTGACAGCAACATGAAAGAAAGTGATCCATGCAGCATTTATTTGAATTTCGCCATGAGCCCACTACTAAAAGAAAATTACCTTCAGTTAAACCAAAAAAAAAGTACATTCCTGCTTTTGATCTTCTTGATTTTTATACGCCTGCTCTATTCCCTTTTATACAATCCTCATACTTTCTTTATATTTCCAAAGGCTGCTGGGGTATATTTTGGATGAAGAGTTGGTTAGATGCAAAGATGCACTATGGACAAGACTGGAGCCAAATGTAGACTTCCCATATTTGAGCCCTCCCCCCAAATAAGTCTTTAAAAATGGTCTTTTTCCTTCTTTTGAAGATACAGATCAACAACGTATGATTTAAATACTGTGGGGAATAAGGTTCATGGCAAACTATATAGGTGGAGAATGCAACTATGCAACAGGTCTATCTTTTAATTCCCTCCACAGTATCAAAGAAAATTGGGAATAGAAGTCTCAATATGACAAATGTAAAAGAAGAATGACCACGAGCAGCTGACACACTCTAATTTCAGCCTGGGAGATCTGGGTTGACTTTTTGCCACACACGTATACCTAAGATTCATGGGACAGCAGGATTTAAGCCCTATTAATAAGAGCAAATAAAACAGGAATGACAAAGCCACAGCTACTCAGGCAACCCATAAATCACTTGTGAACAAAACCTGTGTTTTGTTCAGGTAACTTCTTTTGATTGTGCTTCTGATCCAGAGTGCTGGAGAAAGCAATCACTGGTCTGATTCCATTGGGAACATCTTGCTTTCCCAACCAAAAGGGAAAGGTATTTTCAGAATAATTCAGCACAGATATATGGTAAACTTTGCACAAAAGCTCAGGCCTTAAATAAAACGGTTAATTTCAAAAGGCACCAGCAAGCTCACAAGAATATAACAGAATAGAACAGAACAGAATAGGAGCCGGAAGGGACCTTGGAGGTCTTCTAGTCCAGCCCCCTGCTCAAGCAGGAGAACCTAAATTTGGATTCTTTCCAATTGCAGCACAGACATTGAATTAAAAAGTTTCTATATTAGTCAAGTGGCAATTTATTGAAGGCTTGTGCATTCTGAGAAATTGAGTAAAACTATAAGGAAAGAACAGAACAAATAGAGGTAATGCTCCCCTATCTAATTGAAAAATAGACGTGTTTGTTTTTTCTGGAAGGCAGCTGCAGCACTATAATTGAGAGATCTGAGTGTTCCCTTTGTACAACCGCACACAGTACAGCAATGATGTTGCAGCACAACATGAGTTTCTGAGTTCGATCAAGCACGAAGGGTCCACCTATTCCCCAGCTCTCCCTCGGGCAGCCAGTGGGGGTTCAGCGCTTCTCCTCCTTTTCTAACCTCCAAATCGTACCACCACCCGGGACACTAACCGATCCTCGAACGATCACGCGGTGTGGAGTTTTCGGTTTGAAAATCTCCGAATAAGTTGGCGGTGGGAAATTTGCCACGACAGAACGGCTTCACTTTTGACAGGACACGGCGGCTGCGATGTTTCCGGAGGGCGGGAGGAGAGGAGGCAGAACTGCAGGACTTCGGTAACTGACGCCTCGACCTGGAGGGCAGAGGCGGGTTACCTGACTTTTGGGGAAGGAAGCGTCGGGATTCGGATAGGGAAAGAGCACGGCGGCTCAAGACTTCCCCGCCCGCCCCCCCCCCACGAAGAAAAGGATGGGAAGAAGCCGGTACCTGTTTTGCCCACGGCGCCCTGTCCCAGCACCACCAGCCTGAGAGTCCGTGCGGGGGTCAAGCTGACGGCTCTGCGCAGCGGCCGCGGGAAACTCATGGCCAGGCCGGCGCTGGACGGCTCGCAGGACGCGTGAGGGGATACCGCTGCTCGCTGCCACCGGGAACCCCATCCACCGCCCGGGCTCCGGAGCTCAAGCCACTCGGCACTGGGGCGTCGACGGCTGTGTGAGGAGAGGGCGTGGAGCTCCGCCCAGGAGGGGCTGAGCAGCGCCGTCAGCTCCTCCTGGGATCGCGTAACCCAGTTCTGGGGCCGCCGACCCCGCCCCTCGCACGCGAGAGAGGCGAAGGCGCGCAGAAAAGCGGGGGAGGGGGAGAACCTCGGCGGTCGGACGAGCCCCGCTGCAGCGCCCTCAAACTAGCCCTCCAACTCATTGGCCACGGCAAGCAGGAGGGAAGCTGGCACTGGCTGCGCCCTCCTCAGTCGCCGCTTCTGGGCTCTGGGCATTAGATTAGTGGGGGCGCGTGACCTCCGCACAAAGTGTGTGTGTGTGTGTGTGTGTGTGTGTGTGTGTAGGGGTGGGGGGGTTACTGCCGCTGTTGCCCCGCGTGGCTCCGAGGCGCTCCCGGAAACGCTCGGTTCGAGCGCCTGTGGAGATTCTCAGTCATCCAAGTCCTAATTGTCTCAACGGTGCCTTATTTCAAAAGGCAACTGGACTGGGGTTGTTGTTGTTTTTTTCCCTTGAGGAAGACATTTCCCTTCTCATCCAAGAAGCCTCATCGGTTCTGGCCCGATGGATGAGAAGCAAAACATCTTCCTCACAAGGGGGAAAAAAAAGAAAACCCAGTCCAGTTGCCTTTTGAAAAAGCACCTTTGAAAAAGCTGGATTCGAGTGCATCCAAGAACTGGTCGAAACGCACCCTCTGGTCTTCCAGGGTCCGAGACAACAGGAATTGCAGCCACAACTACAGAGCTTGTACTGCAATTGCACTTCTCTGAAGGGTGGCAGGTCAGGCAGGGGAGATGCGTTACTTCGTCCTTTCTCCTATATTATCCAATTTAAATGAAGGATTGGGAGTACGTACCGTGCTTTTACGGTTGGTTTAGCCATGATTTATTAAATAAACCACAGTTGGGGTGTATAAGACGCTAGCTCATCGTTTAACGTTATGGTATCTGCTTGCCAGATCGCCCACAGTTGGTTGTTTTTGCTACGGTTGCTAATAACTGCAGTTAATGACATACATCTTCTCCAGAAGACTAAATTGTTAACAGAATGTTCATCGAAGGCAACAATCTTGTGCAGGGGTTCTCAACCTTGGCAACTTTAAGACTTGTGGACTTCAACTCCCAGAATTCCTCAGCCAAGGTTGCCAAGGTTGAGAACCCCTGATCTTGTGGCACCTGAACATACCGGTATTATGCTGTGAGCATTTATATTGTTTAAGTCTTCATATTGTTTGCCCAGGCAGCTGGGCAAAAATCAAGGGAGCAAGCCAGCACAGTTTTCAATAAATAAGCTGGGAGAGATAAATACAGAATCTTGGAAAGTGTATCTCTTTGAATACTTTGAAAAGCTTCTTCCCAGACTTTACTCCACCTGTACCAACTTGCTGTTTATGAAATAAACTGCGAAGTGATTTGCCCACTCTCCATTTCCAACCATTGTGTTTCCATCCTTGCTCAGCCTTCTGAAAATTTCTTATACATATTGAATATCAGAGCCTTTAACTTATAAATATATGTACACATATACTATTGCAACAACTCGTGCTTAACCCTTGATAATTGTATTAGTATGATTTTCTGTGCAATGGTGGATTACCATTTTTTTCTGGGATTTTTACAATTTCCCAGTCCAGCATCCAACTTTGGAATTGTTTGATAATCGGTCATTCAGTTACTAATCAAGTCCAACCCTGCTTAGCCGAATTCAAGATCAGCCAGTAGTTACTAGGAACAGTTAGCTACTGTGACATACAAAACAGTTGCATATTTATAGGTGAAGGAGCACCGATGTAGAGAGCGTGGGCAGATAAAATCTGGGAAATTACATTTTTCTATGTCTTTAACAGCATATTTATCAGGTGCAACTTCTGGTACACAAATACAGGGATGGATAAGATTCTTTAAAGGTTAAATTTCTATCCATCATTGACCAAAGCTAAAGGAAAAAAAATAGACAACCTTATCTGGTTTTGTGCTTCAACCGAATTGCCTTTATTGTAATATAAAATATTCATTTGACTAAAATCTCAGATAACTTAAAAGGCATTTTGTGTGTTTCAACTAAGTAGTCTGAAACAAAAAAAAGTTCTGCTTCTTGCTGGATGATGAATTTATCATTGAATGAATGCTTTCCTTGTCATTCCAATAGTGCTGGTTCTTGCTTCCAACTATGCAAGAAATCCTTCCTTCCTTTGCATGGGACCCAGATGCTCTAAAAGATGGAAATTCACTGAACAGTAAGCAAATTGCTATGCAGTGGAAAATGTAAACTATGAGAGGAAATGCCAGGCTATTTCCCAAGGGTGTTTAAAGAAATGGCCCATCGAGAAACTCCATATTATTCAGTGGGACCACAAGCATTTTCCAACTGAAGACTGAATAGACAATTGTGGAGGAACTAATAGGACTGATTTGGACTGTTCTCCTTGCCTCAAGATAGGAGAGATTCAAGTTTCTTTCATACCTCTTTAGAAAGAGTACAATGTGATAACTGCCAATTCAAAAGATTGTGCTAGCAAATAACCAATGAGTAGCCCAGTTAATTTCAGGACGGGCTTGAAACTGTACTACTGCCAAGACACTAAGCCAGTCATACAGAGTTAAACGCAGCCCACCAACATCTCTTATGTAGTGCCTACAGTACTTTTGCAAAAAGGATGAGATTGAAATTTTCAGTCTTCTTCTCTTTCTCCTTTTTTGGGGTTGGGGAGAAATGGGGGGGTGGGTTAAGAGACAAAATACATCCCTTAAATTTGTCAGGTTTTAAAGCCTTCTTTTGATATTTTTTGAACATTTCCCCATAAAATGGATGGTTTCTCCTCTGTTTTGGGAATGCAGTTTTCAGCATGCTGCACAAATCTTGGTTTGACTCACAAATTGATAGAAGGTGTATATTCCTGTGCTAGGCTAGTGAAAATTAATTAGAGTTTCAGAGTATCTCACCAAATTGTTGATGGTTTTTAATTATAAAACTTACAGTAGGTGGCATAACTTAGCTGATCTTGGATGATTTTGAAAAAGCTAGCTAGATTGGACAAGCTTAGTAATGATGGGAGAACCACCAGAAAAATAGTGTAAGTTAATGGGAATTTAAGAAAAAAATCCAGAAGAAGGAAGAAAGGGGATGTGGTGGGGGGGTGCTGCCGAGCAACACCCATAGTTATTTAAAGTATTGTATATATGTATTTAAAAGAATGTATACTGTTTTTTTTGTTTAGTGTGGGAGAAAGTTGAAAAAGAATGTATTAAGTTGAGTTGTATTTAATTTGGTTTTTTCTTTTTGTTGTTTAAAATTATAAAATCAATAAAATATTTTTAAAAAAAAGAAAAGAAAAAAATCCAGAAAAAAGCCATGGAAAATAATTTTTGTACTGTTGCCATCTCTGATTTCTGGTATTCCAGCTTTTATCAGATAACTACTCTGCTTATTCATGGATTTTTGTTTGGGTGGATCCATGCACATGCGGATCACCAATCTGCGGTGACAAATCTTCCCCTTATTATTTCTTTCTGTGCAGAATAGCTGTCTTTTGATCAACTGCACTTCTGCCTTTTGCCTGCAAACCTCTTAAAAGTCACTGGTTGTAAAAAGGCCTTGCAGCTTTCATAACAGGAAGGAGAAGCTTTTATCCCGCAAAACCATTTTTTGTCATAGAACGCACCAGAACAGTGTTCTGACACCTTTTTTTTTGCCTTAAAGACAATAAATTAAATTTATGTTAAGAACTGAATATATAGTTTTTTTAATAAAAAAATAACAAGATGTGAGTTCCGACACCTTTTTTCTTACAAAAATAGCACTGCACAAAACTAATGGGGCTTCATCCCCTGATAAAAAGCAGGATTCACTGCTAAACAAAAAAGTGCCTGGACAAATTTGGGTCCAGGTTTCCTGCCTACTAGATCCTGTCATCCAGCTAAAATAACTAGAGACCTAAATACAAAGCTCAGTTTCTTAGACACTTTGGGACAAATTATACGGACTGGGAGTATGCTGCAGTGAAGGAATGACCAAGAGACGAACACTGTATTATAGCAAATATTCTAATTTCACAAACTGAAAACTCAGTTCTTTTTCATGTCAAGGCCGGAATTCTCTAACATGTTTTGATTCTGTTTCAGGAGGAAGGCAGAAAGCATATGTTCATTTTTAATTGCATTTTTTCCTGCCATTCTTAAATTAATTGAGAGGAATGCCAATCTGTTCTAATAACCTTAATTTATGTGCTGATCATGTATTGGTAATATAGCATTTTTTTAAAAAAAAATTTCTCTTTCCTTTTTCTGGCAACTTGTTAACAACTCTTCCAAGGGCCCAATGGGCAAAACCAGAAATTAATTTCTAATGAGAAAGATGACAGATGCCATCTTATCCAAAATCTGTGTGAAAAGATAACAGTATGATAAACTAAAAACAGGTTGCATTATGTCTACTGGTGAATTCTGTTTTCACTTATTCAGAGGTCACTACTGTTGGGGTCATCAAAATATTTACGTGTTTGGGATTGCGGCTTATGATGTTCCATCAAAATGCATTGTAAATTGGCTGCTTTTAAAAGAAAGTATTACTGACAATCTCATCCACCTTGGTTGAAAATTACTGTAAGGATCCATTTATTTTTATATCACTAGCATATGAATCCAAGCCACATTTCCTAATACTTTTTTCTCCCTCAGATGATCTGCACTGTGGGTGCAACCTAATAGCTGTTATTATGGTTTGTTACACAGTCAGCTAGATATTCAGATTGGATTTGGCATTTTTATCCACCTTCTTCAGGACCTGAGGTAGGCAGGTGTTGATGTTTTGTGGTGTTAGAGGCATGTAAGCTGTTCCAAGTAAAGCTGCCTTTTGCAATTGACTGATGGTGAATTTGTCAATGCCAATGGTGTTCAAGTGACTTTCCAGTTGTTTTGGGATGGCATCCAAGGCGCCTATTACAATTTAACAATGTTTATACTATTAATATTGTTATTATTGCCCTGTTCAATAATACGTTCCTCCTGATCAGGAAATCTCAGAATTAGCAAAACATTTCAGGTACCCTCCTACCATCCCAGCAGTTAGAGCGGAATATGATTTCTTGCAGGCAGTTATAAAGGACACTACCAAAATTAGAATAAACACCCTGGGCTTTATGACTTTTATAAATGAAGCAAGAGTTTCATAATTCTATCTCTGAGGCATTTTCCTCTCCTTCTTTTCTTGCAATATGGTCTTTCCCCTGTAGAACCTGACTCTAACTATATAACATAGACTGTTTACACAGCAGCACTTAGTGGCGAGATCAAACTTGCTTTAACAACTATTCTTTCCATGCATGTCGCCTGCTATTTTCTGCAGCTGTTCTATAGAGGGTTTAGTCAACAGCAAGTCCAAGTTTTGTTGCCCATAACAGGCTGAAAGACAACTCTCAAAACCCATATGCGGTGCCCTTCATCTTCCATTCAGCTGTGAACGTGTCACATTCATACATACAAATGGACCAGTCACCCAAGATTGGAATCAGACTTATTTGTGCTTTACTCCCATTTCAAACATTAATTGTACCTAGGTAAATCATGCCTAACATAAAAAGGTTGACTTCAATAGCCTCCTAATTATGCCTTCAGATTTCCAGGCACAATGGCTGAAAATCAGTGGTAGGTTTTTTCCCAATCATTTTAAAGTAAGAAACACAGAAAAAATATGGTGTATTCTAAATAGTTTTTTTTAAAGGAGCACTTCCCTGCTCAAATAATCTGGTAAAAAAACCTTTTCAGAAAATCCTGGTCCCATTTATAAATGTAGTTAAGTTGGAAAGGTCATCAATCACCAACCTATTGCAGCCCTCATCTCCCCAATAATTATGAACCCTGAACGCTAAAATTGCTCACCTCTGGACTATGCCATGGCCACAGCATACTTGCTTAAATAAAAAATGGATATATCCTGAGAACCCAAAAGAGGCTGCCTGTCTGCTTTATGTTTCCAGTCCTGCCACCATGCAATGAACTTCTGTTGGCAGATTGGTGAAAATGTTACTTTGCAGTAACAGGCATGTAAGGATCACCTGAGTTCCCGAGATGCAGGATGCAAGAGAATCAGCCATTAGGAGAAACAATGGTTCTCAGCTTGCCTTTTAGGTCTTTTCTCCGGAAGCATCAGCAATTCTACCATAATGCAGGGAGGGGGATGCTAGGCTTCTCCCTAGGGCAGGGATAGGGAACCTTGGTTCATTTATGACTTGTGGACTTCAATACCCAGAATTCCTGAACCAGCCATGCTGACTCAGGAATTCTGGGAGTTGAAGTCCACAAGTCATAAAACAGCCAAGGTTCCCTACCCCTGCCCTAGGGCAAATAGACACACTTGTAGAAAGCTCAGCAAGTTCATTCCCATTTGAAAAAGAGAGCTGCAAGATCTCTCCATCTAAGTACATTGTGTTAACTGTTCAACCTCTTCCTCCCCTTCCCCCGTGACTGAACAGAATCTAACCCTCTGAATAGTTGGAACATCAAGACCATATATGATTGCAGTTGCTGCTTATTTGGGGTGATTTAATTTATTCTTGTTCCACATCTTCAACATGTTGTTTATCACGTAACTTTTGCTAAGGACTTTCTTGTGATGCTTTAAGTCAAGCTAAAACAAAACCTGCTATCAATGTTCAGTCTTGTTTTACTGCTAGATAAGCTTTTTTTTTTGTCAAGCCATTTGATAAACAACTAGCATGGCAAGATATTCTTACAGGTGGCATTTCTAACACACCTTCTTTTTAATTGCATCATTGGTTTATCCTGGTTTTCTGCCCCTCCTTAAATCAAGTATTAAACTTGAAAAAAAAGCAAATTAGTACTGTAATATTTGATAATGAAAACTCAGTTGAACTAATAGTGCCATGTTTAACTTACGTTACAGAATTCAATTTGTTAAACAAACCATAATTATTTGGGTTTATACATATTAAACCATAACATCGTAATGGCTGCACTCACACAGTGTAATTAATATATTGAAACAAGCCACAATATGGTTTGGAATATCCTGGGTGCTTGGTCACAAAGTAATATTTTAACTGTCCCCCGTTCTACCATTTTGTTGTTTATGAAATTTTATATAAAGTATTAATAAACATGCATTTACTTCTGGGCCCATCTTTTCTCCATTTGCAACAGTTTGATGTCCCTGAGCAGAACCCAACATTTTTGGAAGGGACCTTGCTTGTCCCATGAATTTATTAACCCTCCATATTACAATGTTCAGTATATATACAGTAATGTATTTTGTTCATTTTCAGCGCTTGAGAAACAGCCAGAATTCCACACCCAGTTTAGCTGCAGGGGTACTGGAGGTAATTAAGGTGTTTTTGTTATTTTTTTTAAATGTTAAGTATTTTTGCTTAAATTCTGACAGTTCCCTGCCCTTCCAACCCCTGGGCTGTATTTTAAATCATTATTATAAGTAAGGATTACCCCAACAACTACAAAGTCATTTTCAATTCCCTTGTAGTTTATATATTTCTGAGCTGATGGAACTTCTTGCCTTTTTATCATTGGGAATAAATGAAGTAGCTGTTTATTCCAGTAGAGTGGTTTGGATGAGTGCATGTTATATGAAACTTGCACACAGTTAATAATGTCATTTTAGTTCTCGACTTTGGAAGAAAAAATATTCAGAACTGCTGACATTTTTCTTCCATGTCCAGATTTATTGTCACTCACTTCATAACCTCAAGACTAGAGGTCACACAAAGCTCCCTCTGATGAATGTTTGGAGTATACTGGCATGTTTCTTGACTATGAATGGATAATTGGAAGTACAACTAGCACTCTGGGTTTGAAACTGATTTTGCCATACAGTACTGTTGTGCTTTCCACTGCTCTATACCTTAGAGAGAGCACAGGCTTTGTGCACAGAATTGGTCATCTCTAACGCTCATTTGAAATGTTAAGGAAACACTGAAGAACAGGATGAGCACTGAGATATACCTGGTTAGTACACTGCATAATATAACAACAATAAAGTTGGAAGGGACCTTGGAGGTCATCAAGTCCAACCCCCTGTTCAGGCAGGAAACCCTATACCATTTCAGACAAATGGCTGTCCAGTTTCTTCTTAAAAACTTCCAGTGTTGGAGCATTCACCACTTCTGGAGGCAGGTTGTTCCACTGATTAATTGTTCTGTCAGGAAGTTTCTCCTTAGTTCTACCGGTAGGTTGCTTCTCTCTTTGGTTAGTTTCCACCCATTGCTTCTTGTCCTGCCTTTGGGCGCTTTGGAGAATAGCTTGACTCCCTCTTCTTTGTGGCAGCCCCTGAGATATTGGAACACTGCTACCATGTCACCCCTAGTCCTTTTCATTAAACTAGACATACCCAATTCCAGCAACTGTTCCTTATGTGTTTTAGCCTCCAGTCCCCTAATCATCTTTGTTACTCTTCTCTCTACTCTTTCTAGAGTCTGAACATCTTTTTTACATCATGGTGACCAAAACTGGATGCAGTATTCCAAGTGTGGCCTTACCAAGGCATTGTAAAGTGGTATTAACACTTCACGTGATCTTGATTCTATCCCTGTTAATGCAGCCTAGCACTGTGTTGGCTTTTTTGGCAGTTGCAGCGCACTGCTGGCTCATATTTAAATGATTGTCCACTAGGACTTTGAGATCCCTCTCACAGTTACTACTATTGAGCAAGGTACCCCCTATACTATACCTGTACATTTGGTTTTTCTTGCCTAAATGTAGAACCTTTTAAGGCAGCTTCTTACCTTGGAAGGAAAGATCCTATAGTGGTTTAGAGGAGATAGTAGTATATTAATAGAGCATTTGCAAAACATTCAGATATAAAAAGCTCCAGGTCCAGGATGGACTTATACAGAAGCTTTATTTTCCCAATAATATTTTGGTTTATCCTAATCAGTTTTAGATTTTTTGATACGTTATATGGCTGAAATTATTGAAAGGCTGGTTCAGAATAGTTACAGGAAAAAGTTATGGTGTAAAATTGGGATAGAATCTGATAGAAAGATGAATGGGAAAAAGTTAGCAAGAGTGTCCTGGATAACATTGTCCTGGTTCCATAGTTAGGAACTGTTTTGATAACCCGGTACATGACTACATTTTTATTCAATTTAGTAAATTGAATATCAATTAGCATAAGAAACAGAAATGTTTTGTAGAGTTCAGGAAAATAAACAAAAAGGACATCTGTTCCAAAAGACTAAAATCCTGAAGTTGGAAAATGTATTCTGAAACCAGGGAACCAGAACTGGCAACAGGCATCTCTACAATTGTTAAAACTGTGTTATCATACTGATGAGGCACCAACCTAACCACTCCAATCTGCTACCCCACACAATTGTAGGGTACTTTTCATTTCAGCAGATGAAAAGAGAAAGGGCTTTTGAACTTTAAGAGCTGTGCTAGTGCAGTTGTTAGAATGCAGTATTGCAGGATAATTCTGCCTACTGCCAGGAGTTCGATCCACACGAGTCAAGGTTGACTCATCCTTCCATCATTTTGAGGTTGGTAATATGAGAAGCCAGAATGTTGGGGGCAATATGCTGACATTTGTAAACCCCTTAGAGAATGCTGTGAAGCACTATGGAACGGTGTATATAGGTCTAAGAGCTATTGCTGTTGAGTTAGGAGCTTAGGGCCAATGAGTCACTCCAAAATCTAGTTGATGTCACTGCCTATTTCAGGATGGAAGATTTGATGGGTGCTGTATTTAAGGAAAGTGAAGTTCTAGGAACAAACTGTCACCACATAATTTAATGATACACAGAAATAATAAATACCTTATTAATGCTATTATCCATTATTGTGGACCTGTGTTGCCCATAAATCTTATAATTATTCTCAGAAAGCAGTTGTCCCTAATTTGAGCTATGATTATCTTAAGCTCCTGAGCAACCAGATATTTTCTTCACAAAAGCCTGTGTGGCAGAATAATTTTTAATTAACCCTTGCTTGCATTCATATCGATTTTAATTACCTAAAGATTTTAGTGGTGCTTTGGGTCACTGAGAAATTTATGAGATTAAATTGTATGTGATTCTTAAAAGTGCATATATTCACATACATATAATTTGTACATTTTTACTGTATACAGGGTTTTGATAGCAAAAGCAAAAGAATCTAACACAAAAGAACATTCAATAAAAAGGAACGGAAACCATAATTTATCTAAAAATGTATATTCAAATTTGACCAATAGTTAAATAACAAAAGACAAAATCAATTCATCTTGATCCAACTGAGTCAAATATTGATGACTCCTTGGCAAATTCTTAGAAAAATCCAAGGGAGCCCAAGCATTTTCATCAGTCTTGCTATCTGCCAGATTTCCTTTTCATTGTCCTTTCCTCAACACATAACTTGAAATTCAGATGCACAATGATGTAAATAATATGGAAGATGATTTGCAGCTCGCTCTCTCTAGCGTCATCTTTCTGCATCCTTTAATACATATCCAAAGAATATTATAAAGTTTTGTTGCTGAGTAGAAATAAGTACATTTCCAAACATCAGAACAATGAAATAGGCACTTTGTATGCTCAGAAATCTTAACAAAAAAACAGCTGCGTTTACACGATACAATGGCATCCATAGAGAAGAGGGGAAGGGATATCCTTGCATATATCATTGTATCATTTCTCCCATTGTGGCTTCTTATGGACACCTATGCATGAAAAACTAAGAATTAATTATGATGAAAGGACTCAGCCAACTGAATGTAACCCTGACAACATATAAAATCTTGGCTGACTTGGGGTTTAATAATCTTCCACTTTTAAAATATTATTTCAATAACCTTTGTGCTAGTCAATATTTCCTGCTCAACTTTTTTCAGTTAAATTGTAAACAACACTGAAAAATCCTGGAACGACCGGATTTCCACAAAGGACCATAGGTAAAGATAATTTACAAGAAATAATGATTGTGTCCTGTGGTTAAATTATATCTTATTTGTTTCCCAAATACAACTAGCGGGGGGGGGAGGGGGACAAGAAGCAGCAGAGATTAAATAGTTCCACTCAACAGCTGCCTATCTCTGTGTCTAGAACCAGAAAGCAAGATTAACTTTCAGATTAACCCTTCCATTTAAGTCCAGATAAAGTAAGGATTAATGTAAACAAGATCAATCTGAGTAAATCTTTTACTTACTTACCTTTTACGAACCTTGATTCCAACTATAAATAAATTATTCCATGGTAACCATTATTTGGTCTACAGTCCAGGTTCAGATGATGTGGACCTAATGAGAATTTAATTTGGGGTGCCATGTGAATATAGTCATCTTGATGCTGTATTATCCTCATGTGCTCGGTAGTACAATTTATTAAGTTTGTGGAAGTGTAGTAAAGATGGGACATGGAGAAAAAATAAGATGGTAGATAAGAGGGCTAGCACAGAACTATTAAAAGCCTGGTTCATAGTAGTTCAAGAAGCCCTCCTTCTTTTGTACTAATTTGTAAACTAAATAGCCTTATTAAAAGAAATTCACAGAAAAGTCAGTCTTAGTGATTTAAACATGTTTCCTAGTAAGTGTGCAAAGCCTTAAAGTAATCTAAGCCTTCTACTAATAACATAGGGATACTGATTTATGTGATTATTTTTCTTAGTTAAAATGAATGCACAAATATCTTTATACAACCCTGAAATCTCTTAATTTGGGATAGATTTGGGGCAACTGGATGGAGGTGAGCATTTACTGGCTGGATGCCCTTCCTGATGCCATGTAGAGTTTGCAGCAGATATTTTGTTCTTTGCACCCTAAGAGAGAAACATCTTCGGCTACCTAAGATTCAACTCTCAACTTTCTGAGTGGGAGGCGAGTGTCTTTACTCCTTGGCTACCATGCTACTCGTATGAACACTGCATGAATATTAATATTCATATCAATTATTACCAATATTATGAGATTAGGAATGGATTGTCCTTTTTTTAAGCTATTATGGTGGCTCTTGTTAAAAGTTAAAAACTTTTTCTGTCTTACAACTAAGCATCAATTATTGATCCAGCTAGTATATGATATGATGATAAATTGTTGCAGTATTTTTTTCCATCATTGTTAATCAGGATTGCAACTCTATGTGCAACTCCCCACCTGCAACTCAGTGACTGCTATTTGCAGGCTGTCAGAATCCAGATTATTAAAATGTATTTTTGTTTTCAGTTAGAATGGACCCATAATATCGTAGAAAAATAAACTAAAAATAAATCAAGCCATACAAAGATATTCCCCAAAACTATTGTTGGAATAAATAGAGCATATTTATCACTGCGGTGTGAGCATATTTATCATTGCGGTGTCAAGCCTCAAATGTTTGTCAAAGTAGTGTTTGCAACATGGTAATACTCATTTCAGAGATTTCCAAAGGCAGAAGGTACAAATCCAATTCTACTTTTCTCCAGTTGCTCTAGGAGTGAAACAGATTCACATAGATATTTTCCAGAGTTCTGGGGCTATGATTCTCTTTGCATATGTATAACTCTTTCTATGTCTCTGAGGAATATTTATTTATTCAATTTCTATAGCATCTGTTATAGCAATGTTAACATCTAAAAGGCACCAGTGACAGCTGTTTCTGTATCTTTGATTGGCAACATAATGTGCAAACCAACTTCAATGAGCAGGCTGCATAATAAGAGAATATGAACATTTTGCCTGCAATTTAAATTAGCGATGATCCATTGATAAACCAACCATTTCCTGATGCTGCAGTCTTTGAGCAATAGGTATGAATATTTACTATGAACCAGACCTAAAATCTAAGTCAAGAGGTTCACATATTTAAAAAAAACCCCATGAATTGCTTTATTAATTATATAAATTCAATGAATATAAATATTTTAAAAGAAAAAAAAAAGGCCACGGACACAGGCTGAACCTTTAAAAAATCCATGGCACTTGTTTAAGTGAAAAATTAACAAGCTTTAGCAACATGATTTTCGTAATCTATTCTTTCCCTAATGACAGTGTCCCTATTGATATCACTGAAAAAAATAAACCAAATACATGACTTCACAACTAACAACAACAAAAGCTCTTTCTCGGTTTTTCTGTGTAAACTTCATAAGTTCCCAGAGGTATCGGCACCACAATTTGAGCATTTAAATTGTCCCAGATACACTATGGATACAGTAGTGCAGTTTAATGGGAACAAACCAGTTCTAATAAATACTCTAAGAGCTGTAGAATTATTTTATTAAACATGAAAACTACACTTCTGAACATTGTAAAAGCACTTCTGGCAGCCAAATTTTTTTTAATGCCCCTCAGTCACATGGCTGCATTTCAAGTGCTTAGCAACTGGTTCACATTTACAACTGGTTGCAGCATTCTGCAGTCATGTGATCATAATTTGCAAATTTCCCCCCCAGTTTCCAGCTAAAAACGTCTGTTTGGGAAAATGGGTTAATACATTTCAGTTAGCAATCAGTGAAAAGCCAGTTGTAAAATCAGGTTTGGTCATGTGGGTGCCTTGACTTACAATTGGTGGGCCTTATGATTGAAATCCCAGTCCCAATTATGCTTGTGAGTCAAGGACTACCTGTAGAAAGTCAGTTTAAGGAGAACATAGTACATATCTAAATCCAAAATTAATATATATTTAGTATCATTGACTTGCAAAGGAGCTTATAATGATGCTATGATAAGTGAACAATGAATTATTATACATATATTCACCATTTGCTTTTTAGTGTTGCTCAGCTCCAATTTACCGATAGGTACCATTGCTGGAATCTTTATCAGAGCTTCCACATTCTAGAGGCATCTATGGGAAGCTTGTCTCCAAGTATATCCAAATACTACTGTATTCACATGTACTGTAATGGTGAGTCATCCTGCAGTTTACTTATTCTTTGTTTGAGTGACATATAAACCCGTTCCAAGAAATACTCCATGATATTTGGCCAAAACTTTCAATTTGAAATCATAGTTAAATCAGTTTATGAATCCTGGCACATATTAACCATCACAAAGCTGTATCCAAATCCATAATCTTACCTTATTTTGGGTTTGTTATACTCTGCTCATTTCTCCTGAGTATTGACACAAGAAATGGAGAAAACAAAGTAGCAATTGGCCCTGAGTACTTTCTTCCTCTTCTAAACCGTGGTCAGAATATGTCCTGGTTTACAGAATGGGACAACTCACTACGGCCAACTCACAGTAGCCAACTCACCATGGCCAATTCTTCACAGGACAATTCAATTCAATTCAAATACAAAAGTTAAATTAATTTCAATGGAACAGTGGCCAATAATAATAAAATAAAGTCAATCCTGAAATATAAGACTTACAATAAATCTGACAAAAACATGATCAACAATAATAAAAGTAACTGAATGAAATGATTAATACAGGGTTGAATTGTACTGCGGTGAGTTATTCCACAGCAAATTGGCCTTGGCGAGTTGTCCTAGACCAGTGATGGCGAACCTTTTAGAGACTGAGTGCCCCAAAACCACCCCTGCTCTGCCTGCCCTGCGCTTGCCCTTTCCCCGTCCCTGCCCCTCCCTGCCCGCAGGGCTACCCACTGCCTCCACAGCCCACCACAGCACCATGGCAGCCACGCCCTCCGCCCACACCCCACATCATCTGCATGTGACGGGGACCAAGGGCGGAGTCTTGTCCCCGCTGCCCAGCTGCCATTTCCTTGGCTGCACTGCTCCGTGTGGACCGTACCTGGGGGTGACTCTCCTCCGGGGG
Organism: Bothrops alternatus; assembly: GCA_034064705.1. Lineage (NCBI taxonomy): Eukaryota > Metazoa > Chordata > Lepidosauria > Squamata > Viperidae > Bothrops > Bothrops alternatus. Next base: position 17,797,223 of record JARGCV010000248.1, read on the forward strand.
GCTGCTGGTGCAGAGGGGGCCGTGGGTGGAGGCGGGGCTGGGGGTACAGCAGGTGTACCCACAGAGAGGTCTCTGAGTGCCACCTCTGGCACATGTGCCATAGGTTTGCCACCACTGTCCTAGACCCCTTAGTTCAGCGGTTCTCAACCTATGGGTCGCGACCCCATTTGGGGTTGAACAAACGTTTCGCGGGGGTCGCCGGACACCGCGGTCCGCCATTTTGGTTTTTTTTAAAAAAAATTTTGATTTTTTTTTCGTTGCGGCGCGCTGCGCATGCGCAGTTCGGCCCGTCGTGGTCCGCCATTTTGGTTTTTTGTTTGTTTGTTTTTTATTTTTTTTGTTACGCGCCGTGCATGCGCGGATCGGCCCGTCGCAGTCCGCCATTTTGTTTTTTTATTTTTTTGGTGTTTTTTTCATCGCGCGCGCGCCGCGCATGCGAAGTTCGGGCTGTCACGCACGCACCGTGCATGCGCGGATCGGCCCGTCGCGGTCCGCCATTTTTTAATTTTTTTTGTTGCGCGCACACCGCGCATGCACGGATCTGCCCGTTGCGCGCGCGCCCGGTTCAGGGTCACGGCGCGCATGAGCGGCGCAAGTGGGGTCTCAACCTGAAAAAGGCTGGGGGGGGGTTAGGTGGATGCTGAAGCGGCGCGGCTAGGTCAGGGATTCAAATTCCTGCGTTTGAGTCGGCCTGGGCTGGTCAGCTGATTGGCGTGGCGACCCCACTAAGACCACGTGGTCCACGATGGCGGCCGCCTGTTCGGGCGGCCCCCGTAGCCCCCGGGAAGGCCGGCAAGCGTTGGGTCCGCGGGCTCGCTGCTCCCGGGAACACCCACGCTCGCCTCTCTCTCCTTCTCCCGGCAGCCGCGCCACCGCCCCATCCGATCAGCTGATCGGCACGGTGACCTATCTCGGACCGCGTGATCCAAGATGGCGGCCATCTCCTCGGGCGGCCCCCGCAGCCCCCAGGAAGGCCGGCAAGCGTTGGGTCCACGGGCTCGCTACACCCGGGGACACCCACGCTTGCCTCTCTCTCCCCCTCCCGGTAGCCGCGTCGCCGTTGCCGGCCTTCCCTTTGGTGTGACAGCCAGCTGGGGCGGTGGCTGTTGAAACCGCGGTGGCTAGTTCGGGGGTCTCAAAGGTTCCCATGCTTGCCGCTCCGCCCCGCCCTGCGGCCCGGATCCGTAAATGCCGGACCGAAGCTGCTGCAGCAGCTTGGAATCGGCAGTCTTTTCAAAAGGAGGAACCTCTTCCTGTTCTGCCTTGCCGGCAGCCGAGCCTCTTGGCAGGCTCCGGCTGGCTGTGCTAGACTGGGGGGGGGGAATTGGAATTGAGAGGAAGGGGGGAAGGGGGATTGTAGGTGTGGGGGGGTGAGAGGCCCCTGCCTCAATCCTTGTTTAATTTCCTTCCCCCCCTTCCAATGGGAATGCTAATCGTAGTGATATTCTTATTAGCCGCAAATGCAGTCTTCGTGCAAAATAAGAGAGAACCTTTCTGGCTATGGAACAGCTATTAAAAATTCTCCCTGCAAATTTGGTGCTAGCATTTTCTTATCAGTTTGAAATCTTAAAATGAAAGCATTTTAATTTGGATTATCTTAATTGCACTAATATATTTGATAATCTTGTTTTTATAGCAGATTAATTGTGTTTTTGTTAAATAGTATATAATGCTGATTATACCTATATATTGTCTTGCTTTTTGTTTTTTTAATTTTAATTTTATTTATAGTATTTTAATTTTTAAAAAAGTACGCAAGCAATGAAGATATTTGGTGATGGCAATGATATAATATTTTTTAAAAAATGTTTACTGAGAATAATCAAATGCAATATGAACATTTTCTACTTTTTTAATGCTCCCAAGATCTTGCAACCAATCCATCATGACAGAACAGGGGCAATTTCAATGGAGTTTATCCGGAGAACAGTTTGCGGCTGAACGACAACTGAAAAAAAAAATGAGAAAATTCAATTCAGGACTTCGCTCTTCAAGTGAATTACTTTATAAGTTGCAAAAGAGAGCTAAATGATTCCATGACTGATCACAGAATTTATATCTTAAAGACTGCTTGTTTGTGGTATTGAGAAATGAACCATCACTTTGGAAGAAACTGCTTTGTTAGAATAACATCAAAGTTTGTTAAAATACATTGTTTCACCACGTTAATATGTATAGAATCAACATGCTATTGGAAACGAACTGTCTTGTTTTAAAAAATTTTAAATGCAGTGAAGTCTAAATCAGGTATAATTAAAGGGTACTGTTGCTAAAAATCCAATAAGCTAACAGCAACTATGCAACATTGGCTGATTTCTGATATCTAAGTAGGGTTAAACTTAATTTTTGAATATGAGACTACTAGGAAATTATCTGAAGGACCATCTTTCACAGTTACATCTACTCAACTCACAAGAGTGGAGAGGCAGGGTCCCCTCCATTAAGGGCCTTCTCGGTGTTAGCTCCCTCCCAATGGAACATCATCCCTGCAGAGATAAGATTGGCCTCTACCTTGATACTCTTTTGAAAGGCCATGAAGAGATTGGTTTACCAGCAGGCCCAGGGACCCCAGTGATATGGAGCCCATCAAGTGATCTGATTGTTGTTGCCAGGGGATTGAGTGTTTATTCCAATCTTACTTCTGTAAGCTTTCTGGAGTTATGGTGAATGGGGCAGCCTTATACATTTTCTCAGTGAATACAATAAATCAAAATAAATTACAGCCTCAATGAAAAAAAAGCTGAAAGAGGGCAACAACAAGCTATATTTGCACTATTGCTACAACAACATAGACTCAAATGATATTTTATCTTTTTAAAATGGCAAAAAAGGGAGATACTTATATTATAGATCTTGAAACTCAAATTCATTTTTCCCCTTTATATACATAGTTCCTTCAATTATTACAATTATTTGGTATAGTAGGAGTTTAGATTAAAAATTTTATGTATGTTTTTCATCTTACTTTTTCTCGTCTCATAACTCTTTCTTCGACGGAACTTCACATTAACTCTTGGCCAAGATTCAGTCTTTTCTATAACGGTGGCCTCCACGCGGACTAAGTCCTTTCTTTATAACAAATTGAGAGGTTAAAAAGAGGTTTTAAAAAAAACCCTGCTTACTTCCTAATAAATAGATTTTTCCTCTGAAAAATTAAGCAATGGAAAAAGAAACATTTCTAAAGCAACTGCAATTTATTTATTTACTGCATACCCATTTTCTCAAGAGAACTTTCTCAAGGTAGCTTACAAAACGAACAATAACACAAAGCATATACAGAGATAATATGAAAGAAATAATACCAGAAAACAGCAAACTGCAACCCTTTTCAACAACATTTTGAAATATAAATTTATGGTTTTAGAAGGTTTTAGGATGTAGCGGGGCTGGATGAAAGGCTTTGCAGGAGCCTGCTTGGGGAGAGAGAAGCTCAGATAGCTGCTGCCGGTTTTGTGCACAGCGGGCCTGGATCAGGCAGAAGGAAAGAAAAAGAAGAAAGGGGGTGTGGGGGGGTGTTGTTGTTGCTGTTGTCGGACAGAGACCAGGTGAAGTTGAGGAGGATTTGAGGTTTTAGCTGATCCCTTTCTGTGAAGGAGAGGGAAGGAGAGAGAGAAGGTGGAATTTTACTGCTTTCTTTTGCAGGGAGGATATCCCAAGTGGAGGTAAGAGAGAGAGTGAGGAGAAAGAAAGTTGCTGGGGTTGCTAAATTCAGATTTTTAACAATAAAGGAAAGGGGGGAGGGGGTTTGGTACCTACGAGACCTGAGAATGTGAGCGACGACAGAAGAGAAGAAGAGGCTGGTCGTTACTGCTTTGGAGACCAGCGGCCATCCAAACTTTGATTATTGTTACTTGTGCAAGTTATAGACATTGTGGGGAGTTGCCCTTGAGGGCCGAACTGTTGCTGCAGAACGCTGATTACCTTCGTTTGTGTTCCTATCGCTGCCTGGAGCCGGGGTTTTCCCCACCCCATTTGTTTCCAAATAGTCTCTGTGAAATCATTGACTATTGCTGCTACGCGTTGACTATCAGGCCTAGGGGCTAGTCCTCCTTGTTCCTGAAAGCCCCCCTTTGACAACGAGAGTCTGCCACCTCCTCACTTCGTGTGAGCTTCTGCTAGAAAAAACACTACTAACACCTTGAGAGGACGGAGGGGAGCGGGGCTGGGAGGGCCTGGGCTTTGGTGGCCTCTGAGACGATTTCTCAGAGGAAATTAAAACAAAGTGGACTATTGCTGGCCTATGAAGGAATGTTTCAGAACAAGGAAACATGATTAATTAGATTGTGTTCAGTATACTAAGGCAACAGATAGTTTTAATGAGCTTTTTAAAGCAAAATTCTAAAATGAAGATTCCTTTTATGTTGTTTCCTGTCCAGAAAACTGAAATCATGTGCTTATATCAGTCCATAATGGATTTTGCTTTAAGTGATTCTTTTAACTCAGAGTTTTAACATCAAGAGTTTGAAAGGAACAGAAAAATAAGAAATGAGATTTAATTCTCCTGGTGAGAAGAATTTGTAGCCTTTTACAGACAGTTTGTTTTGATAAGAACTCCCCAGATCCTTGAATACTTAAGTTCTGGTTGCTCCTTCTTTCCCTCTTGGATTCTAACTGCAACTCTCTACTATTTCAACTTGCTTTTTAAAGGATGGTCTAAATACAATGGAGTTGCTACGGCAATTCCCTTCTTTTTTGCACACATCCTTCCTCAGCTGCTTTTGAGTGCTTGGTAGAGTCCTTTCTAAAGCTTTTTGAACTCCTTTTCAGCCCAGTGCACATGACTCTGAAAAGATTCAGCACAATTGAATGACCCCAAAGTATGCCTTACCCCAGGAGAGGCTTTCCCAGCAATGTGAAGTTATCAGCTCCCACCAACAATACCTGAGACAAAAGTAAATAGTGCACCTTAATCATCATATTACAAAATATGTCAGAGCCTTACCAGGGTAATTGTGGAAGAGGCACTTCGGTTTTCTCACCTTGGTAGTTGAATGACCAGGATGAAATCGGGGATTGTCAAATAAATACCATTTGGGACAAAAATTAACACAAAAATTGTATTGTTTTCCCCACGTCTCTGGAACATCCAAGAGAAGACAATGAATGATAGCAGACTTCACTGTTTTCATGCATGGCATGACTTCTTTTAGTGCTGTAATGATAACCACACATTTTGAAAAGAAAGAAGAAAATCCCCCTGTTGGATACCTGTTTGTTTCTGGGGCTGACCGCTCAGAATCAATCTCAAGAAAATAATATAGAGAGTGTCCTGATGAAGCCATGAATATTATGGTCTAGCAGTTAAGGCACAAGGCTAAAAAACAGGAGGCCGTGTCTTCTAGTCCTCCTTTAAATATGAAAACTGGTTGGGTGGTTTTGGGCCAGTTACTTTCAGCCCATTAGGTCAGGCTTGGGAGACAAACTGTTTGGTCATTTCCTCTTATAATTAATGGATCAATACTTGGTTGATTTGAAAAAAAAACTGGACCCTGCACTTGCAGGAAAATACTAGGAAGAAAAAAAAAATCATGTATTTTCCATTCTCCAGATGCACTGAGGCTTGGTGGTTCCAGAATTCCTAGCCATTTGCCATGTTGTCTGAGAATTTTGGGAATTATAATCCCAGCATACTGGAAGAGTGCCAAATTGTGAAATGTTGGTGCAGCCTTTTTGTTCATTTCACTAACAAGCCAGCAAAATTTCATTCTCCCATGTGATAGTTTTTTTGCAAGATTTCCTTCCGTTTCACACCTATTATGTTACTGAGTTAAATGGTGCATAAATATTATTATTATTATTGTTATTGTTATTATTATTATTATTAATTTGACTTCTATGCCGCCCTATTCCGGAGAACTCAGGGCGGCTCACAACATAATAGAAATCAACAATTAAAAATACATATATATAAAACCCCTAATTTAAAAGAAAAAACCAATCATTCAACATACACACAGACATACACTGTCTCTTCAAAATGAAAATTAAAGGAGCAGATTAGAGGAAAAGTTCCTTCCATTGCTAAATTATTCCAAATTGTAACGTTTCATTAGAATACAAGACAACACAGTTCATCTCAGTGGCATATTATTTTATGTGAAACTTCAATTATCCAGGCTGTTTGATTGTTAAGTGGATTAGTCTGAGCACTGAACCATGCATCAGAATTATGTTTACAAATCACAGCACATATATATGGCAATGTATAATTAAAACATGTCTGGATAGAAGCAGAATAAATCAGTTTTAAAAAGATCCCATGCTTGGAAGTCCTGTCTAAAGATGACAGTGATTAGTTTGAATTAGGCAAATAATAACTGAGATTTTAGCCCCTACAAAACATGGATGGGGTTGATGTGAGAGGTTCTCCAAAGTATACAGAGGACAACAGGTTCAACACATCTAAGTATGTTTTATAGTGCCACAGGGACATGGAGACATCAACTGAAAAAATGAAATGCCCACATAAACTAACAAAGAGAAGTAAGTAATTCGAGGTATATTTTCCTGCAACCCCAAGAGTTTAATGGAGGAAGTCAGAATTAGTTGTGTGAATGAAGTCAGGTATTCACTTTTTAGAAAGTGCCATAGTGTTGAGAAAGTTCTCAGGCTGAAGACAATGCTTTATCTACTAAGATAAGAGCTGTTACATTCTCCTTCGTGTGGTTGTGTGTGTTCAGATTGATCAGAGGAAGATGTTGGAAACTGGATAGCCTGATTTAAATTATTTATGTATTAAAAGTTCTTGTATATCTTGTAGGTGCTGTTCAATTGTCTTATGAGGCTATAATCTGCTTTCAATAAACCTTATTCTGGAATTCTGGAGGAAGCATCTAAAACTGAGGTCTCAACTCACAGGGTCTAAGACCTTGAAAACATCAGTGGGGTTGGTGGTAGCATGAAAGTTATGACAAAAGAAGGCTACCAGAGGACCTAAAAGTTGCCAATAGGGATCTGTAGTACTAGAAGGAAGGCGTAGGCCAGTGTCTGACACCAAAGGGTACGACTGGCTGATTGAGAGTTCAGGCAGCAGCTAAAGGAGTCTCAGGACTAGTAAGAAAAGGACAAAGTAAGAGAAACAAATTGGAACAATAAAGTAAGAGGCACAGAAATTCTAACTTGGGGAAACTGAGGTACTATATGCCTTATTTAACTTAAGAATAAAGAATAAAGAAGTGGAAGCTTAAATAAAAGCCCGGATTAATGGAACAGGTAAGGACTATTAATGCTTCTCCACTCCTATCGTGCCTTTGAACACCTACAGGTCTATCAGCAACCTTTCTTCCACAGTTCATCACTTATCACTTTATTCTTTTTTTTCTTGCAATGCCATTTGAATCTTAAAAGGGTTCCTATGGGCTTTGTGATTTATGATCATCTTTTTCTGTCTCGCCATCAGCAGAAAACCATTTTGATGTTTTCATAAATAGTTCCCAGCATTCTTTAATGTTTTCAGCTCTGTCTCCCTGTTTCTACTACAGTATTTACTCCCGTCACAGGACATGCACTCCTGCAGGATACGCTAACAGGTAGCTAATGACATGGTGAGATGGAGGCAGTGTGTTACACTGATTTAATGATACATTCATAGCAAAGTAATCTTTTGGATTAACATAGGGAGAAAAAAATGACTGCTAACATGAAGCCTACCTTTTCCATTCTGATTCTGTCTCCACATTCAGCAGGTATGTGGTTTTCAATTAAAATCAAGTCTTCACTGGTTATTTTCCACTGTCTGCTGGCAAAGTGAACAACTGCAAACAGTCTTCCATATTGCCCAGTGGCAATTAACTCATTCACATTTCGTACAATCTCTGGAAGAAAATTGGTAAATGAGTTAAATTTAATTATTGACTAAACTTATTTGATTTATATTCCACATTTTGTTCAGGAACTCAAAATGGTACTTAGATTGTTCCCTGTTTTTTTTTTTTTTTGGCTCCGAAACAAGACTTGAGATAGTTTAGGCTGAGAGGAAATGATTGGTTCCCTTTTGTGGCTGAAGGTGTAGAACCTGTGTCTTCCCACTACGAGTCGGGAACATTTTAAATTATAAACCACCGTGGCTCTCTAAACGAAATACATGCATTGAGATGAGTATGGGAGAATAGTTGCCTTAGATGAATATTCCTATTACAGCATTCACAATGCTGCTTTTCTTAGGATTTAAAAGAACTGATTCTAAAGCAACGTTAAGGTAAGGGGAAATGCACACTGCATTGGGTCTAAAGCCAGGAAGGTTGGCTGCAGTAGAGGCAGGACCACAGGGACCTCAACTTGTGAGTATCTCCTTACAAAAGCTGCACTATTTCTTGGGTTGGCATAGTCCTGAAAAATACACAGCATGAAGATGTAGCATGGTACTTTGACCATTGAACTCAAAACCTATCATCAGTGGGATTGCATGGCAACTGTTCAAGTCTAGCAAAAGTCACTGTTTCATTCACATGTTCTCAGACGGGGCACAGTTCGCACCAATCAAAGGGAGGGCTTTCTTTTTGGGATTATGAGACATAAGAGGTAGGGTTGGGTCTTTAAGGAGGTAATGCTGATTACATAACAATCTGCCAATAGTGATTGCATTGACTAAGAGGGCACACCACGTCAATATCTAGAAGACAAATCTAGCCACTTTTTGTATGAAATTCCTGAAGACAACTTCACTAATACTAATGTTGCTTGTGTTTCTTCTGATATTCTATGCTGATTACATGTCTTTATTAAATCAAAAGCAGAAACAAAAGGGAAGCAATGACAATATCAAAATGAAACAAACAGAAGGGTAATAATTTATGTTTTTTGAGTGGGTACAGATTATTTACCTCTGTGATGTTCTGCCTCTTCTGCCGGATCTGGTAGCTTGATTTCAGGCCATGGAGGTGATGACAAGGATGTTTTTGGAAGTAGCCTGTGAAATAACAAGAATCTGCTATTATAAATATTACGATCAAGGAGTCCAGTTTGTAATAAGGACTTCCATTATTTAAAAAAAAAAAAAGCTAGAGCCAAAACTTTAGGTCCCGCTCCTGAGTGCTTGACTCTCAAGTCCCACTTTTTAAAAAATGTGTAATCCCCCTAGCCAAGAAATTTTAGAATAGGAGTTGGAAGGGACCTTGGAGATCTTCTAGTCCAGCCCCCTACTCAACAAGCTTCACATATAGAAGCATGAATCATAAAACATGATTACCAGAGAAGCAGAAACAGAAGAATGAATTACTTAACCAATTCCAGAACGCAATAGGTTTTTGCACTGGCAGGAAAGTCAATCTCCAACTCCTTGATTACACTGAGGAAGGCCCCCTACTTTGTGTGGAACAACTCACACTTTCCAAGCAGGATGTCTGTGTTTCGATATCTGGAAGCCTCGCTTAAAAGAATGTCAGCGTCTAGAGGTGGGGGGTGGGCTTGGGGAATTGGTGAGGGAAGTTACTATGAGCTGCAGTGGGCTTTCTGCATCCTTCAGGCATAATAAGGCTTGATGGAAAATTAGTTCAAAACAAGCAATGTATTGAGCATATTTAAAATATAACTACTTCCAGCAGTTGGGGAGGTCATTTGGAACATGTGTTGACATGCTTATCAGACACCATGCAGCCAGTCTGTTGCTTTTACACTGGTTTTAAAAAGCTTTCATTTAAAAAGCAGTATCACAAAGGGGAAGTTTGGGTACCTGGCATAAACCTAACTATGAATTATGTTTTATGTTTGAGCAAGTCTATCCAACAATGGTTAATTCACCGAAACCACAGTAGATGAAACTATGTTTTTTTGCCCATGGGTGATCAACAGGATTTAAATGATTGAGAAAAGCCTTCTGAAAATCTTTATCACATATTTTGATTCCTCCTTCCCTTTTATATTATATAAAATTGGAGGAAGAAAAAAAGAGTGGTTGCCAGGTCACAGGCTACAAATATATACCCCTTGTATTCAAACCCCTGTGTGTTGTGCATGTTGTCCTGTTCACATTTCATCCAACCAAGGGTTCAGCCATCTCAGGATGGTACCATTCTATTGCAGGCAGGGAGGCAGGGAGGCAGGGAGATGGTGACGATTGCTCTATTGAGCAAAATCACCACTTGAAATGGCCAGCTTTCCCTTTGACATAGCAATCAGGCTTTCAGCGCAACATTTAAGAGAGAACTTTTATAAAATGTTTTATAGGTGGCATCTAGACCTGAAAAAACTATCATATATCTACCCTGACATCCAACCTAAATGTTGGAGATGTGATAGTATGGAGGCTACATATTTTCATGTATGGTGGACATGTAGAAAAATTAAAGCCTTCTGGAGAAAAATATGGTGGACACTCCAAACCATTTTGAAAAAGCGTATTGAATTTCTACCTCAGTTGTTTTTGTTAGGGATCATAAAAGACTGTACCACCACAGAGACGAACTTAATTCTGAACTTGATCACAGCAGCGAGACTGTTGGTGGGACAATACTGGAAGAAGCCAGAAATACCATCTATTGAAGAATGGACTTTGAAAGTTATAAATTTGGCAGAAATGGCTAAAATATCGGCATATTTGAAGGATCGCTCAAATGAAAAATATATGTTGGACTGGAAACATTGGATAGACTACATACAAGAGAAACACCAATCAAAGAAAATGTATCTGGCTTATAGTTAGATCTTGATATACGGTGTGAAGAATGTTTACAAATTTAAATTGATTGTATTAAGTTGAATAGCAGTTAACTTGAATTTTTTCCTGGTTTACATGTACAAATATATATCTATTAATAAAAAATGTTATATAATAAAAAAAAGTCCCAACCAACGTCTATGGAGATTGTCAATCATCCAGGTCATGGTTGTCCGAAAGGTGCTTTTCCAAAAGGCAGCAGGATTTTCTTGGTTTATTCCTTGAAAACGTTTCGCTTCTTATCCAAGAATTCTTCAGTTCTGACTGAATAATGGAGAATGGAAGGATTGATAAATCCCTTCGGAACAGCAAAAAGGAAGTGTTTGAAAATTTATTTGCAGCTCAAGGAGCTGATGGCTGAAGATCTTTCTCTATGGCTTGAGGAAGAAGCTGGTAAATTGGATGGGAAACTAGCTGATTCAATTTCTTTCTCTATGCTCATTGTAGAAAAGCTAATACAGGTAGTCCTCGACTGACAAGTTCATTTAGTGACCATTTGAAGTTGCAACGGCACTAAAAAAAAGTGACATGATATTTTTCACTTATGACCGTTGCAGCATCCCCAGGGTCACGTGATCAAAATTCAGACACTTGGCAACTGACTCATATTTATGACGGTTGCAGTATTCTGGGGTCATGTGATCACCTTCTGACAAGCAAAGTCAATGGGGAAGCCAGATTCACTTAACAACCGTGTCTCTAACCTAACACCTGCAGTGATTCATTTAACAACTGTGGCAAAAAATGGGGCAAAATTCACTTAACAAATGTCTCACTTAGCAACATAAATTTTGGACTTAACCATGGTTGTAAGCCAAAGACTACCGGTACCTGTATTTTGAAGTCACTTCCAGTGAGGAATGGCAAAATGACTGGGAGATACTGCAGCGGAAAGGCAGCTGGATACTGGATCCAGATTGCCAAAAATTCTCTCTCCGATGGGGAGATCTTTGGATTACCTATGTATACTCCAGACAGCTGTTTTTGGTGAGTAGATAACAGAAACTGATTTTTTACTGGTCTCTTATAAACAGCTAGGAGTCATGGGGTTCCATTGTGCTCTGAACTATTAATCTAGCCTCTTAGGGGGTCTCAAAGTTCAACCAAATTTCATCTTTTTAATCGCTTTGGAGTCCCCCCCCCTATTGTTTGTTAAAGATTAGGGGGAAAAACCCATCAGTACTGCAAGTTTGGCACTTGCTGAGTGTTTCTCTTCAATCCATTTAGAAAGTAAGAAAATTATATGTATAGAGTTTTAAAGAGGTTTTTCTTTTTTGCAATACACAGCAAAAGGGTTATTACAGTGTTGATTTTAGAAAGTTTTCTGTAAATGGATTAAGGATTCAGATGAATTTAAATTAAAAAAGATTTTGAAGTTAATTAAAAAGACCATCTCTCATGAGATTTTTATCCCCCTTACATTACAAACTGATTAACAAGTCTTTGAAAGTTTGGACATTAGAGGGCACCAGATGGCTACTTAAAAGGAAACATCTGATGTTTGGGTCTATTGAAATCTGTAATGGAATCGAAAGCTTCAAAGTTATTGAAGAGGAACAAGCCTCATTGAATAAAATTGAAACAGAGATTAAGTTGATTTTAAAATTACAATGTACAAGAAAAAAGGGGAAATATTGGATTTACAAACAGAATTGGGTCATGACTTAAACATTTAAAAAGCTATAGAATAAACCAAAATAGTGATGTAGATTATTCTTTTTATTTTGAATTATAAGGAATTTAATGGAGCTGCTTCACCAGAACTACTAAGGGATTTTGATGTGACAAGAATTTTGAGAGAAGAAAGAGACAAAAAAATATGGGAAAGCAGCTGTTAGAAATTTATTTGTGGGTTTCAAAGATAGCTGGCAGGGAAAAAAAATACGGAAATGGTTTATTTGATTAGTTTTAAGAAAACAGTTCTTTTGGACAAAAAGAAGCCAATTATAGTTCCATTTATGTATGCCTTCTCATCTCCTTTACATTTAAAGGTCTTTTAAAAGTAAATTTTTGAACCAAAAATGTAATCCCAAATTAAATCTTTGCACTTGAATTGTTTCATGTACTCCATGTCATAACAACTCTTAGCACAAATCTAGTCAGAAATTTCTTTAACAGACATTTCTAAATATTGAGGGGCTGGCTACAGGTGAGTGGATTTCCCACTCAAAGAGATACCATTGTTTAATATCCATCCTTTTATTTCCTACTTGCACTTTTTTTGGGGGGAGGGGGTTGTGCAAGATCATACTTTCCTTTAGAGTAGCACAGATGAGTTTGGTTAATATCTGCGTTTGAGCCCTGCTTGCTGTCAGTTTTCTGAATTTTAGAAATCATATTACCTTTTATTTATCTTGTGTGCTTTAGTGATCCAGTTTCCAGTCATTGATCTATTATTATGAGTTACATTACTGTCAGGGCATATGCAGGGTGGAGGAGACTGAAGTAGTGGATGGTTTCTCGCCCTTGAATCTTGGGTGGCTGAATGGATTACCTGCTGGATCCCAGTGTTCTATACCTAAGAGAATTACTGGCCTAGACCCCTAGTAGAAAAGTCTTACTTCTCAGCCAGCTTTGCTAATGAGGCACATATCTTTTACCCCAATGATGGCAGCAGGTGTTCAAATGCTCATTGCCATTTACTGTAATAAAGCACGGAGAATCCCAAAGATCAGCATTGCACTCATGTATGATAAATGCAAACTTTTGTCTTTTCTCAAAGGGAGCAAATCTAAATTCTAACCTCCATTAGAAAAATATGTAGCTTATCTTTTTGTTTTTTTGCATTTATCATTTGAAGTGAATAATTTTTAAATAAATCTAGCTCTTTTTCTTCATTATGTCTCTGTGATATTGTCTTCAACCCATTTCCAGCCATGAGGTAGAATTAAGCCAACCTTTGCTGAACTATTATTAAAGTGCTACTTATCCCTTATTCCCAATACTGTCCAAAGTCAACTTCAAGATGGAAACAATGCGTTAGTCTACAATGCTCATTAATCTGAAGGGAAGTCAGGCGAAGGCAGTGATGTGCAAGAGGCAGGACAAGGATCAGCAATGGGAATGGCAATTTCCATACCAATATTTTTCTGCCAAAGGTGGAAAACCTCAGCCAAGCATTGGAAAAGGGGCTCAAGAGCCTAATAGATTCAGAGTTTGAACAAACTTCTGCTCAGGCAGAAACCAAATGCATGTAGGGCATATGAAAAATAGGGCTGCTGTTAATGTTAAGACACACACACAAATTTGAAGGAAAGCTGTACTGTATTTCTATTTGCATGAATGGGGTTACAGTTCTTTTGTGTAATTTGAGGTTTTGCTTTACTAAAATCCTCAATAAAGCTGTAGCAAAACTCCAATTCACCTCTTCATATTGTTCTCTGAATGAGGTGACAGAGTTCACAGACAATGGGGGCTTAGGATATGTACAATGTGCCTAGCCCCACTCTCTGTCACTGTCGCCAAGTCAGCAGTGGTAAACCACTTCCTTATTGTTGTTAAGAAAGCTACTGGATATGTTTGGTTCTTAAAAATGGACAGAATTCACTTCAGACTATCTGGGTTCATGCAGCAGCTAAGTTAAAATGTGGTCAGCTATGGCTTCAGGCATGGTATGAGTCCTTCCATAATATTGATATATACCCCAGTGAGAAGCAAACTCAAGCAAATTGGTTAATGTGGTAAACTAGAATTCCATATACTGTTCATAGCAAAAATGCCTATTTGTAACAGAAGTATCCCCAAATGTATCTTATTTATTATTTATTCAATTTCTATGCTGCCCATCTCACCAATACAATGACTCTGAGCAGCTTACAATATAATAGAAGTTAAAAAGTGCAAAAAAACCCCAATTACAATAGAATAAAAAGTTAAAAAAAATATTAGAAATCAAGGTGATGGGCAGTCTGGGGGAAGAAAATCTTCTCTATCCCATCAGCCACCACTAATGTAGCAGCAGCAGAGCCAAATTTTTAGGCTCTTCCAGAAGACCAGGAGTATGGGGGGGGGCAATCTCATCTCTGACAGGAGAATATTCCAGAGGGTGGGGGCCACAGCAGAAAAAATTCTTCTCCTGGATCCTTGCCAGCCAAAATTCTTTGACTGACAGAATCACAAGTAGCCCCTTTTGTTGGAGTAAATGGGGCAGGTTAATCCCAACAGGGTAAGGTAAGGCAGTTCCTCAGATACCTTGGGACCTTGCCATAAAGGGCTTTACAGGTAATGACCAACATCTTGTGAATTGGATCCGGAGCAAACTGGCAACCAGTGCAGCTCATGTAACAGCAGTGTTGCTTGTGCTACCCAAGGAGCCTCCAGAAATGTCCGCACCATATTTTTACATATTTATCAGTAGTCAGAACCAGTACTGCACTCTGGAGACCGATGGTCCCCATGAAGAGAGAAATGGAAATAAATCTAGCATGTGAAATCCTGCTACATCTAAGATACTCTTCTTGAAAAGATAGTATGCAGGTACTTCTTGTACTGGCTGAATAAAAAAGTATGCTTCTTCATTGCTATGCTTTATAAGTATACCATTTATATCGATGGGAATGTGTAGGATTTGGAAAAAAGAGCACGGCTCCTGCCTCAGAAAAAATTGAGCATGTGAGAAACAAACCTTATTTTTAAGGCTTATATGGATAATTATACGATTTTAAGAAGTAAAATACTTGGTTAAGTACCACACACACCTGTTCCAGAAACAAGCCACAAAAGGAAAGCTAGAAAAGGTTGTATTGAGATGAATATTTATGTAAAATAGGAATGCCTCAAGTATTTTAAAATAAAAGAAAACCAACATGTCAGGGGACAGACTAAAATTCCTGTGGTTTTAATATATTCTTTGCATGCCTAAAGAGCATGAAGTTATTATATAAGCTCAAATTGCACAGCAGATTTTAATGGCAACTGTATCATAAAATAGCTACCTTGACTCTGAATGTATGACTATTAATACTGCTATTAACACTAAGGCAAGACAAGTGTTTCCTATCAAAAACCTGGGGTAATGATGTAGTTGGATCTTTGTGCTTTAGCAGCCAGAAGACAAGGGTGAATATAAAGAGAAGCTAACAGGCAGGAGAACATTATTCTTCCCCTGACTTTGTGATGGGAGGCGAGGAATATAAAGCTATTGGTAAAGCTAGACAGGGACATTACAGAGCCCCAGGAGTCTCATGCAAACACGAGCATGTTCTCTGCCTCCTGGAGAGAAAGCAGGCATAGAGACATTCATTCAGTTCAACCCTGGGGAGCAGATGGGCACATTGTGGCAATAGCAAAGAAGCATTCTGTCATGGCTTTCTTCCAAATTGACCTTTCAGCTTCCTAATCTAGTTTACAATCCAAATGATCTCCCAGTGATCAGATGTCCCAAATACTAACTAACTACCAGTACATCTATCTATATAGCTTCTTCAAGAGTATTCACTTGTGCTGCCACCTGCTGGGGCCAAAACAGATATCTTGCATTTAAGTTCATGCTACTTCTTTACTATTGTTAACTGTCAAAGAGAAAAAGATGTTCTGTAGTGCAGAGGTCCCCAACCGCTGGTCCGTGGACCAGTACCAGGCCACGGCGTGCCAGCAACGGGTCTGCACAAACAAGCAAAGCCCCACCCAGGAGATGCAGGCAGCACACAAAATCATGCACTCTCCGGTCCACCGAAAAACTTTTCTCCATGGAACCGGTCCCTGGTGCCCAAAAAATTGGGAACCTCTGCTATAGTGCATTCAAGATGCTCGCATAGTACCTGTCAGGAACTCTTTAACACAGCTGTATCTTTTCCAAAAACCCTTTAGCTACCCTCTGCAGCAACATGAAAACCATCTGGTTTAATGCCAGCATCTTCCTTACTGTCATCAGAAATGTTTGCTCTGTATTTATTTATTTTTTTTAAAAAACCTGGTTTTAAGGACACAGGTGTCTGGGCTTGTAATGCGAAGGTTCAGAACACATGTTACCTGCATTTTGGTACTGGTATAAGGAAACAATAATTAAAATTTTAGTTAACAATAAACCTAAGAAACCATTTACTTCTCTGCCAAGGAACCATCCAGAATTTTTCAGCTAAACTTTCCTATGATAAATTTTCCAATTCAAGAAAAAAGCCAGTAAGCAATTCTAAGGAAATAGTTAATATCTAGAAAATGATTAAAACATAATAATTATTTTTAATAAACAATCAAAAGAACTTTATTTACATAAAATAAAAAAAAATTGGCTACAAATACAGATTATAAGCATCTGAAGGTTTAAAGCTTTATTAAGCCAACATTTATTCTGAAAACAAAATATCAAAAGTGCACCTTCCTCTCTTAAACACATGTAACATTTATTGTTCAGCTGTATAATTTCAAGCAAGAGAATTCATGAAAAAGCAGAGAACTGCAATCATAACTCCATGCTTATATAAAGCTTGTTTAACCTCATTAACTGATTTCACAAAAGTTCTATAATAAGCATGGGTATGGCTTTTCAACTCCAATGTTGATCTTTATTACATATTTTACATGACAGAACATGAGGAAGTTCAGTAAATAGTACCTAGCTTACATAGCCAGCACCAAAACAACTGTGGAAAGATCATTAACCAAAAACAATTACATCTTTTTCATTGAACCTGAGACTCAGACTATGGTTCATTCTGTACTTTGTAAACATGCTACTCCATTTTTACTGATGATTGCATAGGTACCTCATGTTAATGAATAATTGATGGTTACATATATTTAATAAATCCAATTAGTTCAGAATTACTAAAATTCTTAAATAAATCAGATTACTACAAGCCATCCACCACTTCATTACAAATATTTAACTGATCGCTTTTATGTTCAAAATCTGTTTCTTATATATTCTTATTTCTTACAGACTTGAAATGGTTATTGGCTACTATTTATGGGAAAGAGCAGCTGTTTAAGCAATTTAGATTGTATAATTGCCCACATTAGACAAGATGTGGGCAAGAATATTGCTAATCACAAAATGTTCATATGAGTTCAAGTAGAGGATGTACATTCACAGTTCTTATTACCATTAAGATTCTTATGAATACAATTAAAATGAAAATTTAGGCTACCAAAGAAAATTCATGTATACATAATATTCATGTACATAGTCTGAGATTTGAGTTGTAGATTTTATAAATCCTGTCCATTTGGGAGTTCAGCATTTTTACTTGGGCTCTATTAACACAAAAGAATTTTTCTTACTAAATAACAAGGTTTTTCCATCAAGTGAATGAGTTTTATTAATTTAATTCTAATAAGATGACCCTTGTAACAGTGCCTTACATTCTTTATCAGTTTCTACCCAATTGCATCAATATTTTTATAACTGGCCTACAATTAAGCAAAAAAAAAAATAAGTTCTCTTTACTACTGTACAGGGTTTTTTTACATAGTTTTCAGTAGGTGGAAGTCTGTGATTCCCAAATAAACTGAGCTATAATACTCCTTAAAGCAAAATTAAGTTTACGTAATATAAACAAAACACAAAGCAGCCAAGTGAGAAAAATCCCTATGATCACATTTAAATAATATATATATTTAACCTACATCTAGTTCAACCCAAGTTTATACGCAAAAGCTCAAGTTAGATTACCAAATGTATCCATATATTCATATATATATAGGATGATATTGTTTGTGATTGAGTTTTTTCCTACAGGCAGGACAAGAGTTAGCCCTTTTCAGAGAATTTTGGAGGCACTGACTACAAAAGATGTGGCCACATTTTGTTGACATTATAAGTCGTCCACTGTGGATAATTTCTGCATAGCCATCCATGCAAATTGGACAACTAACAGTGCCTGAAGATTTTGGACGTCCAAATCTTTCCTTTTCTAATTCTCTAGGTAATTTACAGGCAGCCAATTCATCACTTTCACTACATTCATTATCATTACACACTATACAGCTGTTAAACAGCGATCGGCTTAAATCTTGGTTTTGCTGTTGTCTAGTCTCCTCTGCAAGTACAATGGAATCGTTATGTGTGAGATCAACCACTGAAGAGTCACCGGTGAGATCTATTACTTCTACATCTTCATCGAGTTTGATTGGCTCTATTTTTGATACTGCTTCTGCAGCTGAAGCTGTCATTCTACTTTGGTTAGGAATTTGCAGGGGAGTCTTCTCTCCATAGCGTTCCTTCTGAATCTCTTTCTGATCCATGTCTCTGCTAACACTCAAGGGGACAGCTGCATCCAGAAAACTGGGCCCAGCTTTAGGAGAAGAGCCAATAGCAGCAACTTCTACAGTGGCTATGGGAGAAAAGGATGGCAAGGAGAAGCTCTTGATTTTAGAAGCAGCTCCTGTAACCACTTTGCCAGGGTCATTAGAAGGTGTTGCTGGGTGAAGGGGACTCTGCTTTTTGCTTTTTCTGCTCTGGGCTCCGTCAAGCTTCACACTGGCTGACTTCATGGTATGCAGCAAGAGGACTGACACAAGTTGCACAGAATATGTTTTCTCCCTTATCTCCAAATGCAGGTTAATGCTTAGCTGCCACTCAGTTCTGCAATGCCGATTATGAATATTCTGGGCTACCTTCATACAATGGGAGAATTTTTAAGAGTACTACTTCATTAAAGTGATATCGTTAATGCCATGTACTGCAAAGCTGGGAGCAAGTTCAAACTCCTGTGTTGAAATATTACTCTTTAGAACTGCATCAAAGTAGGGAAAAAAACATGATTAGGCTCAGAAGCCAGCACGTACAATTCATTTTCTATTTTTTTCAGCCAATAATCAGCTAAAACTATTATGAGGTAATGAAGAAATTCAGACAATTTACTGCAGTATACTAAGCCAAAGAAAGGCTTCTGGTTGCAGATATTTTTTATATTTTTCTCTGCTCAAACAACTGAGCAAACCAGTTGTTCAATAATCTGTAGGTATCTATTCTATCTGAATTGAAAAACTAATTACCAATTTTGAGTGCAATCTAGGAATATTAAACCATTAATTTAAAGTGTTGTAATTTTCTGGCTTATTCCAAAGTTGGCAGTCATACCTTAAGGTTGGACTATCTAAAACTAAGCATTTTGCAGCAAAATGATTATTTTGCTGAGATGATAATCTCAATGACTTCCTTGAGTGCTACCTTTATAAAAGAAGTCAGGAAAGAGAAAACCAGAAAATGAATGCAAGAAGTGAATGCTTCTTAGGAATAAGTAGGACATAAGAATTTTGTATAGATGTTTGGACACATTTAAAATACTACCTGTTGACTTGCTTCAAGCATCAGTATGTAAATTCAGTTCTTACAGAACTACTCAGCATTGGGGTTTGTCTTACAATACTGCAAGAAAGGCAACATGGCCTACATTAGGTAAAAAGGGATATCATTATGGGCTTTCCCACATGCTTCTGTTACAAAAGCTTGTTTTGCCTAGTTGTAGGCTGTTTTGTACAAAGAGACTCTAAAGTGACTAACAATCATAAGTAAATAACTATACCAGGGGTGTCAAACTGCCGGCCTGGATGCGTCACATGAAAGCTGTGCCCATCCCAGCTCCGGCAAGGGGAAAAAAGTTGTGATACGTTGCGACACGTCACATGATGTGGCGAGTTTGACACCCCTGAACTATGCCATTATTTGCAATAGAGAAACAGCTACTTTTTCAAAGCCCCGACAGCATAAAAGGTGTAAAAAGCTTCCCAAAATCATGAGGAGGAAGAAAAAAAAGAACTTGGCACCCACACAGTGTTCCAAGAGCCTCTAAAGTCCCAATAATGGAGGAAAAAGAGCCTAAAGGAAGGATTCAAGAAACTTATTCATATAATTTCAATTTAGCGGTAACACAAAGACAATTTCAAATGAATATGATTTGAATAAATTTAACATTTTTTTCTGCCTGGGTAAAATGTTAATTAACGGTATACTGTCTTTCACACAACATTGAGGCTAAAAGATTAAATCTGTTATTTAAATCTAACCAAAACTAAATCAGAATCCCAAAGCAGAAAAGAAAACATTCCGCAGTGTCCTGATCTTACCCTTGAACTTCTGAAGGGTTTTGTGCACTCAGACTTCGAACTGTAGACCTCAACAGAAATGCTGAAAGAGAACCAGGGACAAAAAGTCACTCAAATAGGATTAAGATATTCCAATTTTAGAATGAGTAAGAATAGCTTTACAATTTTTAAGGAAGAGTAAAAATTCTACTGGAATCATTCTACTCCTCAGACACTTTACAATTCATACAAAAAGATCTTTGCAACCTTTTTAGGGTCAGAGAGGCAAGAGTTTAACTAAAAGTAAAGAATTTCTCACTTAATTAGGCAGACTTAATCAGTTAAACCTCTGGCCTATGAGAATTATAGAGCTTCAGTTATAAAGGCAGGCCTAATGAAGTACTAGGACGGTAGACAACCAGCATAGTTGTCAATATGTCATAGTTGAAGACTCATCTCTTCAATCAAGCCGGCCTGGCCTAGATCTCCTCGGGTTTTAAATTTTTAAACAAGGCTGTTCGGGTTTTAGAATTGGGTTTTTTAACAGGTTTTTAGTAACAGCCTTGTATTTATTTAATTTAATTTAAAATATTTATTGTTTTATATGTTTTTATTGGGTTGTAAACCGCCCCGAGTCCTACGGGAGAGGGGCGGTATAGAAATTTAATAAATATAAATATAATAAGGTGGCATAGTGGAGCATAGCCAAATATTATGAAAATATGCTGCATCAGATCTTAAATCCTAAAATATGTGTTCATTCTTCAGTATGAATTAGATTACTACAAACTTATTGGATAGATTGAGTAGCAATATTCCATATAGTCAAGATTAAGTTTATGCCTTTTAAAATGCAATTTCCCTTTTCTTTCATAATTGCTTTTATGTACAAAATAAAAAAAGAACCAAAGTAAAAAATTTTTGGGAAGGATACTATAAGATGCTATAAACAGGAAATGGAGAATTAAGTGGGTAACCTCCAACATAAACAGGAAGAAGTGGTAATACAGTGAAGGAGAACTTGAAAGTCTCTAGACTTTTCAGGTATAGCATACAGTCATTGTGTAAATTTGTGTAACATTAAAGGGCAAAACAAACCAAATCCACAAATGTCAGCATGTGGTGTGCACCCAGCTATTAGGCCTTTAACTGCTTTAACTGGGAATGCTATTTGAAGCCAGGTGAAAAGACTGTAACAAGACTTTCCTCCTTCTGGCAAAGATCTTTTAAAACTATTGTTGGCTCTTTTAGAAATAATTACACAACACACATAATAGAATCTGGCAATAAAAATTACCTATTTATAAATAAATGAACAATAGCAGTTATCTGCTGGAAAATGTCAACAAAAATTGCTGATTAAAGTCCCCAGGCTTAAGTTTGCTCCAACTGATCCAATACTTTTCTGATAGACAAAACCTGCACATATACTAATTGAAACAGCTCTTTCAAAGCATGTAATGACAAATACTTTACTTTCTTGGAATGCTTATTAGTATGTATATGTGTGCTGTTCCAATATTAGAGTTTGAAAGAGTAAGAAGGGAATAGTAGGATCTCAATTTTGACTGCCATTGGAGTAGTCAGCTGTTACTCCATGTTATTAAATGTGGGGTGCTGCTTAATACTATTCACACCTAAGTAAATATAGCTTTGAGTGAATTTATATTAAAGAGTAAAATAAAGTAACAAGTTTGGTAAATTAGTTAACTACCAGACTTTTTAAAAAGCATGTAACTAGAATCTAGCAGAATATTCAGTTGGAATAGAGATTAAAATTAATTTTATCACATACATCTAAGAAATAAAACAATTTGGCAATGCTAAAAAAAATCAGTTACAAAGTAGTTTAGTTATAAACTACCAAAACACCCAATACAAATGAAAAAAAAGTTGAATATTTAAAGTATTTTACACTACCTATTAAATTAATAAAATTAAGACTGAAAACAGTAAAAGGCACTATTAGCAATATCAGTCTTACCATTATGTTAGTTTGGTTTGAGTCAGACTTTAATTTTCAAACAATGGATAGCTTCAAAGTTTCTGGACTTTTTTGTAATCATAATATGAATAAATGAAACATGGAAACATAATACAGAGGATACTGTACTGAGGATACTCAGGCCACACTGAAATTAGGGGGGGAAATGCAAGAAACATTTGAACTTTGGTGGTTCAAAACTTGACTAAACATGCTTTGCTTCTTAAAGGCCGAGTTCCCCATAATACAGGGATTACCTGTATTATGAGAAACTCATATATACAACTTCCTAGCAGTGAAGACACAATAAGGCAAAACAACAAAACAAGGTAGTCCTCGATGGAGCCCAAAATTTGTTGTTAAACAAGACATTTGTTAAATGAGTTTTGCTTCATTTTACAACCTTGTCAGTTAAGTGAATCACCACAGCTGATAAGTTGGTAACCTGGTTGTTAAGTGAATCTGGTTTCTCCATTGACTCTGCTTGTCAGGAGATCACAAAATATGATCACAAGACTTTGGGACACAGCAACGGTCATAAACCAGTTGCCAAACATCTTACTTTGGATCACATGATTATGCAAAGTTCATAACTGTGAAAGACTGTTACAAGTCACTTTTTTCAGCGCCATTGTAACTTTGAACGGTCATTAAATAAACTGTTTGTAAGTCGAGGTCTACCTGCATATTATCCATGACTTGAAGCACCCTTCCTCACCTAGTACTCACCACATGCTCCGGGTTACAAATCGGAGCATTCTCAATGATTCGACCAGGGGTGAAGTCCAACGTAACTGGGGGAAGTATGGGGTCGGGGGAAAGGGAACGATGTCTGAAGAAAAATGCCAGAATAAACAAGGGCTCAATGCAGGAGAAGGGAAGGATTTTCATTTAAAACCAGCAGAGAACACAGACGATAATTATGATGCAGGTAGAAAGTACAGAATAAAACAGCCAAGCCACCTTAACAGAAAAATACCAGAAGGTAACCAACCCTGAATGAGAGTTTAACTGAGGAAAATCACCCCCTCACCTGTTCGAGAAAGAAGCCGCCCGTAACCAAAGGCAGACGCCACTATTGCCATTACAAGCCGGCCAGGTTTCCTCCCGCTAGCGCGCCCAACGGAACCGGAAGTTCAGCCCTGGAACAGCTGGCTCGCCGTTTATAGGGGCCGTCGGGCAATGAGAGCCAGGTTTTAAAGGGCCGTCGTCGGCGTATCGTTGCCTGCTTCTCGAGGCGTCCGCTCAAGCCGGCAGCAATGGCGGCGTTGGTGGAAGAGTTTGTGTCCCGGCAAATGGAGTTGCTAAAGGAGGAAAGAGAGGCCGAAATTTCGGAAGCAAGGTATCCTTCGGCTAGGGGCAGCTGGTTTCTCAGCATGCCCCATGGCAAAAATATGAATGTATTAATTTAAGCAATGGCTTAAATTATATATTTTGACCTTTGTAAACAAGCTCATTCAAATATCTGCTTCCTAAGTCTAAATTGCTGCTAGCCAGTACTGGTTAATAACCTGGCTTAAAGACATTTATTAGGGCAAGAATAGATAAGGACAGCAGGTTGACCTAGCTTTGCTAGAGTATCTGCATCACCTGCCTTATAATTGAAGACTTGAAACCGTTAAGCAAATCTGCCATTGGAGAATTGAGTCTATTAGAAATATTTGTGTAAATACACAGTGTTCGTATATTTAATAGTAGTTAACACCATAGTAAATGTAGCTACTTATATGAGGACTAACTTCTATAAACCTGTGTGATATTTACTTCAAAATAACTATAGGGTATTGCTGGTCAGTTGACCAGAATAACAGAGCAAAAATAGTTATAAACTATTAAAAAATCAGCCATAATGACTAAATCAGTATGCTAATCCAGACAATTATAGTATGGATTTTTGTGATGTGTGAACCCAGTATCTTTCTAGCTCAATAGATAGCAGAGTTGAAAGCACTTATGAATAAACTAATAATTTAAAAGTACTCATTAAGACATAAAATCCAGATACTTGAAGAACTTAAATATAGTTTTGGTGTCACATATGGGCTGCTTGGAAGTTGCTGATTAATGTGTTCTCTAAATCATAACAGCTGCAGGTAATTAGAATAACATTAGCTAAGAGGTAAGAGGAAAAGTCCTGTACCTATATTAATGCACTGAATACAGTGTCACTTTCTTTTGAGTGGATATGTTTTTTTTCTAAGAGCCCAAAGAATAAATAAAACAGGCTTCACCTCACTTTTTGATTTCAACTTTTTCTGTTCTTCATCCATCACATTACTGAAATTAGGCAATGTTCAAGGTCACTGATTTCTGTCTTGCAGCAACATTGCTAGGGAGCAATAAAGCAGGAGTTACCAGCATACTAATGAATTCTACTCTGAAGTTCTGAAGGACTTCCAGCATTTTCATTTATGTGTTTAACAGCAGAGGAAAGGTACAATGCTATGGGTTTCTATAGGTCAACAATTTATGTATCAAATAGTAGTCTCCCAACACTACTTATCTGGAAATATCCTGAGAGGAAGGGTCAGGATCACTGCAACGCCTACCCAGGTAGCCAAGAAGGTTATTACAGTCAGGAGTATTAAAAGATATTGAGAGGTCCAGAAAAACTGGAATAATTGTACTTCCCCCATCTACCTTCCAGCATAAATCATCCACCAAAATGATCAAAGCAATCGCAACACCTGGACAAAATCCTATTTAAATTGATCCAGGTAATTTTTAAGGGACTGTAATTAAGACAATACTTAATTTGTTGCTTAGTGTAGGCCCTGAAGTGAACTTTTAGAAAGCAAATGGCTCTGAGATATGATTAAGATTTCTTCCCATCCTCAACATGATAATATCTCAATGTTTATAGCTAGTAATTGAGTATTTTTCTAGTTATACCAGTATATTTGATCCACACTTTGTAAAAATCTGTAGTCTGTTTAATTATGAATAAATTACTGCTGTTTGGGTTTGCACAATATGTTAACAAGAATCAATAGATTGTGATAGAATATAACTTCAGTAAATAAATGAAATGTTAAGATAACATTGGGTAGAGGGGGTGACTTTGAGCAATTGCCATTGCATTATCAGGTATAAGAATGCAGGAATATCTAGCAATTGATTTCTGGAAAAATGCAATAAATACATGTTTTATTATAGCCAAATTAAATATATACATATACATTAAAAACTGTTGAAGACTAAAAATTATCTGTTCCTTAAATTTGTGACCTTTTTTGAACTATTGTTCATTTTCTGATATTAAGAAATATGTAATTTGTTCCTAATGTGAAATATTCAGCCGAAAAACAAAAATGGGGGAATATGTGACAAAGTGGCAACTCTTTTGACAGGCTGCTTAGATGGGCAGTGGGAATGCATAATGCCAGGTCCTTCAGCCATTCAGGGTCCACAGAAGCCTTGAGTGGAATCTCTGGAGACCTCCATGTATTACCAAATTATAGTTCATAATTTGACAGAAAGGGAAATTAAATTTATGGCTAGAGAGCAATCCTATTAGCTATGTTACTTTACATTAAGAGGAAATGAAAAAAAATCCTATCCACATCTATTATTTTGGGGAGGGTAGCTGCAAGCAAAACATTCAAAACATATATATGGTTTTCCCCAGTGCTTTTTTTGTAAAAAAAAAAAAAAAGGTGTCGGAACTCACACACGTCATACAACCCGCCTTTCCTACCCTACAAGGTTCCATCCAAAAAAGGTACTGGAACTCCGTTCTGGGTGGTCTATGACCAAAAAAAAGTCCTGGTTTTCCCCACCCCAATTTCAAGCAGTTTTGAAATTGCCAAATGCTAAATGGGCCATCAAAAATGCACAAATATGAATATTGTGGAGATATTGCAAGGTTTATCTAATCTGATGTCCTTTAAATGGAAATTATGTGTGTTCTAGTTCAACATATTTGGAGGTTTGAGAAGACTTGTTACAATGTTGCAAGTCACCCAGAATTGTTTAAGATGAGTGCCTATATACATCTTTAAAATAAATAACATTATTATGTATGTGGAGATGTTCTTTGTTGTCCACCAATGTTCTGTCTGGATGGAGGCAAAGAGGGCAACAAATACGATTTAGCTCCTCAGGTGGCATCTAATTAACAAGGGCATGGTTTTTCTCTTTGCATGATCTTTTTTCAGAGCATGGCAAGAAGGAATCTCCCTGAAAGAGCTGCAACGTAGAGGAGTTTGCTTACTGAAACTCGAACTACACTGTCAAAAAACTGGGCTATATGGCCATCTGCTTGTAACTTTACAGTCTCAAAAACGTGGCTCAAACACAGAGCTACCTTCCAATAGTTTTGGGCCAGGTAAGTAAACGGTGTTAATTTTGAAAGTTTATTGTAAAACACTTTACAGTAGCTTTAGATATTGGAAGATGTGATGGGTTATTTCTGAATCTGTAATGATCTCAAAGTCTTCGAATTACAGCTGTCACATCAAACAATGATAAAACTAGACTTTTTTTAATTCACACATGGAATTATTAGCAGCATAAATTTTGCATTATTTTAAAAATATAATCACCCAAGTAAAGCGGTTTATTATCACAAATATAATATGTATGTGGTCAGAGACAAGGACTTTGCAGTATTCAAGTCAGTTTTGACAATTTACAGTAGAAGAATGAGCAATAAATCTTTTTCCTGCAACATTCACATAATTAAAATTAAAATTTGAGGGAGGGAAGCTTTACTGCAACTTGCCAACTTTTATCTTGATTATAATATTTGTTTCATTGTTGTAAACCACCCAGAGCTGTTGTGGATTGAGTGGTAAAGGAGTTTAATAAATCCTTATTATTACAAAAGGTAAATGAAAACTCAATTCTGGGAAAAGAGAAAGCAGGAGAAAGAAATTCAAAATAACCAGGCCTTGATTCTGTATGGTAAAAAAAGAGGAAGAATGCCACCTTTGGCTGGCTTTCAAGATTCTGCTATTTTGCCATACAACAATAGAGTCCCAGTAGTCCTTGTTGTGTTTGCTTCCTGACCTGCCCTTTTCTGGAGTGCTGACAAATCTGATTGTTTCATATTGAACTTGTCAGATTGTTGCCTTTTGTCACAATGACTTTTGTGAATACAAAGACAGAGTAAATTGGAAATTCTCTCAAGGTTGTCAATGGCAGTAGTAAAGTTTCTGATTTCATTTAATCTGAGATATACTGTGTTTCCCCAAAGGTAAGACCTACCCCGAAAATAAGCCCTAGCTTGATTTTTGGGAGTGGGCCTAATATCAGCCGTACCCTGAAAATAAGGTGCATGCCTAAAAATCAAGCTAGTGCAGGCGTAGGGGGGTGGAGCTGCCCCAGGCACCCCGCAACTGCTTACCTTACCAGTAGGACCACAACAAGCAGGCGTCCTACGCCCTGACACTTGTTGCGCTGCATGGCTCGTTGCACTGTTGCCGCTCCTCGTGGCAGGAGACTGCATGGTGCTCGTCACACCGTTGCCACCGAAGCGCCATGCAGCCTCCTGCAAATGGCCCGAAGCACCACACAGTGCCTTGACCCAATCGGCAGCAATGGCCCAAAGCGCCATGTGGCGTCCTGCCATGACCAGCAGCAATGGCCTGAAGCACCATGCAGCCTCCTGCAAACAACCCGAAGCACCACACGGCGTCCTGTTGCGACCAACAGCACAGCTGTGAAGCACCATGCGGTGTCCTTCCACAGCCGGTGACATCGGCATAGTGTTCCACATGGCATCCAGCTGCAAGTGCTGGCAAGTGGCCATTGAAAAAGTCAAGCAGCGGCGTGACAGGTGTCGGGGCATGCAAGGCCTGGCTGTAGCGGTCCTAAGGTAAGACATCCTCCGAAAATAAGACCTAGTGCCTTTTTTTGAGGTAAAAAAAATAATATAAGACCGGGTCTTATTTTTGGGGAAACACAGTTCTCACCTTCCCATTAATCTGGTAGTATTGCCATCTCAAAAGTTAGATGCTCTTCTGTGAGGCCAACTAAGATATGTGTCTCAGCCAATAGCTCATGAAAGAATACAGTATGATTATCCCTTCGGTGGCAACGGTGTGACAAGCACCGTTGTCATGAAAACAATATAGATATATCCATCTGTAGTCCCTTAATAAATTAGCAATTTGTAGAAAACCAGGCACTGATTCTCATCTTTCTTTTAATGAATTCTTACCATTGTTTTCCATTTTATTTGTAACGTTCTGATATTTGTTTTTTTTTTAAAGTAAAATCTTCCAAGGTTTTTTAGAAGTTTTTTAAAAATGAAAACTATGTTGAGGAAGACCTCCAGAATGCTGGTTAATTTAGATAACTGGGTTTTTTTTGCCAGGAAACCAAAAAAAGTATGATTGTTTCCAAGTAAATTACAAAAATACAGTAGCAAACAGTCTATGCTGACTAATGTAGCTGAGACTTTTTCTTTAGCTTACACTACTGTACTTTGTATTAGTCTGAGAAAATAAATGAGCTATGGGCCTTACCTTCTAACCTAGGTTTTTATTTTGTATGGGCAGCTGTTCTTGTTAGAAACTCAATATTTCATTATGAAACAATGTACATAGAGGCTCATTCCTAGAATCTGATTTTCACATATTTGTAAAGTAATTTTGTCATAGTTCTGCACCCACTCACTTAAGAAAAAGGTTTATAAATTCAATGATTAATTTCTGAGTAAATATTTGAATCATACCCTTTCTCTGACTTGTTTTTAAAAAAGAGCCTTTATCTTCCTTCTTGCTTGGCTGGTCTCACATCATCTTAAGACATGGTTTGTATTAACTGCCTAGTTCAAACATAATTTTAATAACATTTTAAGCCAGAAATCATGGTTTACCAACCACAGTGACTGGTTCAGAAGCTAAAACCCAAACATTATAAGTTTTATTGCATTTTATGAATCAAATGACTGTAGCCTAAAAAGTGCCATTCTCCAAGAGCTTTAATTAAACTTTTTTCCATTATGTAGCAGTCACTAAGAATGCTACTTAGTATGTACACAGTACAGCATTAAGGTCTCTCTCTCTCTCTGTCTCTCTCTCTCTGTGTCTCTCTCTCTTCTCCTCCCTCCCTCCCTCTCCCCCCCTCTCTCTCTCACACACACACATACACACACACTCCCTTGAGTGGCCTGTAAAACAATGGGTTCTAACCATATTTTTCAATTTGGATCCGCATTGAATCTCAAGGGTATTTTGTACTTTTTGTTTAAAAAGGAGATTTAAGACCCTCCTGGCATTGTTTTCCCTTGCCACAGACAGTTGGATTACTGATTAATTCTATACTTGAATTAATGCCTCAGCATTGATACATACTGTACTGTGTTTCATAGTAGTAATCATGAGGATAATGTTTGTCTTTTAAAAAAATGCTATTTAGAATAGATATGGGCAGAGTTAGACAAAGATGTGCTTTGAAAAAAGCTCCAGTGACTGAAAATCACATCCGCTCGAGACAGGCTGTTTCTGAGGGGCAAATTTTCTAAGATGAAAATATATGCTAAGGGCACATATTCTGTTAGATTCAGAATTGCTAGGAGGGGGTGATGAACCTCCAACTTTGGGTTCAATCATACAGAATTGCATTTTTTCTTGTCATGAATAAATCAGATACATGTGGAGGGTAATGTTGTGTGAACTTGCAATGGCATTTCTTATGGCTTAAAGGAGAATAGATTCATTGAATCATGATATCGTACATTAAAATCGTTACGATGAAAGATGCCCCACAGCTTATAGTTAAACAATTGAGCTAATCAGTTTCATTGACATTCAGTTACTTTTCAGAACAGAATGCATTCTCACTGGTGAACACAGTGGATACTGGTGGGTTGTATTTTTTTTTAACCTAAATGGGAATGGCATGTAAGAATGTATATGTTTCTTACATTTCGTATATTTACATATAAGTATAATGTCTATATCAGTGTCTTAAAATATTTATGATATCTAGCATCATTCCAGGGCTTTCTGGAAAGCTTTCCTTTTTCTGGATGATGTTAGTCAGAGAGCCTAAAGCAGGGGTAGGCAACCTCGGCTCTTTTATGACTCGTGGACTTCAACTCCCAGAATTCCTGAGCCAGCTTGGCTCAGGAATTCTGGGAGTTGAAGTCCACGAGTCATAAAAGAGCTGAGTTTGCCTACCCCTGGCCTAAAGTAACTGATTCTGAATGGCCTCCTAAAGCTTTGGGTTTCAATTCTGGGGCTGGAGTTTTCCTTCTGCTTTTACTTCTTTGAATTAAAAAAAAAAGAGAGAGAGGGATTGCAACTTATATCAAGCTTTGTTTATCCAAAGAGTTCTATCATCTATTCAGGTTTTGACCATGGATAAAGGGCTCCCAATGGCAAAATGTCTTCTGTGGATTTGCCATCCCACTTCTGGAGCTCTTTTGAGCTCTGGGCTGGAATATTAGCGCCCACTGGGATTTAAAACGAGAAACCTTGGAAAGAGTTAAAAGGACTATAAGGTGTCCTAGTTAATTTTAGTGGGTTCTCCTGAGACGGATAGCAATATCGCTTGGTGTGATTGACAGTTTTGCCTCCTTTGTGTCTTGTGGTGTTTAATAAGTTATTATTGTTTTTACATATAGTTTATTTTCTTATGAAAGCCTGGATTCTCTTGATGCATAATTGATGAATCCATTGGACCTGACCTACTTTCAGTCTCATCAGTACAGATTACAGTCTGCATGAGGGCTTTTGAAAAATCTTATCTGAGTTTTTTGCGGGGGAGTACATTAGAACGTTATGAAAGATAGCAAAAGGATGGTCAGGCAAATATAGAGTATGATACTTGCCTATTTTTCTGTACAATTCAGTCATTTTTAAACCTTACCTTAATCACTATTGCATTTTGATTGGCACTGCACCAGTTTAGTATCAAAAGTTTGTAGTCTCTTTACACATTACAATAATTTCCGCATGTCCTGTGTGTTGATATCCTTTATAAAACAAATACTGTACAGTCTCTCTGGATCCTGTCAAATGATGGTTCACTATGCCAGGGCTTTTCAACCAGTGGTACGGGTATCACCTGTGGTACATTGGCACCTGGCAGGTGGAGGGTAGCGGGGGAAGGGAAGTGGTAGCGAGGGAGGGGAATGAGCTGAACCGGTGGCAGCACCGCACAAGCCTGAGCGAGAGATGGCTGGAGCTGCAGGGCTGTCAGGGCTGAGCGGAAGCACCAGGATCAGTACCACTTTCCAGATGATCAGCGCTTCTTTGGGGCTGTCAGGACACAGGCACCTTTGACGCGAACGATGTAAAGCTGGCCATGCCCACGCAGTAGGCCACACCCACTCCATCCACGCCCACCCAGTAGGCTGCACCCACCCTGGCCACACCCACCCAGCCCCCCAAGGGCAGCCACAATGCTGATGCGGCCCTCAATGAAATTGAGTTTGACACCCATTTTAGAGAGTTGTTGAGGCCACCTGGAGGTTTTTCTGTGTCATCAGGGTCACTTGAGTAGTGCAAATGGAACTGCTGAAAAGACTGTGTTCTAGACTGGAGATAGATGATGTTATATCCCTCCCCCTCTGTGGAGAGAGGGCTGTTCAGTTTTGACATAGATGGCCTCTTTGACCCCTCTTTCAAACCAGTGGTCCTCTCTGTCCAAAATGTAGACTTTGCTGTCTTCAAAAGAGTGGCCTTTGTCTTGTAAATGCAGATGGACTGCTGACTCTTGTCCTGATGGGTTTGTTCTCCTATGTTGTGCCATTGTTTATGAAGTGATTGTTTTTTTCCCCCAATGTACAGATCTGCACATGGCTCACTACATTGTACTGCATATACCACTTTGCTCAGTTTGTGTCTAGATGTTTTATTCTCGGAGTGGACAAGCTTCTGTCTTAATGTATTTTTGGGTTTAAAGTGTGCACATATGTTGTGTTGGCTAAAGATCCTCCTGAGCTTTTCCAATATTCCTGCAACGTATGGAATGACAACATTGCTATGTTTGTTGTTCTTTTCTTTGTCTGTTATGGAGGAGCTCCTGCTGGGTCTTTTTAGGGATTTGCTGAAGGTCCACTTGGGTTAGCCCCAAGTTCTGAGGGCTTCCTTGATGTGTTTTAGTTCTTTTTCTTTCCCATCTTTGCTTGGTAGGCAGACCTTCTGCTCAGTGGTGTTGGGTTCCGATAACTCCCACTTTATGCTCCAGTGGGTCTTGCCTTGGCTCCCCCCTTCTCCCCCCATCTGTCTGTCTATCAATAATTTCAAAGCTAGAAAGTTAAAATACAAAATTGCAGCAAAAAAGGAAACATAGGGGTTTCATTTCCTGAAAAATAGAAATATTCAAAAAAAAAAGGAAATAATTTGAACAATTTAAATAATTAATTTCACTTATTTCTTATTTAGTTGCTTGGAACTGTTTCCTTTTCTGTAGCTTAGCCTGATGATATTTTGAAATAACATCACTATTTCCTTCTCAGTTTATTTCTTGTAACTCACATTTCTTTCAAATAAGTTTGTCTCTTGTGCATGCAGTGAGAAATGTTGATACAATGTCTCTCACAGTCTTTGTATTTTCATGAAGTAAACCCTCTATTTGGATAGTCAATATTCTTATCCATAGGTTTTAGATCTGGAAACAATTCATTACATTTTGTCACCAAGTAATCAATTACTATATATCAGCATTCTCAGCAGTTTCTCTAAAATCTCTGATCCTTAGATTATTTCTTTTGCAGTACTCTGATCTTGTAATTTTGCCAAATTTATCTTGTTATTTGAAATATCTTTTTTGCTTTTTCTAACTTAGATATATTCTGTATGCTAGAATCATATTATAGGCTACCTATTTAGGCTATATTAGACATTTGCTTTGACATTACCTTAAGTTGTATATTAATTTATTATGCCTGCTAAGTTTTCTCTTATCAGCATTATAGTCTCCTCCCATTTCAGTTTTACGTCTTGCTTGAGTTGTCTGATCAATATTTGACTGAATGAGAATCAATGTATTGTTTACCACAATGACTTAACTCAGATGGTTCACCTCTAGTTGTCTCTATTGTTGATTTATTCCTCTTGGTTGCTGGAGGAATGATGAGCTTCATATAATTGTGGTTTCTTCAGATATAATTCAGATGTAATTCCTTTGCTTTTATGTGAGGTATCTTTTCTGCATTCTAATTTTATTCTTGTCATCATTTATCTTCTGCAGGTGACATAGTGGGACTTTATGAAGCAGCTGGACAAAATAATCAGATCTGCACAGGAATTGTCACCCGGACGGCCTCCAATTCAATTACAATCGCAGTTGATGAGCCTCAGAGTAACCTTGTAAATTTAGATCAGGAGAATTTGTACTATCTGTTGAAACTTGCCAATGATGTTACATACAATAGACTCAAAAGGTAAACTACTATAAAAGGATGATTATGGAATTTTTATGTCTTAATAAATAAAAAAAATCTTTATTTAATAACCAGAATTCTGAAAGGAAGTAAGGAAAACAGTTATGTGAGATACAGCTGGGAGATACCTTTCCATTTGCTCCATTGTGTTGAGATTTTGGATGATAGCCTCACCTTCCTAGGTTCATGAACGTTTCTCTGTTTTTTGCTCAGTAGTTTATTGGCTGCTGCATTTTTGTCATACAGAGCACTTTATAATGCTTATGTTGGCAACATGTGTTCATAACCTGGGCCTTTTACTTGTGAAAATGATGAAACAAGAAGGCTCCAGATGGCATGTGCCTATTGGATTAAATTGGCATCTGGTTGGAAGTTTTTTTCAGCCCTGGCTGAAGGAATTAGTGGAAGAGAAGTTAATTTAACTTTACAGACTGGTAATACTAAGTTCCTGTGAAGTTTTATTATGGTTCTGAGACTACGATATGTCATTTCAAGCTGATCACACAACATTTGTAATTACTTAACTTTTAACTTTAACTTTTATTAGATTTCTATGCCGCCTTCTCCTGGGACCCAGGGCGGCTTACAACAATAATACAATAAAAAATTAAATTACAATAAAAATCAACCATCCTATCCAAAAACACATTCATTCAGTCCAAAACACATTCATACAGCATACAATCACAATCGGTATACAGTCACTGATATTATTGATATTATTGCTTGGTATTGTTTCATAGGTTTTGAAGGGGTTGTCTTTAAGATTCAGTTCCTTTATTTTCTTCTCTTTGACAGGGCTTTAAATACACTTAATCACTATGGGTCTGGTCCAGCATCTGATCTTATTGATGTGCTGTTTTGTTCTTCTGAACCTAGTGGTGCCAGTGATACAAGTAAGAATCCTTTCTCTTTTTTTTAATGAATGATGAAAAATCCATGGTACTGAAGAAGTTTAGTATATGTCTGATATAATCCACAACTGGTGTCCCTCAGAAGTCTTCCTCTCTTGCCCTCTGTGTTGCCTTTTGAAGAAAGGATACAAATGAACCTTGTTTTCTTTGTTCGGTCCTTTTTGCACTGACCTGGCCCACATTACACAAATATAAATATTTATGTCATAGAGGGCAAGCATTTATATCTGGGCAAGTATTGTTGTGTATTGTCTTTATAGATCTTTACAGCAAAAGTAGAAATGTTTATTCATTTATCAAAACGATAAAATCAGTTGTTGACTAGGTTCTCACATCCTGCAAGGCACAATGTGGGATCCTAAGCACAGTGGTTCTGAATAGATATGCTTTTCCACCTTCAGCAAACATTCCAGCAAGGAACATAAGTTTGTCCATTTGTTTTGCTTTTCACCATTTAGGTGTAACTTTTAATTGTTTCCTGCATTTTCCTAGCTGAACCCAATTACCTTAGGCTTTGCTCCTGTTCAGTATTGTATTGTTCCTGAAGCATTTCATTTATTTTCATTTATGCCTTAGTCTCAGTATATACAGTACATTGGTTACTTACAGGACCGTCTGCTGCCACATGAAACCCAGCGACCGGTTAGGGCCCACAGTGTTGCCTGGTGGGGCCTAGGGGAAGAGCCTTCTCTGTTGCGGCCCCGGCCCTCTGGAATCAACTCCCCCCAGAGGTCCGTATTGACCCCACCCTCTCCGCCTTTCGCAAATTGTTGAAGACACATCTTTGCCGACAGGCCTGGGATAGTTAACACCTTGCCTCAGCCAGTGTATGTTTGTTGTAAGTTTGTTTTCAGATGATTGGTTTTTAATCTAGGGGTTTTATAAATGTATTTAATGTCAGATTTCTATATTTTATTATCTATGTTGTAAGCCTCCCTGAGTTTTTGGAATAGGGCGGCATAGAAATCGGATTAAACAAACAAACAAATAAATAAATAAATAAATAAATAAATTGCTTTTATTGCATTCAGCAGCAAATCTTCAACTCCATATTCACAAAAAGCCTTCCATAATTCAAACTTATATATGATCTACTTTCTTTAAATCAAGTGTCTAAACTTGCTTTTTCACATTTATACATTTCTCAATCCGATCTGCTTGTGTGTGCCTCTCCTGCTTTGGTATAAAGTCATGCCACATTTTCCAATTTTGCTTATTATCACCTCTCTCATACTCATAATTCAAACCCCAGATTATGTCCATCCATCACTCATCCCCTGTATTCTCAATTTGTCTTTATAGATCTTGTGCAAATAATGTTCAACATTTCATAAACCGACTCTTGATTTTTCTGTTTCCATTTATTAAGAACCCAGTTGTGCTGGTAGACACAATTCCTATTGTTAGAAAACATAATAATATACTTAATTATAATACATTAAGTTACAATGAAATATATGAGCGAAACAACTTATCTGTCCTCAAAAATTATAGATGGCTATATAAGTCATTTTAAATAAATAATTAAGCAAACCTGTTTGTGAGAAAAAGTCACAGCATATAATGTCTCCTTTCTGGTACATAATAATGGAACACAGTGGTTTGTTTAGTGTTGTGTGAACCTACTAAACTCTGTTAAGCTACAAACCATGGTTATATTGTGTGAGTCAAAGCTCTTTAGCTTATACACCAGTACAAATTAAAATGAATACTACATATATAGTATTTAAAGGCCAATTATATAACGGCTAGTCAATATATCAGAAAAAACAGACAGAATGACTTGGGACTTGGGTTATTCTATTCTGAACAGAAGAGAGAGAATACTTTTAGAAACTCACCTACATTTAAAAACAAGCACCCAGAAATCTCAAAATAGAGAAACCTAGAATTTGGGAATCATACGTATAAAAACAGTTGGTAACCACCAGAGGTCAGCATTTTCCTTTGAGCAGCACAGCCATATCAGTGCTATTGCCACTTTCCCCAAAATGTTCTGTTTCTGCAGAGGGAAAAAAAAAAACCAACTTAGGCATCCCTGTAAAGTCAGAAAAATTCTGATAACTTTTGTGCTCGGCTCTATTTTTGTCAGATTCTCTTTTTGTACTGAGATGTCTTTTTGTCCCACCTATTCAACTCTCAGAGGAGAAGCGAGAGAGAGTGCTGGCTTTTGGAATCAAGGACAGCAGGTGGTTCCAGAAGGCCTCTTTTCTCTCCACCATATCCTGCAGTCATTTGGTCACACTGAATTCCAACCAACTAGAACATCAGATCAATTTTGTACGGGTTTTCCCCCTGTGGTAAAGGCTAGTGTAAGCAATCAGATACTTACTGGTGCTCCTGGACTACTTTTAGTGGTTGAGTGGTTTTTCTTCTATGTTTTAAATAGTTTCAGTTAGATTTGGGGAATCGCTCTATCCTGATGTATGAAAGTTAAAAATGTGATGCTTTTGAATGTGTTTACTGGGAAACAGAAACAAAAGTATGCCGTTGTACTCCTGTCCTGCTTTAGCCTTGCCATCAGGTCACCACAGTAGGAGCAGATGCTGGATTGAGCAGCCCTTTAAGTCCTGTATAGCAGTTCTTGCATTCTTAGAAGGGATGGATCCTAAAAGAAACAGCAAATTTTGTGAACTGCTGTCTGAAGACAGTTTCCTGAAGCTTATGCACAAATAAATGTACATACGTGACTTTCTTCAGCATTATGTTTTTTGACAGCTGTGTGCAGATGCCCTTGGTGTCACTCAGAAGTAACTGAATTTCAGCCCCATAGCTGAAATCGAGTCTACTTTCTTAAATATTAGTAGCATCCAAGTAGTAAACTCCAAAAGAAGGTGCGCAGAAAAAGCCCAAACTAATTTACCATAAATCATGATGTACTTTGAGGTTGACAGTAAATACTGCATTTTTGTTTCTGTTTTCCCTAACACTTGCAGTCTTTGCTTGAGAGAACATAAAAGTGGCAGTTTATAAATTGCTTATATGCCTTTAGCGAATTGTGAAAAATAAGAAGTCTAAATACTGGGACAGAATCATTGCTGTGAATGAATGCGGAATTTGTTCCATGAAATTAATCTTTCAGTTAACTTAATATGGTAAAAAAGCTTCTGTCTTTATACCAAAACTGGCTCCTATCTCTCATGTGCACCATAGATCCGCTGTCCTGTCCTTGAATCTGTTCTGCAGAAAAATACCAAATGCATTATAATTTTCTCTAGTGATTGTTTTTGCACTCATACATCTTGGCAAATAGGCACCTTATCAGCTTGCCTGACATGCCTTCTCTCATTCTGCATTTGTCAGCTGATAAATGAATCTGATCTTGTGAATAACTTAGAATGCAGTATAAAATGGCAAGTGGAGCCAAAAGCTTCTTTTGCATTCATGATATATAGGACTTTTGGCTTTTGAAGGGTAGCTTAGTCATGACTAACAAGCCAGAGTTCCTTCATGCTGCCACAAGAGTTGGAATCTTTCATTTGTACTGTTTTGCTAAGGGCTGCAATATTGCCTTGTTGATCAGCAAGAAGTGGAACATAAGCATGGTAAATGGAAAATGCATTAAAAGTATGCTTTCTTAAAAGAAAAGTCCCTATAGCTCATGTTAAAATAATGGAAATGTTCAAGTGTTCACAACAATTTTTAAAGGTTGATTTTATATGTCGAAAGAGGACTTATTTAAACATTCTTATTTTTAGGTATTAAAAGAAATGTTGATTTTGCATGTAACGTTTTTAACTATAAAAACATTATAAAACAGCAAAAAAAAAGGTTAAAACAAAATGTTGCTCAGATCAGCAGTCACCAACATTTCCAGCTCCACAGATTGGCAGCGGTGGTGGTGGTGGGGAAGGGATAGCCTTGCACGCTTACCCGCCTCTTGCGCAGCCCAGTTCCCAATGGGCCACAGACCGGTCCCGGTCCATGGACTCGGGATTGGGAACCCCGGGCTTGGATAATCTATAAAAATAAATATAGGATGATAACTTTCTAACATGTTCTTTACCATTCATTATAAAGCCTGCTGTTACTACGGTTTTACAAACATCTGTCATTTGCTTTTTGTGTTTTAAACAAATCTTCTATTTGCATTGGTTTAATAAAATCTGCCTGAGAAACAGTTTTATGGTAAAACTGTAATGCTAGCATCTCTCTACTTCTTGCAGAAGTGCTATTCCAATCGGGCATCTTAGCAGCAGCAAATTTGGAGGGAGAATTCTTTTCTTGCCATTCAGAATGCAAAACCTTTTGGCATCCTGATGCAGAAAAGTGGCATTGTTGCCCCCTTTTGATGTGCCAGCTCCAATAGCTAGAGAGGAATTAAATTGTCCACTTGCTGTCTTTTGCCAGTCTGAAATTAAAAATGCCCGTTCCAATAGCATTTGCAAAACTTACGATGACAAGAACTCCTACTTACCAACTGCTCCCCTATATATAAAACTGCTGTTTATATTTTAGTTGATGTCTTCCGGATTTTGGTGAATAAATGTTCTTCTGCTTCTTCCTGCAATACTGACATCAAATAAGCTAAAAGCCTCCTTTGTAATTGAAAAGTTGGTGGGATGTGGAGGAGGACGGGGTGGTCAATAATAATAATAATAATGGTATAATAATGATAATAGCAACAATAATATCAACACTGGCATAATATCAATTCCTGAGATCCACCCAAAGATAAAATGACATATAACATTTTTTTTAGAAAAGTGAGAGTCTTCTGAAAGTTCCCTTTTCCCATTCCAGTTGGGGTTCCATACTAGAAGAAGAAGTTAAATGTTACACATGATGTTAATTAGCAGTTTCACTCCCTCCCCTGCAACTATCATCAAGAAAAAAAGGGTGGTCCTGAATTAAGAAATAAAGGTATAGATATTTGTGTACTTATTTTAAAGTTTGCACAGAGCACCCAAAACATGAGGTTTGAGGAAAATAAGAAATAAGGTATGATATCCATACCTGTTAGCTCCGTTGGTCTAGCTGGGACACACACACACCCTTCACACACACACAGTGGAGCATTTTCCAACTGACTAAAGAGTACTTTCCTTGCATCCTTCCAGAAGCCAGCATTGTCTACCGGCCATTTCAAGGTAGTGCTTCTTGCTGTTTTTACTTCTCTGCCTGAATGAATTGTTAGCAGTTGTTCTATGAAGCTCTGTTGCTCATCTAATTACACGCTGGTGTACAAAGCTATAATTAAGGTTTTGGCTCAGCATATTGTACTTTTAGGAAAGAAAGGTGTCTGTGTTTTTTCAGGGAATTTCCTAGTAAGAATGTATTCTGTATGGTGGAACTGTGAAAGGCAATGGGCTGTTAAAGCACATTAATCTTCTGTTATTCTTTCAAAGACCGAAAATATTTGCAATAAAACAGAAACTTTCTTGAGAGATGCCAGGCCTCAGTGGGGGCTTAGAATTGGTCTTAGTAATTATCAGGATGCTTCCTTTGCTGAGAAATCTGGTCAGTGTCCAAAAACAGCCTCTTCTTATTTGTATTGTACTTGCTTTCTCGCAAATGTTCCTGGTGAGACTGAAATCTGAGCAAATGCTCCTTCTGCTTCCAGGGCTTTTGAAGTTCTACAATGAATCCCTGGATGCCTCCCAGAAGGAAGCTGTTTGCTTTTCATTGGCACAGAAGGAACTTGCTATCATCCATGGACCACCTGGAACTGGCAAGACAACAACTGTGGTGGAGATAATACTCCAAGCTGTGGAGCAAGGCTTGAAAGTGAGTGAGTGAATACATTTTCCGAAGAGATGCCTATTTAGGCCGGAAACTTAGGTCCCTGTGGCCATCGTACTATTCTGAGGCAAGAATGGAAGGTGAACCTTGCCATTCAGAATGAGGCGCATTTCAGCTTTGGTTAAAGCATGAGGTGGGAAGTATGGTAGCTGGCTCAGTAAGGGGTATTGCCAACAGTTCTTAATAGACCTGCAGCCTCTTTCATACTTATACCGGTAGCACCTTCTCAGTGTTTTAAGTCCAGTATGGCAGGTGAATTGGGAAGTGTCACAATACATACAGATGCTTTTCTCAGAGTATTAGAAATGCATATGTGTAAAAATTGCAGAGTGGGTGTGAGGGGAGGGGGAGAAATGAAAAGGGCTTTGGGACCATGAACTGCTGGCAAGATTCCTCATATTTGGGTGTAGACAATACTTAATTGCATTGCCCATTACTAATTGCTCTAATGTTTGGGGAAAAACAGTGTTGGAACTGATGAAAAGCTTGCACATAGGTTTGTGTGGAATTGTATGTGAATGTTTGAAAGAATGCTATGTGCAAGAATGATGTATTTGTTACTGTATAAAAATATGGGGATGCTTGATAACTCCATCCTTCATTTTAAAAGGGATGTATGTTAAAGAACAGTAGGTTGATAGTCTAATATAATTTAAGTCAAAAGTTAACTGGTCTATTTTTAACAAAATGTCCAAAAGGTTTTGGGATGAGGGGAGAGGGAAGGAATAATTTTCAAAGAGAGAAAATAAAAGAAAAGGAATTGAACTTTAAATATAAATATAAACAAATAATAATTGGTAGCCCTTGTGGAAAAATAAACTACAGTATGGTAATATTATTATGCTCAGAGGAAGAGTTTTGTGTTTCTTTAACTACAATTCCCAATGCTTTCTGTTCACAAAATATTATTGTTAAATAAAGTTTTAATTGTTTATAATAAACTGGATCTCCGGATAAATAACCCGAATAAAGTAATCCCCTCTCCCATATCTAAGATACTAAACTATTAGGAAAAGAAATAATAGAAGGTAGGATAATAGTATAAAATAAAACCTTAACACAGAAACAAATAATTTTGGGTTGGTGGCAGTGGTATTTTAAAATCTATACATTTGTCCTCAGAATACATTTAGAAAAACATTAGGTCATGAGTATGGGGATTTTAGTTATAATATAAACCTTGGAAGATTCTAGAGAATGGCCATTTGGCAGTATCAAAAATTGGATATGGGGGTCACACGAGGTCTATGTTCCATTTTTAGAGATGTAGGTAGTCAAAAGTGCAAAGGAAGCTGGTCCATCTGATTAACAATTGCATTAGGCCAGGGGTAGGAAAAAAAAAAATCTCAGCAGAAAGATGCATAATTTTATTTCACAAATACACGTTTTTAAGAGTCACCATGTTTATCTTACATTTTGAGTTCTTTGTGATAGATAATATTCTTATTTCCACTTAGAAGTAAAGGAAAAACTTTGGAAGCGTTACAGATTCATCCAGGTTACCTGTATTTCTAGAAAAATCTTCATTTTCCCTGCTAATCTCTCTATATTAATGTTCTTGGCTGAAGCACAACTGTTTCTGCTCAGAGATGTTCCTGGATCTTCTGAGGTTCAGTGAGATGTAGAAGTAAAGCTTTGGGATTAAAGGGTATCATCAGGCACATAAAGGAAAGAAAGACAAAGCTGAAAGATCCTTGGCAGGTTAGAACTTACCGGTAAATTTGGCTGGGACTAGTATCTTCAAAGTAACTTTTGTCCTTGATCTTGGTTTAATCCTTTGAATTTGTACTGTTCCTTT
Organism: Bothrops alternatus; assembly: GCA_034064705.1. NCBI lineage: Eukaryota > Metazoa > Chordata > Lepidosauria > Squamata > Viperidae > Bothrops > Bothrops alternatus. Next base: position 17,839,622 of record JARGCV010000248.1, read on the forward strand.
TAGCTCAGAGGTCTAACATAATAAAGTCCTTCAAACTCCAGGTCAAATCCTGATCCAGCTTTGACTTGAGAATAATCTCTTTTCCTGGCACTTATAAAATAACCTCCTTTCTTTTCCTTTTGCCCTTGATGCTTATAGTGTTTCTGTAAACTATAGATATGAATCTGTGTAGGACTGTAGCTATTTCAGTGAAGTGAATTAATACTGTTTAAAGAGATATTTTTCTTCCCAGGTTCTCTGTTGTGCTCCCTCTAATATTGCAGTTGATAACTTGGTGGAAAGGATCTCTGTTCATAAGGTGCGGATCCTGCGTCTTGGTCGCCCAGCTCGTCTTCTAGAGTCCATACAGCACCATTCGCTGGATGCTGTCCTATTGCGTGGAGATAATGCCCAGATTGTAGCAGATATCCGGAAGGACATTGATCAAGCATTTGTAAGTCTTGTATTACGTTTTTACAGCAGCTTTTAAAAATAATCTATAGAATAAATCTGTAGCGTTCTTTATGACATTGTATTCTTGGAAAAAGTACAGTGCTATTGCGGAAATGATTGAATGTGTGTCTTATCTTGAAATTGAACCAAAACTCCTCAGATATATAAGCAGTGTTGGGTGGAATAGCTATAACTAAAAATATCTGCAGCTTTGTAACTGACTCTGACATAATGGGATATTGTATTCAGGATTCTTTAGGGATCCAGTCTTTTCTTTCCATTTTCTTTTTCCCAAGTTTTGTAGCATTGTTAAGAGCAAATTGAGATTCCTCACTCATTTTTTTCTCCGCCCTTCTTTCCTGAGTACTTTCGATTTTGCTTCCCCCCTCCCCCTCCCGTTATTATTACCTGTATGTGGAAATAACAGAAGGAGCCATACTTGGTCGATCAATCCAGAATTAAAATACAGTCAGGATTGACAATGCAGTGCTCTCAAACAGCTCTTAGCACACCCATGTGACTTGAAATGTTTATTTAACTTAATTTTCATACATTGGCTGATGGGAAAGCCACTTTTTAAACTCTTCCCATTTCTGAGAATGCCCTGTGGACTTCATTAGAATATTCTTCAGAAAGAGGAGGAGGAGAGCTGTCTACTGTCTAATAATTTTAACTTGCTAGTTAACTTTTTTAAAGACAAGAAAGAATGAACAGATACTGTTTAATAAATGTTAAGGATTGTGAAGGGAGCAGCTTCAAGGGCTTGGAAGGAGCAGGAAAGAATTGACATTATAGGTATTTTCTGAACTTTATGGAATTCCTAAGAACCAAGGAGGGAACAGCACACTGGAACTTTGTGTGATCTGTGGCAATATTGCCTTTTAAGTTTGCTTCTACGATTAAGGCCAGGTTAAGGCTGAATCATTTAGCTGAGTTTAGAATAAATCATTTAGAATAATTTAGAATAAATAAGAGGTCTGCTTCAAAAGGCCTTTTCTCTATTTCTTTGAGACTCTCCAAACAGAGATTGCAGTTTTAAATTATATTGATAACATTACAACTGATAACTGATAGGAAAAAAGTCCAGAAAGTAAAATGTCTCTACATTTTCCTCTCTTTCCACCCCACTTGCCTTGTAAAACTATTGGTGAACAGAATCTTAGGGCTATATCACATCTTCTTTATTTAATTTTCTATTTTACATTTCTTTTAAATATGGCACTGTTTGAAGTATATTACAGTTCAAATTATTGTCTGTTGTGCCTGACCACCTTGCAAAAATTAGCAATAACTCCATTATAATCTCTGTGCTAGGAGGTTACCACTACCAGTTACACACACACACACATACACACACACACACACACACACACAAACACCACACACTCAGCAACCTCTGGAGACCAAGTTTCCAAAAGGCTAGAGGTTTTGTACACTCTAACGAAAAGGCAGGGCTATAATCCATCACAGATGTACATGCTTGCATATGAAGTCCTGATGGCTTCTTCTGCCTGTTTGTGTAGGCGCCTGGGATATGTGTATTTACTATATGATGGAATGAGGAGGAAAGTAGAGGCCAGCATGTATTTCAGGGGTTTGCCTATTCAACACACACCTTTGATGGACTGAGGTTTCTGATGACTCATTTTTGTGCATATTCAAGATACAGATAGTCCTCAACTTACGGCTACAGTCAGGACCAGAATTTATGTTGCTAAGCATTAACATTTAAGTGAGTTGCACCTGATTTTACAATCTTTTTATGCCATAGTTGTTAAGTGAATCACTGTGATTGTTGAACAAATCATCTTGTTAAGCAAATTCAGCTTTCCCCATTGACTTTGGTTGTTGGAAGCCCCCTGGGAAGATCATAAATGGCGACCCCATGGCCCCAGGACACTGCAGCTATCACAAATACATCCTGGGTACCAAGAGCCCAAATTTTGATCATATGATTAGAGGGACACTGCGACTGTCATAAGTGTGACGGACAGTTAATCACTTTTTTCAGTACTGTCGTAACTTCAGATGGTTGTTAAATGTATAACCATAAGTTGAGGACTACCTGCAGAGCACACAGAAAAAAAAGAGGCATTTATGTGAAAGAAGAAAATAATAAGTGGCTTGCTTATTTGCTATCTTTTAAATTCTGCTGTGCTCAGCACTGTGACTGTTTTCAGTGGCACTTTTTAATACTGTTCAACTGAAGATTTTTTTGTAAATTTAATGTTGTTTTTATTGTTTGCTTTGTCCTTTTCAGGGGTAGAAAATTGATTTTAATAAAAGATGAGGTTTTGGGGAATTTTGAGAGTAATCTCTTCACCAAGAATAGCTCAGCTGCAAACTTCTGTAGAGACATGCAATATATTATAGCTGTGCTACATCCCTAGAGAACTTGTAAGGATGAAGAATGAAAGGTATAAGTCAAGGATTGATTGGCTCTCGCTAAATGGAAAGTCAGCTGCATTTGCATCACACTCACCATTGCTAGGATCCTTGAAGTCATTTTCAATGATTTTCTTGATTGGGCCAAAAGTAATTATTCAGAGGAGTATAAGGGGTTTATAATTTATACACAGAGACTATAAAGAGTTCTCTTTGGAGAACAAGTACAAGGACCGTGATTTCCAGTCCTCCCTTAGTTCTCCTGGTAATGATGATACCTCACAGTGTAGCACAGTATTTCTCAACCTTGACAATTTTAAGGCATGTGGACTTCAACTCCCAGAATTCCACAGCCAGCAATGCTGGCTGTGGAATTCTGGGAGTTGAAGTCCACATGCCTTAAAATTGTCAAGGTTGAGAAACACTGGTGTAGCAAGTTTCATTTGTGCTCTTTTGTAAGAAACCAGAAGATCACTTTAAACTAAAAAGAATTAGAGCAAATGACTAGCACTTTGGCAACTTCTTTTTAAATAACTCCTTTGTACTCTAAAATCTATCCCTTTCACTTTTCACCCTGCCTCTGAGAACCTTATTTTTTTTTCCTCCAACCCTTTTTGATTTGCCTCATCTTTAAAATGTTCAGAAAAGAAGCTGGTGCAAAGTATAGGATCACTGTGTAGGAAAAAAAAATCTGTATTGGTTGCCAGTTGCCTATTGGACATAATTTAAGATGATGTGAAACTTTGAATCCCTCTATATTACCATGGTTTTGATTACTTGAGAGACGATACCACTATGAACTTGCCCACATGGCAAAAGAGCCTCTTTTGAAGGAGTTCCCATTGCCACAGGCAAAGCAGTCCTGTTTTCAGGAACGGGCCTTTTGTGGGCTCCAGACTATAGAATGTTTATTCCATTGCAGTGCAGGTAGTCCTTGCTTAATGACCAGTTGCTTAACAATAGGTCGAAATGACAAAGGCCTCGAAAAAGTAAAGCATTTCCAGTTACCACAAAATGTCACATCCCTGCCAAGGTGATGTGATCCCTCCCTCATGTGATTGTCACTTGCCATCTTCCCTACCAGCTTCACCAAAGAGTCGATGGGGAAGCCAGCAGGAAAGATTGAAAACTGCTGTTGACTCCCTCTCATCTCTGGAGGTTGGATGAAAGAGCTCCTTGCTGATCCATGCCTGCTTGAACCTTGGCAAGTGAAATTCAATCACACATGGACCCCAAAATACCTCTGTCCCAAGAAGAATGGCCAACTATGTGCCTGCTTGAAGTTTGGCAACCAAAATCCAAGCAAGCACAGAGCCCAAAATCCCTTCACAGGTATTGTGAGGGACTCCATTTGCTTCACCTGTAAGATCATTTAATGACCGCAACAGGAGTGCTGGGATCACTGTTATTGAGCGAAGGACCCAGGTGGGTTTCTCCCTTAATGTCCACTTTGCTCAATAACCAAGATTCCAGTCTCAATTGTGGTTGTTAAATGAGTACTACCTGAATGTTTTTAATTCCAGCAACTTTAAAATATGTGGACTTCAATTCACCAGCATGCTGCCTAGAAAAGGCTACACATTTTAAAGCTGCTGTGATTGAAAAGCACCGCTCCAATATTTAGCTCCTGTTCTTCCATTATTTAGGAAAATGGCAAATCCCACTTTCAGTTTTGACTTTTGACTGTTAATTGCTTTAAACGATTCTGATTTTCATTTTGAGTTTTACTATGCAGAATTAATTATACAGTAGTGTTTTTATTACTGTAAGCTGCTTTGAATATTTACATAAGCAGAAAAACAGGTATACATTTAAAAATATCAAGAATTTAATGAATACTATTATCAACCTCTTCCTTGGTCATATGTTCATACTAAACTACAACCCGCATTGTCCCCAGCCAGTTGATGGGGTCAGATTGGAGAAGATCCACCCAAAAAGCATTTGTGGTCTTCTAATGGCATTTTATCAGAGAAATTCTGCTGTTTTACAATTGCCTTGACTACTAAATATGTGCTGTGCTGCGATCACTGTCTCTCTTATGCAGATGAAAAGCAGGAAGACCCAAGACAAAGGAGAGAGAAAACATTTTTTAAATGAAATTAAGATACTGAGAAAGGAACTGAAGGAACGAGAAGAAATGGCTATGTCTGAAACCTTGCAAAAAGCTCACGTTATTCTTGCAACGAACACAGGTTAGGAGAATTTTTCTAGATTTTTGCCTGTAAGGTTTAATCAAATAATTACCTATTACTGATAGAACTGTTCTATTTTTAACTCTAATCTACTTAAACTGAATCTCCCAATCTGCATAGTATATCTTTGAACTGTTTCTTACCCCAGTATCTATAAACATAAATAGTAAACAGTGCACTGTATTATTTATTTATTTGTATCCCTCTTCATTATTTTTACCTGTAGCTCAAATACCCAACACATCTTCCTCCTCCTATTTTTTCCACAACAAGAACCCTGTGAGGGGGATTGGGCTGTAAGAGAGAGAGTGAGTGACTGGCCTAAAGTCACCCAGCTGGTTTTCAAGGCTAAGACCGAGACATGAACACACACCGTTTCCTGCTTTCTAGCCTGAAGTCTTAAACCACTTAGACCAAAACTGGGTCTCCAGTCTTGCTGCCCAATTTATCTTTTTCTTTTGACCATCAGGTTTTATTCTGTGACTGGGTGACTGGGTAACTAATCAATACTATGTGAATTTGAACAGCAGACAAATTCTGCTGCTCACATTTTACAAAGCGTTTCTTGCAGCTTTCTTGTTCCATTTAATGAAGGAAAGGAATTTATGCATTATTTATAGGAATAATTAAGCCCTTGAACCAGCAAAGGCGGGAATTTATTTTTGTTTCCAAATGCATGCACAGCCTCTTGGAGAGGACTCTCAACCAGACTGCAGTTATTTATGTTTGGGGAACTGCTTCTGATCCCATAAGGATAATTTTCAGGAAACCTTGCAGATAATTTTGTGTAAACAATATACATTAAAATATCTAACGTGCAAAGTTGATTTATGAACCTAATATCAATTCCAATTTCTTACTGAAATTTCTCATATCAGAGAATTCTGGGCAAGCTCTGGATGTTATTTAAAAGAAATACTTTAGTCAACAATCTAATAGAAGGCATAAAATCATACTCACTCCTTTGTTGATTTAATTTATTTCTCCTGGGAAGGTTCCAAGGCCTGAGGATGACATTGCTCAGTCCTATTCTGTTCATCCTACTTTAAGTGATGTCCTTAAAAAAAGACCATGTTCATTTGCAGAGGGACAGGCTACTTCATACAAAGTGGTGTTCGCTTCTTTAGAGGCAGACACCATCTCTGCAATTAGTGTGGTAAATGTCAACATGTATTGTCCACACTATTACAGCCAGCCCAGGAAAGGGAATTATCCACAAGTGGCAGGTCTCCAACCATGTCCACAGTTTTGTGTGGATTTTAATTGCTGTGAATACTCAGTCAGATGACTTGCGAATAAGCTTTCCTCCCAACTTCTGTTGAAACTTTAACTTTAAAAGAACACCTGTCTGTCCTTGATGAATATAAATCACGGGGACCTGATGGGTTACATCCCAGAGTTGTGAAGGAGCGGGCAGATGTTATCTCAGAACCATTGTATCATATCTTTAAAAAATCTTGGAGCACTGGGAAACTACCAGAGGATTGGAAAAGAGCTGATATGGTTCACATCTTCAAAGGGGGGGGGGAAACAGACCCAGGAAACTACAGACCAATCAGCCTGACATCAATACCTGGGAAGATACTGGAAAAAAATATCAAAAAACAGATCTGTGAATATCTAGAAACAAAGTTATAACTAGTAGCTAGCATGGGTTTGTTAGAAACAGATCATGCCAAACCAATCTTATTTCATTCTTTGACAAAGTGATTAAATTAGTAGACCAGCGAAACGCTGTGGATATAGCATATGTCGAATTCAGCAAGGCATTTGACAAAGTAGACCACAACCTACTTCTTGGTAAGCTAGAAAAATGTGGCATAGACAGCATCACCACTAGATGGATTTGTAACTGGCTGACAAACAGTACTTAATGAGTAGTGCTTAATGGTACTACATCTACATGGAGGGAAGTAAACAGTGGGGTACCACAAGGTTCTGTATTAGGCCCAGTACTCTTCAATATCTTCATAAATGACTTAGATGAGGGAATACAAGGGGATCTCATCAGATTTGCAGGTGATACTAAGCTGGCAGGAATAGCCAGCACCCCAGAAGACAAGCTCAGAATCCAAAAAGATCTTGACAGACTTGAACACTGGGCCATATCCAACAAAATGATATTAAATGTGGAGAAAAGCAAGGTTTTACACCTGGGCAGGAAAAACTAAAGTTACAAGTACAAATTAGGCGAAACCTGGCTCAAAAACAATAACTGTGAGAGGGACCATGGAATCCTAGTGGACGATCACTTAAAAATGAGTTAGTAGTCAGTTGTTTTTGTTAGGGATCATAAAAGACTGTACCACCACAGAGATGAACTTAATTTTGAACTTGATCACAGCTGCGAGACTGATGGTGGGACAATACTGGAAGAAGCCAGAAATACCTTCTATTGAAGAATGGACATTGAAAGTCATAAATTTGGCAGAAATGGCTAAAATATCGGCATATTTGAAGGATCGCTCAAATGAACAATATATGTTAGACTGGAAACATTGGATAGATTACATACAAGAGAAACACCAATCAAAGAAAATGTATCTGGCTTATAGTTAAATCTTGACATACGGAGTGAAGAATGTTTACAAATCTAAATCGAGTGTATTAAGTTGGATAGCAGTTAACTTGAATTCTTTCCTGGTTTACATGTACAAATATATATCTATTAATAAAAAAATGTTTTATAATAAAAAAAATGAGTCAGTAGTGTGCAGCAGCAGCCAAAAAAGGTGATACAATCCTTGATTGTATAAACAGAGGCATAGAATCAAGATCACGTGAAGTATTAGTACCACTTTATAAAGCCTTCGTAAGATCACATCTGGAATACTGCATCCAGTTTTGGTCACCATATTACAAAAAAGATGTTGAGATTTTGGGGAAAAAAATGTAAAGAAGAGCAACTAAGATGACTAAAGGTCCGGAGACTAAAACATATGAAGAACAGTTGCAGGATTTGGGAATGGCCAGTCTAGAGAAAAGAAGGAGAGGGGGCGACATGATACCGGTAGCAGTATTCCAGTATTTGAGAGGCTGCCACAAGGAGGAGAGGGTCAATTTATTTTCCAAAGCACAAGAAGGCATATGAGCTGTGCTCTGCCCCTCGGCCCTAAGAGTGTCCCGCATCAACGGCTGCGAATTGATTGTGTTTGTATGTGGTATGAGTGTGGTAAATTTTAAAATTGTTGTTGTATCTTGTTGTGAGCCGCCCTGCGTCTTTGGAGAAGGGCGGCATATAAATGTGAATATTAAATTAAATTAAATTAAAGGCAAGAAAAGAAAACACATGGAAACTGATCAAAGAGAGAAGCAACCTGGAATTAAGGAGAAACTTCCTAACAGTGAGGATAATTAACCAGTGGAACAGCTTGCCTTCAGACATTGTGGGTACTTCATCACTTGAGATTTTTAAGAAGAGACTGGACAGCCGCTTGTCCGAAATGATATAGGGACTGCTTGAGCAGGTGGCTGGATTAGAAGACTTCCAAGGTCTCTTCCACTCTATTTTGATTCTAACTTTTTGATAGTTGTCTCGATCTAGATCAGGGGTAGGCAACCTTGGCTCTTTTATGACTCGTGGACTTCAACTCCCAGAATTCCTGAGTCAGCATAGCTGACTCAGGAATTCTGGGAGTTGAAGTCCAAGAGTCATAAAAGAGCCAAGGTTGCCTACCCCTGATCTAGATTGTTTCGAGGTGCTTAGTCTAATAACTAGATCCACCACCCAGGTTTTTAAATAATAGCATATTTTCCCAAAATGTGGGGCTATTAACGACAAGCAAAGGAATCCTTTTCCACTTTAGCTTTTTTCATAGAAACCTGCAGGGGTGGGATTCAAATATGGGAACAACTGGTTCTCTATGTGGATGCCGCTTCCGGAAGTCCATTCTGGGCCTGGGCCACAAAAAAATTAGCTACTGGTTCTGCCAAAGTGGTGCAAACCGGCTGAATCCCACCACTGGAAACCTGGTTTGCGCTGGTTGTCAGAAGCAAAATGTCACCCAACATTACGGTTTTAGAGGCAAAATGCAAAATTGTATTATTTGTTAAAAGGCAATTGGAAATAGATGACTCAGCACTTTTCCATTTGCTTATGTATGGATGCTTGAGTGTGTGTGTGTGTATTCATGGATGTGTATACATATATATATACAATCAGATTTTTATTCCCTTTATAAGCATAAACTGCATATGTGTTCAGGCTACATATAGTTATATATTTTCTGCAAATGAATTGGTTTGAAATCAGTGGCATAGACATCAGTTAAGGATGAAGATTTACAGTGTTGAAACATCAATTTCTCTGCAGTAGATTCTTTCTCCACCCCCCCCCTTTTTTTTTCAGAAGCATGTTCCCCTTGGAGCAATTACCCAGTTTTTATAACTGAAGGTAGAAATCATTGTTGCCTTCTCTCTTCTGCAAGGTTATTTGGTGCAACCCAATCTTGTCACTTTATTGCTATGCTCAGCAGGCAAACTTAATTGCTTTTACCCAAGGAACAGCACTGGCTTTTAATTAACTGAGCTCAATACACTAGGATTTTCCCAGAATGGTTAAAGTGGAATAAACTAGGACTTGCGTAATTTCACATGCAACTCAAAACACAGATGAAATAGTACGTGATTGCTAATCATAAGTCCAGCTAACCTGTACAACTGACTATTCTTTAAATATTTTTCTTATGTTTTAAACTGTTGTGGGTGTACAACCCCAGAAGGCTATAAAGAGAATGTTACGACATCTCCAGTACTACTTGCCCTTCGTCCAAAAACTCGGACACATAGACACAAATGCAGACTTGCAACTTTTACTGTTTAGTTTCTGAACTAAAAGCTGCACTCACTCACACATCTTTCATTCCAGCTTAGCTAGTCAGGCTAAGAAAAGAAACAAGATAGGACACCTCTGTAACCAAGGCTTGATCAGTCACAGACCTACCTTGACATTGTTATCTTACTCCTGCCATTTTTCCACTAGATTGCCACTAGCTCATTCATTTGGAAATAATCTACTGTTTTGAGAACTATAATTTTTATTTTATTCGAAGTCTTCATTTTGGTAATTTTCTATGTGTTACATAAGTTGAAATCATTTTGAGCATCCCTTTCTGGGGCTGTATTGTGATTGCCACTCTAGGAGGAAGCAAAAGTCTAAGAATAAATATGTTATTTCCAATAATTCAGTACTTCGTTTTCTCTGCTTGTAAATTATGTTTTTAGCTATTACATGGTCATGTGGCCCTATGATTTATGGTGATTTTATTGTTAGGCGACTTATTAATGGCATCCTTGTTGTTTAATGGATAGGTTGCTTCCATACCATTGCTAAGAAAACTATACAAAAGCAGTGTATTTCTGGAGATTAGTTGGTGGGGACAAGAACGGGAGGATGCTGTTGCATTCAGGTCCTCCTTGTGGGCTTCCCATTGGTATCTATTTTCCTAATGTGGAAATGGAAGATTCAGGTAGATTGACCTGCTGTTGGATCCAGAGAATGTTCTGCCAAGCTAAACAAAAGGGTAGAGGTTATGGGCACACTGTAGCCCAAAGTCCTTCCATAGATATAAACTCAGCAGCTCTTTCACTATAGGCTTGAACATCAGTTTCTTTTCATTTCACACACAAATCTGCTAGCTGTTTCTTCTGCCCCTTTTTCTGACAGATGGATTTCTTATAGCAAATAAACAGTTGTGAATAAAAAGGTAGAATTTACAAGGAGGGTACAACTGCTGGTTAGGCATGACCATGTCTATGTTGTTTTCTGAGTATAAAAGAGGTTTGTCACAGCTGTCTTCTGGGATTTTTATGACTTCCTAGTCTAAGTCTGCAGCTCTGGGATTTGCTGGTGGTCTTTTATCCAGCTGTTAACTAGACCCAATCCTGCTTAGCTTACTAAAACCTGTTGATTTCAAGGTGGTAATGCATCCATTCTAACTTAGTTATGTCTATTATTGTTCAGTAGAAGAATGTTTTGATGGAAAGGAAAATTGACGACATCATTGGAAACTTCATTTATGGCAGCATGTAACTGAAGATCATACAGCCAGAAAAGTGGCAATAACTACACAATCCAATACAGGAGGAATATATATATATCTCAGGGTTGAATTGTGGAGTCCTTGCTGCTCTCCCAGCTTTGTTGATTGTTTACAAATGTTTCATTACCTGTCTAGATAAAGTTACCTAGTCAGGTAATGAAACATCTGCAAGCAAGCAACCACACTCAGAAAGCACCAAGGGATCAGAAGACACAATCTTTTAAGACAACTAGTCCTTTTCCATTTGTGCAGTGCTGAAAGGCTCAGTGTAGTTTTTAATCTTGTTTTTAATTAGGTGCTTCTTCTGATGGTCCGTTGAAGCTTCTTCCTGAGAACCACTTTGATCTTGTGGTGATTGATGAATGTTCTCAAGCTCTTGAAGCAAGCTGTTGGATCCCACTGCTGAAAGTTAGGAAGTGTATCCTGGCTGGTGATCACAAACAGCTGCCTCCCACAATCATCTCTCACAAGTAAGAAAATGTCCTCAATTACCAATTAATTATTTTAAAGGTGCTGGGGAAAAGCCTATCTGGAAAATGGCATGTCAATTAGAATACCCATCTTTGTATTTAATTGCACAGCAGGTAGAGATAACCTTCCTTGTTTTTTAATGAATTTTGGCTATATATGTCAGCTGCTTATTATAAAGTAGAAAACTTAAAGCAACTAACTTAAATTAATACAGAAGCAATTATTCTTTGAGCTATAAATTATTAACAGAGCCACACTCTTGAACTGAAGAATACACCTTGTGAAAGAATAAGAAATAAGACTTGAATGTATTTTTAGATTAGAAGAAAGCAAATATTTGCCAATGATTAATCTTATATTACAGTCCAATCATTTGAGATATCCACACTTCAGAGGTCTTCTGCCGAGGGGATGGTTGAACTGAGTTTATTTTTCTTTGTGCACAATTTGGGAATTTCTCTGACAACGAGAACAACGTGATGAAAAATGAAAAGGCTTTATGGATATTTTTTTTGCTACACCCATACACTCAAGTGGACCCAGTATAATCTCCATAACTGGTTTGCAGCTGTATGTCTTGCTTAAGAGCTCGTAGGCTTCCAGAAATCAAGGAACTATAACTCTGAACATCCCTTCTCATTCAGTACTGTAAGCTGGATAGCACTGCAGCAGACAGTTTTGAAATGCTACAGATCTCCTAGCCTTGACCTATTTAAAGAAGCCCATTATTCATTTGTCTGTTATAGCAAAGTAGTTGCTACCTTGCTCACTAGCGATAGATTTTTGGCTTTTTCCATTCTTAAACTATATACTGTGCTTCAGTGAATTACTTCCACTTTCAGTGAAACTATAGTTCTCCAGCATGTGGATTACGAATCCACAAGAGGATGGGTTCGTATCCAGCTTCTCTGCCCGTAGACTAGGACCAAATTGTTAGCTCCGCCTCCAACCGGGACTTCCTGTCCTCCCAACCGGGCTTCCTGTCTCCCAGTTTTTTCCTAGTCTTCAGCCCGTCAACAGCTAATTTAGCAGGCTCCAGAATAGGTTTCTTTTTTAGATTTCAATTTAGGTTTAAGTTGTTTTCTTTTTTACTTTAATTGAGCAGATAGGTTGGATTAGACCTCCTTTAGACTTTCCAGCAGAAGGAGGTTTTTTAATCTACATCAGAAGGAGGATTCGGGGACAGGTGATCCAGGGGGCCTCCCCGGATCGCTCGGACCACGCGGGAAGCGGGAAGGAGCAACACAACGCAACCGCTACTTGAATCCCCTTTCTGGACGAGGATTCTCCCCCGAAAGGCACCCCAGGACCCGGAGAGGCGAGGACCAAGCGGCAGAAGCGGCGACGGACGGCGCATCAAACCGCAAGTGGGGGGTGCAGTAGGGGGGAGGAAGGCGCCGCTGAGCCGTTAATCGGCAAGCGGCGCGGAGACCGATCGACAGCGAAAGCGAGTCGAGGGCTCCGGCGGCCATCGAGGACCGCGTGGAAGAGGCGGAAGCCATCTTGAGCAGGCCTCCTCGAGGTGTTTTGGCGCGAGGGGCCATCTTGGAAAGGGGGCGGGGCCCCAAAGGGCGGCAGTAGCGGCCATCTTTTTGCAGGCCCAATCTCCGGAATAAAGCCGGAACGCCGACCAAGGTGGGGGGACTTTTGAACCTGAGTACTCGCGGTTCACGGGAGGCCAGCAGAGGCAGCATCCGCTGCCATAGGCAACTGTAGGCCCTGCCACCTCTGCGCCTGCTGAGTCAGGCCGACAAGGGAGTCTTGGAGGGCGTGTGATCTTGAAGGGGTTAAACCCTAGGGATAATCAGCCTCGCAGACCTGCCCAGAGAGAGTCTGCCTGCCTGTCTTGCCTGTGCCCAGTGCAGAAGAGGGTCTGACTCCACCTGCCTGCGGAGCTAAGCCTCCCTCTTACTCCCGCTTGTCTGGAGCAATCCTTAGTCTCCCAGACGCACGATGGCAGACAGTGCGTCGCCTCAGGTGTACCAAGGCTCAAGCCCCCCCCCTCCCTCCCCAAAACGCAAGACCATGGATCCGGAACTGGGGGGGGGGCAAGAAGAAGGCCAAAACTAAGCATCTAAACAAGGAGCCATCGAAGGCAGCCGAGCGACAGGCCTTAAGACGGCACCAGGTGCTAGAGAGAGAGTGTGCCAAGGCCCAGAGACTTCAGGCCAGAGAGAACGAACAGGCTGATTTTTCCCAATCCATGCCTTCCACACCAGAGCATGCTGACCATGCAGACACGCAGACGGAACTGGAAAACACAGAGCTACCTAGAGGGTGGTCTGAACAATTGCAGACATTTATGCAGCAGGCCTTTGATAAGTTTATGGCTACTAAACTTTCCTCTTCTCCTCAGGAGCACAGCAAACAACCAGCACCCCCGCCTCACAGAGGAGGCGTGCCCACTCCAGCCTCCGAGGAATCTGAGGCCTCCTCACAGCTTACGGAGGAGGAACCGGAGGACTGGGAAGTATCGGGACGCCAGCTGTCAGAGGATGAAGATGAGACCCCAGAACAGGTCCCAGCCTCAGGGCTGTTCAACTCAGCTGATTTCCGTTCACTGATGATCAAGATCTGTTCCACCCTGTGCCTGTCAGCCAGGCCAAAGGTGACAAAACCCTCGTCTCCCGAGGAGGAGGAGGAAGGTAAGGTCCATCCGGTGCTACACCCACCAGCACCGGAGGAGATAAAAGTACCGTGTCCATTAGTGTTCCGCACTGCCCTGGAAGCACAATGGGCCTCATTGGCTACCACACCATCCCCGAATAGCACAGACAAAAAGATACTAAATGTGTGCAATGCCTTAGCTTCCCTCATAGAGGTACCCAAGGTGGATGAGCCACTAATATCTCTCTTTGCTTCATCCGCCATTCCAGGAGATATGGCGGAATCCATGAAGGCCGAGGATAAGAAATTCGAGTTTGCACTTCGCAGGACGCACAGCTCATCAGCCTGGGCAATCAGATCCGCGCTCTCAGCCTCGCTGGCAGCCAGGGCCTCAATCTTGTGGCTTCAGGATCTGCAGGCAAGTCTAACACCAGACCAGGTACGTGAGCACCAAACACTAAACAAGCTGCTGATGGCAGCAGAGTACATGGCTGACACCACCCTGTCCTCTTCCAAGTATTCGGCCAGGGCCATAGGTTCCACAGTAGCTTCTAGAAGGCTCCTCTGGCTCAAGACATGGAAGACGGACCTTAAGTCTAAGTGGCGCCTAGCCACCGATAAATACTCGGGATCTAAACTGTTTGGGCCCATCCTCGACCCGTATGTAATCGAGGACAAGAATAAGAGAAAGATCCTCGCCCACCCGTCCAAAGGGACGGATAGGAGACAAGAGTTCCGCAGACAGGGGTTCCGCCAGAGCGGGACCGGCGATGGGAGGCAGCCCTTTCGCGGAGGGCAGTCCTGGGATTGGCCCAGAAATCAGCGCCCCTCCTCATCAAGTCAGGAGCGCTTCCAGGACCGCCCGACCGCAGGCAGGGGCCAGTTCCCAAAACGCAATGCCAGAGGCGGGGCGGGGCGACCCTACAGGCGCTCCAAGTGACGCCTGGGACAGCCCCATAGGGGGTCGCCTGGCGCTGTTCAAG
The DNA here is from genome assembly GCA_034064705.1 of Bothrops alternatus. NCBI lineage: Eukaryota > Metazoa > Chordata > Lepidosauria > Squamata > Viperidae > Bothrops > Bothrops alternatus. The sequence continues at coordinate 17,854,736 of JARGCV010000248.1, forward strand.
GAGGCGTGGCAGGCCACCACAACAGACGCCTGGGTAAGGGACACTGTAACTCACGGCCTAGCCTTAGAGTTCTACGCTCCCCCCCCGAACCAGTTCAGACGTTGCCCAGAGTCAAGAAACCCCTCAAAAGCAAAACTTCTGAGAAGGGCCATAGAACATTTGATAGAGATAAGAGCCATAGAACCGGTTCCGCAAGAACAGGAAAGACAGGGGTTCTACTCCATCCTGTTCGTAGTACCCAAGACATCGGGGGGATGGAGGGCAATCCTAGATCTCAAGAGATTAAACTACTTCATAACATACAAGAAGTTCAAGATGCAGTCCCTCAAATCCATCTTGGCCAGCATTCGAAAGGGAGATCAGTTATCATCCATAGACCTCACAGAGGCATACTTACACATTCCAATAAGGCAGGAAGATCGCCAATTCCTGCGTTTCTGCCACAAGAACAGACACTTTCAGTACAGGGCCTTACCCTTCGGCCTCTCGTCGGCACCCAGGGTATTCACAAAGGTGTTGGCGGTGTTAGCAGCACGACTGCGCAGCCTACCGGTGCGGGTCCTGTGTTACCTGGACGACATTCTGATCCTGTCAAGGTCCTTACACGCAGCTCACGCAGACTTGAGAGTCACACTAGACACACTACAAGAACACGGGTTCTCTGTAAACTACAAGAAGAGCCATCTAACACCTTCCACATGTCTACAACATTTAGGGGCGGTCATAGATTCAGAGGCGGGGTTAGTTCACCTCTCACAGGACAGAACGGACAGCGTTCGAAAGCTCGCACGCACCGTCCAGGAGAAGGGGTCAGCCACAATAGTGCAACTATCCCAACTCCTGGGGAAAATGATATCCTGTCTGGGCATCGTTCCGTGGGCCAGACTCCATTCCAGAGAGCTCCAATGGTTCCTTCTCCCCTACCAAAGGAAAAGGCAGGCAGCATCCCTCAGAAGGGTCATTCTTCCTCCTCAGGTCCTAGCATCCCTCCGATGGTGGACCTCAGCTGCCACGGCCAAGGGAACGCTAATCAAGGAACCAGACAGAATAACAGTCACCACCGACGCCAGCCAGTTCGGCTGGGGAGCCCACCTACAGGACCAGATAGCTCAGGGCAGATGGACTCCCAGGGACCTGGGTCACAACATCAACTGGCTCGAACTAAGAGCAATCCACTTAGCCCTCCTACAATTCGCTCCTTACCTGGAGGGGAGGCACGTGCTGGTCCTAACGGACAACGTGACTGCCAAAGCACATGTGAACAAGCAAGGAGGGACCAAATCCTCAGTTCTCATGAAGGAAGCACGAGAACTGGGACTTTGGGCAGAGGCGCATCTGGGGTCAATAAAGGCAGAGCACATATCGGGGGAGGCGAACAGCCAAGCAGATTCACTGAGCAGAGCCACGGTGAATCAAGCAGAGTGGAAACTGGACCCGAGCCTGTTCGAGGCCATCTCGAACAGGTTCGGGCGGCCACTAGTAGATCTGTTCGCGTCTCACATGAACAAGCAGCTCCCTCGCTTCATGTCCAGGTTTCCGACCTGGGGAGCAGAGGGAACGGATGCCCTCAGGTGCAGGTGGCCCCCGGGGCTGATGTACGCATTCCCGCCTCCTCCGCTGATACAGGCAGTCATCCGCAAGATCATCCTAGAAGGAGCGGAGGTGCTCCTGATCGCCCCTCATTGGCCACGCCGGCCTTGGTTCGCAGACCTGGTGGACCTGTCAATTTCACCAGCCTGGATAATACCTCCCCACCAGGTGTCGCTCAGCCAGGGGAAGCTGCAACACCCAGACCCACAATGGCTACAGCTAGCCGCTTGGCACTTGAGAGGGAGGGACTAGCAAGACAGTCCTTTTCAAAGGACGCCATAGAGATCATCCAGGCTGCCCGCCGGCCTTCCACTAACAGAGTGTATGAGGCAACGTGGAAGAGCTTTGTTAACTGGTGCGGCAAGCAAAAGATAGACCCCTTAACGGCGACCATTCCCATCGTCATAGATTTTCTGGTAGAAGGGGTTAAGAAGGGCCTAGCTCTTAACACTATTCGCAGACAGGTGGCAGCCATACAAACCGTGATCTCCTGCGACAGCAGGGAGTCATTATCACAGCATCCGGCTGTAAAAGCCTTCATGAAAGGGGTGGCCACAGTACGACCTCCGGTGGTGCACCGTTACCCGTCTTGGGATCTGCCCAAGGTACTCCAGGCCCTAACATCTGTTCCGTTCGAACCTCTGAGACTCTGCTCACTCCGTCATCTGACATGGAAGGTAGCCTTCCTGGTGGCCATCACATCAGCTAGGCGGATCTCGGAGTTGGGAGCTCTCTCGGTCCGAGCGGACCTGATGATCATTTCAGAGGACACTGTCACATTACGCCTAGACCCAGCCTTCATCCCAAAGGTCAACTCCTGGTTTCACAGAGCCCAGGAGATATCATTACCAAGTTTCTGCCCAAATCCCTCTGACCCACGGGAACGGCGATGGCACAATTTAGATGTGCGCAGGGCCTTACTCATTTATACCAAAAGGACATCTGCCTTCCGGAAATCGGAGTCGCTATTTGTTTCCTTCCAACCAGCGACCATGGGTCACAGGGTTTCTTCCTCGACCATTGGCAGGTGGATCAGGGCATGCATAGCAGAAGCCTACGGGGCACAGTCATTGCAGGTTCCGACAGGAATAACGGCACACTCCACCAGGAGTGCGGCCACATCAGCGGCCTGGCACACGCAGGCACCGGTGGAGGAGATTTGTAGGGCGGCAACATGGGCGTCCCCGGTTTCCTTCATCAGAAGTTACAGGATAGACCGGTTTGCTGCGGCAGGGGCCTCCTTCGGGAGACGATCGCTACAGCAGATCATTGCCTCAAATGAGACCTCAGCCTAGACTCCCACCCGGGGGACATGGGAGGGCTTGGGTATGTCCCATCCTCTTGTGGATTCGTAATCCACATGCTGGAGAAAGAGCGTTGTCTTACCTGAACGCTTCTTCTCAGCATGGGGATGGAGAATCCACACACCCTCCACTAACAGTCTAGGCAGATTTGAGTTACAGGAATATGAACAGGAGCCACGAGGACCAAACTACGTTGAAGGAGCTTCGCCGGTGAAAAAACTGGGAGACAGGAAGCCCGGTTGGGAGGACAGGAAGTCCCGGTTGGAGGCGGAGCTAACAATTTGGTCCTAGTCTACGGGCAGAGAAGCTGGATACGAACCCATCCTCTTGTGGATTCTCCATCCCCATGCTGAGAAGAAGCGTTCAGGTAAGACAACGCTCTCTTTCAATTATATCCCAAGCCAGTTAATTATATTTTTACTGGATATGGATTAATCCTGGTTTTGAAGGATCTGTGTGTGTTATGTATTATTGGTTAACATGTAACAAAGATTTCTGCCAAAAGTGAAACAATTTATTAAAGAGAACCACCCCACGGAGTTCATTTGTTATCAAACAATGTATGTTAACCAAGTCTAAATTTGACTTTAAAATATATTGTAACAGTCAAATTGAAATGATTGATTTAATTATAGAACTGCTCTAGAAGAAAGGGCCAAGCCCATGAAGCAATGAGGAGGATAAATTTGACGGTACAAGAGAACTTGGCTCAAGTGCTAGAAATAAAAAAGCATCACTCATAGAAGGAATAATGGGAAATTATCACAATGGAACAAATTCCTATGGAAAGAGCTTTGCAATTCTAGACAATTAACTTCTGTTAGCTGCAGAACTTTTCTTGTATAGTAAATCATGTAAGGAATCATGTAACCATTTGCATGGTTCAGTCAATAAAAAAAACTACTTTGATGTACTCAGAAGAATTCATTCTGTACTTTATCACAGAACATATGATCTAGATCAGGGGTTCTCAACCTTGGCAACTTTAAGACTTGTGGACTTCAACTCTCAGAATTCCTCAGCCAGCTTTGCTGGCTGAGGAATTCTGGGAGTTGAAGTCCACAAGTCTTAAAGTTGCCAAGGTTGAGAATCCCTGATCTAGATACACTGTTGCTGAAATACAACCTGCCTAAAACCTGCTTACATTAACTCCCACTGATAACAGTAGGTGAAAAGAAATCAGTATGGAAATGGCAATAGCAGTCTACCCTTCCATACGTTTTTATTGGGAGCTACTTGCAACTCGTGGTGTTGCAATATCTTGACCAAGAGTCCAAATGAAGTTCATGCTAGATCTTCAAATGTCCACGTTCTGTGAAACATTTGTTAAACTTTTCCTATCAACATAGACTTATTGAGATCCTATTCATGTTTTAATTGTTAATGATTTATATTTTGTAAATTTTCCCATGGGTGTGTGTGTGTACGCACATGTGTAGGTAGCTTGAATTTTTCTGTTTGCTGTGCTAGAATAAATTGCATGCAATTTATTAAACTGCACCCTGGAAGATGCTAAACCAGAAGCAGGAATGTAATTCTCTACTTTCCCGGCAGAAAATTAGCATGCAAGAAACTATAAATTGTGCATTGTTGTATATGCTGCTCTTGCTATGAAACTCTTCAGTTATTATTGTTTATGCACGTATGTTTTATCGATCTCTCATATATTTTAAGCATGAGAGAGATCCATAAAACATACGTGCATAAACTTGCCAGGAATAAGTTTAGTTCAGGAAACCTGCACATACCGGTAATTGCTAATGTAAAGCATTCTTTGTGCTGTTGGCAGATAAAATAGCAAATAGAAGTTTCAACTGAAAATTGCATTGCTTCCTTGAAGACCAGCCACCCCAAAACAGCTCTCTAGTACAAATTTGCTCTCTGACAGATTATATATTGTTGCTTTATAAATAAGATAATCCCAGTGCCAATAAACTTATACTAAAGGCACAGATCGGTAAAATAGTTTCTGCCAGGATATCACCTTAAGTCCTTTTTAAAGTTTCCCCACAATACTTCTACCTTTATGCCATTATAGATACAATTTTGGATTAATAATAGATGTAATATTGACCAAGATAGTCTTTTCAAATGTAAAGAAATGTTTAGAGAGAAGAATAGTAGTAGTGATAGGGCAGTTTAACTTATTATAACCACAAAATCATGTTTAAGAAGGCAGATTGTGAAAGGCAAGAAAATAATTATATATGGAGCGAAAGCCAACTTGTCAGTGGTGGAAATGGTGGGTTCTTGCTATACAAATTATCACTATCATTGCAGTCCAACTCTGAGGCTTTTATAGGAGGACAATAATAATGCAGCATCAGTTGATGATTTTCTTCTTTCCTCAGCACTCCCAGAATTGCCTGGGTTATCTCCAGATGATTACTTCTTTGTCCTGTTTCTCATCTTTTTGGCAATGCTTAATTTGTTCTATGAAGATGTATTCAAAGGAGAATATACCAGCACAAGATATAATAACATAGTTTATAGGCAGTAGGCTGATCAGGATAGCAAGAAATGTTCAACTAAGAGAACACAAAGTTGGAAGGGGCCACTTAGGCATTTATACAGTATTTAACTCCTTGCTCAGTACAAAAAATCAAAATTCTTGCTTGTGTCAACAGTGGTCTGATTCCTTTAACCAAACATTTAAACTATCCAAGGTCTTTCTCCTTAATTAAATATTAGTGAGAACGGTTTAAAGAGGAAAATGCTGAGGTTTGAGGCTGATGTGCAGCATCTGGTATTTCAGCTTTGTGCTACCGGTAGAAATCTGGAGACCAGGCATTCTAGTCCCATCTTAGGCACAGCCGGCTGATGCTAGGCCAGTCACTTTTTTCAGCCCTAGGAAGCAATGGCAATGGCAAACCACTTCTGAAAAATATTGGCAACTTCAGGGATTTGTCCTGAGAATCCCCAAGAATCAGGACTGATTCAAAGGAACAAAAAAAAGAGAAATATCTTTAGCTCTTTGGTATGGCAAGGAATGATATGCCCTTAATTGAATGAGATCTGTTATTTTAAGATCAATATAAGGCATCAACATTTCTTTGAAATAGGCACTGCTGGGTATTTTGCTGCTGCTACTGTTGTAGCAGCAGCTATTGACATTCTTATCCAATCTACTCCAGTAATTTTTAGATCCTGATAACTTTCTGTGGAATCTTGACTTATTTGCTCTAATTGTGATTTTTCTGGCAGCAACTGGTTGTGATTGTGAATTGTTGAATTAAGAGAACCTTTGATCATATCTAACAGGGTTAAAATCCTCTTATCTTTCTCTTCTAATTAGAGAATTCTTAATTACAGTTAGGATTAGTATTACACAGAAATTGTTAACAGCAGGTTTTGCTTCCAGAGCAACTATCACATGTTTGCAAAGGAGAAACTTATAAATGAAATTGCTCCCAAGACTACTACTAAACATAGCTGTAACATATTGGTAGCATATATTGGATTTTACAGACTTTCCTTACCTATAATGCTTATCCACATGTTTTTCTTATCTCTGCCTTTCTTTGCCCCTTATAAACTGAGTGTTCTGATAGAACCGAGTTCAGAATCTTAAGGAGAACTCTCCCCTACTGGTTATCTGTGTGGATGCCACTTCCAGAAGTCCATTCTGGGCCTGGACAACAAAAAATTAGCTACCAGTTCTGCCGAAGTGGTGTGAACCGGCTGAATCCCACCACTGGGCACAGAATTTAAACAGATTCCCAGAAAGTTTCTTCTGGGATGAAAAAATATATATAAATCCTCTTCTATAGCAAATACTGCTTCTTCTCAAATCACAAAAAGCAATTGCTGCATAGAAAAAAGTGCACATTAGTTTCTGCCCCTGGTGCAACTTTACTGGTTGTCCCTGCAAAGGCATGACAACAGTTTGAAAAATGGCATCCTTTCAAGCCTCTTTAACAAGGATCTAATCTATTTCAAATGTCTACACTGGTTTTCTTAAGTATGACATTTTCATCTAAGTTGCTAGGTGCAAATTTTCTTTGTCATGTAGCACCTCTACATGAAGAATGTGTCATTGCATGCCTAATTTAGAAGTAAGACTCAACTTTGCTCAATTTAGAGACCTTTAACATGCCAACTACTTTTTCATAATGTCACCCTAGCACACTGAATCTTAATGCCATATGCAACTCCATGGTTATTATTCTAGAAAGAATATTGCTACAAAATCCTAGTTCAGTCTTCAACTGCAGATCTTTTTTTTTAAAATGCTCTCCGTATCCTAAGAGACCTATGAGTTCCAGTACACTTTTAAAATAGAACTAGGCTTCTCTTGGAACTAGGGAAAATCTATTTTTGGTTTGTCTTTATGTTACGGTATAAACTGCTGAGTTGGAGAATTATTATGCCGCACTATTCCTAATATCTAACTTTGTGGTTGCTAGGAGTTAAATATGACTTTGATGACATAATCACTATTTGTGACTTCTCTCAAATTTGTCTAACAATCTACCTGTTGAAGTCTTGTGAAAAACTGGCATTGTACTGGGTTTTAAGAAAAAATATAATATTGGATGTCCTGTAAGTTTATACTATGGATTAAAATTTTATTTATAAATATTTGAATGGGCAAACATTTGCCTATTTATTACACTTAGCTTGATTGCTCAGAAGAACATTCTAGGGTAAAGTAGACTGGTCTTGTTGGTCCAGACTAGTCCAACAAAGTGCATACTCATAACCTTAAGAATACTTCCCTGGAAAAGGTGAGATGTTGGAGTTTTTGTGAAATTATCCTGGTCTGTACTGATTCATAACCATGCTTAATAAGAAAAGAAGTCTCATTGTGGGGGAAAAAACAGTAACTTCAACCAGTATGCTGTGATATAGGTCCATGCACCCATTTTGGCCTTCAAGTTCAAAATGAGTGAGTTCATGCTCACTCTTTCAAATTCAAAAAGGTTTGCAGTTATCGAATGTACTCCTACACCTGTCCAATACTGAGTTTGCAATAGGTGTTGGCCACTCTGTTATCAGAACAGTTGTTAGGTATATGCAAACTTAGAGTGGATGTTTCTGTGTAAAGGGATGGGTAACAAAGCAGGAGTGTGTCTATGTACATCTGCACATAAGAAATCGTGGAGTTTCTATTACACTCTTGAATTTCTTAGCACTATCTTCTTTTTCCAAGTGAACCTCAAAGGAATATTTTAATTACATAATAATCCCTTCAGGTAAATGTGGACTTTTTTCCCAAGCTATCCAGTCAGCTTCATGATTGAGCCAAGCTTTCAACCACAATTTTTCAAATCCAACATGGCATTCAGGAGTCTGTTGAATCCTAATTTACTTCTGATGTTGATCTTGAGTTGACCCACACCTGTATCAGTTTGAATACAGATGTAAATGCAGAATGTATATTGCATGCAATTGCAAATATGTAATTACTTAACAGTGTCATTTTTTCATCTAGGCGTTTGGAGATCTATATGAAAGTAAAGCTATAGGCATAATAAATTATAAAAACAAATTGCCCAAAAGGCAATATGCTTCACATTTTTCTGTATTGTTCTTGTTACCTTATTAAAAGTACAAATAAGAAAGAATAACATTAATTTGGATCTTTATAAATATATAGATGGAGTACATTGGCTAGATTTTGATGATAATACAGCAGTGGGAGATAAAAGATATTTAAGAAGTATACTTGTTGGTAAATTAAGTCTGTTCTTTAAACGAGGATGATTTATCAAAGGAGAAAATTTATTTGATGTACAAGAAAGGAGCCCAACTTCTAAGAAGGAAAATTCATTATCTATAATCTCATTTAAAGTTATGGCAACAAAAATAAAAGCAGTTATTAAAAGCTTGGTGGAAAACCTCAGTAATAGAAATGACAATATTAGACACAGTTAAATTTTGTAACAAATTTGTAAACTTAAGATAAACGAAGTCATTAGTAAAAAGAAAGTTACCTTTTGTTCAGTTACTGAATGATGGTGTATGATTATTATTATTATTATTATTTACAATTTTATACGGCCCCCCTCCCGAAGGACTCGGGGCAGTGTACAGCCCAATTAAAACAACAACACACAAAAATTAAAATTATTAAAAATAAATTAAACAATTTGGCCTAATATTTAAAAACCCAACTAAAAACACAATCCCCTAAAAACAGTTGTGGCCATTGTTGGAGCTGGAGCTATCATCCCAGGCCGGCTTGTCAGAATAAGTATGTTTTTAATTCTCGACGGAAGGAACGCAATTCCGTCATCGTACGGAGTTCGGGGGGGGAGCTCGTTCCAAAGCGTTGGAGCTCCCACAGAGAAGGCCCTCCCCCTGGGGGTCGCCAGCCGACATTGTTTGGCCGACGGCACCCCGAGGAGACCCTCTCTTAGATTAACTAAGCAAGATAGCAGAAGAAAAATTGGAATACAAATTAAAAATAGAACAGAAGTACAGCAATGAGATTAAAGTCTTGAGCATAGATTTTTCCTCAGTATGCTCTTTGTTGAGCCAGTAGGGTATAGTGGTTAAAGCATCAGGCTAGAAATTAGGAGACTGTGAGTTCTAGTCCCACCTTCACATACAAGGCCAGCTGGATTACCTTGGGCCCTTCTCCCTTTTAGCCCTATAAATCTTGCCAAGAAAACTGCAGGAACGTGTCCAAGGAGTTGCCAGGATTCAATACTGGCTCAAATTATCATATTTTGGGTGCATTATAGAAAGACTTAGTTCTCTTGAAAAGTCCGTAGTGCTGGGAAAAATAGAAGGAAAGAGAAAAAGAAGATGACCAGCAGCAAGGTGGATGGCTTAAGATACACCAACAATTAGTACCCTGTTGGAAGACCTGAAGGAGCAACTTGGAGACAGATTGTCCTGGAAAAAAAATCTATGTGGTTGCCAAGAGTCTACCCGAACTTGACAGCATTTATTCAGTTCATAGAGAAATCTCAGGGATTATCTTATATTATAATAACAATTAAGCTATTTATTGCCATAAAGCACAAGTTCAAGTTCCAATATGATGCTCAGATATAATCTTTAAAAATATCTAATTGTTACCATCCCTATAATCTAGATTTTGAGAAATGTCTTGCAGAAAAACAATTTTTCTTAAATATTCTTTGCTTGGAAGTTGGTATAAATAAAACTGAAAGTGATGTAATTTAATACACTGAACTTTTGGCTGAAAACAGTCTTCTATCTCAGAAGATTGGATAGAAGAGATCTATTCTGCTTAAGTTGAACTAGTATAGTTAATTGGAGAATGATACACTAGCCTTAGGGCCCTGCCCATGCCAAAGTCAAACTAAAGCAAAAAATAATATAGAAACGTAGGAAACTCAAACTTTTATGTCCCTCTAGAGCAGCGGTTCTCAACCTGTGGGTCGCGACCCCATTTGGGGTCGAACGACCATTTCATGGAGGTCGCCAAACAACGCAGTCTGCCATTTTCCCCCCTTTTCCTTAGCTGTGCTGCTCCCTCTTATTCTATTGGCTTTTGAAAGCCAATAGAATAGACTCTCTTGAATAGAGTCTAATTCTATTGGCTTTCAAAAGCCAATAGGAATTGTCCAGGCTGTCTCTGCCCTGCTGAGCCCGCCAAAAGTCCCAGTCTGCAAACGGTGCTGCAAGTTGTCTGCAGCGAAGGTGAGCTCTCTGGAAGTTTCCACCTCTCCCTGCTGAGCAACTACTAAAAATGTAAGTAAAAGAGGGCCAGGGGTGGAGGTGGGAGGCCAGTGGGCGCAGGGAGGGTTGCTGGCGCGTGTGGGGCCCGGCAGGTGCCTTACCTCCCTTGGGCTGGGCCAGCTGGTGGCCCAGCTGGTGGTCGCCCTGCGTCGTTGCTGCCCCTTGCCAGCTACGCCTCGGCCGGCGCAGGGGGCGGCATCACGCATGCATGGCGCTCCCGGGCAAGGAAATAGTCCTCGACTTATGACCGGTTGAGTAGTCCTTGACTTACGACCAGTTGGGTAGTCCTCGACTTACGACCGGTTGGGGGTTGCGGCATTAAAAAGGTTGAGAACCACTGCTCTAGAGGTCTAGTTAGGTGCTCAGCTCTTCAGTTTTAGTCAGCCAAATATTGATGATTGCTATGATCTAGTATTTTACCAATTGCTGTCTTGAAAGACAAGTGTAGGATATTTTCTTATAATAAACAGTTTTTGCCTGCATAGAACAGGAAATATACAAACCAGGGTTCATTTTTTTCTGTACACCCCATTTATAGGGATGTTAGGGGCTTATCCTGTAGGTAGTTCAGCTCCAAGATTGCTGCATTAGCCTAACGAGACCAAACTATCAAAATTTCTATTTGGGTGACAGGGCTATAAGACCCTTTCAGCTGAACTGGACTCATTTCATTGCAGCAACAATGGAGGCAAGATGTTTTTGGTGGGGACAATATTTCTGTTTGTTGTGGTATAGTGTATCAGGTTTTGCAGTGACTTGATATGCTGATTCACAGTGTGTTCCTAATGTGTTAAAATTGTTAACTTGTGTTAGATTTTCTTCACCAAAAGCACTTTAACACCCATAAAATGTGCTTATCAAATAATTTGAAGCATATAATGTTATTTTAATATGATTTTTTTTTTTGCAATCTGTACTTCAATTGTAATGGTAATTGTGTACTGCATTTATCTAAAAAAAAGATGCCCTGAATTTAAGAGAATTTTCTCCCAAGGGAAGGTGGTCAGGAAAAAACCTGATAGCAGCAAAATCTATATGAGAACCAACTTCCTTATCTTATTCATTTTGACAGCTCTAGCTGAAAACAGCTCTGGGGATTCCTCTTAATACCCTTCTGATTCTGTGCATATCACAGACTGGTATGTGTGTGCGGGTTTACATATACTCACTAGAAAAAAAATAGAAATACATTAATTGAATTCGTAATGAACAACTAAAATGAATTGCCTATAAAATAAGGTACCTGGTTTGTAAAATGATCTTGAGCTTCACATATCCATATTCTAATGTTAGAAATCTGACAACAAGGGAAAGGGGATCAATCTATTCTCCAAAACACCTGGAGGCAGGACAAGAAGCAATGGATAGAAACTAATCAAGGAGAGAACCAACCTAGAACTGAGGAGAAATTTAATCAGTGGAACGACCTGCCTTCAGAACTTGCGGGTGCTCCAACACTGGAGATTTTTAAGAAGAGATTGGACAACCATTGGTCTAAAATGTTATAGGGTTCCTGCTTAAGCAGGGGGTTGGACTAGATGACCTCCAAGGTCCCTTCCAACTCTGTTATTCTATTATTCTGAGAATAAAGAATTGAGGCAGTTGTTGAATCAGAGATGAAGTTTCTGGAGCAGAACATGCTGAGTCAGTTGTTGGAAGCGGCTACACCAGATCCTTTATATCAGTGGTTCTCAACCTTCCTAATGCCGTGACCCTTTAATACAGTTCCTCATGTTGTCGTGACCCTCAACCATAACATTATTCCAGGGTCATGTGATCACCTTTTGCAACCTTGTGACAAGCAAAGTTAGTGGGGAAACCAGATTCACTGAACAAACATGTTACTAATTTAATCTCTCTCCCTCTTTCTCTCTCTCTCTCCCTCTCTTTCTCTGTCCCTTTCTCTTTCCCTCTCTCCCTTTCTCTATCTCTTCCTTTCTCTTTCCCTCTCTCCCTTTCTCTCTCCCTGTCTCTCTTTCTCCCTCTTTCTCCCTTTCTTTCTCTCTGTCTGTCTTCCTTTCTCTTTCTTTCTCTCTTCCTCTCTTTCTCTCTCTCTCTCCCTCTCTTCTCTCTCCCTCTTTCTAGTTCTCTTTCCCTCTTTCTCTCCCTCTCTCTATTTCTCTCTCCCTCTCAAAGATCCTTAAAATCCTTAAAAGTTATGCTTGGGTGGAAGACTTTTTCTTTTACAGATGGGGCAGGTGGGCCCGACATTCGCGGGCAGGCAGGACCCCGCCCGCCGAGCTGCCGCCTCCCCATCACCCTCCACACCAGCCGGCTCGTCGCCAGACCTCCCATCTGACAGGCGCAGGTCCGGAGGTCGCCAGCTGACAGGCGCAGGAGTTCGGCGCTCCGCCGTCTCCCCTTCGCCCTCCACACCAGCCAAAGCGTTGCCTGACATTCCAGCTGACGGGCGCAGGTCCGGAGGTCGCCAGCTGACAGGTGCAGGAGTTCGGCGCCACGGCAGCCTCCCAGCCGCCTGCTTCTTTGGCTGGAGCAGTTACCAGGGTGGCTGGTTGCAGGGAATGCGTCAGCGGCCCTTGGGGGCCATGCAAGCCCTGGCCATTGTTCCAGCCAAAGAAGCAGGCGGCTGGGAGGCCACTGTGGCGCCGAACTCCTGTGCCCCTCAGCTGGTGACCTCCGGACCTGCACCTGTCAGCTGGAACGTCCGGCAACACTTTGGCTGGTGCGGAGGGCGAAGGGGAAGTGGCGGAGCGCTGAACTGCGCCCATCAGCTGGCGACCTCCGGACCTGCGCCCGTCAGCTGGAACATCAGGCAGCACTTTGGCCGGTGCGGAGGGCGAAGGGGAGGCGGCGGAGCGCCGAACTCCTGCGCCCGTCAGCTGGCAACCTCTGGACCTGCGCCGGTCAGCTGGGAGGTGTGGCGATGGAGCCGGCTGGCATGGAGGGCGATGGGGAGGCGGCGGCTCGGCGGGCGGGGTCCTGCCTGCCCGCGAATGTCGGGCCCACCCGCCCCATCTGTAAAAGAAAACATCTTCCGCCCAAGCATAACACCAGCAGTTCTGTGCCATGGAGGCTTGAGACATGGAGGCGCGGTGCCGTGGGAGGCGGCAGGACAGGGGGGAGGGGTTACCTGCATCCTGCCAGCCGAATTCTGGAAGCTTGCCTGAGTGAAGAATTAGGGGGTGTTGAAAGGGAGACAGACTGAGGGCTGTATTAAGACCATAGATGGGAGAGTGGAAGGGAGGCGAATTCGGGGTGGAGCAGAAAACACGGGGGTGGGGAAGGTGTTAGGAAATAAACACCAAGGTACATGGCGCCTTGCAAGGGATTCCCGAGTGTTCTGCAATTGTTTTTCCTCTCCTCTGCGCGAGAAAAACTTTTGCGGTGTAAATCTTAAACCAGGTGAGGTTCCTGTGAGGTGGCGCAGGAGGTTCTTGGGAGAGGCGAGGACAAGCTTGGCGTTTCCTCTCTCCCAATCCCCTTCCTCTTCTTTACCCCCTTCCCCAGCCTGCCTGCGATCTTAGCTCACGGCTCCGTGGCTTTTCTTTGCCTAGCCTAGCCAAGCTTTCTTCCACCTGCCCAGTTCCCGGGAGCCCTGAGGAGGTACGGTAGAAACACATAAATTGGGATTGCCCTTGGGAAGCTGATCCTGCTTTGAACCTTAGGAGAGGAGGAGGAGTCCCTTCCTCCTTCCCTCCCTCTCTCCCTGTCAAGCCCCCGTGTGCTCGACATGAACTGGCAGGGAAGGGGTCTAGGACAACGTGCGGGTCGGCTCCGTGGGCATCCCGACCAACAGCTGAGTGGCTCCAACTTCCGGCCGCCGAACAGCTGAGTCCTCCGGGAGGCAACGGGAGGCCCTGAGGGGTATTGCAAGCTCACAGGGGGGTGGGAAGGAAAAGAAGATGGAAGAGAGTGAGGCTGCAACAGAGAGAGCGGTGTCTCAGTTCCTAAGACCATCGGAAATATGTCTTTTCCGATGGTCTTAGGCGACCCCTGTGAAAGAGTCGTTCGACCCCCAAAAGGGTCGCGACCCACAGGTGGAGAACCGCTGCTTTATATAGAAAAATCTTGCCTTTGTTACTTGAAAATACACCAAATTACGCCCATCCTCTAGGAATTCCAAGAAAGTACACTTAGCTGGATATCCTTGAGGGAACACTCTGGAGTTAGGCAACCTGCTGTGTTGTGGTTTCCACACACATTGTGCACCGTACTCCCTTCCAGGAGAAAGAGCCAACCCCCCCCCCCAGAAAAATCCACAATGAAGATGGATTGAGAGGTGAACCTCACTGGGAAGGAAAAAAAGAGACAAACCCCATTTTGGCAGAACAAGGATGAAGTTCTCCAGAGGTCTAATTTTTAAACTAACTGCAGAGATTGCTGCTTTCTTCCTATCTCTCTCCTATTCTGGTGTAAGTCCAATCCCCCTTCTTACTACTAAGTAAGTGTAGTTGTTTAGTGGAGTTGGCAGTTGTATGAAACCTTTTGCAAGTATAAAATTGGAAAGGAATATTTTGGATAAACTGGGAAGTTATTTCAGTGAGATAGAAGGAAGCATTGATGCAAAATATACTAATAATGAAGTATATTTGTAATTAGTTACATTACATCATATGCTAACAAGTAATATTCTGAAATGCTTCTTGTCACCAATTACTCTGGTACACTATAAACATTGGGACCCTTCCCCTCCCCCTTCCCCCATCTAATTATGATGATTTGAAATTAGTAGTAATTAGCAAGGGCTCTTTAGTATCTTTGGGTTGATAATAGTTTCTGAATCCAATGGGGTTTATTACCCAATTAATTAATTGAGCAACAAATTATAAGGTTAGAGGACATAGATATATGTTTATTTGCATGGCAGATTGACACTATACAAAATAAACTTGCATAGTGTAATCAGCCCAATGCTTATCCAGCATCAATCTTCCAGTATGATCCCAGCACAAAGGATGTCTTACATCCTTTTATCTTTTAAAAACCTCTAAATGATCAAGATTGATTCTTTAGCTAGGAAAAGCGAGGAAGAAGTATGAAATGCCCTATTTTTACCTTATTCTATAGTTTTCTGGGGACTTGAGGGCAGAGGAGAAGGCAGGCCAAGGAATTTCCTTTCTGAACATCTGTGCACTTGTAAAGTTATGGACTCAGGGCTCAGGGGAGAGAAGATACAATATTGTGAGTCAGACTACTGACTGTATTTGGCAGAAGAAAAGAAATGGCTGATTTATAAATCATGCAGTGAGAATTATTCAGAGCGTTTCATTATAGCCAATTAGAAATATGCTAGGATGTGTAAGCTTTTGCAATAAAACACATGTTGTTTCAGAGATGGAAGGTGTGTGGAATTCCAAGCCTGCTGATAGGAAAGCTAAATTTGGGAAGGGGTATATAAGCCTCCCCTTCCCCAAGCTTTGCATCAAATGTTTCTGTTTCATCAGTCCCAACTTTTCCATTTTGAGCGAGAAAACCTGAGGGAAGTTTCTGTTGTTTTCATTTGAACATCACATGCTCCCCCTCTCTCAAAGCAACCAATCTGTGTTTTTTTTCTGCATATGTTCCTAGCTCAGTGGTTCTCAACCTTTTTAATGCCATGACCCCCAACCGGTCGTAAGTCAAGTCAACCGGTTGCAAGTTGAGGACTTTCCAACCGGTTGTAAGTCGACTTTCCCTGCCCAGGAGCGCCGCGCACGCGTGGTGCCACCTCCTGCGCTGGCCGAGGCATAGCTGGCAAGGGGCAGCGATGGTGCAGGGCAGCCACCAGCTGGGCCACCAATTGGCCCAGTCCAAGGGAGGTAAGGCACCCGCCGGGCCCCACACGTGCCAGCAACCCTCCCTGCGCCCACCGGCCTCCCACCTGCCACCCTTGGCCCTCTTTTACTTACATTTTTAGTAGTTGCTCAGCAGGGAGGGGTGGAAACTTCTACACAGCTCGCCTTCACTGCAGACAACTTGCAGCACCGTTTGCAGACTGGGACTTTTGGCAGGCTCAGCAGGGCAGAGACAGCCTGGAAAATTTCTATTGGCTTTTGAAAGCCAATAGAATTAGACTCTATTCAAGAGAATCTATTCTATTGGCTTTCAAAAGCCAATAGAATAAGAGGGAGTAGCACAGGTAAGGAAAAGGGGAAAAAATGGCAGACTGCATTGTTTGGCGACCCCCGTGAAATGATCGTTCGACCCCAAATGGGGTCGCGACCCACAGGTTGAGAACCACTGTTAGCTGAACTCAGGAATTCTGGGAGTTGAAGTTCACAGGTCATAATGGGGCCATAATTGCCCACCCCTGGTATATGGGATATCAACTCCAGCTCCCTACAGCGTCTTATCACTATAAATCAAAAGAAAGAGCAAGGTTTTTAATTCAATACTATGTATCCGTAAGTTTCTTATCCATTTTCTCTCATGCTTTTTTTTTCTTGTTTAGCTGATCTAACCCCAATCTATTAAGTCTAGTTCAAGGGGAAAAGTGATCCTTCACAGTTAATTCCATGCTCTTTATGTGTGAAATGTTAATATGAACATATTATGATCATCAGCAACAATGTTATGATCATGAAGTTTTCAAGCAAGCTGCAAAATAATATTTAGAAGGGGGGGCAGATTAGCAAAGCTCTGATGGGGTAGAAGTTTAGTATTCGAATCATGACATGCCAGCGAGGAAGTTTTCTCATCATAATGCCATTGAAATGGTGCCTCTTCTGGGCTTTTGTTCTTAGCTGCAGCATTACAGTACTTGGAAGCCAAGAGACACTTTTGTTTCCAAAGCATTTGTACATCCATTGCTTCAGTGGTGCTGAAAATTGGGAATTGATTTTACCCATTGGACTTGCTAATTAATATTGAAGGACATCTGTCTTACCCTTTTATTCCTCTTCCGTGCCCCAATTCCTTACGTGTGGTTTCAGCATTAATAACACTTAGTGCTAATGCTTATCAATAATTCAAAACCAGCTCTACAGAAACGTCAAAGTAACTTCAATTATTCCTCTCTTTCCTCCCTCTACTTTTGTGGTACTTTTGGCAGTATTTTTTTTTGTTGTTCCAATCTTATTATTTTCAAAAGCTGCAGGCACTTTTGAATTAAAGAATAGTAGAGAAATATGCGAAAAGTAGAATATCAAGTATTGTACATAACAAAATCCAAGAGAGTTTTTAGATGCTACTCCTGAGACAGTAGTTATCAGTAAGATTGTACAATGCTCCATGTTCTCATAAAAGACTTCAAATTTCTGTTACCTGTTAGTGAGATTGAGAATATCTCGATCTGTTTAGTTACCTTCTGTTTAGAGTATCTGAAAGTAATTATTGATTGGGCTGAAGGAAAAAAAAACTTCAGGCTTAGAGGTTAAATCCTAACCCTAACCTAAATAACACATTTTAGGTTAAACCATCAATGCCTACTATTATAATTTAATTTTGGCCCAGTGTGTCATGCAAACTCTGTCATTGTAATCCATGTTTTTTAAATTTATTTGTCTATTTATTTTTCATTATTTATTTATAAAATTTATAGGCAGCTCATCTTACCTCAAGGTAATTCTTTTAAAGCTTAGTGCTTAACTCTGTGCCTTCTGTTTCGTTAAGTTTGACTCCATGCTTTTTAAAGCTGATTAAAAATGGACTTATTGGAAAAATACTACTCACAAGGAATGGAGAGGCAATTGCCTGTGTGGCTTGCTCCAGATTTGTTTATTTTTACATGTTTAATCAATAACTAATGCTATCTTTTTATCATCTAAAGGGAGTGGGGCAGTTTAACAGAAAACGTAGCTAACTGCTCGTGAACAGTGCTTTGTATAAAATTTGGAAATAATTTTTAAAAGCTTTAAAAAACTCCCACAAATGAGGTCTACTTGACATCAAACATTCTGAATTCAAAATCCATATTATTACACAACTATCCCTAAGAAATACATCTCTTTGTACAGATATGTGATTCTTACCATGAGTTCATATTCTTTTAAATGCTGGACATTCCAAGAGAACAAAGAATAAATCAAAGTAGTATTTTCTTCTCCCTAGTTTTTTAATATGAACAGGTCTTGATTAGGACCAAGGGTAAATTATTTAAAAGGGGAGAAATCTCTTTGTAATGAATTCACCTTACGAAATGTTATATGTCCTCACAGTGTATTGCTCAATGCCTTGGGCACAGTTGGACAGTCTTATTGTATATAAAAGTTATATTTCAGACACATGGTGAGCTTTATTGGTTCTTCTCTTTTATGAGGTTCCATTAAAATGAATACCTTAGATCATTTATTACCTGGCATTAAAGCAAAAAGGCTTTAACTGTGAGACAGCCCTGGACTTGCTTCGTATTTCATCTAACAGTTTTGTGAGCAGTGTTGAACACACTGGAATGGCACAGATATCAGCAGTTTTCCTTTCTCCTTCGCATCCTTTCTCCTCTGTATCATTATAGATTCTCCTTTAGCACTTTTTGGACTGAAAACTTAGCGGTACTGAAAAGGGTTTGCTGTGCTTAAGAAATAACCAGCTAATTTCATGGTGGTTTGATTGTACTTGCAGAGGGCTTCGAAGAAAACCTTTTTGAAGATTGTAATGATCACACTTGAGAGAGGCAGAGACAGAGTGGGACAGATGCCCCATTCTGATCCTTCGTGGTCTCTTGGAAAATTTGTCTGGTCTGTTTGCAGAATATGGGAGACATGGTATTACAGTAGTTCTCTGTTCTCTGCTGGTCCTAGCCCTTGTTGGACTAGGGAGAATGGTTGCGTCCAATGCTCCTGAGCACCAGTGCCCTTTGAGGTGTCAGTGCTCTATTTCCCCCCCCCCCATTTAATATATACATGAAACTGCTGAATCAAATCATCCATCCGTGTGCTGATAATATTTAATTACGTATCTTAGGCCAGGCCAGCATGAAGCAATGCCGTTAAAGTCATGTCCCAGTAGCTAAAGGCTATGAAGGTTTGAATAGGGAAGGATAAGCTCAGATTCAACTCTAGGAAGACAGAGTAACTTTGGGTGTTTGAACCTCTTTGGCCACAAAAAGGGTTACACTACTTGGTTTGGATCTAGTGTGCAATCTGGGAGTCCTTTTGGATTTACAGCTGCTGCTGAAACATGAAGAGGTACCTTTGGTAAGGCAGGCTTTGAACAAGTTCATTCTATGCACCAGTTGTGCCCTTTGATGGACTTTGAAATCATTCATATGGTCTCTTGTTCCCTGATCACTTTGCAAATGAACTATTTCAATACACTGTACATGGAGTTGCCTTTAAAATCCACAAGCTGCTTAGTAGCAAATGCAGTATAGGTAGTCCTTGACTTACAACTGTTCATTTAGTGATTGTTCCAAGTTATAGCAGCATTGAAAAAACTGACACATGATCATTGTTCACACTTATGAGTATTGCAGCATCCTCATGGTTGCATGATCAAAATTCATGTGCTTGGCAGCTGGTTCACATTTTTTGAGAGCTGCAGTGTCGCAGGGTCTTGTGATCACCTTTTGCAACCTTCTGACAAGCAAACTCAATGGGGAAGCCAGATTCATTTAACAGCTGATTCACTTAATAACTGTGGCGAGAAATGGGGCACTTAATAACTGTCTTGCTCAGCAACAGAAATTTTGGGCTCAATTGTGGTCATAGGTTGAGTGTTACCTATAATGTGGTCAGCAATAAAGGACTATGCCATGTCTATATAAATACCCAGGCTCTGTAAGCTGGAGTGGTTACCATTTGGCTTTTAGGCACAATTCAAAATGCTGATGGTCACTTTTAAAGCCTTTTACATGGCCAATAACCCTAAAAGGTTATTTGGGAATGACCCATGTCTCCTGATTTCTCTTTATCTGGGTAAGATTCGGCAGAATTGTCTCTCTCGTTGTCCAGCTGTATAATCTAATAGGACTCAGGAGGCAGCCCTTCAATGTCCTAGCACTTGCCCTCTGGAACAACATCACCCCCCCAAAAAAATTAGAGTTGAGCTGCCTGAAAAATATATGAATGAATAAAGTCTACACAGTGATGGAATTTTTCTTTAGGTGGAAGTCTGACATCTCTAGCTAACCAGAAGTCCATCTAGGAATTCCAGAGCCTCTTGGCTTTGACTGAAACATTGAAACATCCTCGCAGAAGAAAATGACAGCAAACTATTTCCATAATATGGATGGATGCATTCATCAGGAGTCAAGCTCCGCTTCTCATTGAACCTGCTACAAGCCCATGGAATTTGAGCTTATATCATGAAGCCATAGATAATGCAATTTTTTTTCATTATTTTTTTGTGTGTGTGAGCACTATAATCTGTTGTTCTTTTATCACTAACAGTTGGCTGACATTTTCTAAATCCTGGTGCCATTTGGGGCAGGACTGCTATAGAAATGAAACTTTTCCTGACACTTTCCAATCATTTATTAGGTTTTCTGTTCCAAGGTTTATATGTTGCCAAGAATGCAGTTGCTGTGTGATACAGTCTCTATCTGGAAGTCTGTGATATTAGGTAACATTTGAGGCGTTTCGCTTCCGTTGCCATAGCCCTTGGTGAATTATGCCGTTGGATCCCTTGTATATTATAGAAGGAGAAAAATGCAAGTGAATATTCAGACATTCCTACATGTAGATCAGGATGTGAATCAGATATTCAGTTACACGTTGCAATCATTCCTTAAAAAAAAAAACACCTCTAAATATGACAAGCAGAGATGGAAGTAAAGCAACCAGTGTGGCCTTTGTTGCAGTCTTTGAATACCTTTTTCTTTTCACTTGTTTTAATTGCTCCCTTGGTGCAGGGCTGCCGCACAAGGCCTTTCTCTTAGCTTAATGGAACGGCTGATTCAGAAATACGGGGACCGTGTTGTGAAGATGCTCACTGTGCAGTACCGAATGCACCAAGCCATAATGCAATGGGCTTCCACTGAGATGTACGATGGTCGCCTCTCAGCTCACTGTTCTGTCGCACAACATTTACTGAAGTAAGTGATCTATAGCTTATTTACTTTCTTTTTTTCTGCCCAAATGTTATATCGATGCTGCCTTTTAATATTTAAAGCAGCGGTTCTCAACCTATGGGTCGCGACCCCACTTGGGGTCGAATGACCGTTTCGCGGGGGTCGCCGGACACTGTGGTCCGCCATTTTGGTTTTTTTCCCCTCCCGTCACGTGCGCGCCGCGCATGCACAGTTCGGCCTGTCGCGGTCCGCCATTTTGTTTTTTGTTTTTGTTTTTTGTCGTGCGCGTGCCGCGCATGCACGTTCGGGCCATCGCGCACGCACCACGCATGCGCGGGTCGGCCCGCCGCACGCGCATGCGCAGGTCGGCCCGCCGCGCGCGCGCTGCGCATGCACTGATCGGCCCGCCGCGCACGCACGCGCATCAGGGACGCGCCACGCATGGGCGGCGCAAGTGGGGTCTCAACCTGAAAAAGGTTGAGAACCACTGATTTAAAGCTAATGCAGACTTCTCCTGACTGCACTAAATATTTTCCTCTAGCACTGTTCTAGCAAACAGCCTTTTGCCCCATTTTCAACTGGCAAATAGCTGATTTCTGCACTGAAGGTTACAACATGCAAGTTTTGTTCAACAGCTGAAGGCATGTTGTAGTTTTGAAATTGTTGTCACTGTTGGCCCACCAGCTGTCATGCTGTTAGACTTGCTGACAACCTTTCCAGAAAATTCCAACTTTTATTGAAAACTTTTATTGTTATTGTTTTATTGTTATTGTTTCTCTTCTTTGCCTTGACTCTCCCCTTTTTCCTTCTCTGGGGATCAATTTGGGATATCCTAAAATAAACAAAACTTCTACCTAGAAAGGGAAGGGAATGACATATCACCCTGTTTAAAAGAGAAGTAGTTTTAACTCTGACACTGTCTGACTGTTGGTTGACAGGGGAGTTTGCCTGACTCATTCATTCATTCATTCATTCATTCGAGGAATATTCCTGACTCATTCATTCATTCATTCATTCGAGTCAAATCATCACTTAAAGTACAACAAGAAAAACAACAGAGATGCCAGGATTCACATCTATACGGGGTTTGGGCCCTAGGCATGCCTTGAAGGAGAGGTCCCCACTTTGGGACCTCACTTAACTTCTAAAATTTAAGCATTCGAAGTTTATTTATAGTCCAAGAGCAAACACAAGAAAAAAAGAACATATTATAAAAGAATTTTAAAAATTGCAAGAAAATCCTGAGACAATACCCAGTAATTAATAACATGATGGAGGAACCAGATGGTTTCTAAGAGTTATAGCTTTTGAAAGAAATTTTGAAACTTTCTTATAGATTTCTGAAGAGGGGTCACCAAAAGAAGGTTCGTGGTCTCCTGATCACAGTGGCAGTATGACCAGGAAATATTAATTCTATCATCATTGGGGATACAGCCAACATTTTACTAGAAAACGTGAAACAAATTCTACCCCCATGTCTGAAAATAATTATGGCTTTCATGTGGAAAACGTATATATCTGCCAGGTTTTGGTGTAATAAATAATGTCCAGGCTGTTGTAATAGTCTCCTATGAGGGACATATATAATATTGAAGAAATATCTAGGGCAGTGATGGCGAACCTTTTAGAGACCGAGTGCCCAAAAACTGGCCCCGCCCCCTTTCCACCTCCCTGCTCTGCCCCCACTCTGCCCTGCCCACAGGATTACTCACTGCCTCTAGGGCCCGTCGCAGATCGCCAAGGGAGCCCAGCAGCGCTATGGTGGCCAGACCCTATGGCTGCGGCCTGCAGCATCAACTGCATGATGGGGTGTGAGGGCAGAGTCTTGTCTATGCTGCCTGGCTGCCATGTCCTTGGCTGCGCTGCTCCATGTGGGCCACGCTCGAGGGCGACTTTCCTTCAGAGGGGCTGCTGGAGAGGAGGGTCACGGGGAGGCAAGGCTGGGGCAACAGCACGTGTACCCACCCGTGCCATAGGTTCGCCACCATTGATCTAGGGTTAGTCCAGAGAAGAGAGACAATTGTGTTATCACTAATATGCCTTCTTAGGGTGGCAGAGAACCTATTTAGCATGGTGAGATGGACAAAGCAATTTCCTTCCTAGGATTCCTTCAGCCAGATCCTAGGACAACAAAATTGAGCCCCAAAAGAAATGCAGCTACGTTCCAGTCAAATTGCAGCAGAAGAAATTGAACAAGGGACTTGTAATAAGATTTTTTTAAAATTTGACTTAAATTGCTTTTAAGCTAGAGGACTCCTTATAGATACACAGCTGAGCACCGTATAACATCATGCCCAGAACTTTAATTTTAAATAGTTTAATAGCTTCTGAAAGATCATTATTTCCAGATCTGCAAATTTAGTGATTGCAAGAGATGCTTCTTGGATTCTTGCTAGTAGCTTTCTTGCGTGAATAGACTTGCAAGTAGAATATTGAAAATAGACATCTAGATACTTAAAGGATTTAACCTGCTTGATAAGTTTGCTGCTAATCATCCAATTAGAGCTTTAAAGTACTTCCCGGAGGATACCAATACCTTTGTTTTAGAATAATTTATTTTGAGGCATTTTCTGGAGCAGTAAAGCAATAGAGCAGCGGTTCTCAACCTGTGGGTTGCCACCCATTTGGGGGTCGAACGACCTTTTCACAGAGGTCGCCTAAGACCATCGGAAAACACATATTTCCAATGGTCTTAGGAACCGAGACACCGCTCTGCATCCGTCTCCGCATGGCCTCCTCCGCCATTTGCAGAGAGAGAGACAGAGAGGGACTTTCGCTTCCCTTCTCTCTCTCAGGCGCACTTACCTCCTGCAGAGCTTCTGATTGGCCCTGTGCCCAGGTGCCCCACCCCCTGGGAGAAGCGTGGCCAGGGCCTCGTGGCCGTGGAGCCGCCCGGGGAAGCCCCACTATCCCTGCTGGGAGTAGCCCGCTGGAGGCTCTGCTGAGCAGGCCAGCCCTCCCGCAAGCCGCGGCCAAGGGAGACCAACCCCTGTGATGCCCATCCAGCCCGACCATTGGACTGGCTGTCCAGGAAGACGCACCGGAATCCAGGCTGCCGTGAAGGAAGAAGGAGATTCAGCAAAGGTAGGAGAGGAGAGCTGCCTCCTGGGGCCCAGTGCTGGCGGTGGCTTCCTTGCCATCCTTTTCCTCCTCCCCTTCTTCCTCCTACTGCCCCCAAGGCGGCTCGGGCAGGCGCCAGGGCAAAAGGGGTGCCTAGGGGGGAGCAGCCAGGCTGGCAGAGGGGCTGGCAGGGGTCGCGCGGCACCAGCCCCCACCACGGTTCCATTGGATGGGCGGAGGGCGAGGCCAGGCAGCACGGAGTTCCGGCTGGGGCAGCGGCAGCAGTGGTTTTCTCGCACTTCTCCTCTCCTTCCTCCTGCTGCCCCCAAGGCAGCTCGGGCAGGCGCCGGGAGGAAGAGGGGTGCCTGGGGGGAAGCAGCCAGGCTGGCGGAGGGCCTGGTGGGCCACGCGGCACCAGCCCCCACCGTGGCTCCATCAATGGACGAAGGACGAGGCCGGGCAGCGCAGAGTCCTGGCGGGTGCGGCGGCCGGGCCGGGGGCAGCGGGGACCCCTGATGATGCAGCAGTGGCTGCTGCTGCAGCCGCTGCCTCCCATCCTGCTCCACCTCCCTGCCCGTTCGGCTGAGGACGCGGTGGAGGCCGGGCCAGAGGCAGCAGGGACCCCCGACAATGCTGCCGTAAGAGAGAGAGAGAAAGAGAGGAAAGAGAGAAACAGAGGAAAAGAGAGATGAAAGAGAGAGAGAAAGAGAGGGGAAAGAGAGAAAGAGAAAGGGAGGAAAAAGAGAAAGAGAGAAAGAGAGAAAGAGAGAGGAAAGAGAAAGAGAAAAAGGAAAGAGGAAAAAGAGGAAAGAGAAAGAGAGGAAAGAGAAACGGAGAGGAAAGAGAAAAAGGAAAGAGGGAGAGAGAGAAGAGAGGAAAGAGAAAGAGAAGAGAGAGAGGAAAGAGAGAAAGAGGAAAGAGAAAGGAGAAAGAGAGGAAAGAGAAACAGGAAAAGAGAAAGCGAAGAGAGAAAAGAGAAAGAAGAAAGAGAAAGAAGAAAGAGAGGAAAGAGAAACAGGAAAAGAGAGAGGAAAGAGAAAAAGAAAGAGGGAGGAAAGAGAAGGAGGAAAGAGAGAAGAGAGAGGAAAGAGAAAGAGGAAGAAAGAGAGAGGAAAGAGAAAGAGAGAGGAATGGCGCTTCTCCAACCAGGCTGGGCGGAGCCGGCAGAGATGCCTTCCTGCCCCCCCCCCGGCCAGCTGGATGGGGGGTTGGGGGTCACCACAACATGAGGAACTGTATTAAAGGGTCGCGGCATTAGGAAGGTTGAGAACCACTGCAATAGAGCTTTAAGATGTCTTTGAGGGTCTATTTGGTTTAGAGAGTAGGACTTCATCTTCACCATAAAGAAGAATAGAGATGGGGTAGTGGGCAAGACAGGGTGGATGTAATTCTAACTTAGCAAACTCTTAACACTATTGTTAATGTAAAAATTGAACAGTAGTGAGGAAGAATATAGTCTTGTTTAACACTTTGCAAGTAGAGACACATTTAATTAAGTCATCAGCAATATTGCCCTTAACTTGAATAGTAATGCCATGATGCAATAGCATTATTAGTTTAAGAAGAGGGTGTTGTGGTAACTAATTTCTTCAGAGTTTTTATCATGGTATATAGAGTCAAAGGCTTCCCTCAAATCTATGGGGGCTACATAGAGGGCATCTTTAGACTGATTACAGTATTTCTCAGCTAAATGAAGTAAAATGATACATTGGTTCATGGCTGTGTGATCAGACATTTTCAGAGGACATCCAATCCTAGAGTTTTTTAAATTTAAAAATGGAAACTGAATAAGAGAATAGAAGAGCTAGGAAACAAAGATAAACTGTGAAGCTATATTTGCATTTTTTTTTCAGTTACGAATTTAACTATAATCCAAAACATGTAGCTTGTGTATGTGTCTATTTGTTAAGAAAATAATAAATTACACCAATATTTAGAAAGACCAAGATTGAAGAAGTTTTGGAATATGGCACTTCATTGTATGTTGTAACAATCCATTTCCTCATTTGTTAGAAACAGTGAATTTTCTCTGCCATGAAACAATGTATCATTTACAATTGTATAAATAGGGATCGGCATATGTATTTCACTTTATAGCTCCTAAAATATAAAACTAGATCACACAAGGAAAGGTTTGGTTTTTTTTAAACAAAAATAGATACAATTCAGGGAACATTTTCATCCAGATAGTATGAAAAGGAAATTATATCAGGGATTTAAATCACTAAGAAAATAATTTCAGGACATAATATTGATGGCCAATGAAGTGAAATACTTTCTAAAGTCTGTGGAAAAAATTGTCAACTATAAAAATGAGGTGTTGCTTTGAGAGAAGGAAGATGTTTGTGTCACAAGTAGGATCTGATGCTCCTGATAGATGAAAGCTCCATAAATTTTTGCTGCCTTCGCTAAGCTTTATGAAAATCTCTTGACCTGAAATATTCTGATCCCCTCTTCCTAATCACCAGGTTATAAGAAAATACAAGATGGGAGATAAAAAGACTTTGGCAAAACTATTCAAATTTTACAAACTGTACAGAGGGGGTTACAAGCAATGTTATTAAATCACACACTGCCCCCCCCAACAATGTGCTTGGTTTTTACCTTACTGTGTTCAAAGAAGCATGCACAATTGCAGTTGTAATAGCCATTTCAGTATTAAAGGAAAGTATAAATAATTCCAACTGGACTCGGCAGAATGTTAGGTACATTATTCTGAAATATGTACCATCATAGTCCATAAGCATTTTCCCAGCAAAATTTTGCAGAACATTTAACACTGGCTCAATTGCATCTTTGTTTTCAGCTTTTCAAATACATGGGGAAGTGCATTATTTGCTTTTCTTCATCATTTTAGTCTGTTTGTACCCTTGTGAAAAATGAAAGGGCCTAATCTTGTTGCAAAGATTTTTACAATTGTTGCATTCCTTTCATGCTGCTTTTTGTGAGCTGCCATACCTACTAGTAATAAATCCATTTAACACAGCAATAATAGAAAAATGCTATCCATTATTAAAAAGAATATCAGCCATGATAACTGTTGGCTTAATGTCCCCATTTAATTTGTGTTTTGCGTTGTAAAGAATACATTTTGGGGTGTAAACAGTGCAAAGAAGCCTTAGATCAGCGGTTCTCAACCTGTGGGTCACGACTCCATTTGGGGTCGAACGACCATTTCACGGGGGTCACCAAACACCGCAGTCCGCCATTTTTTTTGGTCGGCCATTTTTTCCCTTTGCGATGCGGGCCGTCGCACCGCGCATGCGCGATGCGGTCCTGCCATTTTTTTTTCTGGTCGGCCATTTTTTTTTATTTTTGGTCGGCCATTTTTTTAAAATTTTTTTTGGTCCGCCATTTTTTCCCCTTTGCGATGCGGGCCATCGTGCCACGCATGCGCGATGCGGGCCCGCCATTTTTGGGGGGGGTCGGCCATTTTTTTTTGGGTCGGCCATTTTTTTTTGGTCCACCATTTTCCCCCCCTTTGCGATGCGGGTCGTCGCGCCGCGCTTGCGCGATGCGGGCCGGAGTCG
The DNA here is from genome assembly GCA_034064705.1 of Bothrops alternatus. Lineage (NCBI taxonomy): Eukaryota > Metazoa > Chordata > Lepidosauria > Squamata > Viperidae > Bothrops > Bothrops alternatus. The sequence goes on from JARGCV010000248.1 coordinate 17,882,764, forward strand.
AGCCCCGGGAAAGGTTGAGAACTGCTGCCTTAGATAGTGACAGAGAGGCCAATATTTATGTACATTCTCCACAGATTAAATTTGAAAACTTGTCCCTATGAATACTCCAAAAGCCTGCAAGTCACATACTAACCAAATAGATCATGAATGTTGGAATTCTAAATGTTTCCCACCAAAGCTCTGAATGTCGATTAAATATATTCCAGTTCAAAATCCTGACTCAAAATTAGATTAGCAGATTAAAAATACCCCACGAGATGCCTTTTTTTCTCTGGAAAGCTGTTTCCTATAACCTCCAGTTTGGTGGTACTATTTTTATTACTTTAAAAAAATGAAAAGCGGAGCTAGCTACGTAGTAGAATACGTATAAGTTTAGATCAGGATTTGTGCTTTAGGACAAATCATGCACCAGTTAATTGCAATAGCTTAACGTGAGGTGCTAACATAAATTCTGATTTATATTTAATCTGCTATTAATACAAAGCAAAAATGTACATCGGAACTTGAAAAATGTCCCATCTCTTTGTTGTGGAAGGCTAATAAAATGAGCTTCCTTTTCTGGGAAGCTAGTGTGACCTTTGAGTTTCTGAAAGTAATTTGCCATTAGCTAGCCCAATTTTTGTTTTGTTGATTGCTGTCTCTGACCACCAAGATATGAAAGCTCAGATTACTTTAAAAAGCTCAACTCTCAGTAAATTGGAGATGTGCTGAGAATTCAGTTTTTGCTACAGACATACTGAAATATCGCATGTTATTCTTAACATGAAAAATTAATGATTCCACACTGTCAGGAACTGCTAACTTATGTTACTCTGGAGTGGAAGGAACTTGGTTATAAAAAAATATTAAGTTGTTTCTTTGGGAATGTCGAACCCCAGAATCAAGAGAAGGCAAAAAGAAAAACTGCTCTTATTGATGATACATTCATCTTAATTTTTCTCACAACCCAGCACTGTTTGCATAAATAGACAAAACCGTGATCGGGTAAAGTGTATCTTTCTTTTTAAATTAGCATTTTTAACCAATTCTCCTTTGCATTCCTTAATAACTGCTGATGGTAAAGTGAGCATGGTTTGCTGTCCCAGTAGCTTTAATCTCATAAAGATTGCATCTAAATGTTGAAGGGAGAGTTATTTGATATAAGAATTTTTTGGCATGATTTTCTCTGCAGATGGAATTATTTTAAAAGAACAAAAATGGGGTTGAAAAAAAAGTGTAAGTAGAGAAGAACAAAAGCTTCAGTAACCTGCTGACATTGTCTCTGTATATTGACCAATGTGTGAGAGACCAGCTCTGTATCTGAGACCTTGCAATAGGATAATGCAGAAATACTTGTTGTTGTTGTTGTTGTTTTTTAAAAATCAGTACAGTAATTGCTTACTTCTCCACCCAGAACAAAGAATTGATCTTTGGAGAAAATGCTATTAGGAACAACTTGCAAAGGCAGTTTTGAACAAATTATGTCCATTAAACTTAACATTCTAGTCAGAAATCTTCAAGAAGACTGCTTCAGCGCATATTCATGCTGACAAACCTCCATCCTTTTCGGTGGGTGGGAAGTTTGTTGTCATTTCCACTTTTAGCTTACAACTTTTTATCTTATTATGTAGACCAACAGACTGTGCTGAATAGTAACTAGAGTTTAAAATATGTTGACTTTAAGCTATGATTTCTGAAAGCACTTTGTTTGAACCAATACAATTAATATTCATCACAGTTCCTGGGCAATCCAAAATTGTAACTTGGTTATTTAATACTTAAAAACAGAATACTTTTAATACTTAATAACAGGAGCAATGGCTTCTTCATTTGGAGAAGGGGTTTGATACAACTCTAGTCCTTCATGTACCCATAGAGAATTTCTTCATAGCTATGACAGGGCAAGCCATATTTGTATTACTCCTGTTTATCTATATACTGGTAAGTATCAATATACTTCCAAGTGTCAGTTGCTTTGACATTATTGTACAAACGAAATATAATGCCAAGGGGCAGAAGGAGCTGGGCTATGTAGCTTGCAGGTTTGATGGGAACTGGGTCCCCTGGAGTCACTGCTGGAAGGTGAGGTAAACCTCTCTTTTACATCTTTGTATTCTCATTTGCACTCCCCACAATTATATCTGATCATGTGATCTTATATTCTGAGTCCTTTCTTATCAATAGCTTCTGTACATAACCAAATTTTTAAAAAATGAATTACATTCTCATACTTCAAATCATATTCACCCTTGAATCCCCTAAAATTATTTTCATGTGTTTGTTCAGAAATTAGGTATACAAGGAACAACTGTAGTTCTGTAACATTGATGATTAATATGACTCTTTTAAGTACAAACAACATCTTTTTACGGTTATTAGACTCACAGAGTGTATCTTTTTCTAATATCACAGCTGTCACGTTACTGTCTCCAGCAATAAATCAAAGCACACTTCTTTTGCCTCTGAGCAAAGGAAGCAGTTGTATTCTGTGAAAGCTTTCGTCTATAATTTTATTCTTTGCTTTCATTGAAAATAATTTTTAACTGCCCTAGTCTGTAATTTGCTTGATATATGCGTTACTAGAAGCAATGCTGCTGTTAAACAGGAACACCATATGTGCTAATTTGTGTTCCCATCAGGCTGCATGTATTGTTTGTTTCCACATAATAACTAAGAATAGGTTCCAAGGTCTCACAGTTGCAGAGAGAAAATAAAATGAGCTTACAGCTTCTTGCAAAAATAATTTGTGTAATTCGTTGTAATAACTTGACAGAGACTTGCCAGGAGTGGCCCCCACAGAAGAGACCAGTATCCCATTGCTGCTTATAGATACGGCTGGTTGTGGCTTATTTGAACTTGAAGTGGAAGAAGAACAGTCTAGAGGAAACCCAGGTACCATCATTTACTCTGCTTCATGATTTTTGTTTCCTATGTGGCACCTTTTTTTTTTCAAAAACTGCCCCTTCAGTTTATATTTCCTGTGTAGTGGTTTTGCAATACCAGCTGATGCTAGGTAAAAAAGTTTCCTTCTACCAGAAAAGTATTATAAAATTTGAGCTATTGACTGAAACACTATATGCACAATCACAGGTACAACTCTTGTAGAAATAGTTGAATATATCAGGAAATTTCTTGCATGTCATGCTTGAATTACATATATTAAATCCTTAGGCAGATGAATAACTTATTTAAATTAGCCATGGCTTCCAAGACTGTTTTCAGACTTTTATTTCTGGGTGGGTTGTTTCTTTGGGGGGGGGTCCAAATGCAAGTAGTAACTGTGAGAGAAATAGATTCATCAGATTCTTTTCACATACCAAAAATTCTATCCATATTACATTGTACTATAGTATGACTAATGAGTCAATATAAAATATAAAATGGAGGAAGAAAGAGACAGAAGGTAGTACAATTTTGGTTGTGACTAGAAGCAGCAAAATTCTAACTATTACTTAGTTTCATAAATTTGAACTTTGTACCCCCTTAGTTAAAAGTGACAGAATTTTAAATTGGGCTTCATGAGTAGTCTGAAAAAATAGAAACCTATGTTGCAATGAAATGGCTGGGCATGCACATGGAATTGAAGCAGCTTGCAAAGCTGCCATGAGGTTTTTAAAAAGAAGGATCTGCTTTATCAGATCAGAAGGAGAACTTCCCTGTACATTTCCATGAATTAAGTGAATGAAATCTAACCTTGGTGGAACAAAAGACTACCAAACTGGTAGAAAACATGCTCATAGGTTTTAGGTAGAAATCAATTGTGGTGGGTTATAATTAACTTAGCTTTGAAATTTTATGAGTACAAAGAATGGAGGCCAAAATTGAACGGCAAATAACACACATTTTAGAAGCTGTTCATACTCACGTTTGCTCTGACATGATGCCCACTGTTTTCCCTGGCATCTGTTTTTTAACATATGTCCATAGGGTTGCAGCTCTAAATAGTCTCATGTGAGCATTGATGCATAAGTGAATGTCAAGTAGTCTGCAGTATTATGTTTCATTCCCACTTTTTAAACAAAAAAAAATGTAGTAATCTAGTCCATATCTGTCTCATTAGACACATTCATTTATATTTTTTTATATGCCGGAACATTTGATTCTCTGAACTTGAATAAGGCTGCTTATGTAAATTTGAAATAATGTCAGGTTTTTGAGCAATTCTCTAAAAGAGCTCAATCTGCTAGGAGAATCTTTATAACGTATTGGTTTCTTGCCTACTTCAACATAAAAGGAATCAGATCTTTTTTAGGAAAATAAGTCTTGATCCCAAACTTTGTGCAAAGGGCAATAGATCATGAATAATAAACATGAAGAATGTAGAAAAGTGTTTATTGTTCTTCTAACTAGAGGAAAAAATAGCTGGTGATGGTGGGGGTGGGAAATTCCATGATTAGTCTTGTTATAGAAAAGAACTGGGGCGTGTGAGGGAGGGGCAGGGAGGGAGAATTTTAAATTCTCCAGATACTGTTAAATTCCATTTTGCTTTAACAGGGATCAGAGATGGTGGGAGTTGTAGTCTGTTACCTTCTGGATCACAATAATAACAATAACAATAGCAATAAAAACCACCTTCTGGATGAGCACAAATTTCTTACCTGTATCCTAGGCTCAAATACAAAGTTGTGATGGCATTCTAAATAATAGGTAGGAGTAGAGTTCCCATGGCCAAGCTGAAAGCCCAGACCAGGGGGTAGGCAACCTTGGCTCTTTTATGACTCGTGGATTTCAACTCCCAGAATTCCTGAGCCAGCCATGCTGAGGGGAAAGGGAGAGGTTTCCAAGCTGAGCCATGCTGGCTCAGGAATTCTGGGAGTTGAAGTTGAAGGTTGCCTACCCCTGGCCCAGACCAATCTACTGGTCCCCAGTAATACAACTTACATCTTGGTAACAGCTGGACAAGTTGTATGGACAGGTACCAGTGATGCTTTTTTTCTGGCACACATCTATTTTACTTGCCTTTATGAAGTTTCCTTACTATAATTTCAATTTGGTTTTCTGGGTAGGAAAGACTCATTCAATATTAGTATGCTAAGGTGCACTTCCCAGAGTCACGTAAACTGGGGCAGTTTATAAACACTGCAAATAAATAAAGTAGCTTTTAAAAATGTTTTTTTGTTTACTATGTACAGCATATGACACATGTGAATGAGGACCATTTTATGTTTTGGTGTGTACATATACCCTTGCTAAATTTGCCAAGGAACAGTTGTGGACAGCTCTTTTTTCATGTGATGAGATGTGGACCAGCAAGTGCCTGGTGAATGAATAAATTGAACAAAAGAATGCTACTTGGTTTGCCATATGCCCAACCACAGATCATCATCTAAATCAAGAACATGAATCCTTAGTAAGGGGACCTATGGCATAGCAGTGGGAAACCCATATAATGAGAAAACCTTTATTTTCTTTTGGCTTCCTATAACCTTTGAATTCCTAGCAAATAAACCTGTGCTTATATACTCAGTCAGGGGTGTCAAACTGCTGGCCCACGGGTTGGACGTGTCATTCGGAAGCTGCGTCCACCCCATTGCCAGCAATGGCAAAACCGTCCCGATACGTTGCGCAACTTCACGTGACGTCGTGAGTTTGACATGTCTGTACTAGGTGATTATACACACGTTGCTGGTTTTTCTATTATTTAGAATGTGGAATGAAGTTTGAAAGTCTGTTTGGTTTTCTAATTGAACCTGCGTGCCCGCTTCTTCAACCTTAAAGTTGCTTGTTCCTTGTTCCCAGGTGAGATACAGCTTAGCGGTTTGCATATAGATGCTTTGATAGAAGCTGGTGTGAAAGCCAAAGATATAGCTGTCATTGCTCCTTACAATCTTCAGGTTAGTGCATCCACTGCCATATATTAAGAAACATGTCATATTGAATAAAAATTGAAAGCTCGCAAAACAATAGAAGGAAACATGCTAGCATTGATGATGTTATCTAGTTTGGTAATGAAGTGTCTGTAAGAAAATCAAAGAGCACCAGTGACCCCACAATAAGCACAAAAGAAAATGAAACTGACTTGGATCTTCAGGGACCAAAATTACTTTCATTAACATTAAATAAATTCAGTGAGGTAGAGGCAGAACTTTATTCTATTTTCTTGATCTCTATGGACTTACATATTCTGTGAGCTGTTTGGTGTAGACCTAGCAATTGCTTCCAATCATGTACTGGTCTACAGTAAATTAGAATGATCCCCATTCCATGCTCTGGGTTGTAGATCATATAGAAATAGTGTGTTAGACAAGAATGAACATCAGATGTAGCTTTTTGTTCCTTTTTGTAGCAGTCTTCCTTCCCATATATTAGATTAGCAGTTCTCAACCTATGGGTCGCGACCCCATTTGGGGTCGAACGACCGTTTCGCGGGGGTCGCTGGACACCGTGGTCTGCCATTTTGGTGTGGTTTTTTTTTTGCCGTGCGCGCGCCGCGCATGCATAGATCAGGCCGTCGCGGTCCGCCATTTTTTCCCCGTCGCGGGCGCACCGTGCATGCGCGGTTCGGGCCATCGCACGCACGCCACGCATGCGCGGATCGGCCCGTCGCGGTCCGCCATTTTGTGTTTTTTTTTGTTTTGTTTTGTTTTGTTTTTTCGTCGCACGCGCCGCGCATGCGCAGGGCAAGTGGGGTCTCAACCTGAAAAAGGTTGAGAACCACTGTATTAGATGCTTAATTTCTAATTGTTTACTTTTGGAAAGAGAGGACTTTTTCAGTAAAATGGCATTCATTTCCTATGCCAATAAGTGCTTTGTTTTTCAGGTGGACATGCTAAGAAAACATCTGTGTCATAAATATCCAGAGCTGGAGATTAAATCAGTAGATGGCTTCCAAGGAAGAGAAAAGGAGGCAGTTGTCCTTTCTTTTGTAAGATCCAATAGAAAAGGTAAATTGGTCATAACCTGGAGCAATGCGAAATGAAAGCAAGGAATGTACAAGAAGCACTGATGCATATTGCTGTGGTTGTGACTGATTCATGATTCTGGCTGGGGAATTAAAAAGAACATTATGATTTCCTGTAATTCTTTTAAAAAGGAGACCAGAATGTGAATAGTAAGAAAATGATAAAATAATTGAGTCAACCGTTTGGTAATTATGGTGACTGTTGTTCAGTTTAAAATTCTATCATGCAGCCATATGAATCATAACTATTCAGGTGATTGTGAATGTAACTCAAAAGATGTTTCTAAAGTTTGTAAATATTTTCTTCTTTCCCATTGTAAGAGGTGGGGCATGATATGGAGAGGGATTTCTTCTCTGCTTTACATGGTTGCCGGAGAGAAAAATTGCCTTCCTGTTTATGGATTAAAATAGATAAGCAAGTTATGGTTCATTGTTGTCTATGTATTATGTCTTCTAATATGGTTTTGACACTTGGTAATTACTTCCCAGGTTAGGCTTCTCAAGCACAGATTGGTGACTCACATATTTTAATGTGCCCTTTAATGTTTATTTTTCCATTTGTCTTCTGCCTAGCTCCTTATACAGGACTCAACCCCATCGGTTAAGTAGCTGAGCTGACTCATCTTGGCATTTGCTTTATGTTATTATAAAGTCTAAAAAAAACTGGAGATCAGAAATAACTTCTAGAAAAGGCTTTGTCATTTCTAACTACTTATTCAATCTTGGATGCTGCTTTTTTTAAAGATTATGCTAAATATTTTTCTGACCTTTACCAGACTAGTTAATAATTAGAAATGAGCAAAATGTATTTGCAATACTTCAAGAAAGCTTCCTCATGTTAATTATATCTGCTTGTCAGATATAGCTCCATCTCAGAGCAGTTCTATTGTGGACAAAAACTTTATAAAGCTTATTTAATCAACATGGACAGTCCATATGCTTTTCCTCCCAATTGTGAAACAAAGTGAGCACTTGAACATCTTAATGAAGTCATATCAAGTGTTAAAAATTCTTATTTTTCTAGCTCCTGGCTGTTTATTGAATTTTGCTTTCCTTATTTAAAAGTAAAATGGATTGAAACTGGATTTCTCAGCAGCATATATTAAAATAATATTGAAACCTATCCAAAGCTTCAGTGTTCCTTGGGCCTTCCACACTAGATTATTGACTAAAAATCTGCCTTTCTGAAAATTAATGACTTTATAAGTAAATTTGAAGCAGATTGATAAACTGTGTTCACCTTGAAATGAAAACAAGCCTGAATTTAAGCATTTCTCCTCCCCCTTACTTTTACTTTTCAAAAAACTAGGGAGGGCCTTCTGAGATCCTTTGAACACCCCTTTTCCTTCTGTGGACTGAGATACCTGAAGCATGATGGTTGTCTAGACTAGGCTTTTCCTTCTGTCCCTAAGGTCAGTTCCAGATATCATTGTTCTACAAGCCAAGTTGTCACTCCGTCAAAATGGTGTCCATAAATACTGTCAAGTGTATCTGATCTTTATCATACACTGGATTAGGTATGTTTTTGTGTGATTATGAGGCTTGGCTACATATGTTTTGTAGTCTGTCACCATGAGCATTCAGTTTGAAATTAGGCCCAGGCAAAATGATATTGCCATCTCAGATCTCATAATAAAGAAATTATATCATACAGTATGACTGTTGAAATCTTCATGGGATCTGCTTGTGCAGGTTCTTGTTGCTGAAAATGTGTTTGATTTTGTTTGCAAGTAACTTGTGCCTGCACTCTGTTCATGTGTTGAATCCATTTTGGAAACGTCATTCTTGGGTAATAGTTTAGATAATTATAGAAAGAAGTAATCTACTTCACTGAATCCCATGGAGTTCAGTCTAACTTGCTTCTGAGGAAATATGCTTGCCATAAAATGGCCTCTATTATCATTACTTTACATGGTCTGTCAAAGCTCTGCATCCTGACTTACTGTTTTTATGATGTGTAGGTGAAGTGGGATTCCTCGCTGAAGACAGGAGAATAAATGTTGCAATTACCCGCGCCCGGCGTCATGTGGCTGTAATCTGTGACTCTTGCACTGTTAGCAACCACAGTTTTCTTAAACGGCTGGTAGAGTATATGAACACCCACGGTGAAGTGCGCACAGCCTTTGAATACCTGGATGACATTGTACCTGGAAACTACGCTTCCAAGGGTTCTATGGGTCTCCGTGACCAGGAAAAAAGACTTAAATGCAGCACTTCCCCAGTCCCAAAGGCTCTTGGAGAGAAACCAAAAGGAAGACCTGTCCAAAAACCTAGAGAGAGGCTAACAGAACGTTCCTTGGAAAGCAGGAGCAAGGTCACACCATCAGAAACCAAAGAGAATGAAAGCTCATTTAAACATAAAGCAAGAATATTGGAGTTTCTGGATAGCGCTGAAGTCCAACTGGATTTCCCTTCCTCTTTAAATGCTCACGATAGAATGCTTATTCATCAGTTGGCTGAAGAATACGGGCTGCAGCACATGAGCACAGGAGAAGGCAGCACACGATACATAAGCATTTGTAAGAAAGATTCTCCCACAGAATTATCTTTAGGAGATACTCTGGTTTGTCAGCATGAATTAAATCAGAGCTGTCCAAAAGAAATTGATGCAGGCAATGAGGAAAGGGAAAGCGGTGCTGGCCCAGGGGCCTCAGATCTGAAAACGTTGCATGTGGAACAGATGCAAAGGGGGAGAGCCAAGAAAGAAGAGAGAGTGAAACAAAACCGAGAATCGAATGTAAATCTTCAGGAAATAATTGGGAAGAAAGAAAAAAATCGAGGTAAAGAAGCCCTTTTTTTCCATTTGCAGTTTAAAATATACCCCTTGCATTCTTCTTTAATCTGCTTTTTATTCTGTTTTTCTTTGTAATCCCTACATGGATTCTCTCCTGATAAAGGGAGTGTGTCCTTTGAGGAGCTTCGGGGAAATTTTAACCAAAACGCAGCCAATTCTCTGCTTTAAATATCAAGGGTCCTGTTTTTATACTGTGCTTACAGAAGGAGTTGCTAGAAGCAGGCTTACTTCTAAAACACAAAACCTTTTGAGAGCAACCAATAATTTCAAATCTAGGAAGTGCATGTTCCACAAATAGTTTTTTTTGGGGGGGGGAATGTCAGCCAAATATTTGTCCTGGCTTTTGGAAATATACAGATTTTATCCCCAAATCAGTATCTTTGAAATTATCAGAATAGATGACCTAGGGCACAACATGGGCTTGCTTTGTGCAGTTGGATTATTGCTTAGAACATTTTGATGAGACAAAGTGCAGCTCCTAAGCTGACAACTAGCTGAGCCAGAGTACATCAATATCGTCTAACACAGCGGTTCTCAACCTTTTTCAGGCCGCGACCCCGACCTGCATCACGCATGCGCGGCGCAACGGCCCGCATCGCGCATGCGTGGCGCGACGGCCCGCATCGCGCATGCACGGCGTGACGGCCCGCATCGTGCATGTGCGGTGCGACGGCCCGCATCGCGCATGCACGGTGCTACCCCGAGCATGCGCGGTGCTGCCCCCTGCGCCGGCCGAGGGGAAAAGGGGAAAAATAAATGGCGGACTGCGTGTTTGGCGACCCCCGTGAAATGGTCGTTCGACCCCAAATGGGGTCGCGACCCACAGGTTGAGAACCGCTGGTCTATCATACCCTAGTTCTCTTTCTCGGACCTTTATGTTCACATAGAGGCTATACATGAGCTTATCAATACAAATGAAAAAATGGTATCAATAGACAACAAAAACTCCCTTTGCCTTGCTAGGAGAGTGGGTGCATGCAAGCACCTGAATATTTGCACATACTCTACATGTACCCATTTTCCATGACTGATAATTTGGGGGGGGGATGAAACCACTGAATATGTACATAGATATCTTCTGAAATTCACATCTTCCCAGATTTCTAAAGAGGAAGAAAATCCCCTCAGGTGCATTGATAAGACTGCTGTAAAATACAGAGGCAATAGTATTTCTTGGGCATGGGAATAAACCTATATCCAGGCAGTGCCTTTGATTTTGGTGCAAAATCAAGAGCGCCACCCCTCATTTTTGAATCAGTAAAAGTTTCTGGAGCAGCCTTCTCAAACTATCACACCCTCCAGATGTATGGCTTTCTACTCTCAGCAGCCCTAATCCCTCTTCCTCCTTTAAAGTGTTCTCTAAAAGAGTTTCTAATTTAGTTGGGCAGCTAGTCTCAGGCAGTTTGTCTTCATATACATAAGCCAATGTCTAAGAACACCAGACACTGCCCAGATCAGATTGAGCTATGAGGATGGTCTGGGCCAGGGGTAGGCAACCTTGGCTCTTTTATGACGCGTGGACTTCAACTCCCAGAATTCCTGAGCCAGCCTGGTTCAGCTTGGAAACTCTCCCTTCTCCAGCATGAGGATGGATAATCCACGGATTGGGTTTCCTGAAGTCCCTTCTACCCAATTAGACTAAGACTGAGAGATAGCCACGCCTCTTGCTGGGTCACGTTTACCCAGTTCTGTCTTAGTCTTTACCCAGACAAGACCCGTTGGTGCTTCTCTCCAGACTCAGGTTTTATTTTAAAAAAATTGTTTTCCCTTATTCCTATCCGTGGATTATCCTTCCTTTCCCCTTTAATTTCTCTTCAAAACACTGTATTTTTCCTGTGCTTTCCTCCTTCGGGTCCTCCCCCCCCCTCTGAGTCCTTTTTTGTTTACATTCCCCGGCTGTTGCAGCCTCAGCATAAGGCTTGTGTTTCTTCCGGTTGAGTGCTCAGGGCTTTGGGAAGCCTGTAGCCTCAGCATGAAGTTTCTTTGTTTGCCTTTTGCTTTTCGGGGCTTTGGGGAGTTGCGGAGCTTTCCGTTCGATCCAGCTGGTCGGCGGATCTCCGCGGAGGCCCAGGGCGACGGCAGTTCATCCCGGACTGCTGAGGCCTCAGTGGGGGGCCTGTTTCACTTTATTTGCAAGGCTTGCAGAACCGCGGAGCCTTCCGATCGGCATGGTTGATCGAGGGACTGCCGCGGAAGCCCCGAATGACAGCTGATCGTCCAAGCTTTGTCCGGACGATCGCGGCTACTGGCGAGTCGCCACGTGGCTGGCGGCCACCATTTTGTTTTTGGGGTGAGGCCTGTACTGCAGGGCCAGCGTTAGGGCCATAGGTTGATTGCCACATGGCCGGCGGTCGCCATTTTGGAATTTAAAAAAAAATACTTATTGCGCAGTTTAATTTCTCAACTTCTTTTGTCAGCAATAAAAGAGCAATTTAAGGCTAAATTAACCTTTCTGGTCTTACTGAGTGGCTGGAACAGTCCCTCCCCCCCCCGTTTCTGGGGAGGGTGACCTAGTGGAGACAATCTCCAAGCATTTTTCCCCAGCCACATCCACTTGTCATTGCCTCTGGCAATTTATTGCAACAGTATCATTGAATTGTCTTTCATTGGGAGTTGGATTCTCTCACCTCTACTGCCTACTAAGAACCTATTTGTCATATACTATGTTTCACAGTTGTTTTTTTGGCAAGGAGCTCACATACTGGTCTCACCAGTCTCTGCAGTCCCACACTGGGCCTCAGCTCCTAGCCTGTTCTAGACCCATTCTCAGACTTGTTCTGAAGGGTCTCAGGCCTAGTTCCTTCAAAAGGTGTCCATATTGATTTTCCAGCCTTTACTGCCTGGTACAAACCCATTCTCAGACTTGTGCTGAAGGGTCTCAGGCCTAGCTCTTTTGCAAGGAGTCCATACTGGTTTTCCAGTCCTTACTACCTGGTACAACCCATTCTCAGACTTGTGCTGAAGGGTTTTTCAGGTCTTACCTGCTGTGCCAAGAGCCATACTGGTTTTACCAGTTTTTCTACTGTTTTTCACCTTAAGACCTTACTTCTTGCTTTTCTTAGACCCATTCTCAGGGTGCACAAGCAATGGCTGAAGACAAGCAGCCTCAACTGGTTCTGGCACCCACTAGTCCTCCAAGTAAAAGGAGACGCAAATCTCCAAAAGCGGAGGCACCGGCAAAGTCAAAGCAAAAGCAAAGGCCTTATCCGGCAAAGCACCATCCAAGACGGTGGAAAAGGAGGCCACTAGGAGACATCAGGCCCTAGAGAGGCAGATATCCAGGGCTCAAAAGACAGCTCCATCACAACATGTGCAAGCTGCATCTGAAACTTCTGAGATTTCTCCTTTCAGCCCTCAGGTAACCACAATTGCACAGGTTCATAGGCCATTGTCTCCGGAGGGTGGGTCTCAATCTCGACCCATTAGTCCCATGACATCTAATCCTAGTCCAAGCTGGGGGGGTCCCTTGCTTAATCCTCAGCCTACTCCATCAGCCATGTTCACACCCACGGCCACTGGTCTCCATCCTGAGTCGTCACAGACAATTGCACCGGAGGAACTCCAATCCATGCTCACGCAGGTATTAGAGAGTCTCTCATCCCTACAAAAATCCCAAACCCCGACACCCTCCCAGCGTCAGTCTACCACACTTGATTACGCTTATTCCATTACTTCCGATCAATCCTCACAGAGTGGGGATTCTTATTCAGAACTTGATGAATGACGGGGGACAGCTCTATCAGACTATGAGGATGCTCCTCAGGAGCCCTCTCCTTTTGTACGCTTCTTTGATCCCACTCTATTCAAGACCATTCTAGCCAAAGCCACGGCCACATCCCAGATCGCCCCAGAGCCAGAGCCACAACCCACCCCTTCCACCAGTCAGTCTTCAAATCCTCTGTTTGCTGAGCCCACAGTGATTCAAAGACATATTCCTTGTCCTCCATTCTTTGCCAACACAGTAAGAAAACAGTGGACCAATCTTGGGGCTTCTCCTGTCCCAGGGTCCTCTGACAAAAAGCTGTTTAGCGTGGCGCCATCCTTAACCAACCTCCTGGAGGTTCCGACTGTGGACACATCCCTCACTCCCATTTTTTCAAACTCCACTATCGCTGTAGATATGGCGGAGGCGTTAAGACCGGAGGAGATGAAATCTGAGTACGCACTAAGAAGGGCGCATCAAGCATCAGGGTGGGCGGTAAAGGCTTCCACGTCAGCCTCTTTCTTCTCACGATCTTCTATCACCTGGCTCTGGGAGCTTCAGGGCATGATCCCGCAGGATCAGGTATGTGCCCATCAGACGTTGGGTAAGTTATTAGCAGTGGTGGAATACACAGCCGATGCCACGTTGTATGCCGCCCGATTTTCAGCTAGAGCGATAGCAGCCAATGTTTCTACCAGACGACTGCTTTGGCTGAAGCAATGGTGGGTGGATGTAAAATCCAAAGGGCGTTTGGCCACCTCTCCTTACTCGGGCGGAAAATTGTTTGGGGAAGCCCTGGAGCCATACTTGATAGAAAACAAGGATAAGAAAAAGGTACTTGCTCACCAGGCCAGGTGATTGGACAGGAAGTCTGCTCCCTTTTATCGCCGGCAGGGATTCCGGGGCAATACCCAGGGTTCTAACTGGTCACAACTGGTTCATTTCCTCCAAGATCGGACCGTCAAACGGAACGTTTTGGACCCAAGCCCAGGTAACAACAGCAGTCTAAGCGGCCCTTTCGAGGCGTAGGGGGCCGTCCCTATTGGAGGAATAAGTGACTCCATAGGCGGTTGGCTCTCCCAGTTCTCTCAGAACTGGGGGAACATTACCACTGATGCCTGGGTTTTGTCCACTGTCACCAACGGCCTGACCTTGGAGTTTTTCTCAAAACCGGCAAACCGATTCATTTCTTGTCCAACACTTTCAAATCCGTCAAAACGGGCTCTCATGAAGGAGGCCATTACCCATCTTATCGAAATAAAAGCGGTAGAACAGGTCCCTCCAGATCAGAGGGGGCGAGGTTTTTATTCAATCCTCTTTATAGTTCCAAAGACCTCGAGAGGATGGAGGGCCATTCTGGACCTAAAAAGGTTAAATTCTTACCTGGTATACAAAAAATTCAAAGTGCAAATCCTGCAATCCATCTTGGCCAGCATAAGAAGGAACGACCTCCTGATGTCCATCGACCTCAGGGAGGCGTACTTACATATCCCAATATTTCCATCACATCGCAGCTTTCTCAGATTCTGCTACAGATCTTATCACTAACAATACAGAGCGTTTCCGTTTGGCCTTTCATACGCCCCGAGGATATTCACGAAGATCTTGTCGGTTCTGGCAGCTCATCTCAGACTGGAGTCCATTCAGATCCAGTGTTACCTGGACGACATCCTCATCCAATCAATGTCGGTTCAGGCTGCGCGGTCAGAGGTAGCCCATAAAATAGAGGTGCTCCAGAACCACGGATTCTTGGTGAATTTTCTCAAAAGCCAACTGATTCCATCCACATGGCTACTTCATCTGGGAGCAGTGATAGATGCAACACGCTGCATGGTCTACCTGTCGCCAGACTGCATAGCCAGTCTCAGGGCCCTTGTCTGCCAGGTGCAACGCACCAGGACAGTTCCGCTTCTCACTCTCTCCCAGCTCTTAGGCAAGATGATCTCTTGCATCACCATCGTACCTTGGACCAGACTACATTCAAGAACCCTTCAGTGGTTCCTCCTCCCCTTTCAGAGGCAAAAATTAACATCCTCCAACAAGCAGGTGAGGTTAACCCCTCTGGTATCGAGTTCACTCCGATGGTAGAGTTCTTGGACCATTGAGCAGAGACGTCTGATTGAGGAAGCTTATCCTCCAAGGGTCATTGATATGATCCAAGCGTCTAGACACCCGTCAACTAATAGAGTTTATGTCTCTACTTGGAAGAATTTTATATCTTGGATGTCCAAGCATCATGTCCAGTTGTCATCTCTCACGGTGCCTCAGGTGCTACAGTTTTTACTGGACGGGATGGATAAGGGTCTGTCTCCTAGTACTATCAAGAGACAGGTTGCGGCTTTGGCCATGGTTCTTTCTTGTGACGACTCTTCCTCACTTGCACACCCTCCAGTAATCCGTTCTTTCATAAAGGGGGCAATTAATACTAGACCTCCAACGGTTCATCGGTACCCCTCTTGGGATCTTTCGAGAATTTTGCAGGCCCTTACTGGGTCGCCTTTCGAACCACTTCGTTCCTGTGATCTCAATCTCTTATCTCTGAAGGTGGCCTTTTTAGTGACAGTGATCTCGGCCAGGCACATATCTGAATTGGCCGCCCTCTCAGCCAGGGAGGATCTCTGCCTGTTTCGCCCTGATTGCGTGATCCTACGTTTGGATCCCACCTTCATTCCTAAGGTGAACTCTTTGTTTCACCGGTCACGGGAAGTGGTGTTGCCGAGCTTCTGCCCTAGTCCATCTTGTGACTTGGAACGCAGATGGCACACCTTGGATGTTCGCAGGGCGCTACGCATTTACATTAAAAGGACTGCTTCTTTGCATAGGTCAGAGGCACTTTTCCTCTCTTTCAATCCTGCCTCTATGGGGCTCAAGGTTTCTTCTTCCACTATTGCCAGGTGGATTAAGGCTTGTATTGCCAGGGCATACCAATCGCAGTCTTTAGCCATTCCTTCACGTATCATGGCTCACTCTACTCGTAGTGCCACGCAGGTGCCCATTGATGACATCTGTAGGGCAGCAACCTGGTCATTGCCTTCCCCATTTATCCGTCACTATAAAATTGATAGCTTGGCCTCTGCTGGTACTGCCTTTGGCTGTAGAGTATTACAGAGGGTAGTGTCATCTCCTGCATCACATGTCCTGTCTGTTCCCCCCCCCAGGGACAGGCAGGCTTTGATATGTCCCAATCCGTGGATTATCCATCCTCATGCTGGAGAAGGGGCGTTGTCTTACCTGAACGCCTTTTCTCAGCATGATGATGGATAATCCACTCCCGCCCTTTACTGATTATTGGGCACTGTGGCAGGAGTCTGGAAACGAACGCATCTGGCTTTGTCTGTTGCTTCGCCTTCGTCGGAACTGGGTAAACTTGACCCAGCAAGAGGCGTGGCTATCTCTCAGTCTTAGTCTAATTGGGTAGAAGGGACTTCAGGAAACCCAATCCGTGGATTATCCATCATCATGCTGAGAAAAAGTGTTCAGGTAAGACAACGCCCCTTTCCCCTCAGCATGGCTGGCTCAGGAATTCTGGGAGTTGAAGTCCACGAGTCATAAAAGAGCCAAGGTTGCCTCCCCCTGGTCTGGCCCCTGAGGGGCAGAAGGGTATCTTTGTTTTTAACTGTATTTTATGGATTGTGGTGAGCCACAGAGAGACATTGTCTGAAATAGGAGCCATATAAGTCCTATAAGCAAACAAATAAATAAATCTCATTATCGCTACTCCATTATCATACTTTGCCTACTCTTATTTGCCCACTTTATCTTACTTTTTCCTTTTGAAGGAGAAGTTAGTGCTATATGTTGGCCATCTGTTTGCCTATTGCCAGTGACCTGCCTGTTTGATACATTGCTGATCCTAAACTCTTGATCAACACAGCTGTGCCTCTTTATGCCTACAATAAAGTTGTTGTGTGAAAACTTTTTGTACCTGCCCTCTTAATTATTTTATGCCCTTATATTTATTTAGGAAAAGCATCTAGTAAACCCCAAAAGGAAATTGCAGCCGAGGAAGATGTTGATGCTATGGTCTCTGCAGCAATTAAAGCTGACAACACATGTGGTTTCTCCAAATGCAAAGCCAGCGTAACAACTCTGGGACAACTCTGCCAGCATTGCAACAGACGCTACTGTCTCAGCCACCATATCCCAGAGGTATGCTTTGGTCTCCTCTCAGGCAGACAAAGCACATCCATTTTCTCCCTTCTCCACCCCAGGTTTTCAGAGCCAACATAATTTTCAGGAGAAATTGAGGTGTTATTTTGAAGTATTCAGTGTAGTTGACTTTTCAAGGAAGCTCATAGTAATAAAGGCTGTTCGGTATAGGCAAATCCAGTGGAGGATAACTTTCCCCCATTTATCTTAGCTTGCCATTTAATATATACATGTGCATATACAGTACATGCAGACAAATATATATTTGCGAAAAAAAATCTATCTTTAGAAAGGTGGAGATGGGAGTTCTGCCTTATGAAAGTAATGTAGCGTAATAAACAGAGAGGGTATAATTCACAAAAGAATTAAAACGATAGTTGCCTCCAGTTTAATTTCCCAACGACTGGAAATGCATCCCCTGCTGTGCAATAAGGGGGGAAAATGTTGATTTGCAGGGCTGTTTTTGCTCATAGTCTTTAGGTTTTAAGATGTAGTGGGTTTAGTTTTTTGTTTTTTTTTGGTTCTCCTCTTGGTATTTTAATGGAATTATTTTTTATGGTGATCTGTACTCTTGAAGCATCATTTTATCTCTTTTTAATATAAAGGATGGTTTTATTTCCTGTTAAAATACACATTCTTTTTCACTATCGTTCATTCTTTAAATTTATATATACACACATAACACATATTACCCTCTCTCTTGATTCTTTGAAATGAATTGGGTGAAGATAATGTGCGTCCTTTAATGGAATGACCATTCTAGACCATTAAAAGGCACTTAACCTTATGGAGCAAGATATCTGTTTTTAATGCTGAAATAATGGGATGTTTCTGTGTTCTTTCCATCAAGTTTGTGAGTCATTCTCTCTTTTACTCAAAGCACTTCTTTATTTTAAACTCCCATTCACATTCATTCCCAATACCCAAGTACTTGAAGGAGTCTGGTGCTCTAGGGAGTATAGATGCTTTGCATCTCCTTCTTTGTATCCATTCAAGGGGCAGCCATGAGTCTTATATAATGTGGAAATCTTTACTTCTCCAACTCTGTCAGGTCTGTGCACATGTTCTATCAATGCAGCATTTTAAATCCTGTCTGACAGGAATAATTACATTGATTACTAATAAGGAATGTTTTTAGATATCTTTGATTGGGCCTGATTTATTTGAAATAAATGATCATAGGTTCTTTTAATCTCATGGGGAAAATGTTATATCTAGTTACTAGACCATTTTGATCCAAAAGACAAGTATATGCAGAAAAAGGTCTGCATATTTTGGGTCCTCACCAAAACTGAAAAACAGGCTAAAAAGAGTGATTTTTATGTACTAACTATACTTATTCTAGAACAACTATGAATCTTAAAGCAAGCTTCGGTCAAGAACAAACTGAATTGTGCAATTCATGGATAAAAATATTGGTCTGTAGAGAAACATCCTAAAAGTTTGGATGGGTAGAAATTTGGATTAAAAGATGCACTGTTTATTGAATGCTTTGTTGACAGGCAACTAAATGAAAGACATTGCTATAAGCTAAAATAACAGCAGCAGCAACCCCTGAATAATAGATAGCTCACCACCTTCCTTCATATGAATAGTTTCATTGCTTTCCTTCATCCCCTATAGTCACAGCAAGGCACAGAATTAGATAAAATAGCTTTCCCTATTTGGTTCCCTCCAGATGTGCTGGACCAAGTTCACAGTCATCTCATGTCTTAAATGTTACTGTTTTAGCATGGTGTGTATGTGGGTGGATATTTCAAGATTCTGTTAACTGCCTCACATATTCAACTGATTAGAAAGATGAAATAGAACTCATACATCCATTCGGCACCATGGAGATAACAGCTCTTCAGTGATACTCCCACTGCTATTCTCATAGTTCCAGTGACTAGAAAAAGCCCACATTCCTATGCAGGAAAAAGATATAAAATCTTTCTTATTTCAATCAATGTGGTACCTGCTTTCATTTAAAGAAGTGTGAACTGTCAATAAAGTGAGAGTCACTATGTTGCTGAATGTTACATAGATCAGACTTTTTAAAAAATCTAAAGTTTTGTAAAATTTAATAACAAAAACAATATGTTTTGATTGGTATTTTACCAGTATCAGGCACAAAAAATCAGGAGCCAGGATAGCATTCAAAATCATTACAAATTTTATTTCATGCTACCTGTACGTAAAAATCTGATCTACTAATGGTCAACACAAATTGGTGCCAGATAAGACTTCAAGGGGGGTGGAGTTAGGTCTTTTTCTGGGGTGTAGGAACTCCAGATTGATGATATGTTTGACACACACACACCCCTCGGGCTCAGCCTGGTCATCTCCTGCAACCAATTTAGTATCAACATTTTCTAGTCTCAGTACAGATCATATTATACTTTCCATATATCTCGTAGTTGACAGAAGACTTAGTACCACTTATGAAACAAATATAATTCCTCCAGATTCTGAAGAATGATGTTTACTATCATATCTCATATGAACTTTATCTTATAGCTAAGCTTACAGCTCAGTGTTACTGACCAGGTCTGACTTGAAGAAGAAACCTCTTTGAAATATCTAGCCACAGAAGAGTAATTCCTTTTTTTAAACTATAAAATCATTAGTAATTTTAAAAGCATTAGAACAAAACTCTTGATGAAAGCTAGTTTTTTTTAAAAAACATATTCATATTATTTAGTTCAATAATTTTTGTCACACCCCCTGAATTTGAATAGGTTTCGTTTGAGGTAAAAGGGAAGATTTAATCTTTTTAGAATTTAAGTCATGGAAACATTTGTATGGGCCAGCCTAAATGCTTGATCAATTAAGACAGAACTAATAAATGTGAACATTTTAGGTGTATGCTTGGGTTTGATCCAGGGCAATCCCCGTTTAATTTCTGCATTTGCTTCAAATCTTTCACCAGAGTGTTTTATACTTTCTTGTTGCCTTGGATAAAATCTAGAGGTGATATGCTTATTAAAATAAAGCTTTCTGACATAATATAATTACCTGAGTTGATCCACCTTATAATCTTATACTCCAGAAATTCTGCCTGATTCCATCATCACTTACTAGTAATAAAACAGACTTCTATAAAAGCCATTTTCAGTCTTTATTATAACTTTTATTTTATTAAAGTATTTAACTTTTCCCTCTAGGTATTTTCTGCTCATATTTTCTCATAATTTAAGAATTGCTATGTTCAGTCTGCCCCTGGATATACATTATTATTCTTGGCACTTTGCTTCAAACATACTTTTATTTATTCATTCAATTCATGCAATGTATATTGGCTGCCCAACTCTCAAATTGTGATTCTGGATGGCTAATATAAAATGAAAGGAGACAAACAACAGCAACCAATATTAAAACAGCAAAGAATGTAATGCAACTGAAGCCTCACATAGTTATTGTCTTAACCATTATGAGACAACCTCAACCAATACACTAACTAGGTTTTCAAGGCCTTACCAAATTGGGCCATCTGAATCTCAGGGGGTTGCTGTTCCAGAGGTCAGGCCCTGCTCACTGGGTTTTGCCAATGGTATCTAAAAATATACAGTTGTGTTGCTACTGACTTTCTTCCAATACTCTTCTTTCTATATAATGTTGAAGTTTACAGAATGATGATACAATTTTATTTTTTCAGACCAAGAAACAAAGTTGCCCAGAAGATGGAATAGAGATATCCTGTCCATTTGTAGAGTGTAAAAAGAAAATACTTCAGCTGTCTGAAAAGATGATTTAATTTTACTTTAGCTTCTACTGGGGGGGGGACGTGGAATTATCACTTTTTTTTTTTTTGCTTTTGGAATTAAAAGAACTGTCAATAAACAAGTGAACTACTTGTATAGTTCTGTAAAGTTTAGGGCAGATATAGGAAGTAGTTCTTTTACTAATATTTTTTTCTACTGGGTTATCTTGATCTTCTGTCTTTATTTCCCACAGGTTCACGGATGTGGGGAGAAAGCCAAAGCAAATGCCCGGCAGAGAATCAGCAAGGAAGGGATTCTCTATCCCGGGAGTGGGATGAAGGACAAGTCCTTGGATCCCACCAAGAGGGCTCACCTCCAGAGACGCTTGGACCAGAAACTCAACGAACTGTCCAACCAGCGAAAGAGTAGAAGGAAAGATCGGGAGAAATAAGAGGATTTGTCGCTTTGGAAAGGAATTAAACCTAACAAGCTGTCCTTTTAAAGCTTGTTCAAATTTGCAGGGAAAAAAGCTAATAAAAATTTCAAACATTTGGGCTCATTTTTTTTCTTTATAACCAGAACATGCCTTTGAATAGTTCTCAGAGGTCACAGCACTGCTTAAAGTTTCACCCTGAAAACCGTACCTGCAGATTTTGTAAAAGCTGCACCTTATGCTATAAAATATGTCTCTACCTCTCACATCAACGTTATAAAACCCTGTTGATTAGGGGAGAAAAGTGGTCTGCTTTGGCTTTCAATAATTACTTTTGCTGGCAGCGTTTTAAAATATACAGTGAACAGTTAAATAGATAGCTTACACAATAAAGAGGGATGTTTGTTTAAGAGCATGAATCAATGATTGAAAGTAACATAGGTATGCAATGTGTTTATGAAAGTGATAGGAAGGTAAAGGATGTGGTAGATCTGGATGAAGGTGAACTGATTGTGGAGTAGAGGTCATGAATATATCTGAGAAATTTTTTTTTAATTTAATTTATATGCCACCCTTCTCCCAAGACTCAGGGCAGCTCACAACAACAACACAATTAAAAAACACAATTAAATTTAAATTTTAAAAATTAATTCCATTCACACAACATACAAACACATTCAGCCCACAGTCACCGATGGAGGGACACTCCCAGGGCCAGGGGCAGAGCACAGCTCATACGCCCCAAGCCTGTCGGCATAGATGCGTCTTCAGCTGTTTCCGGAAAGCTAGGAGGGAGGGAGCAGTACGAACCTCTGAGGGAAGCTGGTTCCAGAGGGCTGGGGCAGCAACGGAGAAGGCCCTTGCCCTAGGTCCCGCCAGACGACATTGTCTAACAGACAGGACCCGTAGGAGGCCAACCCTATGCGCCCTAACCAGTCGCTGGGATTCATGAGGCAGAAGACGGTCCCGCAAGTATCCTGGTCCCGCAAGTATCCTGTTGCCATAAAGGGCTTTATAGGTCATAACCAACACTTTGAATTGTGTTTGGAGACCAATAGGTAGCCAGTGCAGCTCGCAGAGAGCTGGAGTGATATGAGCATGTCTTGGGAGACCCAAGACAGCTCGCACGGCCACATTCTGGACTACTTGTAGTCTCCGGACATTCTTCAAAGGTTGCCCCATGTAGAGAGCATTACAGTAGTCGAATCTCGAGGTGACAAGGCATGGGTGACTGTGAGGAGTGACTCCCGGTCCAAATGAAGATGTAGATTTAATTATGAAAAAAAACCCTAATATATGAGTTGGCATGATCTAGAATATTGATGTATATGCAAGAGAAATTAATAGTTTGATCATAATTTCTTGATATGCTCCATCAATGCTTATATTGGAAGAGCCAAGGATGAACCTGGGGGAAAACTGCGTGTGACTCGAATCAATCTGAGAAAGTGCAGAAAAAATTAGCCTGCTAGTCGATGGGAATGGATGGGAAAAAGAGGAAAGACTGCAATAAAAGTTAAATGGGCTACTTGGAGACCCAACAATGAATGGGAACTGTTTTGTGACCATTTACTTAGAGGAACTTGTGCTTTAAGTAGTATGTATTTTAATGTGTATTTTTCTGTAGACATCAAAAAGCAATCCTTTTGGATGATGGTTTTGATTATTTAGGATCAAAGATTGAGAGGTTTTGTGAAGCATACAAAGATAATAGAAGCTTCTGACTATGAGAGAGACTATAATAATGTCACAAGTGGTTCTTGGGGGTGAGGAAAAATCCAGTTGGAGAAAAGGAAAATAAATGAGAGGAAGCAGAATGAGTAAGGGAAAAGTACAAATCCTGAATGAAGAATCATTTGTACATTAATTACTCTCTCCAGAGAATTAATAAAAAGTAGACATAAGTAAGGGGATATGGACATTGTTTGGAAAAGAATAACCAGTATAGAGTTATAAATGCTACAGAAATATATGCAGTTACACTAATGAGTATTAAAAAGAATGTTTGAATGATAGTGAATGGGGTAAACAAAAAATTGCATATAAGAGCATGATTGCTGCAAAAATGCAGATGAACAAAGTATATCTTATGATGTGTATAGACTGAAGAATGTAATACCAAAGAATATGAAATAAAAAGATGAATTGAGGGAGAGGGATTTTCACTGAAGTAAAACATTGTTTTAGAAGTAGTAGGTGAAAAACACTAAACAAGAAGCATCCAGCAGTGAATGAATTAACCAATAGAAAATATATGTAGCTGCAGGTTGAACTGTGGAATCCTTGGTGCATTCCAAGGTTAGTTGTTTTCTTGCAGACATTTTAGTTATCAAACTGAATGAATTAAAAGTGAAAGTGAGGAACTGAATTGGAATAAACCTAAAGTGAGGAAATATTGAAGTAGGGCAGGGGTAGGCAACCTCAGCTCTTTTATGACTCATGGACTTCAATTCCCAGAATTCCTGAGTCTGACTCAGGAATTCTGGGAGTTGAAGTCCATGAGTCATAAAAGAGCCGAGGTTGCCTACCCCTGAAGTAGGGTTATGGAGATTGTGTGTGTGTGCGCGCGCGCGTGCGTGTGTATGAATGGAATTACAATGAATGTTAGTGGGAAAGGAAAGGAAAAAGAGAAATGGGCTATAAATGTAGGTGGAATTACTGGAGAGTTTAAAATATGGATGTAGTTTTATTATGGAGTGTCTGACTTCTTTAATATGATTCTCTGAAAAGTGCTAAAAAGAACGGGACAAAAGGTTTAGTTTGTAAAGTGTCAGTAAAAAGTATTTGGCAGATTATTGACTGAAAATGTACTGAGGTGATGATGAGCAAAATTAGAGAAGAGTCATGCAGTTTTACGCCAATGAGGTGTAGACCAAATATTTGCTCCTCAGCAATTAACTGATAAATGTATGAATGTGAGGTAGAAAGTTTATTAAACATCAGTTGATTTAGAGAAACCATATGATGATGTGAATAGGCTTGAATTATGAAGTGTTTTGTATAAAAATACGAAGTTGGTTACTGAATGCCATAAAAGCAATGTATAATGGAACTAAAATACATGTGGAAATAAATGGTTCAATACTGAGCAAGGGAGTAAGACAAGGATTGTGATGTCCCACTGTTTATTTAATGTATTTACGGATACATGTATAAGGAAGACTTGTGATACTATTAGAGACATATTACTGGGGAATGTAAATGTGCATATATTTTTTTGCCAAAGGCTAAGAACTAGAATGATGTAGGGTTAATATTGGATATATGATGCAGTAAGAAGTATGAAAATCAATGTAATGAAGAATACAGTAGTATTCATTTTTAAAAAGGTATGAACAATTGCAACTTAAGTATAAATGATAAAAATCCAGATGAATGGATTTGTGTGCCCTGATAATTTTCTACAGATAGAAAAATGGCTGCAGAAATGTTAAGATGAGCAAATGTTAATAGGAGAGTAGTGTTGGGAGGAACGAATGTTTTTGAAAGAAATAAAAATGGCTGTGACTAAGAAGCTATTTCTGCCTGCATTGTTATATGGAAGCGGAGTTGTGTATGTCAGGCAAAGCAGAACGCAGTAAGCTGAATGCAGTTGGAATAGGGCAGGGGTAGGCAACTTTGGCTCTTTTATGACTCGTGGACTTCAACTCCCAGCATGGCTCAGGAATTCTGGGAGTTGAAGTCCACGAGTCATAAAAGAGCCAAGGTTGCCTACCCCTGGAATAGGGTATAGTAAAACCAGAACCAGAACTCAATCCTGAGTTAGGGATAAATGAATGTAGATTGAATGCAAAAGTGATTGACCAATATGAAATAATTAGATTGAAAGTGATTGGATATGTGAATAAATGAATGAAATTAAATGAGGGATTGAGGATTGAATCACAAAGCAAACATATGAAGGGAAATTAATCAGTTGTGTAGAAGGGAGTGACTGAAAAGGTGGAATGAAATTAATGAGAACCTGAAAAAACAGGTGAAAAATTTAAAGAACAATAGACACTGCATTAATTAATGCGTGTGTGATAGAAGCAAGGATGGCTTCAAACATTGAAAAGTATAGAGAAGCATATATATATATATACTCCCTGACTACTGACAAAGCGGGAGAGAACTTGTGGCTCAATAGGTTAAAGCATCTGCTTAGCATGCAGACTGCCCAGGTTCGAATCCCGGAAGGGTAAGTTCTGACTGAAGAGAGTTAAGAAACTCGAAATAGCTATATCAGAAATCCCTTATTTCTTTGTCAACAATTTTAAACAACATATATATATTTGTGCTTGCAGGATGGCTCTGGGTTGAGCTGAAACAAGCAAAAGGGAAGAATGATTCCTTCCTCCCATATTTGGGTTTACAGGGTGCAATCTAAAAAATAAACACTTGACACATATCCTTACTCCCTGACTACTGACAAAGCGGGAGAGAACTTGTGGCTCAATAGGTTAAAGCATCTGCTTAGCATGCAGACTGCCCAGGTTCGAATCCCGGAAGGGTAAGTTCTGACTGAAGAGAGTTAAGAAACTCGAAATAGCTATATCAGAAATCCCTTATTTCTTTGTCAACAATTTTAAACAACATATATATATTTGTGCTTGCAGGATGGCTCTGGGTTGAGCTGAAACAAGCAAAAGGAAAGAATGACTCCTTCCTCCCATATTTGGGTTTACAGGGTGCAATCTAAAAAATAAACACTTGACACATATCCTTACTCCCTGACTACTGGCAAAGCGGGAGAGAACTTGTGGCTCAATAGGTTAAAGCATCTGCTTAGCATGCAGACTGCCCAGGTTCGAATCCCGGAAGGGTAAGTTCTGACTGAAGAGAGTTAAGAAACTCGAAATAGCTATCTCAGAAATCCCTTATTTCTTTGTTAACAATTTTAAAAACATATATATATTTGTGCTTGCAGATGGCTCTGGGTTGAGCTGAAACAAGCAAAGGAAAGAATGATTTCTTCCTCCCATATTTGGGTTTACAGGGTGCAATCTAAAAAATAACCACTTGACACACATATTCACTCCCTGAATATTAACAAAGCGGGAGAGAGCCTGAGGCTTGAGACTAAAGCTTCTGCCTAGCATGCAGACTGCCCAGGTTTGAATCCCGGAAAGGGTGAGTTCTGACTGAAGAGAGTTAAATAACTCGAAATAGCTATCTCAGAAATCCCTTATTTCTTTGTTAACAATTTAAAAAACATATATATATATATATATATATATATATATATATATATATATATATATATATATATATATATATATATATATATATATATATATATATATATATATATATATATATATATATATATATATATATATATATATATATATATATATATATATATATATATATATATATATATATATATGCCTTCCCTTGCCTTTTTATCTCCAAAAATTTCTTGTCTCTTCCCAGCTTGCCTTGAAGAATACTGCAGTTTGCTTTGAAGATATATAAAGAAGACAAATAGCTTTTCTTTCAAACTGCGTAGCTCTTTTTTCTCAGCAAGTCATTAAATAAAATCTCTGAAGCAACATATTTTAGTCCACTATTAGAACCCAACTATAAAAGTCCAAATGGGCATTTTAAGTAGGTGGACTTTGGCAAAACATGCCACATGTAGAGAATATTATTGTGCTTCTTTGATCATTAATAAGTTGTAAAACAAAATTGCACATGCTGTAAACATCTATACCCCATTATAATAACAGCATGTTCTTTTGAGCTTGATGGAGGGAAGAGTGGCTGTTCAACATTCCCACATCTGTTACCATTGCTGTCTGGGTTTGATAAAAGTTGGAACTTAGTAATATCTGAATTCATCACAGTTTGTCTTGAAGTTGTTACCCATTTATTGTATTTTTCAAGGCCACCCAACTCCAGAAAGTTTGGGCAGCGGTCAATGGAATTTGGAGCAAATCCAGACACACAATAGCTTCTCAGTGCACCAGGAAGAGAAATAAATTGGTGCAGTGAAAGGAAGAATTTGGATCCAGAACTTCAAGATCTTTTTAGAAAATTACTGCAGCATTAGGATAGAGGTGTGATTCTAGCATCTTCCACTACATATTTATCCAGCTGTCTCCTGTTGTCAGATACAGTTGTTTGTTTAGCACAGGAGAGGGCAAATTACAGGTGATACCCTCTTAGCATCCCAGGATCACAATGCTAAAATTCAGCAGCAAAATGTAGACCTCGTTCTTTCAGGCTCATCCTTGTGGCGCCTGCAACCTGCTATAAAACCAAATGTTTTGAGTTATTCATCTTTGATCTAATATACAGGTATTTTTCTGACTGGCTGCAGTTCTCAAGGCCTCAAGAAGAAAACTATCCTAGTCTTGCAATTTAATTGGAAATTAGTTGGAATTTAACCATTCTTTTGCAGAAATGTGCTATGGTAGAGGGCTTAACTTGGGGCTAGAGAATCTATAGACTAGATTTTATTTTTCTCAGAGTCCAGTAACATTTGATGCTTTTTGAGGTGCTTTGAATGAAAATTGTTAATTTACAGAACCAAGTTGAGTATGAAAGACTTCCGGTTTCCGGTCGCGCCGTAAGGAGCCGTTCCTAGCGAGCTCCGAGACGGCGATCGGCTTTTCAGCGGTTTCTCAGCCGCCTGGAGCGTCGGAGGCCGGGAGAGAGACTCTCGGCCGGCAGCGGAATCCCCGACGAACAGAAAGAGGTAAAAATCGCAGCAAAGAAAGCCGGAGGAGACGCAAGCAGGGGGCAGAGAGGCCGGCTGCGGCCGGCCTGAAGACACGAGGAGCTGGCTCCAGCACGAACAATGGAGGTGAGGGAAGAAGAAACACAGACACAGTAAGGAAGGAGACGGCGGGGGAAGACCCAAGACCCAAGAAAGAAGTACCCTGGACGGCTGAGGGACTCGGTGAGTGAACTGGAGCCCCAGGGGTACAGCAGCACCCAGAGACTAGTAGGGAGGAAGGAGGGAGAAGGAGAGAAAGGAGAGTGACGGAGGGGAGACGGAAGACAGGAGAATGACAGGGGAAGCAGTAAGGGGCAGGCTCAAGGGATTTGGAACCAAAAGCGGACAGAATACAGCAGAACGTGGGCAGGAAAAGAAAATAAAGAAGGGCAAGAAGGAGCCAGCAGAGGGCGAAGGGAAGAGATAGACTGGCAGATGATAGCGTGGAGGAAGCCAAGGCAAAGCTACTGAACTGGCTCTCTGATCACAGAACTGCCTGAATATTGGCTATTAGCCCTGAACTGCTTGAACCCTGAGCCTGCCCCCTGAAAGATCAGAATACTGGATCATCATCAGAACACAGTCTGGTGATTAATTTGGACTAATTTGAAAACCAAAGAAAAGCCTGGCCAACAGGAGGCTAAGCTCAAGATGACTACCAAGCAGACTAAACTGATACCCTCCAAGGGAGCTGCATCCTCCCCAGCTCAGCTTCCTAAAACACCAGGGAACACCCAACCCATCCTCACACCCTCCCATCCAACCACAGGCCCCCAGACCCATCTGTTAACCCAGGACTGTCCAACATCACACATGATGCAAGAATTAAAAGAGATGATGGAGACACTGGGAAAAAGGATGGAGGGACTGGATAACAAGTTGGAGGAAGTGGGCACAAGGCTGGAGAGAAAGTGCAAAGATGTAGAACAGAAGCTGGAGGAAAGATGCAAAGATATAACACAGAAGCTGGAGGACCAAGGCAGAGAACTAGAGAGAAAGTGGGAAGAACAACGCAGAGCTGTGACCGCAGACCTAGACCAGATTAAGGAAGCAATGCAAACACACAACAAGAGAATGAGGGATGAAATGGGGAAAAATCTCAAAGAGATCAGGGAGAGTGTGGAAAAGAGGATGGAAGAGGTGGAGAGCCACATGGAGGGGCAGATAACAGAGATGAAAAGTGTGGCTCAGGACCAAGCCACTATGATGCAATATTGGCAAATGGCGTCTGCAATCAGATTTAGAGGATGGAAAGAAACAACAAACGAAACCCAAGAGGACCTGAACAGAATCTTTGTAAGGGCCCTGGCAAAATTTCTGGGAAGGGAAGCCAAAGATATTGCATGGCAATTCGACAGAGTCCATAGAGTTAACTCATGGACGGCAGCGAACAGGCATCTACCAAGGGACGTGGTCATCCACTTCGTAACAAAAGGGTTCCGGGACCTTATCTCCACAACGTCCTACAACAAGACATTATATGTCGAGGAGCAAGAGGTGAAGGTGCTGAAAGAGATCCCCCCGACGATGCTACGAGACAGAAAAGACTACAAATTCCTGGTCAACGAACTGAGATCACGCGCTCTACAATATCGTTGGGAAGCCCCAACGGGAATGTCACTACTCTATAAAAGTAAAAGGTACCACCTGAACACGATCCAGAAAGCCAAAGAATTTCTTGAAAAGGAACTGAAGGCGGCAGGACCTCAACCAACAACGAGGGACAAAGCAGACGGGCCACTTGAAAGCGGAAGGGACCTAGAACAAAGAGCAAACTACTCAGAAGCACAGACCGTTGCAGCAGGAGGAGAAGGGAATGGACCACCTCGAGATGCGACGACACGGAGAACAGAGGGCAACAAAAACAAGGAAGCATGGCAGATTATAGAGTCAAGGCAACTAAGATCCACTACCAAACGCACAGACCAGCAAGACAAGACCCCACAAAACAATATGAGCACCAACCCGGATACCATGGGAACGAGATCAAGGAAGAAAGTAGGAGAAAGGGCAGAAGCGGTCTGGCAAGAGTATCCTGAAACCGATAATGGCAAGTAAATATTTGACTTGGAACATTAACGGGTTAAACTCTCCACAGAAAAGGAGGAAAATATTTCACTACCTGAATCAAGGTAAAAATGATATAATTTGCCTACAAGAAACACACATCAGAGCGGCGGACCAGAAATATTTAATCAACAACAAACTAGGCACACAATTTGTTGCAGCGGCACCAGGAAAGAAGAATGGGATTGTTATATATGTAAAGAAACATGTAATAGCTAAGCTAATAGAGTCGGACTCCCAAGGTAGATACCTAGCAATCGAAGTAACACAGGAAGACAAGAAGATTCTGGTGATGGGCATATATGCACCAAATCAACGACAAGGAAAATTCTACAAAAGGATTCACAAGAAGTTAATACAACTCAACTACAGATCGTGTATTATATTGGGAGACTGGAACGGTGTCATAGAGATCGCCCTGGATAAAAAGAAGACTACACCTAACCCGCAAAAGCACTCCAAGTTGCCTAAATCCTTCTTCGACATGAAGGAGGACCTTGAACTGACAGATGTATGGAGGGAAAGGCACGGCAAAGAGCAAGAATTCACCTTTTTCTCTGACAGACATTGATTATTCTCCAGAATTGACTTTATATTAACATCTAGCGACTTGTTGGTTCGCCTAAACGCTGTGAAAATCCTACCTAAAGTACTAACAGACCATAACCCGGTAGGGATGGAATTAAGACATGATCGTAAACCGAGGAGATCCTGGAGAATTAATGAAAACCTGTTTAGACACGAAGAAAAGGTGGCTGAATGCAAAAGTGCTATGAAGGAATTCTTCAGTACAAATATGAAAAATGAAACACCTATAGAAATGATTTGGGATGCCAGCAAGGCATACATGCACGGGATTCTCATGGACATGAATAACAGGCACCGTCGTAAACAAGAACAAAAAAGAAAGGAGTTAGAAGATGAGATAAGTAAGAAGGAGCAGCTATTAATAAAAATACCGGAGGACAAAGTCACCAAAGAAGGAATCAAGATTCTAAGAAAACAATTTGACTTGTTGTTGGCAGATCAAGTGGCAAGGAATATACAATACGCAAAACACAAGACATTCTGTAATGCCAACAAACCGGGTCGATGGCTGGCCTATACCATAAGGAAGAAGCAGAAATCCCGCATAATTGAAAAGATAGAGTACAAAGGCAAGGAAGAATTTCAACAGGAAACCATCAAGAAAGCTTTTACCGAGTTCTATTCAAAGCTATACGCCGAGGAGAAGACACAAGTCAAGGAGATAGATAAGTTTCTACAAAACGAAAAGTTACTGATAATCACCGATGAACAAAGAGACGCCCTGAATGCCTTGATCACAAAGGAGGAAATACATTCAGCGATCAAACAACTGAAAAAAGGAAAATCGCCCGGGACGGATGGGATAACAGCTACCTACCAGAAGCATCTCCAAGAGGAAATGTTAGAACCCCTCAGAAAGCTATTTGTCAACATACAAGAAAGGGGCCAAGTCCCACCCTCCTGGAAAACAGCTTACATTTCTCTAATCCCCAAAGAGGGAAAAGATAATGCACAACCTGAAAATTACAGACCCATCTCACTACTGAACACAGATTACAAAATCTTCACAAAAGTTCTGGCTACCAGATTAATGACTATACTACAAAAAATAATTCACCCGGATCAAACGGGATTTATACAAGGACGTCAGATGAAAACTAATGTGAGACAGCTGTTGAACATAATAGAGTACTTGGAAAGGCACAACCAGGTACCCGCCACTCTCATGTTTGTGGATGCAGAAAAAGCCTTCGACAGATTGAACTGGCCGTTTCTGACAAACCTGGTCTGGGGGATGAAAATGGGAGAGCAGTTTCTCAACTCCATAATGGCAATTTACCAGAAACAAACAGGCCAGATCATTGTGAATGGTGACCTAACAGACTCATTCAACATAGAAAGAGGCACGAGACAGGGCTGCCCGCTGTCACCCTTGCTATTTGTTCTAACACTGGAGATTCTACTGAACAAGATAAGAGCAGCAGAGGACATAAAGGGCATACAGATTAGACAACAAGACTACAGACTATGTGCCTTCGCAGACGACCTGCTGGTGACAGTGTCGCAACCAGTACAATCAGCGAGGAGATTGATGGAGATAATGGAAGACTATGGCAGGGTATCAGGCTTCAAAGTAAATATATCTAAAACGAAGATGCTAGTTAAAAATCTAGACAACAAGGCAAAACAGGACTTGGAAAGAATAATGGGTTGTGAAATACCGTGTTTCCCCGAAAGCAAAACAGCGGCTCACTTTCTTTTTATCCCCCAAACCCCCACTACGTGTTGCCTTCGGGGCATGTCATATACGGTATATATATATCTCCTGCTTACGGTAGTCAGGAGGTCAGGAGATTACAAGATACGGTAATTACAAGATAATATGTTTCCTACCGGTATAAACTCTTTTAACTGTCAAAGATCTGTAAATCCTTGAGGTGTGATGTTAGGCTAATTTGGTGTCTCTTTCAGATCGTAAACTTCAGTTATCTCAAACATATAGCCTGAGGATTTGTTTGTTTTTGTGTAAGCCAACAGTTGAGGAGCAGTCTTTTGATCTGAACAATTGCCTTGCCTTGAAGGCTTGTAAATCAGGCAATTAGCACAGCCAAAAGGGTAGAAGCTTTTTGAATACACAAAATGCTTACGGCCAGTTCAAGTGGGGTGCCAAGGAATAACTGAACTTGACAAGTTAGGGTTAACAAAATCAGATGTACTTTTGTTTTATCGTAAGGAGAGTGGTGGGGAGGAAGAGGGAGAATTTGTAAGCCCACGTAAAGGCGAACCAGCCGGAGATACACTGCCTTATGATTAATTATTCGTTTATCCAGCGAACAACGTGGGTCTATTTTGGCCACTTTCCTGTCTTTTTAAAAAGTAATTTTTCAGGACTGATTAATATTTTGGTGGTTTGGGCTTGTCGTTGACTTTTGCTGTGCAAGACCTTTGCCCCTCCCGTCAATTTCTGCCCGCTTTTCACTCAGCCGGCCCCGCCTTCGGAGCGTACGTACCGGTAGAAAAGGTGCGGGTGAAATCTTTCCATTCCCAGCGGGCGCCACGAAGCTTTGCCTGTGTGGCAGGGGCGGCTGGCGCTCCCCTCCCCTCCCTTCCCCGCCCCGCCGCCGCCGCCGCCGCCAGCCCAGAGCAGGCCTGCGCACCGCCCCAGACCCGCCCCGGTCCCGCGCGCTCTGCTGCCTGGTGGATGGGGAGGCGACAGCGGCAGGGATTGGGTTGAGAGGCGGGCAGGACGCGGCCAGCGCCCACAAATGCGGCCCGTGCTGGCGGAATGCTCCCCTCGCTCCCCCCCCGCCACGCCAGCCCCATCGCTGGCGCGATGAAGCGGTGGGTGGGTGAGCGGCGGCGGGGCGGGGAGGGGAGCGGAGCAAAGCTCTGGATTCCGCTCCCCCCCACCACGCCAGCCCCATCGCTGGCGCGATGAAGCAGTGGGTGGGTGAGCGGCGGCGGGGCGGGGAGGGGAGCGGAGCAAAGCTCTGGATTCCGCTACCCCCCACCACGCCAGCCCCATCGCCTCACTCACACGCCGCTTCACTCGCGCTGCCTTTTCCGGCGACCAACCTCCCTTTCTTTTTTGAGGTTGGTCGCCGGAAAAGGCAGCGCGAGTGAAGCGGTGGGTGGGTGAGCGGCGGCGGGGCGGGGAGGGGAGCGGAATCCAGAGCTTTGCTCCGCTCCCCTCCCTGCCCCGTCCCGCCGCCGCTCACCCACCCACCGCTTCATCGCAGAGCAAAACTCTGGATTCCGCTCCCCCCCCCCGCCACGCCAGCACCATCGCTGGCGCGAGCGAAGCGGTGGGTGGGTGAGCGGCGGCGGGGCGGGGCAGGGAGGGGAGCGGAGCAAAGCTCTGGATTCCGCTCCCCCCCCGCCATGCCAGCCCCATCGCTGGCGCGAGCGAAGCGGTGGGTGGGTGAGCGGTGGCGGGGTGGGGCGGGGAGGGGAGCGGAGCAAAGCTCTGGATTCCACTCCCCCCCCACCACGCCAGCCCCATCGCTGGCGCGATGAAGCGGTGGGTGGGTGAGCGGCGGCGGAGAGGGGAGGGGAGCGGAGCAAAGCTCTGGATTCCGCTCCCCCCCACCACGCCAGGCCCATCGCCTCACTCACACGCC
The DNA here is from genome assembly GCA_034064705.1 of Bothrops alternatus. Taxonomy (NCBI): domain Eukaryota; kingdom Metazoa; phylum Chordata; class Lepidosauria; order Squamata; family Viperidae; genus Bothrops; species Bothrops alternatus. The sequence goes on from JARGCV010000248.1 coordinate 17,917,327, forward strand.
GCTTCACTCGTGCTGCCTTTTCCGGCGACCAACCTCCCTTTCTTTTTTGAGGTTGGTCGCCGGAAAAGGCAGCGCGAGTGAAGCGGTGGGTGGGTGAGCGGCGGCGGGGCGGGGAGGGGAGCGGAATCCAGAGCTTTGCTCTGCTCCCCGCCCCGCCCCGCCACCACTCACCCACCCACCGCTTCATCGCGGAGCAAAACTCTGGATTCCGCTCCCCCCCCGCCACGCCAGCCCCATCGCTGGCGCGAGCGAAGCGGTGGGTGGGTGAGCGGCGGCGGGGAGGGGAGCGGAGCAAAGCTCTGGATTCCGCTCGCCCCCCCGCCACGCCAACCCCATCGCTGGCGCGAGCGAAGCAGTGGGTTGGTGAGCGGCGACGGGGCGGGGCGGGGAGGGGAGCGGAGCAAAGCTCTGGATTCCGCTCCCCCCCGCCACGCCAGCTCCATCGCTGGCGCGAGCGAAGCGGTGGGTGGGTGAGCGGCGGCGGGGCGGGGCGGGGAGGGGAGCGGAGCAAAGCTCTGGATTCCGCTCCCCCCCCACCACGCCAGCCCCATCGCTGGCGCGATGAAGCGGTGGGTGGGTGAGCGGCGGCAGGGAGGGGAGGGGAGCGGAGCAAAGCTCTGGATTCCACTCCCCCCCACCACGCCAGCCCCATCGCCTCACTCACACGCCGCTTCACTCGTGCTGCCTTTTCCGGCGACCAACCTCCCTTTCTTTTTTGAGGTTGGTCGCCGGAAAAGGCAGCGCGAGTGAAGCGGTGGGTGGGTGAGCGGCGGCGGGGCCGGGATGGGAGCGGAATCCAGAGCTTTGCTCCGCTCCCCTCCCTGCCCCGTCCCGCCGCCGCTCACCCACCCACCGCTTCATCGCGGAGCAAAACTCTGGATTCCGCTCCCCCCCCGCCATGCCAGCCCCATCGCTGGCGCGAGCGAAGCGGTCGGTGTGTGAGCGGCGGCGGGGTGGGGCGGGGAGGGGAGCGGAGCAGAGCAAAGCTCTGGATTCCGCTCCCCCCCCCGCCACGCCAGCCCCATCGCTGGCGCGAGCGAAGCGGTGGGTGGGTGAGCGGCAGCGGGGCGGGGCGGGGAGGGGAGCGGAGCAAAGCTCTGGATTCCGCTCCCCCCCACCACGCTAGCCCCATCGCTGGCGCGATGAAGCGGTGGGTGGGTGAGCGGCGGCGGGGAGGGGAGGGGAGCGGAGCAAAGCTCTGGATTCCGCTCCCCCCCCACCACGCCAGCCCCATCGCTTCACTCACACGCCGCTTCACTCGTGCTGCCTTTTCCGGCGACCAACCTCCCTTTCTTTTTTGAGGTTGGTCGCCGGAAAAGGCAGCGCGAGTGAAGCGGTGGGTGGGTGAGCGGCGGCGGGGCGGGGAGGGGAGAGGAATCCAGAGCTTTGCTCTGCTCCCCTCCCCGCCCCACCCCGCCGCCGCTCACCCACCCACCTCTTCATCGCGGAGCAAAACTCTGGATTCCGCTCCCCCCCCGCCATGCCAGCCCCATCGCTGGCGCGATGAAGCGGTGGGTGGGTGAGCGGCAGCGGGGAGGGGAGGGGAGCGGAATCCAGAGCTTTGCTCCGCTCCCCTCCCCGCCCCGCCCCGCCGCCGCTCACCCACCCACCGCTTCATCGCGGAGCAAAACTCTGGATTCCGCTCCCCCCCCGCCACGCCAGCCCCATCGCTGGCGCGAGCGAAGCGGTGGGTGGGTGAGCGGTGGCGGGGCGGGGAGGGGAGCGGAGCAAAGCTCTGGATTGCACTCCCCCCCACCACGCCAGCCCCATCGCCTCACTCACACGCCGCTTCACTCGCGCTGCCTTTTCCGGCGACCAACCTCCCTTTCTTTTTTGAGGTTGGTCGCCGGAAAAGGCAGCGCGAGTGAAGCGGTGGGTGGGTGAGCGGCGGCGGGGCGGGGAGGGGAGCGGAATCCAGAACTTTGCTCCGCTCCCCTCCCCGCCCCGCCCCGCCGCCGCTCACCCACCCACCGCTTCATCGCGGAGCAAAACTCTGGATTCCGCTCCCCCCCCCGCCACGCCAGCCCCATCGCTGGCGCGAGCGAAGCGGTGGGTGGGTGAGCGGCGGCGGGGCGGGGAGGGGAGCGGAGCAAAGCTCTGGATTCCGCTCCTCCCCCCGCCACGCCAGCCCCATCGCTGGCGCGAGCGAAGCAGGTGGGTGAGCGGCGGCGGGGCGGGGAGGGGAGCGGAGCAAAGCTCTGGATTCCGCTCCCCCCCGCCACGCCAGCCCGATCGCTGGCGCGATGAAGTGGTGGGTGGGTGAGCGGCGGCGGGTAGGGGAGGGGAGCGGAGCAAAGCTCTGGATTCCGCTCCCCCCCACCACGCCAGCCCCATCGCTGGCGCGAGTGAAGCGGTGGGTGGGTGAGCGGCGGCGGGGCGGGGCGGGGAGGGGAGCGGAGCAAAGCTCTGGATTCCGCTCCCCCCCCCGCCACGCCAGCCCCATCGCCTCACTCACACGCCGCTTCACTCGCGCTGCCTTTTCCGGCGACCAACCTCCCTTTCATCGCGCCAGCGATGGGGCTGGCATGGCGGGGGGGGAGCGGAATCCAGAGTTTTGCTCCGCGATGAAGAGGTGGGTGGGTGAGCGGCGGCGGGGTGGGGCGGGGAGGGGAGCAGAGCAAAGCTCTGGATTCCTCTCCCCTCCCCGCCCCGCCGCCGCTCACCCACCCACCGCTTCACTCGCGCTGCCTTTTCCGGCGACCAACCTCAAAAAAGAAAGGGGCTAGCGATGGGGCTAGCGTGGTGGGGGGGAGCGGAATCCAGAGCTTTGCTCCGCTCCCCTCCCCGCCCCGCCCCGCTGCCGCTCACCCACCCACCGCTTCGCTCGCGCCAGCGATGGGGCTGGCGTGGCGGGGGGGGGGAGCGGAATCCAGAGCTTTGCTCCGCTCTGCTCCCCTCCCCGCCCCACCCCGCCGCCGCTCACACACCGACCGCTTCGCTCGCGCCAGCGATGGGGCTGGCGTGGCGGGGGGGAGCGGAATCCAGAGTTTTGCTCCGCGATGAAGCGGTGGGTGGGTGAGCGGCGGCGGGACGGGGCAGGGAGGGGAGCGGAGCAAAGCTTTGGATTCCGCTCCCCTCCCGGCCCCGCCGCCGCTCACCCACCCACCGCTTCACTCGCGCTGCCTTTTCCGGCGACCAACCTCAAAAAAGAAAGGGAGGTTGGTCGCCGGAAAAGGCAGCACGAGTGAAGCGGCGTGTGAGTGAGGCGATGGGGCTGGCGTGGTGGGGGGGAGTGGAATCCAGAGCTTTGCTCCGCTCCCCTCCCCTCCCTGCCGCCGCTCACCCACCCACCGCTTCATCGCGCCAGCGATGGGGCTGGCGTGGTGGGGGGGGAGCGGAATCCAGAGCTTTGCTCCGCTCCCCTCCCCGCCCCGCCCCGCCGCCGCTCACCCACCCACCGCTTCGCTCGCGCCAGCGATGGAGCTGGCGTGGCGGGGGGGGAGCGGAATCCAGAGCTTTGCTCCGCTCCCCTCCCCGCCCCGCCCCGTCGCCGCTCACCAACCCACTGCTTCGCTCGCGCCAGCGATGAAGCGGTGGGTGGGTGAGCGGCGGCGGGGAGGGGAGGGGAGCGGAGCAAAGCTCTGGATTCCGCTCCCCCCCCACCACGCCAGCCCCATCGCTTCACTCACACGCCGCTTCACTCGTGCCCTACAGTAAACTTGTTTTGGAAGAAGAAAATGGGTTCTCTTTAAAGCCACCAACAACGCTAGCAGAGGAAGGAATAGGAGGTACCTGGCTATCATATCTGCAACTACAGTCTAGGTGGCAAAAAGACAGGAAGAAGGGCTTATCCCAGACAGATGAGAACTTAATTGAACAGATTAGAGAGCAGGGGATCATGCATATCAAACGAGTATACGGGGTTCTGGTGGAAATGGACTCTTAAACGGTGCTAGTCAAGAACTGTATGGTAAAGTGGGAACAGGATTTTGGGCATTCTATCACGATGGAAACATGGGAGGAAATCTGGGTGAGAAATGTAGTATTTACGAAAGCGCAACAGCTGAGGGAAAACTTCTACAAGATGTTCTATAGGTGACATCTAGATCCGAAAAAACTATCACACATCTATCCAGACACCCAACCTAAATGTTGGAGGTGTGGTAATGGGGAGGCTACATATTTTCATGTATGGTGGACATGTAGAAAAATTAAAGCCTTCTGGAGAAAGATATGGTGGACACTCCAAACCATTTTGAAAAAGCATATTGAATTTCTACCTCAGGTGTTTTTGCTAGGGATTATAAAAGATTGCACTACCACAGAGACGAACTTATTTCTGAACTTGTTCACAGCAGCTAGATTATTAGTGGGACAATACTGGAAGAAGCCAGAAATACCACCTATGGAGGAATGGACTTTGAAAGTAACAAATTTGGCAGAAATGGCGAAAATATCGGCATATTTGAAGGATCGCTCAAATGAACAATATATGACAGACTGGAAACAGTGGATAGTCTATATACAAGAGAAGCACCAGTCAAACAAAATGTATCTGGCGTATCATTGAGGCTTGACGTGAGGAGTGAAGAACCTTTACCAAATCCGACGTATACAAGGACTAATACTTACTGTGGTATTTTATGATCTATGACGAATGTTTCCTAATATGATATTATGATTAATGTTGATTGCTTTAATAAAAAATTTAAAAAAAAAGAAAAAAAAGAAAATAGTTGCCTTTATTTCCTTCTGTAAAAACTATAAACATGAATTGGGCAAGAGCAAGCTGTCCATTTTCAAGAGGGCTCGCGACAATATTGTCTTCGTGTCTATATTTGCTCAAATACAAAGGAAGAAACTGCCCTACTTACTTACTTATTGGAACTGTGATTGTGATTTTTACCTCATGATGTGAAGTAAAATATACTGCCAAAATATACAGAAGGTTATTAATATTTTTTTTGTGGCTCTTAACATTTCTGTGACACAGATGTTCTTAGTTCTAAAATAGCTGTAGCAGAAATTGCGCAGCCTTGGATTTTGCCATCCTTTCTTGCCAGGCAGTGTGTCCTTGAGGATCCACATATTTATTTATTTATTTATTTATTTATTTAAATATTTATTTATTTATTTATTTATTTATTTATTTATTTATTTATTTATTTATTTATTTATTTATTTATTTATTTATTTATTTATTTATTTATTTATTTATTTATTAGATTTCTATGCCGCCCTATTTCAAGAACTCAGGACGGCTCACAACATAAATACTACATGTAGAAATCTAATATATAAAAAACATTTGTAAAACCCGTCAATTAAAAGACCAATCATCCAAAACAAACATACATACACTGGCTGGGGCCAGGTATATATTCACCTTGAGTCAGTTAACCTTTCTGAACTCAGAATTATTGGCTTTTCTTTTTGGTTATTGCCATGAAATTGAAGTGCTGTTGATTTTTTGTTAACCAGATAAACTGGCTTCATAACATTTCTATGATACTGATCACAATGTGGCTTCAACCTTGACTGCACCTTAGTGTATGTGACCTATGAACAACGTGAGACTGCAATAATAAAACTAAATGGATTTCTTTTTTTAAAAATGACCATAATTATGGTTTATGGTTTACATAAAATAAATGTACACAGTTTAGAAAATCACAGCATGACACGTTTGAGAGCAAATGGAGCATACAAAGTCAAAGGCAAGATTTAAGAGAGATCCAAATTGGCTCTAACGAGGGTAGCTTGATTAACTGTTGAAATAAATTTCACTTTTAGAAGATTCAGAACATAGTATACTTGATATACAGTGGAGGATTTAGAAAGTTTTTGAAGGGTCTCTATTTATATTGCATCCTATACCTATTGGATAGTGCTTACCATTTCTTTTTGAGTTGATACAGATGTAGCTAGGTCATGTTACTTGATTTCAAGTTGTACATCTCACTCTTTCTAGTATATTTGTCAATATGTAGAGAAGAGATTGTGGTTTGTTATTATTAATGATAATATTATTATTAATGATAATGGTAGCAGTCATAAAGGACCTAAAATTTTCCAAGTGCTAGACTGATATGTTCCTATAGGATTATAGTTATAACATCTTATAGGTATAATATGGAAGAAGAAAACAGGAAGAAATCTATTTGGCTGGATTAATCTCAAAAGATTGAGCGTCATCATTCTAGAGAGGAAAGCCAAAATGGAGATTTGGGCTTTGCTTTCTTTCTTCCCCACCACATGCTGATAGAACTAGGACAACAAACCAATAAAAACTGGCTAACATTCATTTGTTCATTCGTTCATGCAAAGTAACAGACCAGCAATCTTATTCAGATTCAGGTGCAAGCAAGGAGGTAGAATCTTTATCTGGCAACCTACAGAAAAATTAACCGTTGCATTCTATGTCACATTAATGTTTTGATGATATAATGACTTTAAACACACACACAGATACATACACAGAGACACATACATATGCACCTAAAGAAAAACATGTCCTTGGTCTGTAGTCTGCCTTGATCTGCCAACAAGATAATTGCTGAACAAGTCCCTCATCTACGGAACAATCCGTATTAAGTATCATTATGCTTTTTTTTAATACATCCATGGATTTAGCTATCAGCCTATATCCTAAGGCAATTGGAAAATGTTTTAACAAATACAAAAATGCAAAAAGATGCAAATATGTGTTAATGATTTTCCTTACCCTGATACTATCCAAATGAGTTGGTAGGTGAGTTCAATTAACCTCAAGCAACATGGATTTTCTAATGGGAAAAATGCAAGAGAAAAGGAAGGGAAGAAGCATCATTGTTTTTCCTCCAATTATATTTAGGAATATATTTTGCTAGAGTAGATCTTGCCTTATCCTGGCATTCTGCATTGCTGCAATGCTGTCTTTGCTACTTTGGAAACATCTAGTTTGCAATGAATCCTCATTTGAAGTCAGTTGATCAATGGTTAACATTCTGATGTGTTAAAGTATTTCAAAGTTGAAATATAATGAAATATTAACAATCCCATAGTCACAAAAGTAAGTTATCAGATGTAATGACAATACATTGAAAGAGAACAATAATTCTCTTGATATTTAGTTAATCTGTGCTAATAAGAATAAAGAAAAACATTCCTTATCAGATCTGGACAGCAAAATTCAGGGCTGCTATAAGGAGTTAATTTTTTTGCATCTTTTTGTTGTTTTTAGTGATTTTTGCAAGCTGAATCTTCTCTACCTTCTTTCTCCCTTTCTTCTCTTCCCTACTTCCCTCTTCTTCCTCTCCTCTTTCCTTCACCACTCTTCTCCCCTTTCTCCCCACTTCTCCTCTTCTCCTCCAACCTTCCTACTTCCTACTTCCTTCTCCCCTCCTTTACTCTTTTCTCTCTCTTCTCCTTTCTTCCCTTTCATCCCACTTCAGATACAATTCAGGGGTAATGTCCGAGCAACTCCTCTCTCCAAATTTCCCTATCTTATACAATAAGATTAATTTTCTCTTACATTAATACTTCTATTTACCTAACCTTCTCAGTATATACTTCTATAAATATTTATACAACCTCCAATTATTCAATACTGTGTCACCTGGGTCTCCCTTCCTATCTGCTCCTTCTTCCATCTAAATTGATGTTAACTATCTTTTAACCATATTCTCTTTTCAGCCAATCATAAAAAGTTCCCCAGATTTCATAGTAGTCTGACTCTGTCTTATATTTAATTGTCATTGTTAGTCTATTCATTTCTGCACATTCCAATATTTTCCCAATCACCTCTCCCTCTGCGGGGGCTTTCAGTGCTTTCCAATTTTGTGCAAACACAATCCTAACTGCCGTAATTATATGAATAATTAAATATGTTTTCTCTTTATTGTATTTCCCTGGTAGAATACCCAACAGGAATATTTCTGGACTTAGTTCTATATGTTGTTGTATCATCTTTTCTATCCATGTGGTAGAAGGAAGCTGGTATCTGATGACATTTCCAACATTTCATAGACCTGTCCTTAAACATTTTAGCTAACCTTTCTGGAGACATGTGCCATCTGTAAAACATTTTGTACATATTTTCTTTATACACAGTCGCCATTGTCAATTTATACTTTCTTTCCCATAGTTGCTGCCATCTATCTAATTCAATTGTGTATCCAAAATCCCTTGTCCATTTTATCATTGTCTCTTTCACTTGTTCCTCCTCTAACTCCATATGTAGTAGATAACTGTACATTTTTTTAATCCATTTTTCTTCCGTTCCTGTGAGTATTTCATCTAACTCTGTTGTCCCCAAATTAACACCATCTACTTTAACATCTTTTTCATATCTAGATTGTATTTGCGTTCTCATGTACCAATCCATCTTTATTCCTTGTTCCTCTAATTGTTGTTTGGTTTTCAACTCCCCCATATCTGTTAGTAAGTCTTTATATCTTCTAATGTTTACCATGTTAAACATATTGAGGTGTATTAGCACTTCCATAGTTGAAAGCCAATTTGGGACCTTCAAATAATGCTCAGCAAAGCATGATGATGTTCAATTACATAAAATCCCAGCTGATTAGAATTAATTACTATTCAATTCCATCCCCAGCCCATCCTCCCTCCCTGCTTATATACTGATTTCCAATAACTACTAGGGTTTTGTTTTCTCCATAGTTTATCCAGTTTCATTCTACCTTTATCTTAGATGATACCTGCAGTCAATCCAGAATCAGATGAGCCTTCATTACACAAGGGCATCATGGACCATATTGAATTTCTTTTGCTAAGTCCCACAGCAATTCATTCGCACAAAGAATTAGAGAGGCTGAGTTCTCAGTCAGATTTCTATTAAGAGGGCACTGATGGATAGGAACAGACAAGATTGCAGAGAAATTATTCTCTGGCCACTGCTTTGTAATCTTCTTCCAAGCAAGATTGATTTTACTGTTCAGCAAGTCTTTCCCACAATTCCCATTAGTCCCAGTCCCATGGTCTAAAATGGTCAAAAGTCATCTCTGTAATATCTGGGCTGCAAAATTCTGCATGACCATGATGGGGCAGCAAAGAGACGCAAAACTCTGTCTTTGCTGTCCTCTCATGGTCAGCCAGAGTGTTGCAACCCTGGGGATTTGCAGCAGGGAACTTTGGAGTTGTGAGGCAAACTTCAAGTTTGAGGGAGGCTGTTATAGACATATTTAAACATCTCCTCTGAGCAAAATAAACTGGAACCTGCCATAATTTCCTGAAACTAGTCATACTCCAGTTGGCAGACCAAGCATTTAAAGATACTCTCACTTGCAGTCTCGCTCCTTGTCTCGCTTTTCTTATAGTGTTTTCATCTTTAGCATTGGCTCATTACCCTCCTATTGCACCCTCCGTCTGCTCCATTGTTGGCAGCTGTGTAGTACAATCATCTTAATTTATATTCCAGTGATACATTTTTCTTTTTTTCCAGGGTGCAGGGGGAAAAAAAGGTTCAAATGATGCCATGGAATGGAATCCTACAACTATGCCAAGAAAAGGAGGGCTGGGTCTGCATAAAATGCAAGCTTGGTATTCCATGTTGATTGAGTGGAAAATAACTAAGCACTTACAGATAATGACTGTCCATAGAGAAAAAGCAGATTTGCTGAGGATGATTTGCTCACGCTGGAAGTTTTTGCAGTCAGAGCCAGGGAGTGTAGCGGAGGGGAGGCATTCCTCATTTCCTCTCAAGGAAGCATTGTGAAGGTGGGGTATTTGCAGGGACGCTCCTGTGTTTCTGAATTTATCCACCGTAGGTTTTATTAATATCTGCTTTTATCAAATTGTATCCACTGTATGTAAACAGCCAGGAGTGTTCTCACCCTACCAGGCAATCTACAAATAAATTCATAGATTAAATGAAAGAACTCGGCTCAGGTGGGAGTTCTTAAGCAGCTCTGGCTGATCAGGAAAAAAGATAAGTAGAGTTAGACCAGGGGTCTTCAAACTTGGCCCTTTTATGACTTGTGGACTTCAACTCCCAGAATTCCTCAGCCAGCGTGCCTGGCTGAGAAATTCCGGGAGTTGAAGTCCACAAGTCATAAAAGGGTCAAGTCTGAAGACCCCTGGATTAGACCTAGTTAGGTCAACCCTAGAAAACTAAGACCAATCCCATATAGCAGTGGTGACGAACCTATGGCACGGGTGCCAAAGGCGGCAGTCAGAGCCCTCTCTGTGGGCACGTGCATTGTTGCCCCAGTCCTAGGTCTTCAGCTGGGTTTTATAAAACCTTTTCGCTTTAGGCCTCTGCCGCCATGTGCAAAAAAAAAAAAGTTCAATCAGTCAATTTCAACTTCTCGCGGGAAAAAAAGTTCTTGCAAAGTTGGAATTGATTGATTGAACTTTTTAATCCCACCCAGTCTGCCGTTACCACTGCAGCCACGCCCACCCAATGGGCCACACCCAGCCAATGGGCCACACCCACCCGGCACTCGGCAATGCATAAGTGGGTTTTGGGTTGCAGTTTGGGCACTCAGTCTCTAAAAGGTTCACCATCACTGCCATATAGGTTAGGGCTCCTTTTCTTGGAATAGCTACGGTAATGTGTTCTTGAAAGTCCGGATGTACTTCTCCCCTCCCTCATTTTTATCTTCGTGAGAATTAAGGAGGAGCCTGTCTGAAAAGTTTTCTCAAGTTAGTTTCTTGAAATTAGCCTAAGTCATTTGATCCTTACCTTGGTAGAGGCTCTCCCTCCTGTTCCCCAACGCCCCTCATTTTGCCCTTTGCAGGTTATTATAGATCAGCGGTTCTCAATCTTTTCCGGGGCTCGACCCCGGCCCGCGCCGCACAAGCGCGGCACGACCCCGTTCCGCATCGCGCATGCGCAGCGTGACGGGGCGCATCGCACATACGGGGCGCGACGGCCCGCATCGCACAGGGAAAAAATGGCCAACCAAAAAAAATGGCCGACCAAAATAAAAAAAAATGGCGGGCCCGCATCGCACATGCACGGCGCGACGGCCCGCATCGCAAAGGGGGAAAAATGGCCAACCCCCCCAAAAAATGGCCAACCAAAATAAAAAAATGGCGGGCCCGCATCGCGCATGCGCGGTGCGACAGCCCGCATCGCAAAGGGGAAAAAATGGCCGACCAAAAAAAATGGCTGACCCAAAAAAATGGCGGGCCCGCATCGCGCATGCGTGGCGCGATGGTCCGCATCGCAAAGGGGAAAAAATGGCCGACCCAAAAAAAAATGGCCAACCCAAAAAAAATGGCCGACCCAAAAAAATTGCGGGCCCGCATCGCGCATGCGCGGCGCGACGGCCCGCATCACAAAGGGGGAAAAAATGGCCGACAAAAAAAAATGGCCGACCAAAAAAAAATGGCGGACTGCGGTGTTTGGCGACCGTGAAATGGTCGTTCGACCCCAAATGGGGTGGCGCCCCACAGGTTGAGAACCGCTGTTATAGATAGTCCTCAACTTACAACCATATTGGAGATGGAATTTCTGTCATAAGTAATGATGGTTGTAAATCAAGGCATCTGTGTGACCCACTTTTTTGCAGTGATTGATAAGCAAACTCCACAGGTCAATACATTCCTATGGGTGTTTTTTGCCCAGAAACTACTCGAAAAGGACAGTTTCTGGCAAAAAGCAGCATGTAAATTGTTGTGTAGTGGGCTTCAGTAGGCAAGGAGCAGACCAGCATTGTTACAATGTTATTTATTGACTCAAACTAGAACTGGAGAACTGCAGGCAATTGTCTGTAATTTATACTGTGAGCCCACAGGGCCTTAACCAATCACAGTACTTGAAAAACCCGCCCAAATATGAGTGTTCAAAGTTTCCCTCCAAAACAATTGGAGTTAACAGTCAGGGTCATCTAAAGGTTAGTTTCATTTTAGCTTCACAAGCAGCTGGAGTTAAGTTAGTTTCACTTTAGCAGGGATTTTAACACGACTTCATATATATTCAATACATAACATAGTGTCACATGACTGTGAAACAGTGCAACTAGCAGTAAAGACAAGCCAGTTTCCAAGAACCTAGAAGGTCAAGTGATTGCAGAGGGAGGTGAACTAGGTATTTGAAGGGGGGGTGTCTGTCATAACACTAAGCAACTGGTCATTAAGTGAGGACTCTATCTGTATTTGAATGGGAGGCTACCAAGAAATTCAAGGGTTGGCAGAATACCTTGGGGAAAAGATCTCAGATAAAGATAATAGCAAACCATTTCCACAGTTTTACCTAAAAACATTATATGGCCACCTAGACATCTGTTCGCACCATGATATTGTACACAAGGACATAAAGAACAGAGTTGGCATTATGATGTCAAAATGCACATTTTGTCATTTGCCCCCCCTTCAACATCTATATGCTCAAATATGTTCTTGTAATCCAAGATTGAGCACAATTCTTAGATATCTTCATCATACAAAAATTAAGTTTCAGATGAGTCTTAGGATTATTAAAAATATTAATAAATAAATAATAAAAAAATAATATTAAAAATAGGGTGTGTTGATGTGTTTGTGTGTGTTTGATTCACAAATAAAATTACTGCTGCCTCTGGACAAGAGATACTGTGTGCATGCACACACGTGCCTTGGATGCTATCTGTTCTTGTCCAAATACTTGAGATGTATGAATATTGTGATTCCACAGAACAGGGGCAATGGGTTGAATATATGAATATTAATAACTTAAAATGTTTCTAGCTCTCTGTAATCCCATTTACCAACTCTTTGAAGTTGCCTGTGACTAATGCTGGCCTAAAAATGCCTGAAGAAACCATCATTACCCACTAATTGTGCCTATCTGGGTTTTTAATTCCTTCCTTCCCATGGCACAATTAGTAAAGCTTCTTATGACATAGAAAGTTTTGGTCTGACCTGAGAAGACAGAAATGCTGGCTGGGAATTTAAAGTTGAAATCCTTACATCTCAAAATTGCCAAAGTTGAGAAATGCTGATCTGGATCGAAAGATAGCCAAGCTTACTCAGACCAGTTCACTTCATTGACAGAAATCATGTTATAATTGCACTTTTATAGTCCAAGTGTTTTACGAATGCAGGAGTTAGATACAAACTGCTATTAAATAAATGGTTTGGCTATTAAATACTACATAAAGTTGTCCATATCCCACTTTAAGCACATTTTAAAAATGTATTTCCATCTTGAATCTCTAGGACAGTGGTGGTGAACCTATGGCATGGGTGCCAGAGGCGGCACTCGGAGCCCTCTCTGTGGGCACACATGCTGTTGCCCCAGACTTGTCTCCCCCGTGACCCCTTCCTCACCAGCAGCCCTCTTGGAGGAGAGTTACCCCCAAGCGTGGCCTACACGGAGCAGTGCAGCCAAGGACATGGCAGCCAGGCAACGTAAACAAGACTCTGCCTTCACACTGCATCATGCACAGTTGATGCTGAGGGGCGCAGGCAGAGGGCGTGACCACCATGGCCTGCCTGGGTGGTCTGCGGCAGGCCCTGGGGGCAGTGAGTGGTCCTGCAGGCAGGAGGGACGGGGGTGGAGTGGGGGCGGAGCAGGGGATGGAGCAGGGGTGGGGCCAGTTTTGGGGCACTTGGTCTCTAAAAGGTTCGCCATCACTGCTCTAGGATAAAGAATCAGAATCAGAATAACAGAGTTGGAAGGGATCTTGTAGGTCATCTAGTCTAGTCCAACCCCCCCCCACCCTACACCAATTCTGACAGATGGCAGTCCAGTCTCTTCTTGAAAGGTGGATCAGATTTACCATTTCTGATTTTCAGGAACATTTTTTATCCTTACCCTGGCTCTGTCAGGCAATGTGAGCTGAGAGAGTGAGCCAAAGTCATTCAATGGGTATTCATGGTTGAGTGGGATTGAACATGGCCCTCCCTAAGTCCTTAATTACTATCTGTCATTGACTGTGACATCTAGTCACAAACTGATCCTCTGCTAGCTGTCCTACATCAACCAGTGTTCTGTGGACCTTAAATTGTGCAATGGTTTTTTACTTCTTTCTGCTAGCTCCCTAGCAGAAGAGGTGTGCATTTGTATACATAAACCATTGAGATATTCTGAGCTGGAAATATTTTTTTTCTGTCTTATCCTGTCTCCAATCACTGCATATATGTCATGCAGGATATGATGATGTTGTGAGGAGGAGAAGCAGCTGAAATGAGGTTTTCTGTGTTAGCAAACCCATAGCTCCAATTAATTCTGCTGCTTTTCTGTGGGACTACCCCCCCTTCCAGTCCCTGATCTCCCTCAGCCCTTTTTCAGCTCTGAGGCAACCCAGATCCTTCTGAGCTCCCCCCAATGGGTCTTCCTTTTCACTTGGTTGATCTACAGAGTGCAAAGCTTGGATCTCTGGGCTTAAAGAAAGTATAACAGAATAATGGAGTTGGAAGGGATCTTGGAGGTCCTCTAGTCCAACTCTGCTCAATCAGGGAACCCTATACCAGGGGTAGGCAACTTTGGCTCTTTTATGACTCGTGGACTTCAACTCCCAGAATTCCTGAGCCAGCTGTGCTGGCTCAGGAATTCTGGGAGTTGAAGTCCACGAGTCATAAAAGAGCCAAGGTTGCCTACCCCTGCCCTATACCATTTCAGACGAACGGTTGCCCAATCTCTTGTTAAAAACCTCCAGGTTTGGGGCATCCACAACTTCTGGAGGCAAGTCATTTCACTGATTAATAGTTCTAACTGTCAGGAAGTTTCTCCTTAGTTCTAGGTTGCTTCTCTCCTTGATTAGTTTCCATCCGTTGCTTGCCTTCAGGTGCTTTGGAGACTAAGTTAACCCTCTCTTCTTTGTGGCAGCCCCTCAAAGTAATTAGACATATAACTGAAAAGACTTTGCCCGTGTGTTTTGAAAGCATGCCACACAGGAATTCCCGTCCCGGCAGTTGGGGTTTTCAAGAGCCCTGACTCTTCTTTTCATCTCATCTAATTTCATAGGATTGTGAAATAACCTTGCAGGCTCCAACAGAGTTCACCTTCTTTTACAAACTTCTCCTCTTCAACAGCGCTTATCCAGCAACTGCAGATATCCAGACGGCCACTAGATGGCAGCCAGAAAATACAAAACTGTCATTCTTAACTGCAGCCTAGAAGATAACAGATCAACAGTTGACCAGCCAATCAATAATTTCAAGAAATAATGAAAAAGTTAAATCAGACAAAGATATGAAAGGAAAGAAAGGGAAAAAATGTAATGCATGGGTAAGTAGACAGCTGTGCATGCCGGCTTTTCACATGGTTAGACAATGCTGGAATTTCATCTGAGGGAATCATTACCTCACCCTAGACTAGAACATGGTGTGTGATTCTCTGTATGAACAACATCTCAGACACATTTTGGGATATGCATTAAGGGTGCACTGTGTGCCTAGTAAAATTTAGGGCAGTGTGATTTTTTTTGCCAGCTCTGGGGCAGGTGGCCCCATGTGTGCACATGACCTGAATCAACAGTCAGCCTGGACATGCTAAGCTTCAAACTCTACAGGAAAGATAGCAGTCAACATATGAATTCATTGCTCTGCCCAAAGAAGCCCCAGGCACAACACAAAGGTATGTGCAATAAAACCCGATGAAAGACATTGAACTGTCTGCTCTAACTAAACAAACATCACAATACAAAAAATAAGTGCCCACCCTCTGTTTGCCAATAACTCAGCCTATTTATGAGTTTCATATATCTGTTCTCTCACCATCATGTCATACTTGGTGTGCTTATTTTTAAGTATTCTAATTTGCTATCATACTTGCTAGCAGGCAAGTCCAAATGTAACCAGTGGGACTTTTATCCAAGTGAACATATTTAAGTCTGAATTGTAAAGCATGCACGTAGGGAACATTTATGCAAACTAAGCAATTCAGCATTTACTGAAGCAATTTAATTCCTTCTAGGGCAGAAAAAAATAGATTTGCTTGGTAGAGCAATTTTCTGAGTTTCCTTCATGCAGAATTTTATTCAGGAGCTTCGTTGGTGTTCTAGTTTAGAAACAGATATTTGTGACATTTAATAGTAAGATAAAAATATCAAATGTTATTGTTTCATGGATCTTGATTGCAAAATAAATCTACTCAACATACAGAATGAGAAATACAATGCATCCTTCCTCCTCACATTCAGTGTTCAAAGATTCAAATTCTCTTCAAAAATATTCCAATTGAAAAAAAGAGGTTTTGGGTGCTTCATAAAACTGGGATAAACTGTGACATAAGATGGTACAATAATGTCTAATTATAAGATCATAATGCTCAAATGACATTGCTTTGGCTCACTCTTTCTTTATAATAATCTGAGTTATAGCCTTCCTTCCTTCCTTCCTTCCTTCCTCCCTCCCTCCCTCCCTCCCTTCCCAGTACTCATGCCTCCCTAATTTTATCTTCACAACTCCATGGACAGCTAGAGATGTGTTTTTTTTGTTTTTTTTAAACATTTTTTATTAATAGATATATATTTGTACATGTAAACCAGGAGAAAATTCAAGTTAACTGCTATTCAACTTAATACAATCGATTTAAATTTGTAAACATTCTTCACTCCGTATGTCAAGATTTAACTATAAGCCAGATACATTTTCTTTGATTGGTGTTTCTCTTGTATGTAGTCTATCCAATGTTTCCAGTCCAACATATATTGTTCATTTGAGCGATCCTTCAAATATGCCGATATTTTAGCCATTTCTGCCAAATTTATGACTTTCAAAGTCCATTCTTCAATAGATGGTATTTCTGGCTTCTTCCAGTATTGTCCCACCATCAGTCTCGCTGCTGTGATCAAGTTCAAAATTAAGTTAGTTAGAGATGTGTTTTGATACAACAGTCAATACATAAACACTAACTGAGCTGGAGAGAATTTGTCCTATGAGAACCTTTCCATGCATGTTTTTTCCAGGTTTCCAAGTTGTTAGAAAACTCCTAGCTAGCACTCGCACCTTGACAACTGGAAGAGGCCTGTGAGTTGGATGCAGTTCCCTTCTACATATAAATAGACATATTTGACTCAACAGAGGCATTTGTATTTCATATTTTTCTGTAAGAATGAGAGGGAGTCCCATGACTGATAACTGGCAACATCTCTCAGGAAACTCACTTATTATTCATGACCATCTGTTCAGATGCAAGAAGAGAGAATGTCCTTGTATTTTTGGAAGAGGGGGATGGGCTGGCTCCTGATGCCATTGCAGTTGAGCATCAGGCACAGGTGGAAGATTCATGGCAGGGGGTTATCCAAATGGTTATACAAGCAGATGGGTGGCACATAAAGACAACATACTGACAGCACGTATCTACCATCTATGAGGGGGCAAGCAGACGTTAGCACCTGGAATTTAGTATAATTTTAGTATAATTCTGAGGAGCACCAACCAGAATCAGATCAACATAGCAGCTCATGTGTAGTGTAGTGTAGACACTAAGCACATGCTCAACTTAGAAACTTGTTATCAGAAATCCGGGACTTAAACTAACAAGTTCTTTCACAGAAAAATCTATTCCCTGTTTTATCTTTAGTATTTTTATTCAGCACTTAATTTAGGAGCAAAAAAAAGTCTTTTTATAGTCATTGCTGTTGTTAGATATCTGGGAGTCAGATATGTGACCACTTGCTGATATGTTGAAGGTTTATTAAGGTCATCCAGTAGATGCTGATCTACCCGAAATAAGCAATGAAGCAAAAGGAGTTTGTGTGTTAACTACATATATCCAGAGTTGATACTAATAAATAAAGAGATTTATGGGAAGTATTAGCAGATGAAATCAGTAGGTTACAAGCAGAAGCAACTTCAGTATTACGAATTATCATCCAAAATCATATAGTTCTGGATTTCCTCTTAGCTAGCCAAGGAGATGTTTATGTTCTCATTAATTCTAGCAGTTGCACTTTTATTGATCAACAGGATGAGGTTCTTGCTGATGTCTATGTAATCCCCAAACCAGTCTGCCAATTTTCATGCTATTGCACAAACTGATGCTTGCTTACCATCCTTTTTCAATATCTGGCACTCTCTCCCCAATTGGCTACCCAGTTTTGGGTGGTTAAAATTGCTAATTGTTATGATCATATTTTGGGGGAGTGATTGGACTCATGGTGTGGTGCTATATGCAGTGTTTTCCTTAGTGCTCCTCTGTTCTTAAAGGATTGTTTCCCAAAAGGGATGATGCATTGCACACTCATGGTTCTAAACCTCTACACTCCTAACCATGATCCCAATTATTACTAATGCTTCCAACACCCCCAAAAAGCGACACATCAATACCTTCACTATGGGTTGGTACGGAGCAGGGGTCTTCAAACTTGGCCCTTTTATGACTTGTGAACTTCAACTCCCAGAATTCCTTAGCTAGGCATGTTTTGCTGAGGAATTCTGAGAGTTGAAGTCCACAAGTCATAAAAGGGCCACGTTTGAAGACCCCTGGTACAGAGTGTTAAAGGGGGAAATGATGGGAGTAGCTTAAAGCCATTTGGGAAAGTTTATTCTTCTATTAGGCAGACAGTTAAAATTGCAAGTAGTTGCCTCGCTATGGGGGTCACGAAAGTTCATCATCAGTATAGTCAAAATCATGCCCAGAGGCAGGCAGCTTAGATAATGAAGCACACTCCCCAATGAAAATATAATTGCCTAGTGATGTTATGCAGGGAGTTGTTTTTTTGCATCGACTGATAATAATTAAAGCTGTATAACTTCCTTGCCTGAAACTATCTAAATATGCTGTAAAATTGCAAACTTGTGCAACTGATTTGTGGCATCTGCCCCAAGTTTATCTCTTTGGAATAAAAGAAGGGCTTCTGACTTCCACTATTTGTGTGTGTTTCATTGGCTAATCACCCCAGGTGAACAAAGCCAGTGTTGTTTGGGCCAAGAAAGAGAATGGAAATCCTACTTTTCTTTTAGAAATAGACCACCAAAAGTGGTGGGTTAACTTAATCCATTTCTTTTTTTTTCCTCCAAAGCCGACAAGTATTTTTTCTTTATTAAAGTCCTATCCTGGATGCAGATTTTATTTCACAGACCAACATCATCATCTCTGCTATTTTACTATTGTTATATGAATGAGTCCAAAACTCAAACCATTCCAAGAAATCTACCGATTGTGTCATCAAGTTTTTGTATTTCTGCCTTTGTACTACAAAAAGAGAGAGGCACACTAAATTGGGTAGGCTGTAGTACAGAGGGAGATAATCCTTCAACCTGTGGTAGAGGACTTCTTCCTGAGAAGGTCTCTCTGCCAACTAACTGATTATGTTGACCTTGAGCAACCACATAGATTTTCTCCATGAAAATTTTCTTCATCAAGATTATCCCAGTTGGCTTATTTCATTGTAGGGCATTTGGAAGGAAGATGAGTGCCTATGAAAAGCTACTAACCCTATATTAATGTTCTCACTGTGAGAATGTAGCATACAACATCTATGCACTCATTGATTTATTACAAGCTCAGGAGAAGCATGTGTTAGCTATTACCCCCCACCCTCCACAGCACATCAGTGCTTCAGAGCAGAGGCCTTAGCAACATATCAGTAAAAGTTTTTACATGTCAAATAAAGTTCCCTCATGCCCATAAACAATACTAGAATCAGCAAGGGAAGAGGCCATTTCGGCCATCAAATCAAACTTCCTGTTAAGTGCAGGAATCCAAATGGAAACCTCTCAGACAGTCTGATTATTAACACAAACAGAAGGGTAAGATTTTGCTCACACAGACCTCCTTGTTCTCTTAAGCCCCAAGAATGAATGGATGGATTTCAAAACAGGACACAGCCTCCTTTTTCAGGGCTTAATACATGAGAGTTCTGTGAGATTTGTATCCCGGACATCTGAAATAGAAGAACTTGTTTTTTTTAAAAAGCATCTGTTCCTAGTTTTAACAGGTTCTATTTCCTATCTAGCTTTATTTCAGAAAATGTTTTCCTGCTACATGAAATCCATTTCCTAAGAAGATCCATTGTCTGTATAATCTAATCCTTGAAAAGATCTTTAAGCTGTCAGCGGCTTCTTCTCTGTGCTAAAACAGTCTGTTCCCTAGACACTATTCACAGGAGATGTTTAAATTGAATGCCATGTTTTTCCTTAGTGGCATAGCTTCTGCTTTGGGCTGCAAGAGAGCACAACTTTTCTAGAATTTACACCTTGTGGGGATCCTCACCATTATTTGGTAGCATGGGAAGGGATGTATTTTCTGGAGAAATCAGATACAGGTCTGCGTCTGCTATAAAAACACATGGCATATCCACCCAAAAGCAAGCTATTTGTCACATGCAAGAATTAAAAGTTTGCCCTTAGGGAAATCTTGCTTTCAAAATGTTGTTCAGTAAGTATTAAGAGCTGGAGGAAGCTTAAATATATATTTTAATGCTTCTTTGGACTGTGGGTAATGCATTCTGCCACACCACCATTCGTTGCATTTTTCAAAGGCATTCCCAATGCCTTTCCAATCCCTCATGGGATTCCCCCATTTCGTCCTCTGAATTCTGAACCTATTTTGCAAGGCTTTGCTCTGGAGTTCACGGGGATATCCTTAGCAAATACTAGGCAGCTATGGCAGTCCATGCTCTGCCTCCACAACGTGCCAGTTGTGAAGTTATCCCACCCTGGACTGAGCTTCCAGAGGTCCATGAATTAAAAAAGACCTTCTGTTTCATCACAAGGAGACAAAGTTTGAATTCATCCGGAGCAAGTGTAGGAAGCTCTGTGTGGTATCCCAGCAAATCCCGATTCAAAGCTGGCTATTTCTTGAGCTGGACTAAATGAAATCGAGGTAGGAAGGCGGACAGGCCAGTCTTGTCCAGTCAAAGTGAATTACCACACAGACAGGCTGACCTCAGTGAAACTCATGTTTTCTAATGCAAGGGAAGAAGGAAAAATGGTTTTTCCAAGGGTGTCAAGGAAACAAGAGTCTTGGGGATTTTGCAGTGTGTTGCCGCTGGCGTGCTCTTGATATCTTGATATGATGGATGGGGGTGCAAACATGTGATATTGATATAGGAATATTACTTTCCGTCTTGCATGTGCCACTGCTGAGATTTTCAATCGATTGCAAATTAGAAAGCCAGCCAACTAATCAGACATTCACTAAATTACTACAAGGATCAAAAAGACGACAGATTGCCCAGAAATCATATCAGAACAGTGCTTAGTTATTTGTGAGGTTAAGATTTTTTTTATTCTGTTGGTGTTCCTACATTCTTTTTACAAATTTTAAAATTAATAACAGAAAAAGATATTTTTATTTTACTTTTATTTACTTATCAAATTTATATAGCAACCCATCTCACCAAAAGTGACTTACTGGGTGCAAATACATCACCCACAATGTTTTCAGTAACCATGAAATATTTTGCCATAGAATTTCCCTTTGTTTTGCTCAATTTCATTTTTATTTTTCAAGCTGCCATTCTTTATTTCACAAAATACAAATATTTAGTGTCCTATGACTGATGTGACCTTGAATTACAAATCACCCAGTCAAATTTACTATTCTGAGGATGGATCTGTCATGCATGATACATCTGTATCCACTCCACTTCCTCTCTTCTTCTGCCCCTCAACTGCTTCTTGAGGTCAAGCACACATAGACTGAATAAATAAAGCATTCACACTTTATAAACAGGCTGGTCTCCATTTGCTGATAAATAGTGAAAAGGGGAAAGAAAAGTCCATTGGCTATTGAATTCTATACCATATATATAAAATAAGGCCCAGTGAATTTACATCTCAACAGATAAGCACAATATTGCATCCTCTGTGATGATAATGTTCCTATTGGACATTGAAATTAAACAGGACCACACCAGAGCCCAGGTAGGTATTGCATGAGCAGAGGTCATCTCTGTGATGGTGCTGTGCTCTATGTGGGATTACATTTTTACCATAATTCAGACAGGAGAAAGATTAATGAATCTTCAAAGAAAATTGGTTGAGCATTTACAGCAAACAGTAGTCCACATATCTAATGATGCACATCTTTGTTTGTAAAAGTTCACTCTGTCAAATATTTATTCACATATGAGCCTTTTAGTTTTCTTCTCCAAAACAGGCAAACTGGGCAACAGTACTTGAATCTCAACCATGACACCCGTGACAATGACTGCCAAAAATGTGACTTAAGCAACTTTAGTTGGAAGTAATTTTGCCCAAATTTATCCAAAGTAGTCAAGACTTGATTCCCAACAAACGAGAGAAGGAATGAAGTAAAAAAAATGTGATTCAAATATATATTTATATCAAAGCAGGACCTATTCACTCCCAAGAATTTGACTTCCAAGTCAACATGTCTGAAACACAGGTGAAGCCAAGTGCATAAAATATTATAAGCTTTCCTTTTCAGCCTTCAATAGAGGAAAAGAATGTGGAACCACAAGACTCAGTGTAAAAGAACTTCAAGAATAACTGGCTCTCCAAGTTGGTGATTTAGAATGTTGGAATCAAAAGACTATTTGTCCACCAGCTAATAGGAAGCCATCTGTATTTATATATCTTCTTCTCTCACTGTTTTAGCTATGATTCTTTTCCAAGGCTTGGGTATCTCATTTGGCAATCCATCATCACATAATCATCTGTCACTGCTATTATGGTTTGTGAGGAATATTTAGATTTTTTTTAATTCTTATAGTCTCACAAATTCATTGTTCCAACAGCATTGGCCTCCTGAAGTTATTTAAGCACCGTGTTGGATTATTTTCAATGAAGTGCAGGTATGCCCTTAGCTTTGTCGAAGTGGGTGCCACATGGATATAGGTTTCCTCAAGGTAGCCAACATTTGATTCCAGTGAGTGATGCCCATGCCTCCTGCAGCTGGGCCTATGACAACATGGCCAATATTTTCAGCCCTCCCATCTTCACAGCATTCTGCGACCGTCACCCGAAGAGAGAGTTCCTGCAAAGTCATAAATTAGGGTTAGAATCTTTGATGGCATACAGTGCATTGGAAATGTGCTACCTTCAATCAACAAACTACACCTAGTTATGCATTTTAGTTTAAGTAAAGCAATGCAATTAGAAGGCTGAAAGTTGGGGAATTTGCCTAGAGTCACAAAGCTTGCCCATCTTACCCTTTTCAACAGCTCTGCAATGCTGCTGGGGGTCCTCATTCCTGTGCTCCATCATCTCTTTGAGCCTTCAATGGGATTTCATTCTGGTGCTCCGTTATTTCATTGGTACAAAAACTGGCAGCCAACAGACACCCCACATTTGTGATGAGAGAGAAAAAGGCTAAAAATCCCCAGATGGCCACTGTGCTGGGGGAGTGGCAAGGCCATACCACAGAGCAACAGGAGAGGGTGGAGAGGGGCACTGCAAGATACCACTGTGTTCTGGTAGCAGATGGTAGAGAAAAGTTCCAGGAACTCGGTGCTGAAATTACCCACCAATGTGATTTGAACTGGTCCACAGCTCTAAAGGAAATGCTGCAAAACCATATTTGCAGTGTTTCTTTTGGAATAGATCATCACTTCAGCTTCTCAAGAGCCATGAAAGCCCCACAACGTCATGGGAAAATGTGTTTCTGTGTACATCAGTATAATCCTCCATTTTGTCCTAAACCACTCTGAAAAGCCAGCAATCATGCAATGAAACATGAACCATGAGACTATAATCTTGTACCTACAGAGCTCCATCAAGACCAAAGCATCTTTTCAGAAGCCACTTCTGTAGTACTGGCTTATATTTTTAAAAAAGTAATCAGACTAACTGGTTTTAGTTTAATTAAAATATTTAATGTAGTTTAATATTTTTTTGGCTTTATATTATGAATCTGATCACCCCATTCCAAAACCAACATCAGTTTTTATCTCTCCAGAAGATAGGTCACCTGTGATTTAAATAAGCCACTCAATCTACATTCCTGATTTCTGGGGTTTGGAGGAACAAGAAGGATGGGATGGAAAGGAAAGGAAAGGAAAGGAAAGGAAAGGAAAGGAAAGGAAAGGAAAGGAAAGGAAAGGAAAGGAAAGGAAAGGAAAGGAAAGGAAAGGAAAGGAAAGGAAAGGAAAGGAAAGGAAAGGAAAGGAAAGGAAAGGAAAGGAAAGGAAAGGAAGATGTGGAAAAAGTCATTTAAAACTGACTTTTTCAAGCAAGGCTTGAAAAACTGCATGAGAGAAGTAAAAGACAGTTGTCTGAACAAGTCAAATTGTAAAAGCTTCATCTTGGATGAATTTCTTAAACCACTCCAAAATGTGTCTTCAAATGCAAATTCTAACATTTGGGTTGCAGACATTTGCAACCCAAATGTTGGAGATGTGATTCTATGGACGCTACTTACTTTCACATTTGGTGGTCTTGTAAAAAAATTAAGGCTTTTTGGATAAAAATATGGTGGATTCTTCAAAATATCTTGAAAAAGCGTATTGAGTTTGTACCACAGTTGTTTTTGTTGGGTATTACAAAGGACTGTTCCACCATAGAGACTAAGTTGATTTTGAACTTGACTACTGCTGCAAGACTGTTTTTTTTTTTTTTAATAATTTTTTTATTAAAATTTTTTATAAAAAACTTTTAACAATTATAACATAGTAACCTATTAACTCAACTGAAAACAAACAAATTACATAATAAAAATAAACAATACAAAGAACTGCTCGGAACCCCCCTCCAGAACACCCTCCACCAGCCCACTCCTCTTGTATTTTCGCTCCTCCTCCTCGCCATCCAAAACACTAGCTACAATTCTACCGAGCATCCTACAAAAATTATCTAATCCCTAAGCCCCCAACTACAGTTGAGAAACATAAGCTAACGTATATTATCTCCCTCCCCCCTCCCCCCCCGACTTCCCAGAATGAATACAGGGTAAAAACACAAGAAACCTCACTAAACTACTATATTAAACTATTTAACTATATATCAAATCTAATTCTTTCAACTGATATTTCTTTTGCATATAATCAATCCATTTCTTCCAGTCCATCAAAAACGTTTCATTTGAGTGGTTCTTCAGGTATGCCGAAATCTTGGCCATCTCCACAAGATGGGTAACTTTTAATGTCCATTCTTCAATAGATGGTATTTCAGATGACTTCCAATATTGTCCCACCAACAGTCTTGCAGCAGTAATCAAGTTCAAAATCAACTTAGTCTCTGTGGTGGAACAATCCTTTGTAATACCCAACAAAAACAACTGTGGTACAAACTCAATACGCTTTTTCAAAATATTTTGAAGAATCCACCATATTTTTATCCAAAAAGCCTTAATTTTTTTGCAAGACCACCAAATGTGAAAGTAAGTAGCGTCCATAGAGTCACATCGCCAACATTTGGGTTGCAAATTTGGATACATAGACGATAATTTTTTGGGATCTAAATGCCATCTGTAAAACATTTTATAAAAATTTTCTCTTAGATGCTGAGCTTGTGTAAATTTAACATTTTTCACCCATATTCTTTTCCAAGTTTCCATCATAATTGGGTGGCCAAAGTTACCTTCCCATTTAATCATACAGTCTTTAATTAATTCAGTTCCAGAATCAATTTCAATTAAAGCATCATATATTCTTTTAATATGCATCTTTCTTTGATCTCTAATTTGTATAATTAATTTTTCATCATCCTTTAAAGAAAAACCCATCTTGACATCTTTTTGCCATCTGTCTTGAAGTTGTGCATGATAAAACCAATTATGAGCTATACCTTCCTCCCTTAATTTATCTAATGATTTCAGTTCTATGCTATTCCCTTCTTTATTTAAAAGTTTATCATAGGGCACCACGTCTTGAATTTGTTGTATACCTATACTCTGTATTGCGTGTCTGGGAACTGTCCATAAAGGAATTTTACCATTTAACTTATAATAATACTTTTTCCAGACTCGCAAGACAGAGTTTCTTATTATATGTTCTTTAAAACTCCTATCCAATTTTTTGTCATAAACTAAATACGCGTGGAGCCCATATACTAACCCATATCCTTCTATATTTAATATTCTTTCATTTGTTAAGTTAATCCAATCACTTATAACCACTAGAACTGCTGCATAATAATATAATTTAAAATTAGGCACTTTCAAACCACCTCTCTCTCTTGTGTCTTGAATAATTTTAAATTTAACCCTTGGTTTCTTGCCATCCCAAATGAATTTGTTTATACCTTTCTGCCATTCATCGAGATTTCCATCCTTTTTAAGTATTGGTAACATTTGAAATAAAAATAAAAATTTCGGCAATACATTCATTTTAATAGCGGCTATTCTGCCCAACATGGATAATTGTAGTTTTTTCCAATTCTCCAATTCTTTTTGTACTTTACACCATAAAAGTTCATAATTATTCTTATATAATTTACCATTTGAAGCTTCTATATAAATTCCTAAATATTTAACTTTTTTAACTATCTCGCATCCCGTTATTCTTTCCAAATCTTGTTTTAATTTGTTATCAAGATTTTTAACCAACATCTTTGTCTTGGATAAATTTAGTTTAAAACCTGAAACTTTTCCATAATTTTGAATAATTTCCATCAAACTCTGAACCGATTGTATTGGCTGAGTTAGCGTCACAAGTAAATCGTCTGCAAAGGCACATAATCTATAATCATGTTGTCTAATTTGTACCCCCCTTAATTCCTCTGATGCTCTAATCCTATTCAATAGTACCTCTAAGGTTAAAACAAACAATAAAGGGGATAAGGGACAACCCTGCCTAGTACCCTTTTCTATATTAAATGAATCTGTTAATTGTCCATTCACTATAATCTGTCCTGTTTGTTTCTGATATATAGCTGATATAGAATTAATAAACTGGTCCCCCATTCCCATCCTTACCACAAGCCTTTGCAGAAACGTCCAATTCAGTCTATCAAAAGCTTTTTCTGCATCTAAAAACATTAAAACAGCTGGTACTTGGATATGTTTATCCAAATATTCCAATATGTTAACAAGTTGTCTAACATTGGTTTTCATCTGTCTCCCTTGTAAAAAACCAGTTTGATCCGGGTGAATCCTCTGTGTCAAAACTGTCATTAATCTATTAGCCAAAATTTTGGCAAAAATCTTATAATCCGTATTCAACAAGGAAATAGGTCTAAAATTTTCTACTTGAACATTATCTTTACCCTCTTTAGGAATCAAACATACATTAGCCGTTTTCCAGGAGGGTGGAACCCGACCACCCTCTTGTATATTCACAAATAACTCCCTCATATGTTCCACCATTTCCTCCTGTAAACACCTATAATAAATCGTGGTAAAACCATCAGTACCTGGAGATTTTCCCAATTTCAATTGCTTAATTGCATCAATAATTTCTTCTGGCCTAATCAAAGCATTTAATCTATCTCTTTGTTCCAAAGTAATTTCGGAAACATTTTGATTTTGTAAAAAGGCATCTATCTCTTTCTCTTGAACTTTTTCTTCAGCATACAATTTGGTGTAGAACTCTAGAAAAGCCTTCTTAATAGTTTCTTGATGAAATACTTCTTGCCCTTTATATTCAACCTTCTCAATTAAACGGGATTTTTGTTTTTTCCTTAATGTATAAGCCAACCATCTGCCAGGTTTATTAGCATTAAAAAAAGTATTATGTTTAGCATATTGTATATTCCTGGCAACCTGGTCGGTCATCAAAATATCAAATTGTTTCCGTAAAACCTTTATCCCTTCTTTAATGTCACTATCATCTGGTTTATCAATTAATAATAACTCTTTCTTTCTTATTTCCGCTTCTAAAACTCGCCTCTTTTCCTCCTGTTTACGTCTATGCCTAGCATTCAGTTCAATTAATATTCCACGCATGTGGGCCTTACTAGAGTCCCACACCACTTCTATTGGTAAACCTACATTCTTGTTTAACCTAAAAAATTCCTTGATAGCCTTTTTACATTCTTGCACATACATTTCATAATTAAACAGATTTTCATTAAGTCTCCAGGATCTACGTAAAAATTGGCCAGACCTTAATTCCATCATAACTGGATTGTGGTCAGACAATACATTAGGTAGAATTTTAACTTTCTTTAAATTTAACATAAAATCACTAGTAATTAAAATAAAATCAATTCTAGAAAATGATTGATGTCTGTCAGAGAAAAAAGTAAACTCTTGATCCCTACCATGTCTTTCTCTCCAAATATCAAACAAATTAAAATCATCTTTAATATCAAAGAAAGATTTAGGTAAAATTGAACGCGATTGAGAAACTAATGAAATCTTTTTCTTGTCCAAACCAGCATCAAGGATTCCATTCCAGTCTCCCATTAAAATACAAGATCTATAGTCCAACTCTAATAACTTTTTGTGTAATGATTTATAAAACATGCCTTGTTTTTGGTTTGGAGCATATATACCCATCAAGAGAACTTTCTTCCCATCCAGTAAAATTTCTATAGCTAAAAATCTACCTTGAGTATCTGCTTCTAATAACTTAGCTTTTATATTATTTTTAACATAAATAACAATTCCATTTTTTTTATCTAAAGATGATGCCACAAAGTGTGTACCCAGCTTATTATTAATCAAGTATTTCTGGTCTGAAAATCTAATGTGAGTTTCTTGTAGACAGATTACATCATTTTTACATTGCTTCAAATAATGAAATATCTTCTTCCTTTTTTGTGGAGAATTTAAACCATTAACATTCCACGTCAAATACTTATTTGACATGGCCTTTACGTGAAAGCTTCTGCAAAGACCATTCCACTTCTTCCTGCCTCTTGGGTCTTGCTCCCATGGCTTCCATAGATGTCAGATCAGTTTGCTTGGTTTGAGTTGGTTGTGTTTTTTCTCTTTGTTCAATAGCTTTAGTAGGTTCCCGTACACGCCTTGGATCTTTAGGCTTGTCTAGTGCCAAAGGTTGAAAGATATCAATTGACTGCACTGGTTGCTCAACTGCTTTATCCAAAAGAACCGATGAAATTAGTCGAGGTTGTTGAAGTTCCGCAGATTGCAATAATTCTAGGTCTTTAACCAACATTGCCCCCTTAGGTTTTGGGGAGGTAGATCTATCAGCCATCAATATATTCTCAAAGAAATCTTTCGCTTTAGCTACAGTAAACAAACGGTATCTTTTATTTTTGAAAAGTAAAGAAAGTCCAGTTGGTACCTCCCATCTATATTGTATTTCTCTTCTTTTAAGCTCCTCCGTCAAAAAGGCGTAATCTTTCCTTGATCTCAACATCTTAGGAGGTATCTCTTTCAAAACCTGTACATCTTGACCAGCAACACTCAGTTGTTTATTATAGGCTATAGATAGAACCCAATTTCTATATTTTCTTGTATTAAAATATATCACAATATCTCTAGGCAAATTCCTCTGTGCTGCAATGCGTGAGTTCACTCTGAACAGTCGTTCAATCTGCCAGGCCACATTCTCAACTGAATCATCCAAAAATTTTGCTAAAGCTTCAGAAAAAGTTTTTCTTAAATCTTCTTGGTTCTCATTTAATACATCTCTAAATCCCCTAATTCTAACCGCAAACTGCATCTGATGATATTGTGTCAAAGTAGCTTGATCTTGAACATCGCTTCTAATTTCTTCTAATTTTTCTTCAAAATGTTGCTCAGCATTCTCTAATTTCTCTTCAACAACAATAGTATAGTCCCAAACACCCTTGATAGCGTCTACAATATCTTCTCTCATCTCCTGATTAGAGGCTTCTATCATAGCTTTAAAGTCTTTTTTCTGCTCAACCATCTTTTCCTCTATTTTCACATCAAATTTATCTTCCAATTTATCAAACCTATCATTAAAAAAAGATATTACATCTGTTAAAGCCGACTGTAGATCTTTCACTGTAAGCATTTGTGAGGACTGTGCAGGTTCTTGAGATTCTAAAGGAGCAGACTGTGATTTGACAAGCTGTCCTGGAGAGGGCATAGCCGCCTTAGCAGCTGCCTTTTGTCTTGTAGTCATAATTGAAACAAAGAAAGAGAAACTAAAAAAAAAAAAATTTTCCACTTCCGCCCTTCTCAAGTTCTTTTTAAAAAGTCCAATTATTTTATAATTTAGTAAAAAAATCAATAAATAAATCAAGTCCAAATAGTCTCTCAAACAAGTCTTGAAAAGAAAAGAAAAAAAATCCCGTTTCAATTTCTCAGTGGAATAAACACTTTCATCTTTCACTTTCACTCAGCAGAAAAAGCAAACGCCATCTTAAAAAGGTTATATTGATTCAAAAAAGTTTGTAGATACAAAGGCAGAAACAAAGTAACAATATACTTGCAGTACTCAGAAGGCTCCTGTATCCATTCCGTCTGAATAAAGCCTTTATTATTCTTCCTGAAAGAACAGAGGCGGTCGCAACGTCTAATTCTGTCAGCCGACAGAAGCGTTTCTGAACAGGAGCTTTTCAAGAGCCTGGGGAGCACACCTTCTCTGCCCCTGAAAATTTAATCCAGGGGTCTTGGAAGGGCTCAACCCGGCTCTTAATGCTCTACTCCCCCTCTTTGCCCGAGGGGGAGTTTTTCCGCCGCAACAAACAGCTGATGAGCGCTGTTGTTGACGGCTATACTGATTCAGAGACCGGAGCCTCACATTAGAGGCTCCATCGACGAGGCGGAGCCACCGGAAGTCCTGCTGCAAGACTGTTGGTGGGACAATATTGGAAGTCATCTGAAATACCATCTATTGAAGAATGGACATTAAAAGTTACCCATCTTGTGGAGATGGCCAAGATTTCGGCATACCTGAAGAACCACTCAAATGAAACGTTTTTGATGGACTGGAAGAAATGGATTGATTATATGCAAAAGAAATATCAGTTGAAAGAATTAGATTTGATATATAGTTAAATAGTTTAATATAGTAGTTTAGTGAGGTTTCTTGTGTTTTTACCCTGTATTCATTCTGGGAAGCCTGGGGGGGGAGGGGGGAGGGAGATAATATACGTTAGCTTATGTTTCTCAACTGTAGTTGGGGGCTTAGGGATTAGATAATTTTTGTAGGATGCTCGGTAGAATTGTAGCTAGTGTTTTGGATGGCGAGGAGGAGGAGCGAAAATACAAGAGGAGTGGGCTGGTGGAGGGTGTTCTGGAGGGGGGTTCCGAGCAGTTCTTTGTATTGTTTATTTTTATTATGTAATTTGTTTGTTTTCAGTTGAGTTAATAGGTTACTATGTTATAATTGTTAAAAGTTTTTAAAAAATTTAATAAAAAAATATTAAAAAAAAACAAAAAAAAAACAAATGCAAATTCTATTATTTAGGAACAGTTTTGCTGCTCTAATGTAGACTGAAGTGTATGACTTCAACCTTTCAACAGCAATTAGCAACTGGATCTTTATTCTAAGTTAATCGTTGCTCTGTTTGCAAATGAAACATTAATAAGTCTTCAGGCAATCTGCAGATTTATGTATAATATATTTTTTATCATAGTTCCTATTCTGCTTATTTTTGTGAACGCTTGTTCCAGAAGCTTTGTCCTATCTTTTCTGATCATCTCATCTTCAAGAAAAAGAGGGATAAAGAAGAAAAGTAAGCCTTTCCTTGGTTATTGTGATATTCCATCCTTTTACTTGTCTCCATGCTGCTGCCGAATAAAGCTTCCTCATACATATGAGGAAGTACATACATACTTCTCATTTGAAGATTATTCTTTTAGATAGGGTTCATTAGATTTCAGCACAAGAGTTTTTGAATGACTGAAAAGCAAAAGGAGTTATATATTCAGCCTATCGAGTGACATGGTGGTTCAATTTGCATCTTCCATGTCAGCTTTTCCCCCCGCAGAATTTAATTTGAAAACCTCTGCTTTTATGCCAAATCCCTGTGGACAGAACCTATTTTCCATCAAGAAAAACTTGTGAAATCATCAAGACTAAGACAGGCAGAATTGAATATTATAAGCCTATTCTGTTTCAGTTTATTTACTTTTCCTGGTCTGAATTTATCACAGTGCCCTAATCTGGGGCACCCTGCAACAGGCTGCCTTTAATTTCAGTCTGTGATGCATGTAAAACCTTTAGTACTCACGATCACTGATATAAGCAGTTTAGCGTAAGGTACAGCATAAACCACCCTGTATTTATATCTGCCATAATCCCTAAAAGGTCTATGTTTGTTGACAAAACTACTTCTCAATTATTTACAGACTGTCAAAAGTAAGGTTTTTTAAAAAAAAAATTCAGTAAATTTATATGGCCGCCCACCTCACCCACAGTGAGTCTGGGCAGCATACAGCAATAAAAAAAAAACAACACAATTTAACACACACCCTCATTCACCGAAGTAGTTTTTAACATTTCTGCTTCATTTTGTAGTTGAGCATTTTGTTCCAATGATCTGGCTTTAATTGCTATGAAAGCAGAGTCATGTACCATAAACCCTGCAGAAGGAACAGACCTATTTAATTCTACTCTTGTCCCTCGGACTCTGAAGGACACACAGGGGGAGTCACTATTCCAAGTTCAGAGGCCAATGACAATGGTTCTGTTTAAGCAGTCGATGACTGATGTAAGTCTAGCAGGATATGCTTACATGTAAAATAGTTATATATCAACATGCCAGAAGTTAACTTATGATCATACACCATTCACCTGACTCAGCATAAGCTGAAATGATAAGATGCACAGCTGCTTAGCTGAGCACATTAGAGTGTGTACAAGATCCCAGATTCAATCCCTGGCATCTCTAGCTGAAAGCATCTCAAGCAGTAGGGTTGTGGAAAAAACAACTACTTGAGTCACTGCTGACAATCCTGACTGGAATGATTCAGGACCACCTCATCTGTAGTATCACATGCAAATGTGAACCACTAAATATTAATCCAACTAGACTCTAGTAAAGTTATAGATCAGGCCCTGAACAGAATGTGTGTCCTTCAACACCACTTGCACAATAGCACCTAATGTCTCAGGAATGCTTGGGCTAGAGATGGATGCCAAAACCACCAGCATGTTGCTGCAGTGTGCCTGTTTTAATGCCCGTGCCCATAGCAGGGGGTGGTGGGGTTCATTGGAGGGCACCAGGCACATCATTTGAACCAGAGAGCTCTTACCTGCAGGACAATTGCTGGCACTGAAAAAATCATGGCCTCATTAAACACTGGATTTGTCTCATCTCTCTTTACTGCAGTTTTTTTCTTGCTGATCTTCCTCCCATCTTGCAGCAAGTACACTTTCACGAAAGGATCTGAAGGAAGAATAAGGGGATGATCCATATTCCAAAGAAATGGTTTTCGCACCATGCTTGTTTTATCTTTGAAACTCTGTCATCGCTTCAGGGGCTGCAATTTCTGCTACTGTGTACCACCTCTGGTTTATTATTATTATTATTATTCTGGAGATCAAGGATGAATAGAAAATACGCTGCCACACGACCAAAAAAAAAATCACATCATAGTCTGATTGTAAAGCACTATAATCAGACTCTTCAGGGTAAAATGGGTTAACTTCTACAAACACACTTGCTGACCAGAACCACGAGAAATCCAATTAATTAAAATTGGAAATTAACCGGTCATTTCCTAATTTCTTCAAAGACAGTAACCTCCTACAGATTTTCAATTTCTGCTAACAGCTATTTAAGTAGGTTGATGTTTAGAGAGACATTTCAAAATATACAATGGCTGTCCTGCTATGATCACTTTCTGGAAAAGATCATAGAAACTTGGCAGCACATTGTGAGTGTCTCCACCCTTCAACCAATCCCTCTCCATATTTTCTGCCTTGAATCTTATATGATTGGAAAAAGCAATTATCTATCATTTAGATTTAGCAAATTTTAAAAGTTAAGGTCACAGAGAGGGGAGATGATGATGATTCTACTTGATGACCGATGTGAGAGGAATGAGATTTTCAGCCACTGTGTTTGTTTCCCTTTGGCTCTACAAACCCGCTTTAGAGAACTAGGGCACAGGGATCACTACACTCCATCCTTTCTATTTTTCAAAGCTTTTACTGAGTGGTTGGAATGAATTTCAGTCCCAGAATCTGGGTAGCAAATGTGAATTATTCACTGCATTTAGAAATAAAGTCATTTGCTACCAGTATGATGCAGAAATCAGAATTCTTCCACTCATCCTAAGGATTTTGTGACATAACAATTTAGTAGAGCTCATCATAGTTTTACACTGATCAATACTTCTATAATACAGAGAATACATTACAGACATTAGTATGTATGTCACTTTTCCCTCTCCCTGGATTAGTAGCAGAACTAAATTAATCCTTAAAGAAAATATGATAAAATAGATCGCAGTACATTATTATTCCAACTTGCAAGAGAACCATATTGCACTCTCAATCATTGCTGACCCATTCACTGAATGCTGTGGCATCATATTTATAATTTATCCAGCACTGGGGAAGGGGGTGGATGAAGGGACAAAAAGGGATCCTACTGACCTGCAGTCATTTTCCCATTAGTCCACACAAGATTCTTGGCTTTAACCACAACTATAGTCAATCGCTCTGCTGTGGGTAAATAGCTAAGACACAGCAGGATTTCACCCACCGAATCAGTTGCCTATAAATAAAAAGGAGAGGAACATTCATCATTCAATATTCTACAAGCCTTGCATAGGAACTATTGGCATAATCTATTTTCTTCTCTCCCGAGTGTGAGCAAGGGGAATACATTAGAATGCCACTAGGAAAGGTGCCCTAAAAACTGAAGTTTGGTATTTGGATAACCTAGAGCAGGGGTCCCCATCCTGTGGAGCATGGCTTATTATCGGTTCATGGTCTATTCGTAACCGGACCATGTGAGTGGCTGGCTGGTGGGTATGCACAGCCCATTCGTATGTCATGGGTGCATGGGAGCTCTTGCGCAAGCGTCACTAGGGCTTGTGGCCTCACTCGCGTATCATAGAGGCTCGTGGCCTCACTCACGTGAGTGTCACAGGGGCTCATGGCCCCACTTGCACAAGCATTTGGGGCCTCATTTGCGCAAGCCTCATGGATGCTCTTGACCCCACTTGCATGAACAATGGATGCTCCTGCATCCCCTCCGACTAAACCATCCCCTCTTTCTCCCCCCCCCTCCAGGCCACCAACCTGGGAAGATTATGGAGAGTTACCAAGAGGCTGAGAAAGTTCCCCTAAATACTTTAGTTTCATTTAGTCCTTAGAAATCTATTTTGCCCAGTCCTCCTGCAACTACAGCCTCTACCAAAGAGGCCACAAGTGAGAAGAATAGCTTTTGCTGACTAACAGCCCGGAGATTTTCCTCCATTGCTCTTGGGATCACTGACTCATTTTTAGAGAGCAATAATGACAGAATTGGAGGCTTGGAGATTCTTGCCTGAAGGAAGGCATGACATATTGAGATACAGCCAAGTTATTTTGGCTCCTGAGATAGGAAAATCTTGCAAGGGCCTTTTCCCTTTCATGACAGTACAATAGTAACAAAACCAGCAAGTGATAGGCCTTCCTTTCTGGACTCCAAATCTGTGTGCAGTAATAGGATGAACCTTATTCATGTCCTGCAGATAAAGCCAGGCGTTGAAAGGCCGGACAAAGATATCCAAATCGGACAACTTCAGCTCAGCCACACCAGTGCTGATGTTTCTCTCATCCTCATCAATGCCAAAAACAGAGAATCTCAAGCTGTTTTCCTCCAACATAGAAGGATCCAAGGGAATGGAAAACTTCTCATCAAAGAAGACGGAGTAAGCACTTCTTTGGATCTGTATAGAGAAAGAGGATGCAGTAGAAGAGGTTTAAAAATATTCAAGTTAAAAAAGCCATCCCTGGCAAGGGAGATGAAGCTGTCACTCTTTTTAAAGAGAAGATTATAGTTTATAGTAGCAATAGCAATAGCGTTTAGACTTTTATACCACTTCACAATGCTTTATAGCACTTTCTAAGCAATTTGCAGCGTCAGCCTATGGCCTCCAGCAATCTGGGTCCTCATTTTACCAACCTCAGAAGGATGGAAGGCTGAGTCAACCTTGAGCCGGTGAGATTTAAACTGCCGAATTACAGTCAGCTGGCAGTCAGC
Organism: Bothrops alternatus; assembly: GCA_034064705.1. Classification (NCBI taxonomy): domain Eukaryota; kingdom Metazoa; phylum Chordata; class Lepidosauria; order Squamata; family Viperidae; genus Bothrops; species Bothrops alternatus. The sequence continues at coordinate 17,953,072 of JARGCV010000248.1, forward strand.
AGAAGTAGCCTGCAGTACTGCATTCAAACCACTGAGTCACCATGAATATTATTAGTAGCCACTTAATAGATCAGAAAACCTAAATAAATTTGAGTTACCCAAAACCATAACTGACAATATGTAAAGGATGTTTTCTCTTATTATGCTTCTTCTTCCCTGACCTGAAGAATCCCCCAAAGAGACCTTTAATAACAAAAGTCACCAATGGCACTAGCTACTTACGGGACCGCCTTCTGCCACATACTTCTCTACGACCGGTGAGAGCGCACAGGGTCAGCCTCCTCCGGGTCCCGTCAGCGAAACAATGTCGTCTGGCGGGCCCTAGGGGGAGGGCTTTCTCTGTTGTGGCGCCCACCCTCTGGAACCAACTGCCTCCTGAAGTCCGCATTTCTCCGACTCTCCCGGCCTTCCGGAAAAACCTAAAGACTCATCTTTGCCGGCAAGCCTGGGGATGATTGTGGTTGATTGATGTATTGAATGTGTGTTTATTGGTTTTTAGATATTCTGTTTGGGTTTTTTATATTGTATTTTTTGTTATGTATATGTTGTTAGCCGCTCCGAGTCCCCTGAAGAGGAGCGGCATACAAACCCAAATAAATAAATAAATAAATAAATAAATAAAATGTATAGAGAGATGAGAGATTAGCCATTATTTTGCAGGGACTGTTCCTTATCCCAACGAAGAGCAATGATAGAATTATTAAAACAAGTCAACAAATCTGGACAGTGTAAGGATCCCCTGATTCTAAATTGCAAGTTTTCCACAGCACACTGCAAATTGCTCTCTAGCAGAGGTCCCTATTTTGGGCACCAGGGACCGGTTCCGTGGAGAAAGGGAGGGGGCCTGGTTTTGGGTGCTGCCTGCATCCCGCAGATGGGGCTTTGCTTGTTCGTGTGGACCGGTTGCTGGCATGCTGTGACCCGGTACTGGTCCAGGGACTAGGGGTTGGAGACCCTGCTCTATAGGACAGTTAAATCCTGATCTAATGAGAAACATGCTGTTGCAGAATGAGAGGAGAGAGGGAAATCACAGTCCATTTTGCAGCAACAGCAAATTTTGACTGCTCTTCAAATATAGCACAGCCTGCGAAAAGTCCCAAGGAGTGCTTAAAGAGAAAACAAGGCAAAAGACACTCAATCAGGACTCCTGGAGTGGGGTAAAACGAAAGATCTATACACAGCTACATATAACATATGTAGCAATGTGAATGCTACAGAGATCGCAATTGCCAGAGGCCAGCAAAAGAGATTCCTCAGAAACCTCAGCTCTCAGAAATGCTAATGTCCCGGATTGGGAAAGGTTCAGTGGGGATTTACGGTTGCAAGGCCTTCAAACAGCTTGAGGCCAGGTTATTTGAAGGACCATCTTTTCCCAATTATATCTACTCAACCACCAGATCAGGGAGGCAGGGTTAGGAGGTCCATCCAGTGCGACCTAGAAAAAGGGTCTTCCCCATGGTGGCTCACCCCGGGGAACATCATCCCTGCAAAGATAAGATTGGCCCGCACCTTGATACTCCTTTGAAAAGCCCTGAAGACATGGGTTTGCCGACAGACCTGGGACCCCAGGGTGATATGGAGCCCATCAAATTGTTGGTTGTTGTCACTTGGAGGACGGAGGTTAATGATGATGATGATTATAATAATACACAACCTTGCTAGCACGTCAAAGTCTAATACTTTGATTCTCCTAAAGATGGCCGTTGTGTTCTTCCTTGTTCCTATTTTACCCCTATAATTATCCAGAGAAGCTGAAAGCTTGGCTAAGGTGAAGAGGTGAATTTTGGGACCTGAACCACATTTCCTTAGTCTGTTCTATCTACCGCATCACAATGGCTCTTATTGTGATTTGTCTATTCAGACTGAAGTATTTGGATGATATTTTTGGCTCTACTTTACATGTTACCCCGCATTATAGGATGAACCTCAGAATTTAAGCAAGAAAAAAGTGATTTTTATGAAAGATTTAAAAATATCAGTTCAACCTCAGCCACCTTCAGTCATTTTCCTCTGGGGTCTATGTCTCTGTTTCCATCTGCCGGAAACCCTACTTAGGTATTGTGATCCATGCTAATTACTTTTGTAACTGCTTGCTACTTCTCTAACATCTGGTCCCATACTGACAGATGTTGATTTATAGCTGCTACCTGTTGCCAGCACCACCCCTTTCTATTAATCCAGAAGCATTTTCCAGCCCTGGGTCAGAGGGTTAGGGAAAATTCCCTACTTTTGGCTTAGGCATTGTGCAAAATCCACAGCACTGTCTATGTTTTCCTCTGTGAATAATGTGCTGTGTACTTTTTGCCAGTTATAGCATTTTCCTTACACTCTCTTTCCAAACTGTTTGCATTAAATCAGTCGCGATTCCATTATTTAAGCAGTAATAGCTCCCCAAATCAAAAGTTTTATATCAGTGAATGACTATAGAACGCACAGCCCAACATTATCTTCAGGGAAATACTACACAAAAGGTCATTAGAGCTGTCATAATGCAGTCAACAGTCTGGAGCAGTTCATAAGGTTAATTTCCTTCAAGGATAGCCACCTAGGATCTCTCCTGATATAACCTGGAAGAGCCTATGTAGATATGACACAAAGCCTGGCTTTGCACAATTTAAAAATAGCAAGAAGAAATTGTTGTATGCACATGCACAGGTGTGATTGGTATCAGGGTTCTACGTAATTACGGGTCTGTTACCTAAAAATGGAACTCTTCCCTTCCCTAATGACAACCCTGCTAAGTAGACCAGACCAGGTAATCAACTTTGCAGGAAAGTTAAATCAGGTTAAAGCTGAGTATAGCCTGCCTATGCCATACTTCCTCCTCTTCCATCTTACAGTTCACTGAATTAGGGAGGTAAGTTTGTCTCATCCACTTTGAAATGTTCACAGTTCTAGATTTCAAAAATGCTCGGGTGCCTTTTGAAATAGAAACATAGAAAACTCACAGCAGAACAAGACCTAGTGGTCCATCAAGTCTGCCGTTTGAGGATTTTGATTCACTGTCACAGCAGGAAATTGGTTCCAAGCTTCCAATATTCTTTCTGTAAAGTAATACTTTCTAACATTACTTTTGAACATCCCTCCTGTCAGTTTGAACCATGGTAGTACAGTGGTCAGAATGCAGTATTGCAGGCTAATTCTGCTGACTGCCGGCTGACTGCAGTTCGATCCTGACTGGGTCAAGCTTGACTCAGTCTTCCATCATTCCGAGGTTGGTAAAATGAGGACCCTGATTGTTGGGGCAATATGCTGAGTCTGTAAACAGCTTAGAGAGGGCTGTAAAGCACTGTGAAACGGTATATAAGTCTAAGTGCTATTGTTATTGTGGTCATGCCCCCGTTTTCTTGATTTTTGCTTAATATTGAAAACACTGCCTTCGAGAATCTTATATTCACACTCTTAATATATAAGGTTTTAATCATGTTCCCCCTTTACCTTCAAAGTCCTCCAAGCTATACATGTTCGGTTCTTGCAATCTCTCTTGATATGTTTTGTCTCTCAGAACTTGCACCATTTTTGTTGCCCGTCTTTGGACTCGCTCAATCTTATCAATCTTATTTTTTTAGGGATGACCCATAGAATAGAGTAGAGTAGAGTAGAGTAGAGTAGAGTAGAGTAGAGTAGAGTAGAGTAGAGTAGAGTAGAGTAGAGTAGAGTAGAATAGAACAGAATAGAGCTGGAAGGGACCTTGGAGGTCTTCTAGTCCAGCCCCCTGCTCAAGCAGGAGAATCTAATCTCTCCAGGTATCTTTTTTCTTTGCACAAGGAAAAAGGACCCGTGATGAGTAGTTCCTCTCTGCATTATTTCCCCAAATTAAATCACCTTCAATCTTTGTATTAACTACAGAGGAGGAAAATGTCAGGCATAATATAACAGGGACATATACAACCAATTAAATATAATGAGCAAGTGAAGTCATTGGTATTTCGCTAGCCCCAAAGGGCCCTGCTGCTGTTCCTCAAAAAAAGTCAGGGAATATTGCAGAGGTATCCTTCTTATTTAGCTTCTCCTACTCTAAGGAAAAGGGCCTGTATACACAGATGGGGAACTTTGTTGTTCTTTCTGCTACATTCCTGGATCCTTGCTCAGGAACTGCCTGGGATAGCAATTAATGCTTGACTGTGGAGACCCAGGTTCAAATCCCTGTGTCAGCATGAAATCCACTAGGTCAGCGGTTCTCAACCTATGGGTCGCGACCCCATTTGGGGTCGAACGACCATTTTGCGGGGGTCGCTAGACACCGCGGTCCGCCATTTTGGGTTTTTTTTCGTCACGCACGCACCGCGCATGCGTGGTTCGGGCCATCGCGCGCACGCCGCACATGTGCAGATCGGCCCATCACGGTCCACCATTTTGTTTTTTTCGTTGCGCACGCGCCACACATGCGCAGATCGGCCCGTCGCTGTCCACCATTTTGTTTTTTTGTTTTTGTTTTTTTCGTCGCGCGCATGCCGCGCATGCGCAGTTCAGCCCACCACACGTGCACTGCGCATGGGCGGTTCGGCCCGCCGCATGCGCACCGCGCATGCGCGGATCGGCCCATTGAGCGCACATGCGCAGGTAGGGGTCGCGCCGCGCATGGGCGGCGCAAGTGGGGTCTCAACCTGAAAAAGGTTGAGAACCATTGCACTAGGTGTTATCTGCCCTTGTAGGGAACAAGGGCTGAATAAAAGATGGAGAGTCCTGAATGGAATTAGGGCTACTTGGGAGAAAAGATGGGACTAAATGTTACAAACAGAACACAATACATTTGAACAAAATCAGAACCACATATTATTGGAAACTGTAAGCACGTCTCAGACAAAGAGGCAGCTCTCTTTTACTCTCATCCAAAAGATAGGAACACTTTCTTTCTATTTATTTGCTGCAATTAACATCAGTCACAACACTCTAAGGGAATTTAGATTAAAATGAGGTGCTTCTTTTGGCCTGTGCCTGAAACCGCATGGGCAAAATGAAATTTCCTCCTGCTCCCCTGGCTGGTCCTCTCCCTCCCCAGTCCTGGGTGTGTGGGAGGTTTCTGAGCAGAATGATTAAGTGTGCAGTGTTCGGCTGAGGAGGTAGATCTTTTTATCTTTGTAAGAAAGTACAGTAAACAAGGTCCATTCACAAGATGACTTCCTGCCCCACAAATCCTTTCACCATCTCCTTCAGCAGCTGCAATCAACTCTCTCTCTCCCCCCCTCTCTCTCTCCCTCCCTCCCTCCCTCCCTCTCCCATACACCACCCTGTGTAGATCTTTGCCACTCAGTTTGTTAATAACCCTCAAACTCCTTGCAACTGCCTCTCCTAGATGATGCTCAAATGGAGCATTTGTCTATTGAAGACTCTAGGGCCCAGTGTACTGTGTGATACAAGATTACACTGCTTCCATTCTGTTTCCTCTAGTGTCTCCAACTGCTTGACAATAGCTTGGTGCTTAGAAAATACAGAATTAGCCCAGGGAACCCAGCAAATGTTTACCATGAAGCAAAGATTAAATGGGCATAATTTCTCAATAGCAGGTCACATTGCAATGGGAAATATCTTCTATATATATATATATATATATCCACAAGATGACAGTGCAGGATTCATGAGTACAGAGATTCCAAAATTGTTTACTGACATCCAAGTTACAACTGCACTGAAAAAGTAACTTTACAACTGTTGCAGCATCCCCAGGATCACATGATGCTCATTTGCAACTTTCACACCTGGATTCCAATGAACAGTGTCCATGGAGGAGTTGACAATAAAACTGCAGTCATGTGATATTTTGTTTAAGGACTGTGGTGATTTGATTAATGACTGCAATGGAAATGAGTTTGCAAATCCATTGCAGCCATGTGATTTCTTGCTTAACAACTGCATCACTCAGTGACAGATTGCTGGTCCCAATTCTGGTCTTTAAGCAAGGTTTACCTGTACTAGTGTGTATATATAAATCTACTGAAACATGATACACAATGGAAAACCAATTTTAAAAATTGCATGATAAAATGGATGAAAAACTTCAAAGAGATAACCACTGAAGAAGAATGGGAACTTGTATGGAAGAACTCATTAAAATTCATTCCACACTATAATGTCATAAAATGTTTTATAAAATTTGGCATATTTCAATTCCCTGGGAGTCATAGGTCCCAAAACTTAAGCATATTCTGTAAATTAGCTCATTTGAGGTACCTGGGTTCAAAAACTGTTGCCCTGTGATGCATTGTTTTGCCCAGTTGAAGGTTTTAGTAGCATACAGACAAATAGCATTAGGGTTCATGGTTTTGGTATCTTGTCTGGCCTACCTCAAAGGACTGGCAATATTATAGGAAAACTGGCTTCTATTTGGGTGGCTTTGCTTCTTGTGATGAGAATGGTAGTACTCTCTCTACCTGCCTATTCATTCTATCCACTGTCACACTTGGATTCCTCAACATTCCACAATAAATTCAGGGGTTTACACACATTCATATAACTTCTATTGTGCATTACAGGGAAGAACTATGGCCATATGGAGTTTTAGCCAAGAATTTCCTGCTTCAGTGGGAATACTGTGGCCCATTTGTCAAAAATACAGCTTAGGAATAGGGTGATTTGTGGTCTGCAAAATATGATCATTGGGGAAACATGGGACTCTTATGCCAATCTATGTGGATTAAATAAAACACAATGCAAGTGAATGTTTCAATTTATCAGATAATCTGAGGATTTCCCCATTAAAGTGACTAACTTCTTTCAAAACTTTATTCATTTCTGGACTCTCAAACACACATCCTTCAGGAACTTTAAACTTTTTGTTTCCCCAGCAACCAAGCTATGTGTAAACTGTCAAAGGATTGCATTATATAACCCAGCAGGAACTGAGTCTTTTCTCTCCGGATCAATGGGAGCATTTCTCAGCTGTGGTGAAAAATAAATGTGCTAAAAATCAAATGGCTTGTATCTCCTCTGAAGTCCTTGACAGATTCCCCAAATTTCATGTCTTCTGGAAGCTGTCAAAGAGAGCCGCACTGCAGCAGGGGTCTTGGATGCACAACCAGAAGTATGCAAAGTGACAGAACCAATGTGGTGTGGAATTAAGATATGCAGGGTGCCAGGAAATGTGATGGCATACAGATACCAAGGCATTCGATTAGATCTCACCCTTGTGGTACTGCACAATGCTTTTTCCTGAGTGTATCACAATAATTAATCCAGATGGAATCAAACCATCTGTAATAACCACTCTAGCTCTTAAAACCTTCTGATATGATATTTTACCATAATGTAGACAGGAACAAACAAAGAGACTGGACCAGGAACTGTAGCAATAGCACTAGCACTTAGATTTATATACCGCTTCACAGTGCTTTACAGTCCTGTCTAAGCAGTTTACAGAGTCAGCATATTTTCCCCAACAATCTGGGTCCTCATTTTACTGATCTCAGAAGGATGATAGGCTGTGTCAACCTTAAGCTGATCAGGATCGAACTCCTGGCTGTGGGCAGAATTAATGTGCAATACTGCATTCTAACCAATGTGCCACCAAGGCTGTGTAACATGGTTATTCATAGCACAGTTTCACAGAGGAACCTTTGAAGTCTAACTTTAGTAAGTTGTCTACCAAAATCCCATCAAAGAGAGTAAAGTATGGAACTGCAAAGCACTTTGCCCTTTTATTCAGAAATTAACCCCACTACATTCAGTTTAACTTTATCTCAGGTAGAGTACACTAGAATAACCTTTTATCATTAAAAAAAAATACTCTTGGAAAGTAGCTGATGAAGCACTGTGCATATGGGAAGAAGAAGAAGAAGAAGAAGAAGAAGAAGAAGAAGAAGAAGAAGAAGAAGAAGAAGAAGAAGAAGAAGAAGAAGAAGAAGAAGAAGAAGAAGAAGAAGAAGAAGAAGAAGAAGAAGAAGAAGAAGAAGAAGAAGAAGAAGAAGAAGAAGAAGAAGAAGAAGAAGAAGAAGAAGAAGAAGAGGAAACAGCATCATAAGTCAACAACTGAATATTCTGGAATTCAAGGCTAGCAGAAGGTGTCTTTCTTTCAATACAAACACAAAATGCCTCTGCACCAATACTGCTGTGGGTCTTATTTATAGCTTAAGAAGCTGACCCTATAACACTTGGATCAGTTCTCTCTCTAAATGAAAAGATGCAAGGGTGGCCGTTAGCATTTCTACTGCAAGCGTGGGGTATGGGAATTCCCACCTTATCATGCCTTCAGGCTCCTGGGATTTCCCTCCTCCTGTCAGAAATGCAGACAATGTTGCAGCCTCACTTCTACCCTGTCTTCAAAAAAGTGAAGGATAGCTTTGCCAACATCCCACACTAATAGTTTTCCTTCCTGTAAAGGGAAATTCAACTAAGAGAAAGCAGGGGTGGTTCCGAATGAAGCATCCCGCTCCTGGCCAGATGGATGAACCCTCTTCTCTCTTAGTTTTCAACCAAAGATCCAAGGAGCAGGCCTCCCTCCCCCAACTACTCATACTGCTGTATCAAAGTACAGAAAATTGTAAGAGGGGCCTAGCCAGCAGATGAGTAGAAGAGGCCAAAGTCTAAACTGGAGACCTAAAAAATATATTTGCACTTCCTAGTGATAAACTTCATCCTCTTCTGCAGGTCGCCATTAAATAAGGACACAGACTTGCTGAAGAGATGTGCAATAAAGTGGAGTGATGATACAGAGATGGGACCAATATGCCAGTAGATCGGGTCAGGGTTTGTTTGTTTTTTCTCCTGGCTTGGGGAATTTAACTTTCTTCAGTGTCCTCAATTCAGAAAGGTGGAATACAAACCAAAATGTCAGTGATAGCAAAGAGAGTCTGCAGCCACATTTGCAATTTAGTTTGCCAATTTGGATTAATTTGGCTACCTTAGCAAGCACCAATACAAGTATAAGACTTTGTTATGTTGAATTAATACTGATATGGAAAGATAAGAGTAGAATTCATGAAGCACAAAAGTGGTCAAGAACGGATAAACATTTTTAATTGGTTTACAAGACCAGAAGTATAATGACTCAACAAGAAATGTAGACAGCCAAGCAAAGTGAATTCCAAAGTTAGACTGTTACTACGCGATGATGGGTTCTTTATCAGAGAGGCTGGCATAACATACTATAGATAGGATGTGCTTACTGCTTAGGATCTTTACCAATAATGAAGAGGTGTAATGTCTGCATAATATTGGATTGTCTTTAGATGGGGAATGGTCTGCCTTATTTTCTTTAAAAAGTCCAGTGTTTTAAATAATAGCAGCTAATGAGTCTTTATTAGTAGTCAGAGGAGACTGAGGAGACAGTAAGTAGTGGCAGTGAAGTATGAACACAGTAATACCGGTAGGTTAGTGTCGAACATAAAATAGAAATTTTCTGGTAACTAAAGCAACTATGACATATTTATCAAATCACTTTGTATTTTATGGGCTTTTGGAACTTTCAATCCCATTATTTAGTAAAGAACTTATTTGGGGGGGGGAACCCTCCTTCACAAAGCCAATTCCCAGGAGAAACTGTACTTACATATGAATTGTACACACATGAGAAATAGGAAGCTTGCCAAATACCCAAATTACTGCTGCTACCGTAGAATATTTTCTATTGGATGGGCTAAAAATGCTGGGAACTCTGATTTAACATTGTTCCGGGGGGGGCAAAGAGTTTCCCTATCGCCTATCCTTTTTTGCAGCAAGTTATATTGTCTTGGGTGATTAGCAAAAATTAGTATCAGCGCCAGTCTAGTTTCCATGTTTGTTGATGATATAATAAAAAGCTCCCTTGAAAAGATCTCAAGACTTCCCTACCAATCAGTTAGAACTGGAGAAGCTTCTTGAACGAGAAACAAAATGTTGTCAAAGAAATAAAAAAAACAAAGAAGTCCAGTTGCCTTTTGGAAAAAGCACCTTTGGGACACCATGACCTGGATGGTTGAGAATACCCATAGATGTCTAAAACCTTGTTTTTCAAACTTGGTAACTTTAAGATGTATGGACTTCAACTCCCAGAATTCCCTAGCCAGCAGTACTAAACCATTCCAATCTGAACCCAGATGGTGTGTGCACCAATCAGTTTAAAATATGTTCTTTAACGTTGGAAATTGCTCATGGTTCTTTAACATTGGAAATTCTTTAACATTGGAAATTCCATATGTTCTTTAACGTTGGAAATTCCAATGAGCAACATTGGAAACTTGGGAGTAAGGAAATAGTGAGGAAAAAGGGGGGGGCAAAGATGGACTAAATTTTTGTTTTTTTAATAAGTCAAAATGGATATTGTGTAACAGGAAATTTTAAAGCTGAAATTTTAAATTTCAATTTAGTTGCAATTGTGTGAGACGCAAATAACTGGGATTATAGAATGGTCTGCAGAACTGACTTTGTAAATCTCATCAAAGCAAAGCATCTGCTATAGTACATACTAATGATTGAAAAGACTTAGTCATCAGAGACTGTTAAATCTCTTTTCTTACCCTAAAGGGCCTTCTCTTCTGCTGAATACTTTTAACAAGATTTTATGACCAGTTGTTCAACTGAACATGACACGAATGTGCAGAAAATGAGATTTGTTTTGAGAACAGCAAGTTTCTATGGCAAAATCAGACTTTTTCAGTAGCTTTCAGGAACGTCTGGCTTCTTGCTCAATGAACTGACACCAGCAACTTCCTATGACTGTTTAGTTTAGTTTAGTTTAGGTCTTACTGTGTTCAATGACACCCACTCCCTAGAAGCCTGATTTTTTCTTCAATTCAAAGAGTTATTTTCACTTGTTTACCCATTCATCTGGAACTAAGTTTATTTGTTTGTTGCAAAAGCCAAATAAAACAATAAAATATCAGGCTCATCACCTGCAACTAGAAGCAAGTGGGAAATAACATTTTGCAATACAGTATACTGATCAAAATCTGGATTTTTCTGTATCTAAACTAACTCGCCCCATCTCCTGCTGGCCAAAAGGCATCTGCCTGGTCAAATTCTGGTCTAAGATAACATTCAGCTAATCTAACACTTACATGTATTCCTATGTTCTTATATCAATATGAAATAAGAAGCTGAATTATGTTTTTTAAATAATCTTGAAACACAGACTTAAATTCATGAAAAGGGTAAAAGTGTAAAATAATCAGAACCACAATATAGCCTATATTATTATGTCTTTAACAGCCAACCCATTGCAGAAATGATATTATGAAAAAGAGAGTATTTTTACAACACGGTGGCACCGCTAGCTACTAAGTGCTGCAGATTAGCACTGATTCATAAGAGCTGGTTCAGATGTTGTCAACCCTACTATTTGCTTCTTCTTACATTGGAGTTTTGGTTTTTAACTTTGGAACTCTCTGCTATAATCCATTTGGACATAAATAGCCTCTCAGCAGTGGCAATCTAACTAGATAAATTATTTAAGAAACTGGTTCCCAAATGTACCCTCCCCGGTGCGCTCTGTATTCCTGCCATGCCAACATCTCTTTGATAAGATTGAGCATGAATGTGAGCCACGATGAAGCTATAGCACATGCAGCGGTGTAAGCATTGGTTTCCACCCTGAACCCTCTAATATTAAGTCCAAGTCTTGAGAACAGCTAAATATTTTTGCTGTAGGCATTCAGGCCAAATGCACAAGTGTCTCTTCAGATTCCAGGCGAATACCCGAGTTACAGGTAAAGTCTGGGTGAAAAATACTATAGGTCCTAATCTGTTGTCCTAGAAACATTTTTCTTACAGTGCCCTCAATCAGTCAGCCACACTGCTAGTGAAGCAGACATGTAGCGACAGCAATGCAGCCTAGAGAAGGTGAGGCAGCAGGAGAAAAAAGGCACTGCAAAGGTGTTTGTTTAAAGGAATCTCATTATTCAGCTGAGGACAAAGAGAAGGCTTAGATTCACAATCAATATGTGTCATTATCCTTCCGCTAGTAAGAAAACCCTTTCCTGAAGAATTAATTAGGATAGGGATAGAAGAAATAGAACATATAAAAAGCCAATGTTTCATTTCCCAATGTTGTTGAGGAGTCCCCCTATCAATTTTCTAATTTTCATGGGAACAATCTGCATATTATGATGAAATCTAACATGGCTTTTAAGAGACAGGCATGTGCATCTTGTAGCTCCATGTTGTGGATAAAGGCCAAGGGTAATTCCTGATTCAGGAAATATCTACATCACTCTGCTAAGTCATAAATTAGTGCTTATGAATTACAGTGGCTATACATATGCGAACCTGCTTCACATATTTATTTAGCTTAACATGGTAAGAGCTATCAGAAACGATTAACTGATTATCTGTCATTTGGTGTATTCACTTAACACAGGGGTTCTCAACCTTGGCAACTTCAAGACTTGTGGACTTCAACTCCCAGAATTCCTCAGCCAGCAAAGCTGGGAGTTGAAGTCCACAAGTCTTGAAGTTGCCAAGGTTGAGAACCCCTGACTTAACACATTTGCTACCGGTAGGATAAGAGCTGTGGTGGCGCAGTGGTTAGAATGCAGTACTGCAGGCTACTTCTGTTGACTCCTGGCTGCCAGCAGTTTGGTAGTTCAATTCTCAGCGGCTCAAAGTTGACTCAGCTCCTTCAGAAGTTGGTAAAATGAGGACCCAGATTGTTGGGAGCAATATGCTTGTTAACTTCTTAGAAAGGGCTGTAAAGCACTGTGAAGCGGTGTATAGGTCTAAGTCAGGGGTTCTCAACCTTGGCAACTTTAAGACTTGTGGACTTCAACTCCCAGAATGGAATAAAGTTGCCAAGGTTGAGAACCCCTGGTCTAAGTGCTACTGCTAATGCTATTTATTACTGCTTGTCATAAATTAATCCAAAACCCCCATCTGGTTTCTTCCTGATAATGGCTTTTTTAAAGTTTTGCATGCAGTCTGCCAGGTACTTCCACTCAGTTAAAGAATGAAGAGAAACACAGAAGCCATGGTTTCATTTAGGCTTGTTAGCAACAATGTAGTGGTAGCCAGAAAAAGTCAATACTGTAATTAATCAATGAGCTGCACTACATAGTGGGGTGAACTTTCAGCCATTGGTAAACCATGGTAAATTAATTAAAATGAAGTAAATGAGATCTGTAACCAAGGATTTGTAAGTGTCTGTAGGGTTCCTACCATGCTGGCCCAGAGAATACCTGAATGCTGGAGAACATTAGATTTTTTAAAATGAAGCTCTGAATATCATAGCCCCTCCCCTCCACATATAATTACTTGGAACAATATGCATGTACCCCAAGTCAGCCACGAAAAGGAAAGTGGTGAAATCCATTTCAACTGTCAATCTGAGTTTCTTAACATTTATATTTGGGGAAACTCTGTTTAGTCTATGTTTTTGGAACTACTGAAGCATCTACTTTGTAAGTCACAATACCATTTCTTATGCCTCAACAGACCTGGTTGAAAATTGTTACAATAATTCAGTTTTAACATGAATTTTGAAGTAGAAATGTGAAAAGACTAAAGAATTCTAATCTAGAATGTTACAAAAGTCTGATGTATTCTTGGTCAAACTTGTTCAACCTGATTGTTTTTACATCTACAAAATTATTACATGAAAAACAGCATTATCAACTTACTACCTAGCTCCAAATAAACACAAAAGGCTGTATTTTATTTGCTTCTAAGCAGATTCTGACAAAATTGGCAGGCAAAATAGAATGGAAAGGAACTTGCCAAATTTAATCAAATCAGCTCAGGGCTTTAAAAGCAATGGTCCTTTAAACTCTGGATTAGAAAAGACTGTAGACGAAAACAGAACAAAACACTCTTATTAAGTGAAGCACTATGTTAAATGAGATATATCAGGCAAAAAATAAACCCTGTTTAATGCAGCAATCTAAAATTACTAACAGCCAGCCTAGTATAGGAAGAAGTGCTAGAGTTTGCCAACCAAAACAGGAAGAACCCTTTGGCCAAAATCCTATTAAAAACAGTGTTGTCCCATCTTGTGACAATATTGAGAGTTGGGCGGGCTGGTTTTGCTCACCTGATTATTAAATGGACTCATATTGGAAGACCCCAAATTCAATCACTGAAATTTAATCACTTCTTTAAGTTCAAAACCAAATGCTGATTGCACAGAATGATGAAATGGTAGGTAGACAACGAAGAATGGAAAAAGGTCTCTGATTATCAGTTGCTTCAATCATATGCTGAGGTCTGGCAATCACAGCTTCTAATGGAAACTCCCCAGATATCTTATCCCTGCAAGGAATTCTGGGACTGTTCTGGATCACATTGCAGGCTCCTCTAAAAAGCACAGTGACTATGAAATAAACAGTTACAGTATTAACATGAAAAGAACAATCAATGCCAGGCATGGCAGAATAGATCAAAAAGGCTGCAGTAACTTTTGCAGATGAATACAAGCCATCTGGAGAAGACATTTCCCATTTACTATATTCCTTCATGTCCGAGAAAAGCATTTTTTGTTCATAGCCCCATTCTTGTGCCCTAATGCAGTGGAGCCCTAAGTGGGACCAAAACTTTGTGGAGATCTAGATCATGAGTGTCAAACTTGGCATGTCACGTGATGTATCGCAATGTATCGTGACTCTTTTTGCACTGCTGGCAATGGGGTGGGCATAGCTTCGATGTGATGAAACTGGCCCGTGGACCGGCAGTTTGACACCCCCGATCTAGATCCAAATGAAGATCAAAGTGGATTGATTCCATTTTATATCAGACATCCCCAAATTATTCCTCTTTGCCTCTGGTTTCAAGGATTGCTTGAATGTAATGTATCTCTCTAACATCTGAATGTCACTGAAACCAACAGGTTGGATCAATACCCAAAAGGATGGATTCTGCCAAGGAACTGGGTAAAGGAAAAATTGGCCAGCTGAACTTCAGATCATTTTATCTGCTGTATCATTTGAAGACTCTGAGACACTCTACAACTAGCAGTACAAGCCTAGTTAGCAAATGTAGCATGTTATATGGCTTTTATAATCTCTTGAACTATGGCAAAACATGAAAAAAATAAATTATTGGTTCTCTCTCTCTCTCTCTCTCTCTCTCTCTCTCTCTCTCTCTCTCTCTCTGTTTGTGTGTGTGTGTGTATGAAGGGGCTGTAACTTTTAGTTCCTTCAATAATTTTGGGAAAATTAATTCATGGGAAAATCTTGATCTTTCCAAGCAAAAACTGAGAATTCAATGAAACTGCATCGGCCAAGTGTGAGAAAACCATGAACGTATTTGCTTAATATTATCTGTTTTATTTAGGAATGAAACTCCTCAGTGAACATATATAATCCTCATTTTCCTGTCTGTTTCAATGCATTCTGGTTTATAGTCTATGATTCTATATGCCACCCTAGATAAACAACAGGTAAGCTTTGAAGTAGTTACGGGCAGCCAATATTAAAAACTAACTTTAATATGGGATAGCAAAATAATCATAGCTCATTATACCAGTTGTAATTATATATTATTTTAAAAAAATAACAAATTATGCAAAGCATTTGCAATTAAAAAACAAACAAAAGTTTATTGAATAAAGCAGGGGTTCTCAACCTTGGCAACTTTAAGACTTGTGGACTTCAACTCCCAGAATGGCTGAGGAATTCTGGGAGTTGAAGTCCACAAGTCTTAAAGTTGCCAAGGTTGAGAACCCCTGGAATAAAGTAACATCAAATTAATCAAAATCAAGCCTGAGCCATTTGAACTTGCACTGACCACGTGTAACGTGGAGCGACTCCTTTAGAAATCATTTATGCGTTTTGCCATAGGTGGAAAAACAGCAGAAAAGGACTTGGTCCTCTCCAAAAGTGCTCTGGCAACTCCTGGAATCCCCAAGTAGCTTAACTTTCATTATGTTGTAATCCCAATGCAGTTGTGGGGGAGTCAGATTGAGAAAAGGCTATATGCAACCATTCACATCTGAGCCTTTGGCTGCAACACATTTGATTCTTTTTCAGATTAGTAAACAGATAAGATTTACTGCCAACAGTGAAGACATCCTGATGCTACTAAAACAGGAGACCAAATTTGGGGTTACAGGTGGTCATCATTTAACAATCCTAACTGGGATCGGAATTTCCATCACTAAGCAACACAGTCATTAGGCAAAATATCACATGGCGGCAACATTTACTGATGGCACTTTCAGGCTGTGGTAGTTATCATAGGACATATCATTGTTAGGTGAGAATGAGACCTCATACTTGAACAACTTTGCCTCCAGAAGTTTTGAATGCTCCAGCACTGGAAGTTTTTAAGAAGGGATTGGAAAACCATTTGTCTGAAATGGTATAGAGTTTCCTGCCTGAGCAGGGGGTTGGACTAGATGACCTCCAAGGTCCCTTCCAACTCTGTTGTTTTCTTATTCTTGCTTACTATGCTTACTTCCGCGTTTCTCCGACTCTCCCGGCCTTCCGGAAAAATCTAAAAACCCATCTTTGCCGGCAGGCCTGGGGATGACTGTGGTTGATTGTTGAATTGAATGTGTGTGTTTTTTTATTGATTTTTTTTAGATATATTTGTTTGGGTTTTTTATGGTACTTCACTGTTATATATGGAGAGGAGAGGAGCGGCATACAAACCCAAATAAAATAAATAAAAATAAATAAATACTAACTTCTTCCCTGCCATGCTCCCCACCGCAGGGTGGCGGAACCGGTGAGATGGTACCGCCCCAGGCGGCTGATGGAACCCGAGCGGTTCCAGGCAGAGCTTGGGCCAATTCCTGAGGTTCTGACACACGACTCGGTTGGAGAGCTGGTGGCGGCCTGGGACAGGGCGGCTGCCGGTGCCCTGGATCGAGTTGTGCCTTTGCGGCCTCTGATTTGGCGTGGGTCTCGACCGGCCCCGTGGTATAATGAGGGGTTGAGAGAGATGAAACGCCAGAAGAGACGCCTAGAGAGCAGTTGGAGATCGAGCCGTGCCGAATCTGACCGAACATTGGTAAGAGACCATATTAGGTCCTACCTAATGGCGATAAGAGCAGAGAAGTGTTCCTACCTCACTGCTCTTATTGCGTCATCAGATAACCGCCCAGCCTCCCTGTTTAGGGTGACCCGCTCCCTCCTTCATCAGGAGGTGAGGGGAGACCCCTTAGAGGGTAGAGCTGAGGATTTCGGAAAATATCTGTATGATGAAATCGCTCAGATATGGGAAGGCTTCGACTTCAACTGGGTATGTCCAATGGGAGAGGCGGAGGCTGGTCTTGAGACTGTTACCTGGGTTGAGTTTGACCCCGTGACCCCCGAGGACGTGGACAGGTTGCTGGGGGGACTTAGGGCGACCACATGTTTACTGGACCCGTGCCCCTCCTGGTTGGTGCTGGCCTCCCGGGAGGTGGTACGAGGCTGGTTTCGAGCAATTATCAACGCTTCCTTGAGTGAGGGTGTCTTTCCCGCTTCCTTGAAAGAGGCAGTGGTGAGACCCCTCCTCAAGAAGCCTGCCCTGGATCCAGCTGTTTTATCAAACTACCGTCCCGTCTCCAACCTTCGCTTTCTTGCGAAGGTTGTTGAGAGTGTGGTTGCCCGACAGTTCCCGCAGCACCTGGAGGAATCGTCATATCTCGATCCGTTCCAGTCGGGCTTCAGGCCTGGCTACAGCACGGAAACAGCATTGGTCGCGTTGGTGGATGATCTCTGGCGGGCCCAAGACAGGGGTTGCTCCTCTGTTCTGGTGCTATTGGACCTCTCGGCGGCTTTTGATACCATCGATCATGGTATCATGCTGCAACGGTTGGAGGGGCTGGGCATAGGAGGCACTGTCTTGCAGTGGTTCTCCTCCTTCCTCTCTGGCCGGATGCAGTCTGTGTTGACAGGGGGCCAGAGGTCGACCCCGAGACCCCTCGTATGTGGGGTACCTCAGGGGTCGGTCCTCTCGCCTCTACTGTTCAACATTTATGTAAAGCCGCTGGGTGAGATCATCCGTGGTTTTGGTGTGGAGTACCACCAGTACGCTGATGATACCCAGCTGTACATTTCCACGCCGAACCACCCCAACGATGTCCTTGCCGTGCTGACCCAGTGCCTGGAGGCCGTGCGGGTATGGATGGGGAGAAACGGACTCAAGCTCAACCCCTCCAAGACCGAGTGGCTGTGGTTACCGTCGTCCCGGTACAGCCAGCTGATTCCATCGCTGTGTATTGGGGCGAAACAGTGGCTCCCACAGGAAGGGTTCGCGATTTGGGAATCCTCCTGGACTCACGGCTGTCCTTAGAGGACCATCTGACGGCCGTGGCCGGGAGGATGTTCTACCAGGTTCGCCTGGTGCTCCAGTTGCGTCCCTTCCTAGACCGGGACTCGCTACGCACAGTCACTCATGCCCTCGTGACCTCCAGGCTGGACTACTGTAATGCTCTCTACATGGGGCTCCCCTTGAGGTGCATCCGGAAGCTCCAACTTGCCCAGAATGCGGCCGCGCGGGTAGTGATGGGAGCGTCGTGGCGCTCCCACGTAACACCGCTCCTGCGTGAGTTGCACTGGTTGCCGGTGGTCTTTCGGGTGCGGTTCAAGGTGTTAGTGACCACTTTTAAAGCGCTCCATGGCATCGGACCCGGATACTTACAGGACCGTCTACTGCCAGCAAATACCTCCCGCCGTCCGGTACGCTCCCACAGAGAGGGCCTCCTCAGGGAGCTGTCGGCCAGAGAGTGCCGGCTGGCGACCCCCAGGGGGAGAGCCTTCTCTGTGGGAGCTCCCACGTTATGGAACGAGCTCCCCCCGAACTCCGTATAATAACAGATTTACGCACCTTCCGTCGGGAACTAAAAACATTCCTTTTTCGACAGGCCGGCCTGGCATAGAAGCTTCGGTTCCAATAGGGTCAAAATGTTTTAGGGGGACTGAGTATTTTTTAAGATTTTAGCTTTGTATGTTTTGGGTTTTAAATGGGGATTTCGGCCAAATTATTTAATTTATTTTTAATTATTTTAAATTTTGTATATTTATATATTTTTTAAATTTTAGGCTGTACACCGCCCCGAGTCCTTCGGGAGAGGGGCGGTATAGAAATTTGATTAATAAATAAATAAAAATAAATGCTCACTTCCTCACCTGGCTATCTCCCCTCAATTTTCTCTTTTTTAACATATAGTGTGTTTGTTTCCTGACGTGGTAGAATACAGGGCAACAAGTGTGGCAGAGTACAGGGCAGCCAAAACAGCAGAGATGAGGGGGATTTTTAAAAATTATAATTGTAAATGCAGGGAGGGCTGTTAAGCGCCTGAATTTTGCTCATGTGATCGTGGGGGCACTGAAACAACCATAACTTCAAGGACCAGCCATCAGTACCATTAGTTTCAAGTTATAACTTTGAATGGTTGTTAAACAAATTATCATTAAGCTACATAAAGGATTTAATACTTTATGATAGACTTCCTGAAATGTTTCAGTAGGTGCAGTATGCAGCTAACTTTGTTTGGGGCTGGAAACTAAGCAGGGTCAGGATTAATTATAATTACAATAATAATTTGGAACTCCAACAAGGAGTTTGCTGAATTTGTAGTTGGATGGGAAACCACCAGGAACAGTGATTACAGTGAACATATAAGAAGGCAGTGGCAATGTAAACTGCAGGAGCTGTGTTCAACAGACAAATAATAAAGAGAAATTATCTGCTTTAAAGAAAGTCAGATCAATTCAACATTGAGGATCTGCCCAGATTCTGGAATTAAATGTAACTGGGGGCAAAAATCTATCTTAAGATGAAATTATTTATCCAGCTAAATATACTTATATCATACAGCAGGGTTTCTCAACCTTGGCAACTTTAAGACTTGTGGACTTCAACTCCCAGAATTCCTCAGCCAGCAAAGCTGGCTGAGGAATTCTGGGAGTTGAAGTCCACAAGTCTTAAAGTTGCCAAGGTTGAGAACCCGTCATACAGCATCTTCAAGATTAAGCACTTGTACGCACGACTGAAAAAAGCCTTGTGTAATGCAGTCTGAGGAACTGCTAGCCACCAAGTAGGAGTGGGTGGAGAAACTTACCCTAGAAATGCCAACAATCTGCTCATCTGGAAGTAAACTGATGCGCACAAAACAGGATTCAAAATTAACATCTTCCTTCTCCATCAGATCTTTTCCCTGCAGCAAGGTGATATGCAGGGTATTCGAATTCACATAGTATTCCATGTTAACTTCGATTTGTCCCACTGTGAATTCCTGGCCAAAGTTATTTCCAATGGAGGAGACAGACGTTAGAGAGTCAGTGGAGATTGATTTTTTCAATGGCCCGTAAGGAGTCAGCTCGAGGTCTTTGTTCATCAGCTGCTCCAAGGTGCCTAACTCGTTAATATTTTCAAAGGCATCATCCATTTTCAAGCTTTGCTTGCAGACAGGAGATATTCTTTCTCCTTGCTTTCGAAAGTTGCTTGTTGCCCTCTGCAAACAACAAGAAAAAAACAGACAGCTAGTCAGAGATCAGGGTTAACTTGCACTTCAGAGTGCTGAATGTAGAACATAATAATTTTAATTATTTTAAACATAGGCTGGCAGAAAGAAAATGCTAAGAACAAAATGGAAAAAAATATTCCATGTATCATGAAAATATGAAAAACTGACATCCCCATCCAGAACATTCCCTTAGTTAAAATGAGATATTTTTTTTAAAGAAAATTACAGCTGAATTAAAAGTTGGGTCTTCCAGGTGTTCATTGCATAATTGTTTGCCACTTCAAGCATTATGACTGATTTTTAGGAAGTGCTACTAGCATTACTACAACATCATCACAAACGACAATGGTAAGAGATTATCTGCGTTGTTGATACTGGGAGTGCTGCCCATTTCATTAATAATTCTGGTCCTGTGGAAGGGTCAGATGACTGGTGGTGGTTCTCTTAAGTCTAATTTATTTTTAAAACTGTATGAACAAGTTGGGCTTTTCTTTTTGGGGTAGGTATAAAGGTATGGTAAAGTTAACTTCACAGGAGCTCTGAATTCAGAAAAGAACAAAGACCAAGATGGTGTCTTAAATAATGAATATATACTCATATTAGTGTTTGCAGGTATGACACAGTTGCATTTTCTTCATTGTTGCCTGCATTTTTTCCTCTGAATTTTCAGGCCACACACAGTTGTTTTCTCAAAGCTGCAAAGAAGCTTCTTGGATAAGAACTGAAACATCTTCAAAGAAAAACACGCAAGTCCAGTTGCCTCTTGAAAAACCACCTTTGGGACAACTGTGACCTGGTTGACTGAGAATCTCCACAGACACATTTATTTTCTGCTGCCAGTTTTATTCCTTCCATTTCTTTTTCGTGCACATTACCTTTATGGACTACATTTAATCCTATCAATATTTATGTAGAGATCTATACACTCTTTTGAAAAAAATGATTCTATATTTAAGTTCTAGAGGAGAAAACAAGCGAGAGTCTCCAGAAAATGTACCTAGAAGAGAAACTCATTGTTTAAACTGTGTCTGAAACTTGTAGTCTGTAGATAATGCCTTATTGAGAGTCAGATTAGTGCAAATAGCTTAGTTCTGTCTACATTAAATAGCAGCAGCTCATCAGAGATTTAGGATAGGGTTTTCCCAGATCTATCCTGACAAGAATTAAAATGGAGATATTCCACATGCCAAACTCACATTCTACTACTAGACTACAACTGTTTCTAGTGCTTGTTAATTTAATTAAAAATCAGTAATATCAGCAATTCCCCCAGCAACTTTTGCACAATGCAAAAAATCAGATTCTGAAATAAAAACACCTCTCTTGCCTTCAAACATCTGCACACATACAGTATAGACAGGAAATCTTGACTCTGCTACATAAGGTAAAATTAGAATTATGGCTTCACCTTTTTAAACTCTCATCTGTGAGGGCCTATATTAATTCTGACTGAAGATCAATAATCCAACATACAGAGCCTCAGGTTTTCATTTGTTTGCCAATGTTAACAACTTTACTAAAGGCTTCAAAACTGCATCTAACCTCTGCTTCCTGCTTTGCCATGTTCCTACCTCTCTGCTTGCCTAGGCTTTGGATATCAAAATAAAAACGTTTGTTATACCCATTCATCAGCCAAACAACTATGGAGAAAAAAAAGGCAAAACTGTATTTTGGAAGGGAATGTGTTATCTTATAACATTCCCACAAACCAATTTCCAGAGGACTGTCTAAGCTATTTTATTTATGTACTCCCAAAGAAAACGTAGGCCAAAATATTCTCACTCAAGCAAACAGGAATATTTAATATTAACATTTAGAGAGTCTTTCAGATCTTAGTTCTTTGACTTGATTTTACAAAAAGATTCCTTCCCTGAACAAGTTGCATTTTAAGATGGATTCTGAATTGTTGACTTCTTTGCTGAAATTTGGGACTTTCTGACTTCTTCTCCATCCCTTGCTTTTCTAACATCCTGCCTGAATGAAAATTCCAATGCTTCTCCAATTGTTTAAGGCATTTTGGTTCACTCTAGTAAAAACAAAAATATTCAACTATGAATTTTGGGGCATGGGGGGGTGTTTCATGGAGTAACATAGCTGTATTATTTGTTAGGCATTTTATAAGAAAACATCCAAGACAAATCTGACCATGGTCATTCTTTCACTGAATTCAAGCCTACATTCTGTAGTGTTGGTTTTAGGGATTTGGAAAGGAGGTTGTTGAATGGCCAGAAAAAAACAGTTAGAATTCATCAAACCTATTGCTCTACTCTCAGTTGATCATCACCAGGGAGATTTAAATTGTGGCCTCTATTTAAGATCGTATTGAATTACTTTAATTTATTTTTATTTTTTTTATGTAAAAAATTTGGAGAATTTCTTTTTTACTTCTCTGGGGTTTTTTTTGGGGGGGGGAATACAGGTTAACATTTACAAAGAGCAGGATCTTTTCTACCATGGGACTTCTGCTAGCTAGAAACCAGTTGTAAGTATAATTTCAAATTTACAGTACCTCCTTCTCTAAAGTTAAATCACGTCTCTCTTCTTTCTATAATATATCCTATCTAATTGTCAAAATCTCAGATCTGAAGTTCATTTTTTTTGCACTAAAAGTCGATAAGAGGTTTCCAGTCAGCAGTAAACAGAGATATTATCATTTCTGCAATCAAACAGGTCAGTTTGGGAATCAATGTTGAATTTTCTTTAAGTCTTTCACCAATTCAGACGTGCATTCTTTTATTCTGCATTAGAATAGGTATTTGCGTTTTATTGGATTACTCATACTATTGTGTTCCATTAATAACAAATCTTGAGTTTGTGCATGACATGAATCTTGCCAAGATTCAATATATCAGGGGATGGTGAGTGAGATATAAAATATAAAACCAAGCTGAATGTTAAGTTCTCTCCTTGCTCAGGCCTTCTCCTTAAAAAAAAAACTGTTTCCTGCCACCTATTTTTTTTACGGTACAATTATTTGTTTTGAGTGGTCCCATCAAAGGCAAATGGTTGGGGGGGTGGATTTAAGAAAAGCAAAGAGGAAAAAGAAAGTTTCATAATCCATCTCACCCATTGTTTCAGTACGTTTAAATTTTCCTCAGGTGCTATCACCATCACTATTGCAAATTTTACCTTTTTAATTTGGTAGAAGAATGTTTTAACCAATTCAGTATTATCATAAAATTTTTATTTAAGAAAACTGAGCATTTATAAGCAATTAAACAAATCAGCAAATGAAAAGGGCTGTGGCTGAAGGGCTAAAGTTCTTGTGAGTCTTTTCTGTCTGTAATTGTCTCTTTAGGTAACAGCTGAGTTTTAAAGCCTCTACATTTTCTATTGATTTCTTACATTTATATATTGCCAACCTAGCCAGTGCACATAGCAGTTCACAGGCAAAAACCACGGATTCATAATGTAATAGCTACAATATAAAAAAGGAGGGGGGAGAGAGAAGGGAGAAAAACTAATTAATTCAGGAACCATGTGAGAGATGGGGAAGAGGAAGTGCAAAATGGCAGATGGTTTCAGCCTTTGCCACCAGTGCAAGACCCTGTGTCCTTCCACCACCATAGCTGTGATGGTGCAGTGGTTAGAATGCAGTATTGCAGGCTGACTCTACCCACAGCCAGGAGTTGGATCCTGACAGAATAAAAGGTTGACTCAGCCTTCTATCCTTCCGAGGTCAGTAAAATGAGGACCAGATTGTTGGCAGAAATATGCTGACATTGTAAACCAATCAGAGAGTATAGTAAAGCATTGTAGAGCGGTATATAAGTCTAAAAAGGCTATTACTATATTTTATGCCTAGCTGAAATAATTGCTCAATGTTCTTTTCGTAAACCTACCCCAGTCTTTTCAAAATATATACAGTTCTGTTATTATAATCATCATTATCTTAACTTGCAATATACAAGACAAAATTAAGAGTTGGATGTTCATAAAATGATGTTAAATGATGTTTGATGACATGCAAAGAGGATGAATAAATGTTGCAACTGATGGGCTTCTTCACACTGTTGTCTCAATTAACTGCTCCTTACCTTTTGTTTGATTTGAGAATAAGTGGACCCATACTTTTGTTCTAGGTATCTGTAGTCATAGTTTGGAAATGGAGAAGGTGCAGGATAGCCACCCGATTTCCATAACTTCCACAGGTTTACTCCAGCTATTCCCAGAAGAGCAAGTGCACCAGTTATATAGAGACCTATTTCCCACCCAGATGGATTTCTTATGACTGGAAGAAAACAAAGTTCTTATCAGAAGAAAGCAGCCACCAGAGCCTCTGCATCCTGCAGAAATATTTTATGTCAACAGTACCAATATGCCTTTTATGTGATTAATGCTGTTGGAAAAAGACGGAAATTGATATGCCAAAGGAGAGGGTTTTTTTTCTTGAAAACTGTTGTAAAATAGCAGGAATATATGGCAAAGCACAAATACGTTTTCATTTTTAAAACTGAATGACAGCATCATTCTGTAGGCATATACTGTATTCAGCAAAAATGTAAATGCCTTAATAATCTCTATGAAGAACCCCTGTAACACATTCTAAAATATATTTGCTTTTTTAATCTTTGCAAATCCTTTATCAGGCTGAGTGTCAATTTTTAAAATTGACCAATGTCTCCTTTAGTGATTAGTTTCTTTTCTACAAGATTTTGAATTATTTTTTTTGGTTCTGTTTCCCTATTTGTCTGGACCTGCACATGAACATTTTTTTTCAGGACAGAATGTATGACCAAGACTTTATGCTTTAGGTTTCATACTGCTTTCATATTCTTCCCTTAATTATGAAATCTCTGAACAAGTAAATTCTCAATCAGTGATATGGTAAAGGCTAATAGCATAACTATAATAACACACAACTCCTCTGCATATCTAAATTGGGGGTAGGCAACTATGGCCCTTTATGACCTGAACCAGCATGTCTGGATGAGGAATTCTAGAAGTTGAAGACCACAAGTTGTAAAGAGGCCATAGTTGCCCATCCCGATCTAAATCTTTTTGTTTGTTTTTGATTTTTTTCCCCATTCTCCACAACCTTCCTGAAAATGAGACCTGGAAGTTCTTATGATTGCAATCTAACAAAATGCTTACGGGTGTGTGGGTGAGGAAAAGAGGAGGTGAAATAAATGTCTAAAATGTCTAAAAAAGAGTCAAGAAATAAATGTCTAAAATCATTTCAAAGGCTCTGGAAGAATGACAGGCTTATGATTTCTTTCAAAAATGGGAATCTAATATGCCCTCGTATTCTCCCCACACAGGTAGTCCCCACTTAATGTCCAGTCAATGACCATTTGAGGTTACAATGGTCTCAGAAAGGGTGCCTTATGGCCAGTTCGTTAAGAATTCGTAATACTCACCACTGAGATGTTGGTCAGCAATGTCACGATCCATGGTGACTATTTTAAATTACACCAGTTACCTGCAAAAACATATAAACAGAAGCCAAGACAAAGAGATTATGTTACGGTCACCATGCAGGATTGTCTAAAAGCACAGAAGTCTTTGCCCTCTATATAGGGTCACTTAAGGCTCTAATCTTTTTTCTGGTTGGCCCCATACTTCTTCTCATAGTTATTATCACAACAAAAAAATGTCATTCCACCACAATTTGTCACACATCTATGTGAAAGCATCCCTTTGCAAATTTGAATTCCCTTTTTTCCCCCTGGGAAACATAACCCTCTAATGCTACTTTGTATACAGCAGTGCCAACAAAGGCTTTTGCTCTTACCTTTAATGTATGCATCATCCCATAAAGGCGATGGGAAGATGTGAAGGTGAACAGTGACAGTCATACAGTACTATTTCTTCATCCCATTATGCTATTAACACGGTTTTATAGCAGCTCTATACAGAAGCTTATCTTCATTACTATAAAGACTACTTATGTGAAACAACCCTTTGTTATGAGGATTCTTTTAACACCACTACCACTACCACATCCCTATTATTGTTAAGCTGCCATAAAGCCAAAAAGGGCCTCACTTCTCCAGTTCAAGGTTTCTTGGTTGATTTATTTATTGAGTTGATTCAAACTCAGCTGGTAACACTTCCAACTCTTAAAACTAATGGGCTAAGTTAGTCATGAGTTAACATAGAATTGATTTAGCATCTACTAAATTTCAATGGAATTCAATGTAAGCAAAATATTATTAGCTTTCAATCTATCAGAAATAGAAGGGGCCTTCATGAAATAAACATGTATAGCATTGCAGCTTTAATCAATCCAATCCACTATGTTTACAGAAACATGAGACAGTTAAAAAGGCTGCTTACCTTGTTTTCAGACAAGTTACTGGCCCTTTAATAAATAGATGAAGGTCAACAATTCAAAGATTGCAGCTTTCCCAAACATGAGCTGGAAGAAAATTGATTTTTGTCAACCACGCAAGTATTATAAATCTGTGTCAGAAAAAAAGATGTGTACAGGGAACCCTACTGGTTAATAGTTAGGTTGATTAATCTGCATCTTGAGAGCATTTTAAAATTCTGCTGTAGACAAGACTATTATGGATCAGTTGCTGCTGAGAATTCAGACTACAGAGATTTCATTTCACACAGTCAGCCTTATGTTAAACACTTCAAGATGACTGTAATCAAACAGTGAAAGCCATTGGGGAATAAGGAAAGATCCAATGCCATAGTTAAAATCTGTAGGATGATTCCCTTTGGGAGGGTTCTAGATCTTTAAAAAAAAAACAAGCTTGCAAATAAAGAAAATCTTTGAGGAAGAGTAAAAAATGTGTGTATTATATTAAGTTTCTAATTTTTTAATGCTCAAAGTTTCTTTAATTTATAGAGATCATCACCGGGGTTCCTTCCTTTACATTAATATGGTACGATTTATACTGGCAACTGTGGCAATCATATTAATTAAATCTTGAAACCTATATTATAAAGCTCTTCCAAGCAGCAGTAGTGTCCTGAAATGCTGCTAGACAAAATACGTTTAAAATCTCAATTTCTGTTCTGGGGATTTATGTGTGATAAGATTCTAAAGTGTCTTTGGTTTTCCATGAGTCATTGATATATGATTTTTTGTGGCAATATTTCATTAAGATTTGATTTTCAAATAGGGCATCTGGGATTAGAGGTCAAAGATTGCTGAAACTTTGCAAAAGCATTTTAAGTAACCTGCCAATTGGGGAGGTCTGTTTTATTTTACATTCCTGAAGATTTTTTGTTTACTGGTAAAGAATCACTACATTATTCCATTTCATGTTCAGCTAATGAACTGTTGGATAAGGATTTGCTTGAGATCATCCTGTTTAGCTGATAATGTTTTGAGCAGTTCCCAGTGTTTAACACCAATAATTTCCATGAAGATTTTTTAAAATCAAAATGTTAAATGATCAACTGTCATATCTTGGGAAAAATGTCCAAAAATGTCTGATTCTCAATATGCTGTGATGTTTGTATGTACTATATGTGTATAGTATATACACACACACACAAATATATATACTTTCTTTTTCTCTATGTCTTTCCCTCATGACTTCTGGCAAAGCACAGTCTAATTGGATCCCAGGCTGCTTCACACATGCTTATCATGGAACAGCAGAGACTTCACAGCAGTGGATGAATATCATAATACAATCTTGAATGTGAGATTCCATACCTAGGAACTCTCACATGGAAGACAATAGGCCAAGCCATGATCAGCCAATCAATAAAGTGGATTTTCAGGACGGTGGACAGCTCTAAATAACAACTTGCTCTAGCAAATCCTGGCATTCAACTGAGCCTATCCCTTTCTGATGGGAGCCAAGCATTGTCTTTGAGCCTCCTGTCAGTTCCCAGCTGCTTGAATATCAAAGCATATTGGCAAGAAGACATTCAGATGAATCTTGATTAGGAGGCTCAATATGGTTTCTCTCTCTCAAGAAGTAGTTCAATTTTGGTGTTATAAAGTTTTGGTTTGGATCCACCACCTTGATAGTCTGCACTTCTAAGTCATATCATCTGTCTTGCTCCTCTACTTTGGAATTAAAATTATGGTCATTTTTTAAGGTTAGACTTAAGCCATCAATGTGCCCATTCCCCCCTTCCAAAAAGAACAACCTTTGAAATTCAAATAAAGGATACTTTAAGTACAAATCTATATTTCAGTTTATACAATCTTTTTATATAACAGTCTATTGTGTGTTAACCATGAGTATTATAATATTAAAAGTAGTAGGAGACTTAGTGGCATGTTCTTGTACATTTATATTACAAAATCTCCAAAATTGTACGAAAACATGCCACTAAGTCTCCTACTACTTTTAATATTATAATACTCATGGTTAACACAAAATAGACTGTTATATAAAAAGATTGTATAAACTGAAACATATATATATATATATATATATATATATATATATATATATATATATATATATATATATATATATATATATATATATATATATATATATATATATATATATATATATATATATATATATATATATATATATATATATATATATATATATATATATATATATATATATATATATATATATATATATAATCCAAGAAAGTATTTGTTTTGGTAACCATAATTTTGAAGTTTTTATAAATTTAGATTAATTCACATGCTGAATTTCCAAACAAAATAGAAATACTGTCCAACCCAGGTAAATCATAGTAAAATAATAAACACATACTATTGTTAGATACAAATTCAGCACACAGTCAAGATTGTCTACATAGATACAAAGGAAATATATGCTGTTTGTGTTTATATATGTTTCCACATATTAATCATTATATATATCATATAGTCATGTATTGAAAGGGCAGTTTATTTATTCATGTATTAAATGTATAAAGCTGACCAACTCCATTGCCACTCTGGGAAGTATATAATAATATACATAAAAAACACAAATAAAAGAACATTGGGGTGGAAGAGGAGCATGGGGGTGGGGGCAGCCTGGGGGATGGCCTGCATTTCCCAGGGCCTTCCCTGGGGCCTTGAGGCACTCCATGATCTGCTTTATGACTCACACATTTCTTTAATGATCTATTGGTGAGAGCAGGCAGGGGGAGGGTTGTGAGGCAATCACAGGAGTGCTTCACATAATAGCCATCACCACTTCCAACCATAATGGGCAGGCTTGATTACAGTCATGAATTGAGGACTACCTGTACATAAGAGGTCTACTATACCTATACCTACTACAGCCCAGAGCCTAGGGAAAGAACTAGATTCTGAAAGCTGTTTTAAACAACTTCAGGATGAAACCAAACATATTTCTGGAAGGAAGCTGTTCTACAGGGCAGGAACTTTGACACAGAAAGTATGTTTCTTAGGTACCATCAGATGACATTATTTAATAGATGGGAACTAGAGCATACCAACTGCCTGATTATACACAATGGGTAGAAATCATGGAAGATAGATGGTCCTCATATAACTAAGCCATATGTCATGAAGGGCTTTATTTCCAGGATCAGGAGCCTACTGGTAACTGTTTTAGCCTATGAAGCAGAGGTATTACATCAGCATATCATTGCACCCCTATAGCCACCCATGCCATTGCACTGTGGGCCAACTGCAGCTTCCAGGTGGTCTTCAAGGGTAGTCCCATGCAGAGTAAATTGTAATCACCTAAAATACAAGGAGTCCAAGGATTTAAAGGCCATCACAATACATGGATCTGTATGAAAGCCTTCCTTGCTACAGCTGCCACTTACTCCTAGAGCAAGATCTATGAGTCCAAGAAGACCCCCAAATTGTGTCTATGGTTTTTCAAGGCAAAAACCCAAAAAAATCCAATTGCCTTTGGGATCCCCAAACTGTGCGCCCCTTCCAAACAGGCAAATGCAACCCTGTTGAGAGCTAAAGAAGGGAGACTCTCAGTCCCAGCTATTCTAAATTTCTATGGTTTCCTAAGTTAACTGGGCCATATAGATTTGGCTTTGTGTGATGTTAACAAAAGCTGCAGAGAGATCATGTTTCATTTTTTTGAAAAAGAAATATGGTTTGGAGAGAAAAAAATCCATTTTATTTAACCCTATGATTTAGTTAATGTTTATTGCCTGAATATTTTTATGTAATTGATTCCATGAGATTCGTCTGAAATCTCACCACCTAAAAACATTTTAAATAAACAAACATAATTATATAAAGCCATAAAGTATCTTTTAGGAGCACCTATATTCCCCACCAACTGAAAATAGGATTTCCATCAGAAGACCTGTCAATCTGCATGACAAGACATAGAAGAGTCAAGCCGTGTTGCCCCTATCATTCATATTATATGGCTTATTTCCTGGGCTCCTGAGTCCCTGTGGCAGCATTTGAGATTCAGGTCAAGAAGTCTTGATGGCGTTATTCCACTGTCAACTCATCCAAAATTTTCTCAATCCAGGAATTAGCTTCTGCTCAAGGCTGCATAAATTTATTTTTTTTAAATATTATATATGGAAGCTGAATGTTGTAAAAGTATCATTTAGGAGCACCTATATTTCCAGGAGTTCCTCTGGATTCCACTAGAACCTCAGAGGTATTCTTACATAATAAAAATGGTGGATTTCTTATTTGGAAAAATTCTTAGGACAGGAACATTTCCACAAGTGTGTGTCCGCAACATATTGTTAGTGTTCTAAATATTCCTCACCCACCGAAAACAGTGGGGATTTCCATCAGAAGACATGGAAGATTCAAGCCGTGTCGCCTGTATCATTCATACATGGCTCATTTCCTGGGCTCCTGAGTCCCTGTGGCAGCCTTTAGTTTTGAGATTCAGGTCAAGAAGTCTTGATGGAGCCAAGTGTCTTAGGAGCTAGATGGCTAGCTAACTTCTTTCACATCAGCTATGTTTAAAGACCTTCTGCTGACAGAGTATAGCTTCTCTATCTGGTGTAGCTCCTTTATCAGGATATGTCCTGATAAAGAAGGACATATATAAAAGCAGTACTCTGAAGATTATGGGGTATCTTCCTATAAACAGGCTCACCTAGTATACATTACCAACCAAAAGTTATCTTATTTACCAGACAATGCTACTGAGCTTTTATTGGCTGCATGCTATTGTGAATTTCAAAAAAAAAATATCTATATTTTAAACAAGATAAGGAACAGGATGAAAACAGAAAAACAGAAATGTTAGAAAGAAAACAAACTTCCAGTGCATTTCGGTATTTCATTTTCACCCCTCTCCATTAAACAATTACAATTATTTCAAAATGTCCCTTCCTACTTTCTACTTTAACAGAACTGCTGTATTTACACACCTACACTTAATTCATTAAGTATGTAGTGATTTTTCAGCTTACTGGCTGACGTGCTGCTTTGCCATGCAGAAGGCCACCATTTCAATCACTGGTATTGCAAGGCAAAAGGGTCATTAAGATTTCTTAATGATCATTAAGGGACCCCCCAAGGCTGCTTCCAACTCTATTACTTTATGTTCTGTGTTCTTTCATTTGAGCTCTTGGTTTCAGACCCTGGAGAGCTGCCAGTCAGAGGAGGCATTCCAGAGCTACATGAAAAATGATTGGAACCATTATAAGGTAGTTTCATATGCTCATGCAACATTTTATTTTCCCTTAACAATGTTTGTCTGTTACTGTTCTGAGGCTTCATATAAATATCCTAGCTGGTTTTCCAACAGAAACTATGGATTGTTGTTGGAGTTCTGTTTTCATATCCTGGAGCAACGTTATTTAATAGCGTACTGACAATTTGTCACTAGTAGTTTCGTTAAAGCACGGATGGAGCCAGTGGTGGGTGATGAAAATCTAATGAAGACAAAGGTGATTGTAGACAGATTCTCATTAGTTTCCTTTATGAGCTGCTGTAGCCAAGAGAGTGATGACAGGAATGGCTACATGAAGCTGAGGAAAGCACGCACCATTTGCCGGAAAGAAATAATAACATTTTGAAATGGGTGACAAGGAAAAAAAATATACACAAAGAACAAAGACTTCCTGAATCAAAGGCGCACTTAAGTTTATCTCAAAATAGAAAGCACAGGCTTGATTAAAATTAATATCTCTTCTGGATTTGCCCAGATAGCATCAAGCTGAGTGAATCTAGGCAACTGTATACTTCAGATGACTAGAAAACGCTTCATAATGGCTCTCAGATGGTCCTCTTGCCTATCTCAGCCCATTAGGGTTTGGTTCACTTTAAAAAGGGTTGTCAGATGGCAGTCTGTGGACTCGTTTGGGTGGAGAAATATTGACGTTTCATCAGTCTTATTGTCATAGAATAAGCCTGCGTGTAGGCTCTTACCCATATGCAGTCAGATTATAGCAGCAATGGAGTTCTCGTGAGGACAACCTATAGAAAATGGGAGAAAATCATACACCAAAAGGGCATTCACACATTAAATGCAGTTTCTACTAAGTTCCCTCTAGTTTAGCCTTATCGAACGTGATGCCCTCTGGCTGTACTGGGACTACAATTTTGAGAATTCCTAGTTATGGTGCAGAATTTATAATATAGGTTACACTACTAGAACCTATTCTTCTTTCTCATACAACAAAATTCCTAAATATCTTTTTATTAATTATTATTCCTCCCATTTTCCCAATTGTATGTGTGTGAAACCAAAGCAACCCTACCATACTCACAAAAGGGATGCAGCAAAATGTAGCAAAAGGGATGCA
The DNA here is from genome assembly GCA_034064705.1 of Bothrops alternatus. Classification (NCBI taxonomy): domain Eukaryota; kingdom Metazoa; phylum Chordata; class Lepidosauria; order Squamata; family Viperidae; genus Bothrops; species Bothrops alternatus. The sequence continues at coordinate 17,985,980 of JARGCV010000248.1, forward strand.
GCAAAAGTATCCGCCTATTCAAAAGGAGGGGGGAAAAAACAGTAATCAGATCTCTAATTAAAATGAATATATCAAGACTCAATCTAAGCAGAAGGTCCTTCAGCCTTTAAATAATATTTTTTTTTAAAAAAACAAGCTGACAAGTAAGGTGATAGGGAGAGCAAGTGGATATTGAGAAGGGAAGCTGAGAGGAAAGAAAGGAGAAAGGCACAGAATGGTGGACACAGCATAGGATGAGAAATAGATGCTGAATTGAATTGCCAGGTGAAGAGAAAAGGAGGGAATAGGAGCCAGATAGGAAGAGATAACTCAGTGTGATGAAGGTGACCGTCACGTGACCACTGGCTCCAGAGAAATGAGCATTTTTGACTGGGGTGTGTGTGTGTGTGTGTGTGCAGCAATGGCTTCCTTCAAGCAAAACGGAGAGACTGAAGACTGCATTCAGACACACATTTTCCCACTTGTCCCACTTTAACTCTAGCTGTGTGAAAGAGGATGAACAATGAGAAGGTCTTAACAGCTGTGGCAAAAAGAAGGAAAATTTTGCCCTCAGTTCTGGTCGTAAGTCAAGGACTACCTATACTTGTATCCCAGCTTTTCTTGCTTTAATAAAACAGCAAATCTAAAAGGATATGAGTATCATGCATCAGTATGAGAAAATCCAAATTCCAATGGTAGAACATTTTATCTCACAAACATACACTTCCATGGAAAATGTTACCTTCTATTGGCAGATTTATGAGCCTGACATTACAAAATCTTCCCTCAAATTCCCCAGCACTAAAGCTAATGAAAAAGTTTAGACTGAATATTCTTGAAAGAGCCTAAAGCTAAATGAAATTTTCTCAATTAATGTCCCAGAACAGTGAGATCCTACAAACATATATGTACATAAATAATCACCATATCATTCCCTTTGGGTTAAGCAACCATGCAAAGCACAGAAAAGAAGTAAGAATCAGCAAGTAGAAGAAATAAAAGGCATGGATATAATACCTCACTTTATTTCTCTATTTTTTTTTAATTACAACCACATACGATTTAAACACTGCCTTTTATTCTTTAAAATCCTTTCTTTCCCTTTTTAAGGATCTCTTCATCCAACAAGGACTTTCTTGGTCTTCCCTTCCTCTTAACTAGTTCATTTTTCCTTCAAATATTTGTTTTGCAATGTGACCCTCATTCATTTTCTCTATGCGACCAAAACCACCTTAATGCTCAATGTTCTTCTTTTATCCTGGTCACACATTTTTGTGTTTGGTCCACATTCTTTCAGCACCCCTTAAAATTAGATTCTAACTCATCCCTATTGTTTTTTTGTGTTTTTCCTGACATGCCAAACTTTCATTTTCATGATTAAAGAGAGCGCTCTTCAATGTTAATTCCCATATACATCTCTAAAATATTCACTTCAGTATTCCCTTACCTCAGCTTTATCCCAAATAACTTTTATTTTTTAAATTCCATTCACTCTTCTAGAGACTCCTTGTTTATTTCTCTTTGGCCACTTCTGAAACATTTTTAAAATTTCTATCAAAATTGTTCTGCATTTTCTCTGCCTCTCTTAATCTTACATGTTCCTTGATCTTTCTGTCTACATTCTCAGTAACAATCTTTCTCTCCATATACACAATGGGCAATGTTAGTTTCTCTTTTTTGTGGCAATAATGTTCATATGTGCAGTTTTTCTCATTCCAGATCTTCTTTCATTTCATCACCCCATTAATATGGCTCCACACTTTTGTGACAATCAATAACAATTATTTTTACTTCATTCACTTCTACTTCCTCTTTCCTTACATTAACTTTACATTTTGTTGGGAGATAAATTATCTTCTAATATTTTTTTCAAAGAGGTCTTATGCTTTTATTTTCTTCCTGCAGTCAGTCTTTTTTCACTTCTTTCCTCTTCCTTCATGCCCATTTTTTTCCAGGAACTATTCTTGACACTGGCAAATAACGGCCTTTCACCATTTTAGTATCCTTCCATTAATTCTCTAAATCATTCATCATAAAGAATCAATTCTTAAAATTTGTTGTTTTTCTGTGTGCACAGATAAACAGACATGCTTAAATCATTTCTTTAAAAAATTCTTTTTCTAATAGGTGCTTACCAAATAGGCCTAATTCTCATTAATCCTTGGGTGCCAAGTAACTCAATAACTTTTGCAGTGCTCTTTCATTTCATTCCCACCATTCCTTTCCTGCTACCTAAGTTTTTCCTGTATATGTTCATTCAGAATGCTGTACAATTTTTCCATATTCTCATCCTTAGTTTTTCCATTATCATCATTTACTGGAGCATAACATGCAACTATTGTCAGAAGGTTCAGAACTATTTTTGGGACCCAATGAACACCAGGCATATGTGGCAAGGCATCCAGGCCAATACAGACTATAAGGTGGCTCCATCGTGTGGTAAAGACAACACAGACTTTTTTTTTTTAATATAACAAATTCTTTTATTATAACAATCAACATTGAACATAAAATCATAGTATGCATCATTCATCATAGCACCTGATATACATCACTAAGTATTAATCTTTATAAACGTCTGGTTTGGTAAACATTTTTCACTCCTCACATCAAGCCTCAACTATACGCCTGTTACAATTTATTTTTAAACGAGCTGAACACATTTTTTTGGTAGATCTGAGGCATCAAATAGCATCCCTGCAAGGAAAGCTGTGCCCCATCCTGATGAGCAATAGCTTTGATGTTACCTCTTTGGGAAAAGTAACATTCGGAAAGCAGCAGGCCCAGATAATATCCCTGGTTGTGTTGTTAGGGAATGTGCAGATGAGTTGACTTGTATTCTTACAGATATTTTCAATCTTTCACTGCAGAAGGCAGTAGTCCCATCATCTCTTAAGATGGTCATTATATTGCCAATGTCAAAAAAAGTCTATTATTATGAGTCTCAATGACTACTGTCCTGTTGCACTTATATCCATCATTATGAATTATTTCAGGTGGCTGATAAAGGACATTATTGTATCCGGCCTCCCTCCAGTAATTGACTTGCTTCAGTTTGCTTACCATCCAAATCGCTCTACAGAGGATGCTATTTTTTCTGTTCTCCATCTGAGCTTGATGCACTTAGAGGAAAGAAATACTCACGTGTGAATGCTGTTGTAGACTTCAGTTCAGCATTTAATGCAATCATTCCTCGGTAGACAAACTGGGTCTCTTAGGTTTCAACACTCCTTTGTACAACTGGATTCTTGATTTTCTTATTGGTAGGCCCCAGTATGTGCCAGTTGGGACTAATATTTCTAACACCATTTTTTTGAGCACAGGTTCTCCTCAGGGCTGGGTCCTAAGTCCACTGTTTTTCACTCTGTTGACCCATGACTGTTGTGCCAGGTTTGCCACCAACCATATTGTGAAGTATGCAGATGATGCAACAGTAGTGGGCTTTATTCAAAATGACAATGAGGGTGCTTATTACAAGGAAGTAGAGGGTTTGGTGAACTGGTGTAACAAAAACAGCCTTGTTTTAAATGTAGGAAAAACTAAAGAGATCGTTGTCGATTTCAGAAAAGGCAGGCACAACCACACACCTCTGTGTATTGATTCACCTGTGGAGGTGGTTAGCTGCATCAAGTTTCTGGGTGTTTAGCTAATGAGTAGACTAGCTTTGCTGCTCAATAGTGAGACACTGGTGAAACGGGCACAGCAGCACCTGCATTTTCTGTGTCGCATGAGACGATCAAGAACATCCTGTCATATAACATTACTGTCTGGTTTGGAAGCATTACTGCTTCAGAGAAGAAGGCAGTGTAGAGTGGTGAAGATGACAGAAAAGATTATTGGCAGTTCACTTCCTTCTATCCAGGATATAGCATATAAGCGATGCTTAAGCAAGGTCTGCAGGATTGTCTGGGATGCTACACATCCTCTTTACGATCTGTTTTCCTTGTTACCATCTGGGAGGAGATTTTGTGATATCCGAAACAGAACTTCCAGATTCAGCCACATTTTTGTTCCATATAGCAGGGGTCCCCAACCTCCGGTCCATGGAACCAGTATTGGGTCGCCAGCAACCGGTCCACATAAACAAGCAAAGCCCCATCCGCGGGATGCAGGCAGCACACAAAACCACACACCCTCCAGTCCACGGAAAAACCTCTCTCCACGGAAACCGTCCCTGGTGCCCAAAAGGTTGGGGACTTTTGCCATATAGCATCAATCTTGTGAACTCTCAAGTTTCCTCTTTCCGCTATGTATTCAAAATGGACAGTGATTAACATTTATATGTATAGGATATGTGTGTGTATGTGTATATGCATGTATATGTGTGTGTGTATGTGTGTGTGTATATATATATATGTATATGTATATGTATATGTATATGTATATGTATATGTATATGTATATGTATATGTATATAGCATGTATATATCTGTGGTACGTATGTGTATGAGTAGATATATACTTTCTTTCGAGAGCAAGCCACAGAATTTCATTTTTAATGTGGGCTAGTGTGCTCATAGTAAAAAATGACAATAAAGGTTATCTTATTACTAATCAACAAGTTCCTAATTTTGTATGCTTACATAATATTCTAGGTGATACCAATTCATATGTTCCATGTATACTGACACTTTCATTCCTAATTCAATCTACAACTACACTTTCCCTTATATAGTCATCAACTCCACTGCAGATCAGAACTCTTCATTCAGATCCATCACATGCTTTTTCCCCCAATTACTTGTATTTATTTCTTTTCATTTATTAATTTATGTTCTTTACTATTTATCTTTCTAAATTTCAAATCACAATCTTCCAAGGTCGATGGTCACCAGATAGGGGTGGAGGTTTTCATGGAATGCTTTTTAGTAAAAAGAAAAAGAAAAGGTAAACATCACAAAAGTTATCAGCTTTTGTTATACTGAGGCTACATGCAGCATCACTTGTTAATGGCCACAAGGGCAACCAAAATATATGCAATCTATGATTTCTAGAGACTATCTTGAAAGACAGCGTACTGTTGCCCATTTCATGGCAATTAAGGAGATAACTGGACACAATCATGGCATTTTTACTATAACATAAGCAGAAATTCATCTTAATTAAACATCATATAGCATAATGTATAGATAGACTGTGTTGCAGTAGCATGTTGCATTGAATTAAAATGATCTGGAGAATTTTTAAACCTCTGTTAAAATACACAGCCACCTTTTTCAAATGTAACTATTTGCAGCAGTTTGTTGTTCACATAGTATTAAAATAATTCCAAAATAAGGCGAGTGTAACATGAATCTTGCTTTAGCCTGTCTTTGGATTCTGATACCATAAGAGTTGGTATAATTTTGATCAAAATGGTCATTACACAATTTTGATCAAAATGGTCATTACACAATGGAAGTAAAAAAAACAGCTATAGGAAATGGCTAGCAAGGGTACTTTCAAGTCATTTATGACAGGTGACATGAATTTCTCATAAAACTTTGTAGGAAGGAGAAATAAATTATTTTTATCTCCAAGGCCACAATTTCCAAAGCTGAGATCCCTAGAGAAATGCAGAAAGGTACTATGAGTTATGCCTAATCTTTCTTTGCTTGGGTCCATTACAGTATGGAAATTGTAGATATGGAAATGGTCCCATCTGAGGGAGATGGGTGGTTAAGATGTATGAAATATGCATACATATATCCATAAAGTGTGATTGTAAATAACCACTTCCTGCCTGTGGCAGATACAATTCTTCAGTCTGTTATTTTGGCAAAACAAAAAAAACCCCTTATATTAATGTATTCTAGTATGCTAGCTTAGTAAAAGGATGTGCAATAGAAACTTTAATGGAATATTTTTAAGGATCCTGTCAGTAAGGTGGTAGATAGTACATTATTTTGCTTTGGAAGAAAGAGCTAGTTAACTTTGATGAATATATTTCTTAAAGTTGATTTCTACTGTCTTCACAAATCTCAACAGCTAATCTAGTTAGAAGCTAAGTAGGACTGGGGACTGTAAGGGCATTCCAAGGCCTTAGATTAAGAGGGGAATTGAAAAAAATAGTCTAGAAGAAAGCAACAGCAAACATTTCTATGCAGCTATCAGAAAGATACATGGATCTAACTACGAAGTCAACAGAAAATGAGCTCAACTTGAGGATCTTTTACTTAAATCTTGCTCTGTTAGTATATTGTCTTTCTCCCAGACAAATGAGCCTAAAATGATATACTCTTAAAGGGATTGTTTCACTAGGGAATGTATCCCAATCAAACATTAACATTGCGATACAATTTTATCTGGTTTGGGCAGAATTTCTGAAGATTTAGCACAAGCTACTTCACTGATGCTGTTTCTGAATATATTATATATTACTGAATATTAATGCACCTGTCATAAAATTGATATGGAACAGGGAATAGAGTTTGGAATATGACTAGAAGAAATCTTTCAAAATCCATTTTCCAGCCAGTTTTAGTTTTCAGCCTCAAAGAGCTAAATTTTTGGGAAGAGAAAATGGGTAAAATATAGCATTTCCTGCTGTGATTGCCTAACACAGGGCTTTTCAACCTTTTCACTCATTGTACCACTTTTAGGATATGGCAACATCCGAGTACCACCAGTCGCCTAGCAAGGTGTCAAAAACTTGATGACCAAAAAAAAAAAAAGGAAAAAAGTGATAAAGTACAGGTAGTCCTCGACTTACAACAGTCCGCTTAGTGACTGTTTGAAGTTACAATGGCACTGAAAAAAGTGCCCCCCCCAAGACACAGCTGAGTAAGACACCTGCCTGCCCACCCGGCGGCACTCTTCCTCCTGTCCGAGGTTTTCATTGTTGTGAGCATTTCTGTTGAGGATTGGCAGTGGGGGTGGGGGGTGTTTAGTTTTTATTCCCCCCCCCCATTTGCTGGGTGGTTGCAGCAGGTTTTGGTCACTTCACACGACCCTGGGACACTGTGACCACCATAAATATGAATCAGTTGCCAAGCATCTGAATATAAATCACAAAATCTTGGAGATGCTGCAACATTCCAGCTAATGGGCACTTCTTCTGGGCTCAGCGGAAGTGCCAGGATCAGTGCTGTTTTCCAGCTGATTAGTGCTTCTTCAGGGCTCAGCAGAAGCACCAGGATCAGCGCCGAGCTCCAGCTGGAACCTGGCACTGATCCTGGCACTTCCACTGACAGCCCCGAAGAAGCGCCGATCAGCTGGAAAGCGGCACTGATCCTGGCACTTCCACTGAGCCCTGACAACCCTGCAGCTCCAGCCATCTCTCGCTCAGGCTTATGTGGTGCTGCCACCGGTTCAGCTCATTCCCCTCCCCCACTACCACTTTTCTAGGATGGTCGCGTACCACCTGCCAGGTGCCAATGTACCACAGGTGGTACCCGTACCATTGGTTGAAAAGCCCTGGCCTAACAGAAAGGTTAGATGCTAAAAAAGAAAAATAAGTATTGTTAATGAAGGCACTTTCAGAGGAAGGGAGTACTGCAAGCAAATTAGTGGAATAAATTCTGTTCCACTTCGAGAATTCCAAATGGATTTTGCATTTCCCCATGCAAATTGTTAGTCTTCCTCAGAGGTCCCCAACCTTTTGGACACCAGGGATCGGCTCCGCGGAGAAAGGTTTTTCCCTGGACTGGAGGGTGCATGCTTTTGTGTGCTGCCTGCATCCCACGGATGGGGCTTTGCTTGTTTGTGTGGACTGGTTGCTGGCATGCCGCGGACTGATACTGGGCCATGGACGGGGGGGGGGAGGTTGGGGACTCCTGGTCTTCCTCACATTCTGCCTAATAGCTCTCTTGAAGCTTTTGCCAACCAATAGCATGACTTACAGGCGCAAAATATACTTCATTATTCACATGTATTACAAATCCTGCTTTCTAAAAAGCCAAGGAAGGAAGGAAGGAAGGAAGGAAGGAAGGAAGGAAGGAAGGAAGGAAGGAAGGAAGGAAGGAAGGAAGGAAATGAAACAATCAGGATGCCTTTAGAGGAAAAATAAACCCGGGGTTTTTTATCTGAGCCTGCTGAGTCCTACTCTAACATTATTCGGCTCAGCAAAAGATACTTTTACCCGTACCCAGAAACTCGAAGGGGAAACATGCCCAAAGCAGCTCTGAAGCGAAGCTGCTGCAAAAGCCAAGTGACAGGAGCAGCCATCTCTTCTGCCTTTCATCCTTTTTTTTTTTTAGCGTCAATCCGCAGCCCCCCCTCCCGCCCCCGCCGCTTCCCCCTCCTCGCAATGGCTGGGAGAGAGTCACTCCGAATCCTTTGCTCCTGCTAGGAACCGACCACACTACCACCAAATGTCCCAGAGCGCTGAGTTACCCCCTGGGGGAAGAAGTCCCCCTTTACCCCCCCCCCAGCAAGTCTCCCTCCCTGACCCAGATATGAAACCAGTGAAGGAGAAGATTTGTAGCGCAGGGGTTGAAATGGAAGATGGGAAAGCTCGCGCGCTTTGCCTGGCCGTCCTTCTGGGCAGAAGAAGAGAAACTTCTAAGGAAGGATCCGCGTTGCGACCGTTCCTGTACACAAAGCGGGTGTAAAAGGAACCTTCGTGCCTCTGAGCGCCTTGGACCAAGCTAAAGCATCCTGCGGGGGCAGACGAAGCTGTCGGTCCGAGTCCGACCACAGTCGCTCAAAGGAGAAAAATCACTGGGGAGGAAACTACTGCCGACTTAGGAGCCGTGCAACAACAACAGATGCATTCTGAGGCTTTGCATTGCAAAAAAAAAAACCCACAACTTTTTAAAGGGTACATCTTATACCCCTTTGAGGCACGAATGGCCCTGTCCCCGAGATTTATTAACCCAGTGCGGGATTGCAAAGGTCACTTCTCCGAGTCTCCGTCCTTGGCGTAGCCTTGTACCTGTTCCCTCTCGCCCCGGATCCTCTCCTAGCTTTCTTACTCACGCTCAGTGGCCGTCTGACAACGCACCGCTAGGCCAGCTGGACTTCTCCGGACAGTTCCGCCCCTCAAGGAAGGTCAGCTCGATCCGGCAGTCAGGCATCCTCGGTCAACCCTCTCCCTTGCACAGGTACACGGAACCGAGGCGCGCATTTTGCAGTGTCCTTATCTTCCGCTCCCCTCACAACCCGGCTAGCCTGTGCATTCGGGACTCCGTCGAGGAGAAAAGCAGCCTGCAGCACAGCGGCGCCGATCGCCCGGAGCGGGAAAACCTTCCCGGGGAGCGAAACTAAAGCGCGGCTAAGTGCCCCACGGAGCAGCGCGCGTGCCGAGCGGATCGCATTACAAAGCAGCCGTTCTTCTTTTAGAAAAAACGGCTCTGCCGGCGGGGGTTTGGCTACTCCAGCTCGACCGCCGGTTCCCACCTGAGCGTAGGTCCCAAACGCCTTTATAAGCAGCGGCAGCGGCCGCCGCGCCACTTACCTCGCCTGGAGTTTGGTGCAGAACTGATGACCTGCAAACTCTGCTGCAGCTCAGCTGGGCTCGGGCTCTCAGCGGGCCCCTCATCGACACGCCACCTTTGCTCCGGCAACGGCCTGAGAAGAGGCAGTGGCACAATTCTTCTGACGGGGCTCCTCCCATGGAGGAGCGGCGGCGGCGGCGGCAGCTTGAATTACCCCGCCCCCGTCTTGCCCAGCTGGGAAGGAAGCCGTAAGGCTCCCTTCCAAGAGAGCGAGTCTAGGGCGGGCGATTCGCGGGGGAGAACGCGTTGGCGTTGACTTCTCGCCTCTCCGAGCAGTTTAGCTAACCCCGCGCTGGCCGGCGGGCTTCGGTGAATGAATCTGCCTAACTGCGGGAGCGCCACCGCGTCCCCCTGCAATGACTGGAGAGGCCGCTCAGCGCGCCAGTGGAACCCCTCCGCTCGGCTCGGTGGAGGAGATTCCCTGAGGAGACAGAAGCACGGGGTCAAAGAGGGAGGCCTGCGAGACACGGGCGCTGGGTGCTTCGTCCCTGCACCAAAAATGCCCTTGGGGAAAGTCCTCGCCACCGCCGGAGTCCCGGCCAATAAAAAAAACAACAACACCCTGTGCTCTTAGGCCCCGGCGCTCGGCCTTCCTGACCTCGCTGCGGAGGCTGCCAAGGCGAGGAGTGAGGGGAAGGCGAGCGGCGAGCTTTACTCTGTCTCTCTCCGGGCGAATCCGTTCCCAACTGGGAAGAGCTCGCCTGCAAGGTCATTTCTGACAGCTGGTTTAGGCCGAGTACAAGAAGGGTGGGGGAAAATGTGGAATTAAGAGATGGGGGTGAGAAGGTGAACTTAACCAGGGTTCACTTTTCATCAGCCCTTAGGACTTAGGTCAGGGGTAGGCAACCTCAGCTCTTTTATGACTCATGGACTTCAACTCCCAGAATTCCTGAGTCAGCTATGCTGACTCAGGAATTCTGGGAGTTGAAGTCCATGAGTCATAAAAGAGCCGAGGTTGCCTACCCCTGACTTAGGTGGACAGGAGCCCTGCCTTTGGATGCTTCTGTTACTTTGCTGGCTCAAGTTATTGGAAAAAATATAGATGGAAACAATGGAGTCAAAATGACTTCTCCTTCTGCGGGCCATTAGTATAGATTGTGAATGGTCAGCCATCTCCTGCCTCAATGACAGGCAAACCTGGGGTTGCAAATTGCATGTGAGAAAGGTGGTGAAGGAGGGGACAGGAAGGGAAGAGGCCCAACTCTTGCTGTTTTTTTCTTTTCTTACTGGGTTTCCAAGAAGAGTTGAATATCAGTGGCCCTGTTGTTGGAGGCACTTGTCCAAGCAGTCTCCCACAATAGCATCACAATGTTTTTTTCTGCTTATATTAAACTTGGGGGGTTTCCAGATCAGACCTGGTATTGTGAACCTGGGATATTCCCAGATCCAATCTTAACTGAACCCTGGATTCTTTAAGCAATTTCTTTCAGCTCTTGCGGACTTTGTGGTGTGGCATATTATGCAGTTTTCTTAAAGATGCATGGATGCAGAGCAGGAATAGTACTGATTGTGGATATTGTGATTCTTATGGCTGAATCCAATTCAGATGCAATTTCTCCTTGGAATGAAAGCTTCAAAAAACAAAACAAAAGCCTAATAAATGGCCTGCTTCCAGCAGTTTAGCATTGTTCTCCTGCAGCTGGGTGCCATATTCTGGCTTGGATGGATGGCTTTTAGCAAACCGTAGGAAAAAAAAATATTTGTTGGCATCTTTCTCCTGTAACATAGAGGGTAAAAATGTTAGCTAATGATGGTTGGCAAAATAGGGAAAGAGGGACCAGGAGTCAGGCCAGACCTGTCAGCAATTATTTCAATTTGATTTTGGCCTTGTATAGCATAAATATCACAGCAAATATGTATCGCCTAAATATAAATAAATATAAATAATCTAAAATTAATGTCTGCTACAGTCTCCAGTCTCTTAAGAAAGCAGGGCTCATTTTTTTAGGAAACTACATTTGACAACAAGCCCTGCACAAGAGGAAACACAGTACTTCCCAAATCTGTCTGAAGCAATGGGGCCCCATGAAAGGGAAGACTGTGAGTGACACCTGCTGGTGAGTTAGGAAAAGGCAGGCATCTGCTAGCCAGGATTTCTTAAGTCATCATCTGCATTTGAGACTCACCCACAGCCATCTCCTTCAGAGAAGAAAGAAAAACCGTTTTTTAATCCCGTTTCGTAAAATTCCTCCTTGTTATACTTCAGGTCTAGCAGACCTTTGTGCTTTTCCCTCAGGCAATCTCATTATTTCACCTGGAATAGTCTTGCTACAATATGAAACCTGCAGCTGGTTTGGGATGAGCACAGTGTGTTTGTGTCGGAGAGGTTTGCAACCACTCCACAGCTTAATTAACAATTTCTATGCTAAGAGTATTTGAATATACCATCCTTCCTCAGTTTTCTGCCTCCCCTCCCCCCTCCCCCCTGTACTTGCAGGCTACTACTTCCATAATATTCATCCACTCTTAGAAGTGCAAAGTGTAGTCCAACACAATAGTAAAATACACCAGGCTGGAGAAGACTGTTATATAGTAATGCAAATACCATAGGAAAATATATTGTTAGGAGGCAATCCCTTTCTCAAAAAGGGCCAGGAGTGGGTAAATGCCAGTCCTGGTTTCCATGGAAACATAGCTGATGTCCCCAGTAAGAATAGAATAGAATAGAATAGAGGCTTTGTAGTCCAGCCCCCTGGTCAAGCAGGAGAATCTATACCATCTCAGACAAGTGATTGTCTAGCCCAGTGGTGGTGAACCTATGGCATGGGTGCCAGAGGTGGCACGTAGAGCCCTCTCTGTGGGCACACGCGCCGTTGCCCCAGTCGTAGGCCTTCAGCTGGGTTTTATAAAACCTTTTCACTTTAGACCTCCGCCGCCATGTGCAAAAAAAAAAAGATTCAATCAATCCATCAATTTCAACTTCTCGCGGGGAAAAAAAAGATCTTGCAAAGTTGGAATTGATCGATTGAACTTTTTAGTCCCACCCAGTCTGCCGTTACCACCGCAGCCATGCCCAGCCAATGGGCCACATCCACCCAATGGGCCATGCCCAGCCAATGGCCACATCCAGCCAATGGCCACACCCACCCGGCACCCGACGATGCATAAATGGGTTTTGGGTTGTAGTTTGGGCACTCAGTCTCTAAAAGGTTTGCCATCATTGGTCTAGCCTCTTTTTAAAAATCTCCAGTGATGGAACACCCACTATTTCTGGGGGCAAGCTTCTCTCTTTGATCAGTTTCCAACCATTGTTTCTTGTCCTGCCCTCTGGTGCTTTGTTGAATAACGTGACCCCCTCTTCTTTGTGGCAGCCTCTCAGATACTGGAATACTGCTATCATGTCACCCCTGTTTCTTCTTTTCTTTAGACTAGCCAAACCCAAGTCCAGCAGCCGTTCTTCGTATGTTTTAGTCTCCAGGCCTTTGATCATCTTAGTTGCCCTTCTCTGAATTTTTCCCAAACTCTCAACATCTTTTTTTTTACAACCTTTAATTATTTTTTTTATAATCACAAATCCTTAATATTTTATAAGCAACATGTTTTCTGGGTTCCAATATTTAGCTTACTAATACCTGTTAAACTCCTTTCTCTCTACCTCATTTTTCTACCCATTGATAAAATGTATCCTATGTTCTGAAGTATTCTGAATCTTCTTTCTCTTTCATTTTCAATGTAAGTCTGTCCATTTCTGCACAGTCCAAAATTTTCTTGATTATCTCTTCTTCCGCTGGTAATTCTTCATCTTTCCAATGTTGAGCAAATACAATTCTCGCTGCAGTTAGTACATGTAACATTAAATATACACACTCTTTCTCATAATTTCCTACAATTATACCTAACAAAAATAATTCTGGTTTAAAATATATATGTTTTTTATCATTTTCTCTAACCATATATGTGTATTCTTGACCAAAATCTTTTGGCTTTAGGACATGTCCACCAAAGATGATAATATGTGCCTGGTTTTTGTCTACATTTTCAACAATTGCTAGACATATTTTTAAACATTTTTGCTAACCTTACAGGTGGTAAGTGCCATCTATAAAGTATTTTATATAGGTTTTCTTTGTAGGCCATTGCCTTTGGTATGTTAGAGTTTCTTTCTCAAAGACTTTGCCAGTTTTCTAACTCTATGTTATGCCCAAAGTTTTTTGCCCATATTATCATTGTTTCTTTGACTTGTTCTTCTTCCATCTTTAAACTTAACATATACTTATGCAGTTTCTTAATCAATTTTTCATCTGATGTCAATAGTATCTGGTCAAATTCTGTCTGTTCTTTATAAAATCCAGATGTTTTAGCATCTTTTTCATATCTCGTTTGAATTTGTAAGTGCGGCCACCATGATAGAACAATGCCCTCTTCTTCCAGTTTTTGTCTAGATTTTAGTTTCTCTTCAATATTCAAAATGTCTTTATAAGTCACAATTAGGTTTGTGTGAACAAATGCTTCCATTGTTGAAAGCCATCCAGGTATTTTCATGTACATTTTCACTTTTACCTTTTCCCATTCTAGAAGAAGTGCGTTTCTTATACAGTGGTTTTGAAAGTATCTATGTATTTTATTCTTCCCATACCATAGGAAGGCATGCCATCCAAGTTGTAGGTCATGCCCTTCTAGGTATAGTAATATTTTATGCCTAAGAGTTATCCATTCTTTTAACTATGTTAATACAGATGCTTGATAGTATAAAGCCCAGTCTGGCAGACCAAATCCTCCATCTCCATTCTTGTAGCATTTTCAATCTAATTCTGGCTTTTATTCCTTGCCAAAAAAATTCCAAGATTAATGTATTTAGTTCATCAAATAATTCCGCCCCCCAGTTTTATAGGTATTGTTTGAAATAAATAAATATTCATCTTCACCTTTGCTATTCTCCCTAACATTGGAAGTTGTAGATTTTTTCATTTTTCCAAGTGTAGTTTTATTTATTTTAATAATTGTACATAGTTGTCTTCTTTTATTGTTGCACATTTTGCTGTTAAGTGTATCCCCAAGTATTTAACTTTCTTAACTGTTTGAAGATCTGTTTTTTCTGATAGCTGATTTTTTTTGTTTATCTGTAAGATTTTTGGTTATCATTTTGGTCTTTTCCCTATTTATTTTCAGTCCTGCCACTTCCCCAAATTCTTCTATCTTTTTCAGAAGTGTGAGGCTTGTCTCAAGCAGCTTTTCTAATATAAAAACCAAGTCATCCGCGAATGCTTGTAGTTTGTATTTTTCATCTTTTATCTCCATTCCTTTGATTTCTGAATCTTGCCTAATATTTCTATTCAATAATTCCAGTGTTAATATAAATAATAATGGGGATAATGGACATCCTTGTCTTGTGCCTTTTTTAATATTAAAATTTTCTGTAAAATCTCCATTTACGATTATTTTAGCTATTTGTCTATGATAAATTATTTTAAATATATTTACAAAGTTTTCTCCAAAGTCCATTTTGTTTAATTGTTGAATCATAAATTGCCAATTTATGTTATCAAAAGCCTTCTGTGCATCTAGGAATATTAGCGCCATCTGCTTCCCTGGGTGAATTTCATAGTATTCCAAATTATCTAAAATCATTCTTAATTTTATTTCGTCTCTTAGGTAAAAATCCATTTTGGTCTGTATGTATAAATTCGATCAAAAATCCCTTCAGTCTTTCTGCTATTATTGAAGCAAAAATTTTATAGTCCACGTTTAATAGGGATATTGGTCTATAATTCTTTGTGTCTATCTGTATCAAGTCTGAATCATCTTTGGGTATTAAAGTAATGTTGGTTCTGTCCAAGTATTTGGTATTTTAGCCTCTAAGATTTGATTTTTCCTGCCTAAATGTAAAACTTTGCTTTTCTCCCCATTGAAACTCATTTTGTTGGATAAGGCCCATTGTTCAAGTTTGTCAAAATCTTTTTGGACCCTGAGTTTGTCTTCTGGGGTGTTGGCTATTCCTGCCAGTTTAGTATCATTTGCAAATTTGATGAGTTCCCCTTCAATTCTGTCATCTAAAACATTGATGAAGATATTGAAGAGTACTGGGCCTAAGACAGAACCTTGTGGTACCCCACTGCTTACTTCTCTCCATGTGGATGTACTTCATTGAGGACTACTCGTTGAGTATGGTTTGTCAGCCAGCTATAAATCCATCTGGTTGTGATGTTGTCTATTCTACCTTTTTCTAGTTTACCAAGGAGTAGGGTGTGGTCTACTTTATCAAATGCTTTACTGAAGTATTTACTGTACAATCAGGATGGCTCCATTGTTAATTTAAAGGTTCCATTGTGAACCTCAAAGTCAGTTCACATTTTTAAAAATACTTTGTCAATGAGTCTATAGCAGCGGTTCTCAACCTGTGGGTCACGACCCCATTTGGGGTCGAACAACCATTTCACGGGGGTCACCAAACAACGCAGTCTGCCATTTTTCCCCCTTTTCTCCTCGGCCGGCGCAGGGGGCAGCATCGCGCATGCACGATGCAGGCCGCCACGCCGCGCATGCGCGGCACAGGTCGGGGTCACGGCCCGGAAAAGGTTGAGAACTGCTGGTCTATAGGTTGTTTTTGTAGCTCTATGTTTATTGCACTTTACAATAACTCCCTGCTTAGAGATATTCCCATCTCAATTTAACAAAGAGGAAAGAGTGAAGTCGGTATGTAACTATTTGAAGTAAACATGCTTGGTCCCAAAGGTGCTTTTTCAAGAGGCAACTGGATTTTCTTATTTTTGTTTGAAGGTGTTTCGCTTCTCATCCAATAGAGCTGAAGAAGCTTCTTGGATGAGAAGCAAAACGTCTTCAAAGGAAAACAAGAAAGTTCAGTTACCCCTTGAAAAAGCGCCTTTGGGATGGATGACTGAGAATCTCCATAGACATAAACATGCTTAGATAGTTGCAGTAAGGCATGGAATTAAGTAGCTGTTATAAATCCTTCATTGAAAGGGTTGGTTTTGAAGAGGGAATTGAAAAACTGCAGTTACACAAATATCCTTCTTTCCCCAGTTACAAGAAGAAAAAAATCATAGTAGCATCTTCCACCTTGACATGAAGTTTCTGCTGAGCAGACCACAAACATTTGACTTTCTATCTCCTCGGTTTTTCTGCTCCACCAGCTTTTACAGAGCACTTTCTCCCCTCTTGCCTTTTCCATAATATAGAGGTGGTTGCTGTGATTCGAAATTGTCACTTTCTGTTATTTCTAAACAAGATAAAATGAGAATATCTGCAAGTGGAAGAGAGAGGTTTTCTGAATACTGGTGATTCCTCTGAATAAACTCCACAGTCCACACTTTATAGCTAGTTTCATTTCTATAACAACTCAATTACTGATCCCACTTTATCTGAATGTTGTCAATGCCTGGCTTAAATTACAACTGAATCACAGGTAAAATCAATAAACCGCACATAAACAAGAAAAGGCAGATTTTTTTTCTCATAAAAGAACACATTTTGTCCTAATCAGTAGATCTTTCATAACACTATTTATTAAACTGCTGTCTGGGATTATTTATTTACTACATTTATATCTCACTGCAATCCAGTTAAGATTTCTCAGCCATTTATCATTGTTTATTACAGTACTTGAAGGTTGTCCCACTCATGAGACTCTAGACCAGGAGTCGCTAACACCCGGGCCACGGGCCACTACTGGGCCGTGGCCTATTCACAACCAGGCCAAGGGCTAGCACACAGGCACGCACACCTTGACTTGCGTGAGCAGCGGGTGGGTGTGCATACCAGTCGTAGGATTCAAATATGTGAACCACCGGTTTTCTGTGTGGATGCTGCTTCCAGAAGTCCATTCTGGGCCTGGGCAACAAAAAATTAGCTACCAGTTCTGCCAAACTGGTGCAAACTGGCTGAATCCCACCACTGGTGCATACGCATGTGTGCACAGCTCCACTTGCAGTCAAGCAGCTTGTGCATGTGCGTGCCTGCCCGTCGCTCATGTAGCCCGATTCCCCTTTCCCCCCCCTCCCCAGCCTGGCGATCAAGCTGTAAAGGTTGGGGACCGCTGCTTTAGATACTATAACGTAAAGCAGTTACGAAGGTGCTCTTCTCCTCATAATGGGGATTGTTTGTAGTATTAGTATTTTCATGATACTGAACTGAATATGTTCACTTTTAAATTGCTGTAGCTCAGAATATTTCATTTAACAGTTAGCCCTACATGGCATCGGACCAGGTTACTTACGGGACCGTCTGCTGCCCCATAAAACCCAGCGACCGGTTAGGGCCCACAGAGTCGGCCTTCTCCAGGTCCCGTCAGCCAGACAGTGTCGCCTGGCGGGGCCTAGGGGAAGAGCCTTCTCTGTTGCGGCCCCGGCCCTCTGGAATCAACTCCCCCCGGAGACCCGTATTGCCCCCACCCTCTCCGCCTTTCACAAATTATTGAAGATGCATCTTTGCCGACAGGCCTGGGGCAGTTAACACCTTGCCCCAGCCAGTGTATGTTTGTTTTGCATGTCTGTCTTTGGATGATTGGTTTTTAATTAAGGGGTATTACAACGTATTTTAATGCCAGATTTCCTCATGTGAGTATCCATGTTGTAAGCTGCCCTGAGTTCTTGGAATAGGGCGGCATAGAAATCTAATTAAATAAATAAAATAAATAAATAAATAAATAAATAAATAAATAAATAAATAAATAAATAAATAAATAAATAAATAGTTCAAATGTTCTTATCCTTGAACACAGAACACGTCTGCATCGGAGATAGCCAGGGAAGCAGGGGCAGCACAAAAACTATTTGTTCACCCTAATATGTCTTCTTATAACAGCAGGGGTTGTTTATTCCCTTTATTCTGCTATACTACCTATCATGTGGCAACCCTTTGTCTGAACCTGATCCACCAACTCACCAAATCAGAAATTAAGTCATCCTAAGTCTAGAACTCTCCAACTAGGACCAATCATCCCTAGCCATTATGAACTACTTTGGTCATCTACTAGGCCAGTGTTTCTCAACCTTGACAATTTTAAGGCATGTGGACTTCAACTCCCAGAATTCCACAGCCAGCATTGCTGGCTGTGGAATTCTGGGAGTTGAAGTCCACATGCCTTAAAATTGTCAAGGTTGAGAAACACTGTACTAGGCTAATATTCAGATTGGAGTACTGCTCAGAGTCTGAACAATTGACATGAATACATAAAAGTCAAAGGGCTACCTTTATGGAAACATTTTTGGTAGATAATAACTCCCAAAATGTAGAAAAGCTGCTCTGCACTTACCAATTATGCCTTTAGGAATGGGCCATAAATGCTGAAAAGAATGATGGATTGTCATAATGTATCTCCTCTCAGGGACAGTATATCTGGGGAAAATGACCATCTAAAAATGCATTTGAAGAATATGTCATTATGAGGATATCAAATAGTTGACAGAACTATCTATGCATGAGGAGACGTTAGTAGAAGTAGTTTTTTAAAGCCAATGAAGGAAGCAGGAAAGTTAAGCATTCCCTCTTATTAATGTCTAAGGATTGTATCCTGGGTTACAAATTTTCTAGAAATTAGATTGTTATTTCTAAGAATGCCTTTGCTTTGCACTTGTTAGCTTGCAATTAAGTTTGCTCTAATTAAAGAAAGCTTAACAAATCAGATGGGGCTGGAGCCCAGCAGCATCAAAAGACTGTTCTGTGGGCATCATATATTGGAGATCCCAGGGCTAGCAACTTTTTGGAAGCAAGAATTGTGTTTTCATTTTCTGCTTGGCCTGGGCCAGAGGGGCAAGACTGTGTTTGATATAGTGAGGTAGGTAGAAGATTTTTTTAAAAAAAGAGCTTTCAGAGGAAGCTTCAGTAAAGATATTTTGCCCCTTAAAGTTTCCCCAAACAGGACAGATCCATTTGGGGGGTGGGATTTCAGAATATAAAAGTACTGAAGCATTACATTCTATAGTTTTATGTAACATAGATGATTCTGCCTAACCTGACACAACCACAAAGATGTTTGCAATTAGAGTTGATAATTTAGCATAAAGGAAGAAAAAAGATTTGAAGAAGGTATTAGAGAAAGCTAAGGAAGACTTATGGGTAGCTAGAAAGTTGCCAGGAGTCTTGCTATAAATATTTTGTAAGCAAAAAATTTTAGATCAACAAAATGAGACCATTTTTGATATGATTTGCATGCCTATGCATGAGCTTTCCTGAGCAATTTTTTTGCCAAACTAGTTGGAAGTTGAAAACTCAGAAAGTAGTAGGTTAGGTAAGACTGGATATAAAGTATGTAGCAATACTATCTAATATGTTTAATAAAGTATAATTCAAGAATTAAACTGCTTCATATACAATATTTTAATCATGTTTAAAACAGCACTGCATAAAAGACTTGGGCCGAATTCATATCCCATTACTGATGAAAGTCAGAATTTGTTTTTGTTAACATTAATCTGGGTTTGCATTTAAATGTGAGTATTGAAATGTTAATACAGAATTATGTCTTGTGAGCTTGGTATCCAGTCTTTTTATTTGCTCATGAAATTGTCTACCCATGGCTGAGAGATTTCAGAAACGCACTAAAAGAGGCTTGGAAAAGTCGGAGGAAACAAATTCAGCCAAAACATTTTAATGAAAAATAAGACTAATGGAAATTTTAGTGCAAATTGAAACGCATTAAGCAGAAGTATGTCTGTTTATTTTTTCCAACAGAAACATTAATGTTGTGGTTGGAGAAAAGGATATTTTCTGTCTATTTCCAGCAGGAGTGCTACTTGGTTATTATCACTCCAACTGCATTTTTCATTCTCTTGATCGTAAGATGCTCATAAGACATGCAAGCTATAAGCTGCACAAAGGGCTAAAATCTCCACCAAGAGATGAATTGAGCCATATATACAGAATTCTGGTTTGAGGGCAGAAAAACCACATCCTGAACTGGCTGAAATCAAGAATAATAGTAGATACTCATAATTTGTAATGGGTACTGAGGAGAGGCAAATAAGGAGAAGGCCAAAGAGGGACTTTGTAAATGTGGGACAATTACCTTATCAACTAGCAATTACAATGTGTTGAAACCCATTGTGTTGTTAGATAACCTCTGATACTCTGAAACATTTTGGAACAAAACTATACTACCTAGCACTAGAGAGAGAGACTGTAGAACTCCCATCAAAAGTTCTCAGACTGAACAATAAAACAATGATAATAAAATGTGTTAATCTGCAAAGGTGCTATCAGATTCTTCCTGATTTTTTTCCAGTGATGCAGTCTTTCCTTCTACCTTTAGTGGAAACAATGTGGATTGTTTGGCTAGAATATAAGATTTTAATCTATTTTAAATTCAATTTCTGAAATGGGAAGATTCTTTACAGCTATAGCCTAGGTTTCCCCAAAACATGTATTTTGTAACATTTTCTTTTTTGCTGGTACCCAGAAGTTTTCTTTTACCAATTATTTGGTTTCTTGAATAGTTGTACACTACTACCCCCTGGTGGACAACAGACATATTTATTAAACTTTAAGGGTATGCTGAAAAACTGAAGCTGAAGCTTCTTGGATGAGAACAATGATAATAAAATGTGTTAATCATTTGAAATAACTTCAAAGAAAACCAAGCAAGTCCAGTTGCTTCTTGAAAAAGCATCTTTCGGACAACCATGATCTGGATGACTGAGAATCTCCATAGATATTATGCTGAAAAGTAATAAGATTCCATATTGAGGGTATCATCCTTTCCCCATTTTCCAACTATTTTCCAATAATAGAAGGGTAGGATTTCGAGTAATATTGCTTGCATGTCAATTAATCTAATATTGTCAGCCTTGCAAGGTAGACTAGATCAGGGCTTTTCAACCTTTTCACCCATTGTACCACTTTTAGGATATGGCAACATCCAAGTACCACCAGTCGCCTAGCAAGGTGTCAAAAAGTTGATGACCCCCCCAAAAAAACAGGGGGGAAAAAGTGATAAAGTACAGGTAGTCCTCGGCTTACAACAGTTCACTGTCGGAAGTTACAACGGCACTGAAAAAAGTGCCCCCCCCCCAAGTTACAGCCGAGCAAGACACCTGCCTGCTCGCCTGGCGACGCTCTTCCTCCTGTCCGAGGTTTTCATTGTTGTGAACATTTCTGTTGAGGATTGACAGTGGGGGGTGGGGTGGGGGGTGTTTGGTTTTTATTTCCCCTGTCTGCTGGGTGATTGCAGCAGGTTTTGGTCACTTCACATGACCCCGGGACACTGTGACCGTCATAAATATGAATCAGTTGCCAAGCATCTGAATGTAAATCACAAGATCCTGGAGATGCTGCAACATTCCAGCTGATCAGCACTTCTTCTGGGCTCAGCAGAAGCGCCAGGATCAGCGCCGAGCTCCAGCTGGAGCCTGGGGCTGATCCTGGTGCTTCCACTGTGCCGACAGCCCCCCAAAAATGCTGAACCTGGTGCTTCCACTGAGCCCTGCAGCTCCAGCCATCTCTCGCTCAGGCTTGTGCAGTACTGCCACCGGTTCAGCTTATTCCCCTCCCCTGCTACCACTTTTCTAGGATGGTCACATACCACTTGCCAGGTGCCAATGTACTACAGGGTGGTACCAGTACCACTGGTTGAAAAGCACTGGACTAGATAGGCAAGATGAACTAATTCTATAGAACCTTGCAAGTAAGAACCTTGCAAGTATATTTTCTCACCCCATTCCCCTTTACAGTCCAGTAAACTGGGCAACAGATGGTAGAGAACAGGAAGACCTGGAGGAACGTTGTCCATAGGGTCATGATGGGTCGGACACGACTTCGCAATTAACAACAACAAGAAGCTGGGCAAGTCTCTTCTTGCACTGTCCATTTTCCTGCTGCAGGTTAAGTTATCTTTTTCCTGATCATTTATAATTTTTTTTTATTTTTTTATTTTTTATTTATCAAATTTCTATACCGCCCCTCTCCCGAAGGACTCGGGGCGGTGTACAGCCTAAAATTTAAAAAACATATAAATATACAAAATTTAAAATAATTAAAAATAAATTAAATAATTGGCCGAAATCCCCATTTAAAACCCAAAACATACAAAACTAAAATCTTAAAAAATACTCAGTCCCCCTAAAACATTTTGACCCTATTGGAACCGAAGCTTCTATGCCAGGCCGGCCTGTCAAAAAAGGAATGTTTTTAGTTCCCGACGGAAGGTGCGTAAATCTGTTATTATACGGAGTTCGGGGGGGAGCTCGTTCCATAACGTGGGAGCTCCCACAGAGAAGGCTCTCCCCCTGGGGGTCGCCAGCCGGCACTCTCTGGCCGACGGCTCCCTGAGGAGGCCCTCTCTGTGGGAGCGTACCGGACGGCGGGAGGTATTTGCTGGCAGTAGACGGTCCTGTAAGTATCCGGGTCCGATGCCATGGAGCGCTTTAAAAGTGGTCACTAACACCTTGAACCGCACCCGAAAGACCACCGGCAACCAGTGCAACTCACGCAGGAGAGGTGTTACGTGGGAGCGCCACGACGCTCCCATCACTACCCGCGCGGCCGCATTCTGGGCAAGTTGGAGCTTCCGGATGCACCTCAAGGGGAGCCCCATGTAGAGAGCATTACAGTAGTCCAGCCTGGAGGTCACGAGGGCATGAGTGACTGTGTGTAGCGAGTCCCGGTCTAGGAAGGTTTGTTGGAATGACCTTGGGAGGGAAAGAGATGCTGCCTAAGGAACGATCGTATAAGAGAGGACATAGCCCACAACTGCATAATAGACAAAGCAAGAAACCCATGAACCTTCCTAACTCCTCAGGTTGTGAAAAAGATTCCCACGTACCATTACTTACATCACCTTTATTATAATATTGGTTTTTTTAGGACTTTCTGTTTGAGCACTGGAATTTTAATTATTTAAGGCCCTCCTGTTGTGGAAAATACAGAAGCACAGAGCACACAATATTGAGAAGAACCATGTTTATTGCAATGATTGTTAGGTACCTACTTTACAAGGAAAAAGGACCCCAAACCATGGGAAAGCAAAGTTTTAAATACAAGTTAAGGGCTTCAAGGCAGGAAATCCTAGGGATCTGATTTGCTGGCCAGTTTGGGGGAGGTAGGCAGATCTTTGTCCCTTATCCAGAGTTATTTCTATTCTTAGGCAACATGGGTCTTTCAGGAGCAGCAGCATTGCTGAGGAAGACCATTATTAATGAAATTGAATGTTGTGGTCATCAACTCATATAGGATGGAAAGTTGGGGTTTCTCTAGGTTGCAATTCCCATGTTGCTCTTGGGCTGTACAAAACCATGATTTGAAAAATTAAAACAAGATGCAATTTGCCTACAAGAGACATATATTTGAAAAAAGGACATAAAATATTTGATTTATAAAAATTTGTGAGAATTCACTTCAGCAGGAACAAAAGAAAAGAAAGAAATGGAGTTATTTTGCACAACTAAAACCAGAACTATGAAAACCGGTGTTCACCTTGGGAATAAAGGAGGGGTCTAATCTAAGGACCACTCTGTCCTCATGGAAGGTACAGAGATCGTCTCTTACTGAGAGGGCGGCCAATTCCGAAATCCTTCTGGCTGAAGTGATTGCAACTTCAAAGGCAACCTTCAAGGAGAGAAAATGCAGAGAGCAAGACTGGAGAGGCTCGAAAGGAGCGGTGGTTAAGGCCTGCAACACAGTAGGTAAATCCCAAGATGGGTATCTGTGTACTGTGGGAGGACCAGAATTGGCTGCCCCTTTAAGAAAAGCGGAGATAGCTGGGTGGTGTGAAATCGGACCCAGATTGTCACAGGTGAGGACCGTGGACAAGGCCTCAACCTGCCTACGGATGGTGTTAGTGGACAAGCCCTTGGAAATGCCCTCCAGCAGATAATCTAAAATATTAGGGACTGTAACTGAAAGGGTCCAATTTGTGTGAGATGCACCACTGGCAGAAATTTCTCCACGTGGCGTCATAGATCCGGTTCGTCGAGGGGCGTCTAGAGGCCTGGATCATAGAGATCACCCCCGAGGAATAGGCCTGCTTAGCTAGACTCTCCCACTCAAGTGCCAAGAGGCTAATTGAAGCCACTGAGGGTCTGGATGCTGGAGCTCCCCTTGATTGAGAGCTACTCGGTCCGGAGGGAACCTCCACGGAGGAGACAGGGACAGATCCACTAGGTCTGCAAACCACGGGCGTCGAGGCCAGTATGGAGCAACCAATATTACTTCCGCCTGCTCCACTATCAGCCTGCAAATGGTGGCCTGTAACAGCGGAAGGAGAGGGAAGGCGTAGAGCAGACCCTCCGGCCAATTGCACCAAAGGGCATCCGTCCCCTCGGCCCCCCTTGTCGGATATCTTGTGAAGAATCTTGGGAGCTGGGCGTTGGATGGGGAGGCAAACAGGTCCAGGCAAGGCCTGCCGAACCTGCTTGCAATCATCTCGAACAGGCTCTGGTCGAGGCGCCACTCTGAGTGGTCCACAGTCGCCCTGCTGAGGGAGTCGGCCTGACGGTTTGCCTCCCCCGAAATGTGTTCTGCTCTGAGTGAGCCCAAGTTGGCCTCTGCCCACGAACCTAGTTCCATGGCCTCCTGCAAGAGAGCCCAGGAATGTGTCCCTCCCTGTTTGTTGACGTGAGCCTTGGCTGCCACATTGTCCGTCAAGATTAACATGTGTTTCCCCGGCACTAGGGAGGAAAAGTGAAGGAGAGCCAAATGAATCGCCCTGAGTTCCAGCCAGTTTATGTTTTGTTTGAGGTCCGCCTTGGACCATCGCCCCTGGGCCAATTGGTTCTGGAGGTGAGCCCCCCAACTGAACAGACTGGCATCGGTGGTCAGCACGAGCCTGAGGGGCTCCTTGAAGATGGTCCCTTTGGACATGGCTGCGGAAGTCCACCATTGGAGGGATGAGAGTGTGTGGGGTGGAACCTGGACCTTCCTGGTGGAGGCACTGAGGTTCCACTTCTGAAAAGGGAGAAGGAACCACTGGAGGCTCCTCGAGTGCAGTCTTGCCCACGGGACTATACCCATGTAAGATACCATCTTTCCCAGGAGCTGGGACAGCTGGACCAGAGGAACCGTCCTCGCTCTCCGGATCTGGTATACTAATTTCCGGATACTCAGCCGTCGCTCCTGGGAGAGATAGATCCTGCAAAGGTCGGAATCTATCAGGGCTCCTAGAAATTTATCAAAAAGCCGTGATCCTGAAGGACCAGAATGGTGGTCGACAGATCTGACCTTGCTGACTGGAGGGACCTGGACTGTACAAGGATGTCGTCCAGGTAACACTGTACGCACACCGGTATCATCTGAAGGTGGGCTGCCAATACCGCTAGGACCTTCGTGAAAACCCTTGGAGCCGAGGACAAGCCAAACGGAAGAGCCCTGTATTGGTAATGCTGGTGTGCGTAACAGAAGCGTAGAAACCTGTGGTGCTCCCAGGAGATTGGGATGTGGAGGTAGGCCTCGGTAAGATCTATGGAGGAGAGAAAGTCTCCCTTCCTGATACCGGCCAGTATAGACTTTAGGGTCTGCATCTTGAACCTTCTGTATACTAGAAACCAGTTCAGACCCTTTAAGTCCAGTATTGCCCTCCATCCTCCTGATGCCTTGGGGACCATGAACAGGATGGAGTAAAAACCTGTTCCAATTTGATCCCTTGGGACTGCCTCTATGGCCCTGATCTCTAGGAGGTGCCTGATGTCGGTGGTGACCAATCATGCTTTTGAGGGGCTCCGTGATACGGGGCATTGTAGGAAGCGATCGTGTGGAAGTGACTGAAACTCGAGTGCCAGACCCTGTCTGATGGTGTCTCTGACCCAAGAGTCGGTGGTGGTCTGCTCCCAGACCTGGTAAAACTGTTCCAGGTGCCCCCCTATTGGAAAATCCCGTGGCGTCACTTGGAGCATCGGTTGGGATGGCCTTCGGAACCTCTGAAGGGGCGTTTGGCCTGTGACTGACCCCTGGCTCTGGTGTTTGGGCGGTCCTGTTGCCGATCCTGCCTCTGAGGAAAGGATCATGAGCCTCTGGGCCAATCCCAGGACTGTCCTGCCCGAAAGGGCTGACGCCACTCCCAAGAGCCAGAGGGACGAAAGGTCTGTCTGCAGAACTCCTGCTGTGGCCCCGTCAGACTTCTTGGAGGGGTGTAACAGGACTTTGTGCTTGTCCTTACCCTCGACCACATGTGGATCGAGAATAGGGCCAAACAGATCCTTTCCGGTGTATTTCGCTGTGGAGAGACGCCATTTGGCCTTTAGATCCATTCTCCACTGCTTCAACCACAGTAGTCTGTGAGAGGCCACTGTGGCGGCAATGGATCTGGCCGAGCACTTGGCCGAATGGAGAGAGGCGTCAGCCATGTACTGTGAGGCTGCCACCAGTTTGACAAGTGTCTGGTGCACTCTGACCTGATCAGGAGGAACTAGGGTCTGAAGATCGTGAAGCCACATTATGGACGCTCTGGCGAAGAATGAAGAAGTCGCGGCTTTTATGGCCAGTCCAGAAGCCTGATGAGCCCTTCTGAAGGAGAACTCAAACTTCTTGTCCTCTGCCTTCAGAGCCTCTGCCATGTCGCCTGTGGCAGCGGAAGAAGAAAACAAAGACATTAAGGGGGAATCCACAGTTGGGACCTCTAGTATGGAAGCAAAGGAAGGGGACACATTGTACAATTTCTTTTCCATACTGCTTTCTTTTGGAGTGGTGGCCAGGGATGACCGCTGGGACTCAACCACATCCCGAAAGACAAATGGGCAAGGAATTTGTTTTTGGTTCACAACCTTCACCACAAATAACGGATTGGACTCCTGATCCGTGGAGGTAGAGGGCTTTTCCTCCTGAACAGACGTCAGGTTAGTGGTAGTGCAGGCCTTCAGAAGAAGGGATTTAAAGAGGGATGGGCCAAAGAGACCCGAGGTAGATGCCTGTTCAGGCATTGCCTCCTCATCCTCTGACACTGGAGTGTCAGCTATGGCCAAATCCACGGACTCCCTCTCTCCCAATTGAGAGGAACCCTCAGAGATGTCTGAACCCGGAGCCGTAACCCGTCCCGGCAGAGGAGAGGGACTCGGAGGGGAAGGCAATTGTTGGGAAGGAACCTGTGAACTCCAGGAGGAGGACATAAACTGGACAAATGCATGATACATGAAAGCCTGGAATTGGCTCTGAGACCACATATCCCCTTGGTCCCTAGGGCTAGCCCCAACCACCGCTGGAGCATGAACAACTTCGGGGCTCTGATGTATGGAGGAGTGGGAGGAGTGAGAGGGACCTGCCTGTTCGGTTGCCCCCAGAGGAGAACTAATCCAGGAGGCTTCTTGCACAGGTGCAAAAGGAGGCTCCAGAATGGAGGTATCCAGTGGGGCAGGGGGAACCGCTTCGGCCCCACTGGATAGGAGCTGCTGTGCCTTGGAGAATTCCCTCTTCAGTGCCTGATGTCTCCTCAAGGCCTCTCGCTCGGCTGTTTTTGAAGTCTCTTTAGTGGATAAATGTTTGGTTTTGGCTTTTTTCTTCCCCCCTGCTTCTAATTCAATTGATCCGCGTTTTGACTGCGCAGGGGGTGCACCAGAGACTTGTGTTGCCTGGGGCGAGGAACTGTCTGCCATTGCCACTAGATGGAGCCGGCCAAGGATATCTAGAGGGGAAACAAGGGCGCAGATCACAGTCAGAGATGGAGCGCAGCCGCTCCTTACACTGAACAGAGGGCAAAAGGCAGAACAGCCAGACAGGCCACTAGCCCTCTCTGATTAGGCCCAGTGGCTAAAGGCCACTGCTATAAAGAACAGGTGGTCGGAAAACTCTTCACTCCAAACACAGGGTCCTAGGCCTGCGAGTAATAAAGGCCCCTGTGATTCTTTTTTAAATTTATTATTTTATTTATTTATTTATTTAAAACAACAATAAAGGCAAGAATATGGCAATAACGTCGGTGTTTGGACCTGCCACCACAGGTCAGGACAATCCCGACAAGGTCCGGCCTAGCTGGTCAAATCAGTCGAGAGGTCATGAAAAAAGGGGCCTCGCCTACAGGCCTCACTACAGACTGTATCCGACCAATGAAAGCTTCCCCCGCACGGACCTGCCAACGCAGGCCAAGGCAAACGGTTTCACTAGAAAGGCAGCCTAGCAGGCCCTAACAGCCCTGGGAGGTAAAATGGCGTCCGCCAATGTGCTCCCAAAATGGCGACCGCCCGACGACCACGCGGTCAAAATGGCGGCCGCAACTCCCCGAGTCTCCTAAACCACGAAGGAGACGATCAAATCTGAAATGGGGAGATAGCAAAGCGGACTCCCCTCTCCTCCCCCCCGTCTGAAACTTGCGATTTTGAAGGGAAACGCTCCACGTGAGATGGGGGGAATCCGCTGCTGGAGCCCCATGGCGCCGGATCCTAGAAGCTTTTGGGGCGCCCTGCCAGACTGCTGCGATCCGCCGATCCGAGCAAGCAAGTTTGGGTTGAAAGCTACCTGAGGCCCCTGCTTCTATGGAAGCCCAAGGCCCCAAAGGAGGGAGAGAGCCCTGCCAGAGCCCAAAGGCTCAAGTACGAGGAAGGACAAAGTCCTTTTAAGGTCAGCCAAAACCCAAAAAACTTAACTTTAGGTAATTTGGAAGAAATTTAAAAGAAAGCCAATTTAAATTGAATAATAGGAAAAAACCTATGGAGGCAGAAAAAACCTGCATACTGCTGAGCCTAAGACTAAGTCAAAACTGGGAAGACACACCGAAAGGGAGGTGTGACTAAAGCTCTGACTTAGTCTCTCTGAGCAGAAAGGCTGAAATAACCCAATCACGTGGATTCTACATCCACCATGCTGGAGAACCGGGAAATTTAAAAAATATAATGTATGAATTGGTGATGGTGAGGTAGAAGAAAAAACAAGGCAAAGCTGCGCTGATAATTATGTATGTATGTAAAACTATCCACATGGGTGGGAGCACGAGAACCATTTCCCTTCCCAAATAAAGTTAAATAAATAACTCAGAAGCATACCAGCAAATACTCTTTTATTACATTTGTTCAGTTTGCCATACTATAATTTTCAGACTGTTTGCAAGAACATAAAGATCAGTATGAAAGTAATGGATTGAGAGTAAGTCAACTTCAATTTTGAAAACTAAAGTAGTATTTTTCACATACTTCAGTTTATACACAATTACTTCCTCAACAAAAAAAAACAAATCAAACAAAATTATTTTCAAGTTTTTCCCCATTGCACTTGTTACCACCAGAATTACGTGAAAGACTTTACAATACAAAATTACAAAGAGGGGCAGAATCTACTAGTACAAAACAGATAAGGACTTATGTAAATCTTAAAGTGAAATGTACTAGGTACTCAATGAAGAATTTCAACCTGTGGCTTCTGGTGAGCTTTTCAACATTCATTTATATGGATTTTTTTTTCTTTTCCTGAAAGCGTCCATTGTTTAAGAGGAGAATATTAGTGGTATCCTGGAAACAAGGCAAGGGCAGACTTATTTTGCAGTTCAAGTATCATCATAAAAGGGAGCCAAGATCTGTGCACTGTGCTTTAAGTAGCGGCACTTTGAGATCGTACAGGGAGAAGAGGCAAGTAGAAATACCGCATTTTAGTTTATATGCATGTCCAAACAATAAAACATTTCAAAATAAATTCCCCCTAGTCTAATTATTTGAGATCCAATTACAGTGTTAAGATAAAAATCAGTGTTACCTGTGTAAGTTAAATTGATCTAGCTGTTTTAAAAATACAAAAACAATTCAAGATGTTAATAAAACAAACATTATTTTGAGAGGATGTGACAAGCAAGACAGCTGCTGCCCTTGGTCTAGAAGAGGCTTGAGAGATGATAATATATTTCTATCAGTATTTAGTGGCTGATTATGTCCATACCACTTGCCCATAAATCTTCCTGCCTTAATTTCTACAACAGAGATGGGCAAATCCCATCATCCAGCATAGGTAGCCATGCTAGCTGGGCTGATGAGAACTGTTTGATAATATCTGAAAGGACACTTGGGCCCATCCCTATTCTAGAAGTTGAAAAAAAAATGATTCTGAACATCCATATCATATATTTTGGTTTATTCAACAGAGCAACACCCAGACACAGTCCTGGCAAGAACAGTAAGTATCTTATTTGCAGAAGAATAAAACTAAGGTCCTCTTTGATTCATATGACTAAGAATAGGACACATTTCTACCGGTTTTTGTCTTCATTTTCATTATTTGGCTAATCGGCATCCTTCCTAAAGAGATGCCTTTCCTAAAGAGACAGTCAACGAAGAGGTATTTGCGAGTCTAATGTAATAGCCAGTTGTTCAAAGTAAAGCACCTTTGCTTTGAGATCCAGGCAGCTAAATTCAGGACTTTCAAAGGCTGGCTGCAGTAGTGTACTGTGCAAATTTTGCAGTTTGTTCTCATACTTCAGTTGCATCCCTCTTTTCTGTATTGTTAAATGAATCATAAGAACACGGACATTATCACTATAGCTTAAACTAGTTTCAGCAGAAAACATCAAACTGCCTTTCACAGTGCACCGATTTATTTCATAAAATAAACCATCATGTTCATGTTGACCCAATTGGTAACAGTTTTCCAGAATGGGGAGGCAGCCTTTGTATTGGTTAAAGCCTCCCCAATCCTCCTCTTTCTCAGGTGGCACCCACATTTACCACAGTTTGTTTGAGGTTCCCTTGTGGAAGCAGCACTACTTCTACAGTAAGTTGTAAACACTTTCCTCAAAAGAGATTAAGTGGCATCTTTTCCAAAAGAATTCTCACACATGAGAAAACATTGAAAATTACAAAACGAGGGAGGGTTAAACTTGAAAATCAAGAAAATAACCCTCTTAGCCCTTCACTGATGACTCAGGATCAAAGTTTTTTCTCTCTTAGCTTATTCTTCAGGTATTCGTTTACCAGTATAGATTGTCTATCACCATTGCTTAAATACTTTTCCTTTCCAAATTTGTGTTCTTGCTTTTGCCTTCTTATCTCTTTACACCTTAAGGTGATGTCACTGAAACAAACAAAAAACAAATTAAGAATTAGGGTGTGTGTGTGTATGTGAAGGTTCATTCTCTGAGCTTGTGGGATGGTTTCCAAACGTTTCATTACTAGGCTAGGCAACATCTTCGGCAGAGCGTAGGGGATGTCAGTGTCAATGATCCTCTGTTTATAAGGGCTTCAGGTGTGGGTGTGTCAAGTGAGGGTCTATGATGGGTCTTGTGATGGGTCAGGTGTGAGTGATCAGTGAGAGGCTTGTGATGGGGAGATTACATCAGGTCAGGGTCGATGGGAGGTGAACTGCTGGGGGAGGAGGGAGGCTTGCGTGGGTTGTTTGAAGGTCAGTGCGGTCTCTGGTTGGCTGTGCAGTTGATTTGGATCCTGAGGGGTTCATAGGCTGGTTGTAGGTCAGTGTGTCTGTTGATGGAATTGTTTGTGGAGTACTCACCACTATTGCAAAAATTGTTTTTTTTTCTTTAAAAAAAGCAATAAACCTCTGTAGCTTTCATTTCTCTCAAACAATTGTAAGCTACATTTTGAGAATATCAAGTACCTCTTAATTCTATTTTAAAAGCGCTATAAGTTTTAAACAGCCTTCCAAATAAACTAGAAGATGATCCACTCACAACACCCCGCCCCGCCCAACTCTTCGGAGATTTCTTAACACAAAGCGGAAATGTCTGGGCAGCACTTCAGTTCTGATCTCCAAAAAAGTACTTCAGGGCATGTGGGAGGATGAACATAGCATCCCTCTGCAATACCTTTAAGCAGCTTATCTTTTCCTGGAATCCAGTGCTGCTAATCCCAATAAAAGGGTTATGATCCCCAAAATATGTTTATGTGGCACCTTGAAACTGAATCCAAAGCAAGTTATCCTGCAGCCCTCCTTTCTCAGAGATGGGGAGCATAGCCAGATGGGGTACATTCTGCCAAACATGGGGTTTCTTTCTGTCCATTTATCTATTTCGATAAGAAAGAGCAAAAAAATCTTCTAGATTTCATTTTGGTGGTTACTTTCTCTCTTATTGATGAGATGTGCAGCATATAAATTTAATAAATAAATAAATAACATCTAGTGCAGGGGTGTCAAACTCAATTTTATTGAGGGCCGCATCAGCATTGCGGTTGCCCTTGGGGAGCTGAGTGGGTGTGGCCAGGGTGGGTGTGGCCTACTAGGTGGGTGTGGATGGAGTGGGTGTGGCCTACAGGGTGGGCGTGGCCAGCTCTACATTGTTCGCGTCAATGATGCCTGTGGGGGCCTAGGCAGGAGTGGGACAGATCTGAGGGTCTCTGGCAGAAGGGGGTGGGACCAGGGCAAGTGCCAAAGCATGGTCCATTGGAGGAGCCTGACTGTTCCTCTCAGGCCATGTGGGGGAGGGGCTGGATGGTGGTGCGGGCTGCCCGGAGCCCTGGGCCAGCAGAGGTCAAACATCCAGCCTGGCCCTCGAGCACCCGCGGCACCAAGCCCAGCCCCACTTCCTTAAGGGGGTGCCCACCTGCACTTACCTCAAGGCTGCTACTGCTGTGCTTGCTCTCCTTAGCCAGGGTACAAGGACCAAGTCAGAGGGAGGCCCATTCCTTCTCCATGGGAGGAGACCCGGCTTTGTATCCAAAGCTTCCTTGGCAATAGGATGGGAGATCCCCAGGATAGGCCAGAGGAGGGGGCAGGGGGATGGTGAAATGGCAGCAGGGCAGAACTAAGGCAGGACTTCCCTCAGACCCTCCCTCTCCTTTCCTTCCTTCCTTCCTTCCTAAGCACAGAGTGGTGGGAAAATATTTGAGGTGAGGGACGGAGAAAAACAGGCAAGAAATGCAGCTGGGGAGGTGTCACCCTTCGTGAGGAATGAAGAAATGCACCATCGCCTGGAAGTGGCTAGCACATGGCCCTCATCTACTTCACATATCTGGCTTGGTAGGCTCTGGGGGAGGGGATGCCATGAGCAGCGTGAAAGTGAATGTTACCTATGCAATGCCACCCAGCCCCCAGCCTGTCCGGTTTCGGCAGGCAGCGAGGCACTCTTCTCACAGCACCAAGAGGCTGAGCCCGGCGGCGCAAATCCGAAAACTGCGATACTGCCCAGTCCCCAGCCTGCCTGGTCTCGGCAGGCAGTGGGGCGCTCTCCTCACAGCACCGAGAGATTGAGCAGAGCGGTGTGAAACTCGCCAACTTTGTACCTTGCTGCCTGCTGAAACTGGGCAGGCTGGGGGATAGGCAGCATTGCACTTCTCATCAGATTCACGCCACCTGGCTCAGCCTCTCGGCGCTGTGAGGAGAGTGCCCAGCTGCCTGCCGAAACCCCTCCCCCCCAGAGCCCATCAAGCCAGATATGTGAAGTAGGCCAGAGCCATTTGCTGGCCACTTCCAGGTGATGGTGCATTTCTTCATTCCTCACAAAGGATGACACCTCTCCAGCATGTACCCAGGAGGCGGGGCCAACATGGCAGGGGCTGGTTCCTCGCTGTTTCCAGATGGCCTTGTGGAGCTAAGACTGAATGCGTTTCAGCATAGATGGCCACCACAAAATTGTACATTGGCTCCCTCCTGGCCGGCCTGGGCCAGGGCCAAGGCAGCGGGGGCCATTCCCTCACTATTTCCAGGATGACTTCACAGGCCACATGAAACCACTTTGTGGGCCACATCTGGCCTCTGGGCCTTGTGTTTGACATGTCTGATCTAGTGTGAATTGAAAGAGTGCTTCTTTTAGAATTATAGGGCAACTAGTTTTATAATTAAGGCTTTATTAAAGGCCCTTAATTGAAGGGTTACCTGACAATCAACAAGAAGGTGAGTTTCTATTAGCGAGTCTTCCAACTCTGGCATCTTGAAAATACCATAGTATTTGAAAATTCCCATAGAAACAACCTAAAGATTACAGGCCTAGGTAGGTGGTCAAGAATCAAATTTTGCTTACTGAATGAAAAAGCGCCACACTGTCCAGGCAAGCACGAGCATGATTCCAAGGATCCAACACTGAGTAATGTAGAAAGGGAGTGACAGTGTCAAAGTGTATGGATCATATTTTATCACTATAAGGAACTCTGTAGCTGTAATAGCAGCAACCAGCCAAGCTTGCTGACCCAACTTCTTATGGAATTTCCTGCAATAAAACAAAAGTAATAGCATATATGTATATATTTGTATCCAAAATATTATTTACAAGGCAAATCCACAACATGCATTATTTTGCAAATTTGCTGATTAAATTGAATTATTTCAGTTAATCTCAATTTCATTGTAATATTATCAAAATGTTATCTTGAGATGCCTCTCTATACCGTACCCAGGAAGAACAGCTTCAGAAGCAACTGCTTTTCAGACAGACTCTAGTGTGCTCCAAAATCAAAGGCTGAAATAAAAGGTTTGACGAAGTGGACTACAGTCCACAAAATGTTATCCCATAAATAACAGTCAACGTCTATCATACAAATATTGATCAGGATGGTAACCCAAATTTCTATGTTGATAAAACTACATTTCATATACATGCGGTATATTAACCAACCTTGTTCTAGCGGTTTAGTCACAAAGGACATTTAATTCCCCAAAGCATTCCAAAATGACAGGCCGATCTTTTACTTGGGCAAGAGATCTGGACAGCAGTTATGGCTTCCCCTACAACAGTGGTCTCCAACCTTTCCAGCTTGGTGGCCTGGTGGGGGGAGGGAGAAAGGGATGCTTCTGTGTGAGTAGCAGGGATGCCCGCTTTGCACACAAGCGTGAGCTCCCATCGCTTCCGAACATGCCACGGCCTACAAAATCCCTATGCTT
Organism: Bothrops alternatus; assembly: GCA_034064705.1. Classification (NCBI taxonomy): domain Eukaryota; kingdom Metazoa; phylum Chordata; class Lepidosauria; order Squamata; family Viperidae; genus Bothrops; species Bothrops alternatus. Next base: position 18,020,995 of record JARGCV010000248.1, read on the forward strand.
CTGTGTGGTTTCAGGCTTAAGTTCTGGGGCAAGAGGGACAATGCTAGGAAGATTGAGCAGGGTATGTACATATTTCATAACCGGGATGTTGTGAAGGAAGGAGGCAGAGAGGAGAGACACTTCAAAGATCTATCAGATGGGTGCTGTTGCAGCAGCATAAAGATTGGGAGGCTGGGAAGATACTCAGAAGTTTGAATGAGAAAGATATGATTAATGGGAGAAATGGTTCTGGCCCATCCTGTACGTCTTTGTTGACAACAGTAGGAAAAAAGCAATTCCTTCCCTAAAGTTAGAAGAGGGAGTGGTGCTCCATGGAGGGCTGTTTCTAAATGCCTGTGGCCAGTGTCTTGGAAAAGGAAGGAAGGAAGGAAAAGAAAGAAAGAAAGAAAGAAAGAAAGAAAGAAAGAAAGAAAGAAAGAAAGAAAGAAAGAAAGAAAGAAAGAAAGAAAGAAAGAAAGAAAGAAAGAAAGAAAGAAAGAAGTGGGTGGGGATTTAACAACAAACAGGTTCCACAGACACTTCCTCTTGAACAAACTGTTACTAAGTATTCATCATTAATTGATTCCAGGAAGTGTGATGAGTACCAAACAAACAATATGATAAAGAATAATATAGTGAGTCACAAGGTAACCAACACTGACAATTTCTAGCTTGTGCGTCGAGTACCAAAGAAACGATGAATATTGGGACAAAATTTTCATGTCAAAATGCATTGAGTAGCAAAATTAATGAGTTCCAAAGCTGCTTAGTACGAAATTAGCATTGTATTCACCGTGCTGCAATATTATTATATTAATAATTTAGCTTTTTAATAAAGAAGAGGAAGTACACCAATTTTGCATGGTTAATTATAAATAAAGAATTTGGCCGATCATTTTGCTATACCTACAAAGCAGACTTATGATAAGATGGGTGAAGGACATCTCTAAGAAAATTATTAAAATCAAGTATTTTTGGTCCCTGTTTTTGCATCTAGTATCTAGTAGTGTTTTTTTTTTTGTTCCTTATCTAGTTTCTGCTGTTTTAAACCACCACCCTGGAAAAATCTACATGAAGGAATGCTGGAAACAATAGCAACTGCTACAGCAAGGAATGTTAATCCTACAGCCCTTTAATCTATTTATTTATTTATTTATTTTTATTATTTATTTATTAATTGGATTTCTATGCCACCCTATTCCAGGAACTCAGGGCGGCTCACAACATAGATTATTTCCTATTATTATTTCCTAGCGTCAAGAATCCTGCTGAACTGTACTGTCACATTTCTCCAAATATGACCTTGTATTCTGTATCACCAAACCAAATATTTGGTTTAATGGTGGGGATATTCTCTTATCACTCTTATTCCATCAGCTATGTGCAACATAGAAAACAAGACACAGGCTGCAAAAAGGTATGACTTATTGGCATTCCTTTACAATCACCAGAGCCCATCCAGAATGGGTAAAGCCAAGGCCTTGAGCCCCTTTCTTGTACATTTTTCAAAGAAATATGGCTTGAAGGAGAAAAAAAAATGAAAATACTTGAAACATTTTCCCCTTAAAATATCTGAACCCCGCTTCCAAAATAACCCCTGGCCCATAGCTCTCAACATATCATGAAAAGTCTGCATAGTGGTGTATCTGAATATCTGAACATTTGCAGAGCATTCAATGAGAAGTTTAGCATCTGAACGTAGTCTTTTATTTAAAATAAGTTACATAAATCCTTAGACCGCCTAACAGAATGGTGTATGAGACTGGAAGGGAAAAAAAAATCTTCATTAATCTTTGGAAATATTCAGAAACAGAAATATACCTTTATGTATGTTTTATAAGGGAGCAGTTCTTAGACAGTTTGCTTTTAATTCCTCCTATTAAGAAGTGTAGGACTGAGGAGATTCTTATATTTGTGCAGAAATTGAAACTGTAGTGCAGGCATGTCAAACTCGCGGCATCACGTGACATCGCGCGACGTATCAGAACCTTTTCTCCATTGCCGGCAATGGGGTGGGTGCAGTTTCGGCGTGACGCATCTGGCCCGCAGGCCAGCAGTTTGACATGCCTGCTATAGTGGAACTGGGAAATACCGTCAGTAGTTACTTTTGCCATAATAAAAGTTAAGAAAATTAGGAAATTGTTATATATAGGATCATTTTTTGGATCTTTTCCTTTGATTTCCATATCTTCTATTGGCAAAGAAAGTCAATTGGTAATGAAGTGTTTGTGATTGATGAAGCTTCCCTTTTCCAATGTTATGGCATGTGGTTGAACAGAGGGCAAAAGAATAAAAGACAGATTCTTTTTCCACTCAAACACAAAGAACGAAACATGAACCAGAATACTAAGGAGAGAAGCTCTCTAGTAAGAAGTGAGATCTTTTCCTATTTTGAAGCAGGAAGTATATTCCATATCAGCAGGTCCCAAATGAGGGGGTCAGGGAATGGTCTGAATGCCATTGCTCAATATTCTGAAATCCAACTAAAGTAATCATCTTTAGCCATTCTTCCCTGCTCTAGGAATCAAAGACCAACAAGTGATCTTCATAAAGTATTGGAATCCTAGATACTAAATACAGACATTTCTCTAATGGTCAGAGATAAAACAGTATGCTGAAAAGTTGTGGGGTCAATCAGTTAGCTTCATTATCACTAAACTTAAAACAAAAACACAATAAAACAAAATTCAGTTAGATGGATTTTGTGTTCTCGTGTTTGATAAAGACAACAAACAAATAACAAATAATAAGCAGGCGGGTGTTTACTTCATGCATTGCTCAGCGAGGCCATAATGCTACAAAATATGAATAACTGTAATGTGTCTTTATAGTGTCAGAAAACCAAGATTACAAATGCTTTAGGCTAAATCCAGATTTAACAACATCCTCAGGCTATGACATTGCTTTTAAAACATTATCCGAAATTTTCCTCTGCAAAAACTATTTGCATTCGAATTAGTCCAACAAATCATAAACTTCATTCCAACTGTTGTCCACTACTATATGTTTGAAAATGGCATGCGGTAAAGTATTGTTATAATAAAGCAGAAATGTTAATTTGTCAAGCATTATATATCTGATGCCTGGAAAAAAAGATAGTAGGCTTTTCCTTGAAATAACAGATGAATTCATTCATTATTTTGGTGAACAATGTTTCTCAACAATTTGCAGGAAACATCACCAGTTCTAAAAATAAAGCAACTGAGTTTAAATAAGAAAAATAACTTACGGATCATCCATGAAATCGTAGATCTCTCTCATAGCTACTCCTCCCACATTCACATAAAAGACAAGTCGCAGCAGGACCAAGTAGTGTTCTGGAGGCATCCACAGAACAAATTTCAAATAAAATGTGTTCAACTCTGCCAATAAAAACTGACACATGCCATTCAATCACTTAGGAGATTTCCTGTTATTCAAACCTAAAATAGGTCACAATTCTTCAAAGGGTGTAAATTTGAATGCATGAAAAGTCTTGCCGAAGAAATACTATCAAAGTTAACAAAGTAGTATTTCCATAAAACAATTTAAAGAAATAAAACTGTATTTTTAATCATTACCCCCTATTTCTTGGATGCTGCTGTTTCCCTAGTGTTATCTATTATAGAATGGAAATTTGATAAAATGACAGGTACTACAATGTTCACATGAGAATGTGGTTGTCCATGCAGCAATTACTGATGTTCTGTATTCAAAATTATGGAAGTGAATTGGTAGAATAAACATAATTATTTAATACGAAGTTACAAACTGAATATCTCAGTGATTCTAACCTGCTAATCATACTATTTTAAGAGTCACTTCCTTTATACAGATTCAAAAGATCAAACTTTAAAACAAATGTATTCAAGCAATAAAATCAGATCATCATTCAAGAAGACTAATTTTGACAAATGCAGAAAAATGTTCTTTACTTCCTTTCTTTTTTCCCCAGATAAAAGTTTGCATTTGATTAAACAGAGAATACCAAGCACAGTCTTGTCTCCAACTACAAAGTCAGAATTACCTTTTCTTCCCTACCAGTTTTCCTATCTACCAATTATGTGCACATGTGAATGAACTGCTTTTGGTGGGGAGGGTTTCTACTTCCTGTGGTTTGTATTATCAGGGAATCATTTTCTTACAGTGTAATAAATACTGAAATAAAATGTGTTTCTTGCACGTGAACACTCATCCCTTAGCCTACACAATTTATATATCGTTTAGTATTTATAGAGCCTTCTAAATTAAATGGGACTATCATGATCTCTTCTTTCCTTTTCTTTACTTAGCTCTTAGCATGAAAGCAGGAATTCTGCAAGATAAATTATATTTTTATTATGTCAAACTTAGGGAGTCTGTGGGGAAAAGCAAGAAAATCTGTTTACAGTATTTTGAAAATAAAAACTATTTGAAATACTTATATTAGTTCATTGAAAGAAATTACCCTTACAATAAAAATAATGCCGCACACTGCTAGCCATCTGCGAAGGCTGGATGCTGGCTTCCACTCAAATTTAACCCAACTGTATGGTGTGAATTGAAAGGCAATTCTCTTCATTTTACCTCTGGAGGGGAAATTAAAAATATCTCATGTTAATTTTTAAAAAACTTCCTATTAAATAAAGTGTGATAAACAAAAACACTGAAAATGTTAAAATAGCATAAATAACAACCCAGAAGTAATGCAGAAACTAAAATATAAAAACAAAACAACAAAAAAGATTTGGGAGTATATAGAAGTATTTTTGTAATTTAAGAAATAAAACAATACTTTACACAACTATGTTCAAATTTCTACCCAAAAAGACATTTGTATACATGGTAATAATCCATAATTAGCCTATTTATTTATATATTTCATTTCATAATATTTGTGAAACTATTATAATTAATTCAAATTAAGCAATTTAGAATTCATTAGCATAAAAAGTGATAAAAGTTATAATATTTGCATTTTTCTGCCTTAGAAATAAAAATTTTTAACTGAACATACTTATATGTGGGAATATTCCAAAGTCCTTGCCATTTATATGTTTTCAAAGAAAGCCACCCCAAAGTCTTCATTCCGCAGTAAATGCCAAGTCCATTGCATAAGATTACATCCATAATCCACTACAAATAATAATAATAATTTAATGACCCATCACAATCTGTGACTATAGCAATAATGGTGCTGCAATTTCTATACATATTATGCATAATTTTACACACACACACACACACACACACACACACACACACAGCCCTTATAAAATACTAAATAGCACTTCAAAATATCAATTATATATAACCAATATTTTGGCAAAACAGATGGCTTCTTAGCCCATAAAATGATTTCATCTATAGAATTAGCATATCTTCTCAACAGAAAATGATAAAAAGAACTCCATCCTACTCATTTTTCAGTTTTCCATCCATTAGTCAGTTTATTTTCTATATTAACCAGCTAAGATATATATGTCCTTAATTTTTAGTTATGAAATTTGGGTTGGTCTAACACTTTTTGTCAAGATATATAATCTGTTCTCTCCCAGACTTGCCCATTTTACTTTATCTTTGATTCTTTCCTTGCTGATTTTTTTTTGTTCAGTTCAGAATACATCATTTAACAAAAATTAAACTTTTATTTATAAATTTCATTAGTATTGTTATATTAACATACAAATAATGACTAGCGCAAGGTCTCCAGCTGGTTTTGTGTCTAAGGCGAGATTAGAACTCACAGATGCCTTAACTACTACAGTAGTCCTTGACTTATGATCATTTGTTTAATGATAGTTTGAAGTTATGACAGTGCTGCAAAAAGGTGGCTTACGACTGGTCCTTGAAGTTACGACCATTGCATCAACTCTGTGGTTATGTTGTCGCGATTTGTAACCTTCCCAGCTGGTTTCCAACAAGCAAAATCAATGGGGGAAGCTGGATTCACTTAACAATTGCATTATTTATTTAATACCAGATAATTTTCTTAACAAGCATGATGACTGATTTAATCACCACCACAAAAAAAAAAGTAATAGTTGTCAAATTGGGTCTGGTCACGTGATGACAGAAGCGTGACTGAAATTCTGGTTCCAATTGTGATCATAAGTTGGGGACTACCCAAACTGGCTCTCAGGTTCATGTGTATCTTACATAAAATTAGAAATAAAAGAAATTACAGATCATTTTCTGAATCCGAGGATATCAGATCTCAATGCTAGATGGTCCCTAGAAAGAAGACTCTGTAACAAATTACTCTTACCAAAGTTATTCATATTTAATTGGTAACTAAACCCTATGAAATGACTTTTTGAAAAATGAATTTGCATCACTATATGCCAAACAATTAAAGAAAGTAATTAATACTTACATGATCCCACCAGCATTCACTGAAATTTGGAAGCTGATGTTCTAGACTGTACTCCAGAAACTCAAACATTACACTGATAATCATGCACATCCACCAATCCCGAATCATTAGCGTCTAAGCAAATTATGAAAGAAGAAAGCTATTCTGCAGATTAGTCCAAATTTGCATTACCCAATATTGAAGAAAAAATAAGAAAAAAAGTCTCACTGACATTTAACTTGTGAATAGTAGTAAATACTTACCATTGTTTTCAAACATTATATATCTGCACTAATTTATGATATTTAAAATAAAAATCAATATTCATTCTCATGTGCAATGCAATATATCATTTAATAAACTTACTAAACAATTTCCTTGCCAGTGTTTTTCAAATGCTACTTTCCCCAATTATTTGCATTTTTATATGCATAGTTCTGATTGCAAAGGATAATAGTATTCTGATTCATGTATTAAGTGAAGAAGTATAAATTAAGAAAGCTGGTGTTAAAATGTGAATCAAATTATTTTTTTCTCCAGCTTTGCTTATAATATATTGTAGATAGAACACCAGGTTCCAGTAGTCCTTTGAAGATGAGAACAAAGGTTCTCAAAAACATCTGTAGCACAAAATATTGAGTTTACTTTCAAGCAGAAACTTAAAATTACTCAATTACAGGTAGTCCTCGAATTATGAGCACAATGGAGCCCAAAATTTCTGTTGTTAAGCAAGATAGTGAGTTTTGGCCCATTTTACAACCGTTATTGCCATAGTTGTTAACTGAATCATGGCAGTGGTTAAGTGGATCATTTGGTCATTAAGTAGAGTTGGCTTCTATTAACTTTGCTTGTGGGAAGCTGGTTGCGAAGGTCACAAATGGTGATCATATGACCCCAAGACCGTGGAACCGACACAAATTCTGATCATGTGACCACGAGGATGCTGCAACGGTGGCAAGTGTGAAAACCAGTCATAAGTCACTTTTTCAGTGCCACTGTTATTTCAAATGAATGGTAGTAAGTCGAGGACTACCTGTATACCTGAACTGGTTTTTCTGTCAGCAAAAGCAACTAGAGTAGCCTTCATAGATGCATTACAAAGTTATAGTTAATAATGACTAGACATTCTAAGACAGTGCTTCTCAACCTTGACAATTTTAAGGCATGTGGACTTCAACTCCCAGAATTCCACAGCCAGCATTGCTGGCTGTGGAATTCTGGGAGTTGAAGTCCACATGCCTTAAAATTGTCAAGGTTGAGAAACACTGTTCTAAGACTAAAATAAATTTGAGTAATTATCAAGACAAAAGATATGAACACACAATCGACAACTTCTTAGCAATAATTACAAAGCAGGACTGCTTCATTTCTCTGTTCAATATTATATACTTTGCATATTAAGAGGGAAATAGTGATGCGTTTATCTGTCTATTAGTTTAATCTTAACATAGCTAAAAAAATAGCTTAATACCTTAACTGATTAAGATTTAAAGCTATTCAACAGTAAAACAGAGGTTTACTGTCAAAAACTTATTTTAAAAAGAATTTTGATGACCAGTGATAATCATAAAGAATAAGCAGCACTTGAAGTACTGCCAACCAATTAGAGTTCAGAATTATAGGAAGTAATTAAGCAAAGAAAGGGCCAATTCTCACCTTTAAGTACCAACCAAGGAAATGAGCAGGAACAAATCCATCTAGTTTATCCTGTAATTCAAGTAGATTATACAGATTAGAGTTACTTTCTATGTAATAAAATAAATCAGTATAAAGGATGACAATGACTACTGAAGTGTATATTTCCATATGCAACATGAAACGTCTTCAATGTTTTAAAAATATTTGTTAAATGATTAAAAAAATAAATTTTACATCTCACATGTAATGTATAGTATAAATTTTTCTATCAACCAGATAACAAAAATATTACTGTTCTTTTTTCAATTTTCATCTGGAAGATGAACAATGTGTTCTTATCATAGATAATACAATATCTGACCATATAATGTTCCTGAGATGTTAAATTCTGCTGTTATATATATATCAACCCAGCAAAACCTCAAACAAACATGATTATCTTAACTTTCAACCTTTGTATCTTTGAGCCACAAGTCTAGAAATACAGTATGAGTCCCAATCTGTTCTTTAGATCTCAGGCATCAATGTTTTGGACCAGCTTTTTATTTCATAAAATAAATATTATTTAATTCACATTTTTATAGACTCAACAGCCAACACACTGCAGTCTAGAAAGATGGATTTTAACAACTGCAGATAACAGATATAAATTTCCTTTAATTTATCTTAAAAGTGTGGGAATAATTAAATAATTTAAGTCAACTCTTAATATACAATTATGGAGGAATGGAGAGCATGATTAAGTTACTACACAGATTAGTAGATGGTTAATGAAACATGCATACATTTTGCATTACAAAAATCCACATTCAATGTAACAATATTTATACATAAATTAATAGCAATGGACAACATTTTTATTTTTGTTCTGCATTTGGTTAGTTATAAAAAAAGAACAAAAATAACAACAAAAAACACAGCCATATGCAAGGCAGTAATATCTTAGCTCCTATGCATAGGAAATGACACAGGTTTCAAAATTTTACTACAAGTAAAATTTAACAACCTCTTTGAATAGCAACCATTCACAAATACAATGGTAATGAATGCTTTTCACTCTGAGATATGATAAAAAAAGCCTTTAATGTGAAACTGATTAAGCTCTGGTCAGTTTCATGCAGCAGCTATGAGGCCTGGAGACTTCTACTCAACTAATAAAGGTCACAGTGATTTGTTAACTTGTAGTTAACACTTTTTAAGGAAATCCTACACTGAGAAGCAGCTCAGGAAGAAATACCTTATTTAAGCAATCTCTCCACCCTGCAGGAGAGCAAAAAAAAGGGGGGGAATAAATCAAGCACAGGCCATTATGTGAGAAAACTTTATCTAAATGAGACAGCAACAATCAGTGATCTTCACAACATCTCTCTCTCAGAGAGGTGCTCGCTTACCATAGCAATCACTTCACTTAATGACCAGGTTGTTGAACCAACTGCAGTCACTAAACAAGGTCTACACCTGCAGAGACTTCCGGTGGCTCCGCCGGCGTCGCTGGAGTCTCTAACGTGAGGCTCCGGTCTCTGAGTTAGTATAGCCGTCAACAACAGCGCTCAACAGCTGTTTGTTGCGGCGAAAAAACTCCTCTTCGGGCAAAGAAGGGGAGTAGAGCTTCAAGAGCCGGGTTGAGCCCTTCCAAGACCCCTGGAACAAGTTTTCAGGGGCAGAGAAGGTGTGCTCCCCAGGCACTTGAAACGCTCCTGCTCAGAGACGCTTCTGTCGGCTGACAGAATTAGACGCCGCGACCGCCTCTGCTTTGAAGAGAGAACAATAAGGATTTTTAAACAGACGGAGTGAATACAAGAGTCCTTTGAGTATTGCAAGTATTTTGTTATTTTGTTTATGCCTTTTTACTTATAACTTTCTTGAATCAACATAATTCTTTCAAAATGGCGATTGCTTTAAGCTTTCACTTACTCAGTGAAAGTGAAGAAATCGAAAGTATTGAATCTGCTGGAAAGTGAAACTGAATTTTCTCTTCTCTTTCTGAAGTGATGTTTGAGAGACTATTTAGACTTGATGTATTTACTAAATTATAACGCAAATTGGATTTTAAAAGAAATTGAGAAGGGAGGAATTGGCAATTTTAAAAATCTTTTTTTCTACTTTTTCCTTTTTTTTCTTTTTTTCTTCTTTCTACTATGACTATGAGATATAAGGCAGCAATGGCAAAGGTTTTTTTAGAATCTCAAGAGCTTATACAGTCTCCTTCGGAAATGCTTACAATGAAAGACTTACAGAATGCTTTAACTGTTGCATTATTTCCAGTAATGGCTACATTATCTTCAATAAATGATAAGCTGGATAAACTGGAGAACAAGCTGGATAAAAAGATGCCAGAACAGAAAAAAGATTTTAAAGCTATGTCAGAAGTTTGTAACTTAGAGCTGAGAGAAGATATTATTGAAGTCAATAAAGGAGTATTTTTTTCAAATGAAACTGATCTTCAATTGGCTGCTGAACATTATATAATACAATTTAATCAAGAAGTAAAACAAGAACAATCAATTAGATCCCTTTTTTCAAATGGAATTGATTTACAATTGATTGCTGAACATCTTATAATACAATCTAAATCAAAAGGAGAGCAAGAAAAAGAAGAATACAGTACTGAGTATAAAGAGAATAAAGGATGGATTTTGTTTGATAAACAGTTTATTTATGGACTGGAGGAAGAAGACTTGTTTCAAGAAAGGAAGGGTTGGTTATTCCTTTTTGATAAGCAGCAAGAAGAGGATTTATTTGACAAAAAAGAGACATTGATTCAGTTCAAGATGCGAATTACTTATGGAGGTGAAGAAGTAAAGAAGAGAGATTTATTATTAACGAGGGAGGCCTCGTTACGGAGGTCTACTTGGCTGAAAAAAAAAACCTAGAGTTCGACTGAAATGAAATTTAAAATTGTATGCAAGGGTTTATGGGTAATTTAATATTATGGACTGAATTAAGGACTAAGATTATGAGTAAGATGTAAGAGAAGATGATTAATGGAAGACATAACTAAACTGATGAAGAATGTATTTGTTTTGAAAGGATCTAGGTTTGATATTGAATTGATTGATTGAAGGGATAGATAAGCATTATGTGATTTGTTAAAGTTTTAGGAATGTAAATTAGAAATGGAATAAATTGATTGTCAGATGAGAAAGCCCAGAAGTCGATTGAAGAGATGAAATTTAATAAATGTAAGGTATTAAGGTTAATCTAAGATCATGGGGTGAATTTAAGACTAATTTTACAAGTAAGATGTAAGAAAGGATGTTTAATGGAAAAAGATTAAGATTATAAGTAAGTTGTAAGATAGGATGTTTAAATGATATATTAAGATATATTAAGATATATTATTACAAATTAAATGTATTAGATTTGACTTAGATTGGTGGTTTAGATGTAAATGATAAATACTATTCTTAACAAGATGAGCTGATTGTTTAAAGGAATTAAGGTTAATTTAAGATTATGGATTGAATTAAAGATAAATATTATAAGTAAGGTTTAGGAGAGGATGTTTAAATGAAGATATATATAAAGATATATTATGGTAAATTGAATTGAATAAGAATATAATTATTATTATTTTTTCTTTTTTTAATATAGTCTAAAATTCTTGTTAAGATTATATAATTATTTTGTTTGATGTAGTGGGGTTTTCTTTTGTTATACCTTGTATCCACTCTGGGAAGTCGGGGGGGGGGTTAGGGAGGCTTGATAATCTTATACATGATGTTTTCTCAACTGCAATTGGGGTTGGAGGAAGAATAAATAATTACTGTTACTGTTATTAAGGGGTTGCTCGGGTGTCCTCTGGGCTCCACATCTGATGGGGAAAAAGGAAGGAGGAGTGAAGGTTGATGTAAGTGTAAGTTGATAAGAAGGGGGAAGAGGAGGATGGAGATAGAGAAGGAAGTAGAAAGAAGAGAAGGAGGGAGAAGGTAGGTAGCCAGTTGGTAAGTGAGGGGGAAGGATAGGGTTGGTGGGATGTGGTGGTGGGGGTGCCGAGCAGTGATGTTAATTGTTTGGAATGATTATTCTCAGTTGAGTTATTAGTACTAGATGTATTGAAATGTATTTATATTTTGTGTATGGATGATTGTTTACTTTTATATTATGATTTGATATGACTAGTTTTTTTTTCCTGTTAAAATTATAAAAAAATTAATAAAAAAAAAAGGTCTACACCTGCAGTCTGTCCTCCAAGTTAAAATTTGCTTTTAAAGAAATGAAGACTGAAATTATCAGAAAGATGCATTGGATCTCATCGATGGAATCACTGAAGACAGACTCTTAGTTATGAAATAACTGATATTGGATTAGGCAACAATTATCAGACATCCATGGTAATCAAAGAAGTACAAAATCCTAAGACATAAAATATTATTAAATCAATACAATCTCTCCATTTTGGCATCTTACCCAAATATTGTGAAAGGCGTCTGTTATATTATTTGGGTCATACATAAGGCAATTTCCACCATAGTCTCTTTCAGGCAAAGGGACTCCTAAATTAGGATCAATAAATTTCATAAACTGTCTTCCATCATGTACAGTCTGCAAAATTAAATACATGTTCAAGAACATCAACATTTCTTTTAAAAAGTTATATTTGTTAAATTGGCAATACAAGAAAATGTGCATATACATATATAATGGCTATCCCAAAAATATACATATATAATAGTTATCCAGACCCTAAAAAGATCTGAAGAAAGAAATTTAGGAAAAAAAACCATATACAACATACCAAGTTTGAAACAGCCATATTTTGTGTGGAACTAGGAACAAAATATCACTACTCTGGATACTTGTCTTAGGCTTATTTCATTTGATTCTTTCAAACTACCCCATATTCCTGCAAATGGCTTGTTTAAAAAAAAATCCAGATACAAAGAATTCAAGACTGCATTAGCCAATAAAACAACACATTGGTTCAATCTCTGCTTATACTGGCTAGGGCTATCTGAGAACAGAAGGAGAATATAGCTGAGGGACAATCAAATACCTAGATGTGCAAAAAAAAAGTGCTGTATGTCAAATAATTACATTCAGAAAGTATTCAGACCCCCTTTATTTTTTTCAGTTTTGTTATGTTGCTGCCTGATTCTACAGTTATTAACATTCATTTTTTTCTCATTAATCTACACTCAGTACCTCATAATGACAAAATGAAAACAAAATTTTAGAAATGTCTGTAAATTTATTAAAAAGAAAAGACTGAAATAGCACATTGACATTCAGACCCTTCACTCAGTACTTTGTTGAAGCAAAGGCAGTATTTACAGCCTCAAGTCTTTTGGGGTATGACGCGACAAGCTTTGCACATCTGGATTGGGAGATTTTCTGCCATGTTTAACTGTTGGGATGATATTGTGCAGGTGATCAACGGTGCCTGACATAATGTTTAGAACTGAGGCCAAACAGTTCAATCTTGGTTTCATCAGATCAGAGAAATCTTGCTCCTCAGACTGGTGAGGAGCAAGATTCTCTGATCTGATCAAACCAAGATTGAACTGATGATCAGAGAGCATCAAGGACCCCTCATGTCAACCTGAGCTACAAATATTCTACTTTATTAGATTGCCAAATATATGAGTGTACTTCACATAAGTATTAGGAAGAAAGTACAACTGAATAGCTGGAGAAGTATATTTTTGGAACTGTTCTGTGGATGACTGTTCCTTCTTTGTTGGGAAATGTTGTTTGGCTGGGGCACTTGTTGCAGACAGTACGCTCAACTATTTTTTTTGTTATCTGAAAGGATGCTTGTAAAAAATATAAAAGCATTGTTTATTATATTTAAGATCAATGTAAAGTTGTCTTTGCTTTGGGTGCCAAGTAGCATTCATCGTGAACTACCATACAATCTACTTTTGCAATTGTGGGATGAATTCTGGGATGAAAAAAGAGAATAAGATTATTTTGTTATTTATGAAAGAAAATTTAGAATGTTTCAAATTTTATTCTTTTGGACCAAAGTTCATTCAGAACATACTATATTCCATGTTCTAAGAAGCCATTCTAAATATTTCATTTCAAACGTTTTTCTGCTTCATGCATACTGTTAATGTCCATTTAGTTCTTATAATTTTTTTAAAATCAAAGTTTTATCAGTTTTCTACAAATTATGGCCATCCCTAAGAAAATATACCTTTTGCTTTTCCAAACTTTCCAAGAATAATTGTTTCACTAAAAATTCACATTAGCTGTATCATAACTGAAGTGACCCTCCCTGATCTTGTCTGGGGTTTGGTAATCATATGACAAATTAACTTGACCCATGACCCAGTGAAAAAGTTATATGAACATTGCCATTGCTTCTGCTTGAAAAAGAGAGAGAAACTAGCTGTTATCCATTTAAGATTGATGTAATTTTTTCCTTCTGAGGATGAACTGAAACCTGGAAAAAGGGCTAAAAATTTTCAGCAGAACAATTATCCTACTAGCTAAATGATTTGTATCAGTAGAAAGCAAACCATCCTAAACTTTTCAAAGAAAGATACGGTATAAGTTAAAAGTGTTGCTTGAATGTTTACAAGCATGTCTAAAACAACGGAGTTAAAATAAAATTTTGATTCTTGCATTGCAAACAGGAAATGACCATTTTATTTGTAGAAGGTCCAGATTAAATCTGTGGAATCTTCAGTTACAGAAAGTTCAGTAGATATAAGAAAGACCTCAACCCAAGATCCTGCAGAGTTACTGCCAAACAGATTAAATCAAACCCACTATTGAGAAATTCTGGGAGTTGAAATCCACAAGATGCTTAGGTTGGGGAAAGCTGCATTATATAATGGTAATACTAGACAGACAGTTTGGTGTAATGGTGAAGGTGCTGGCCTTGAAATCAGGAGATTGTGAGTTCTAAGCCCGCCTTGGCATGAAAGCTGGCTGGGTAACTTTTGGGCCAGTCACTCTGTCACAGGGTTTTATTGTGGGGAAATAGGAGGAGAGAGTATTAGGTATGTTTACTGCCTTGAGTTAACCAAACTATATTAAAAAGGGAGAGGGTATTTTAATAACAATAGTCAGATAGACTATTGAAATGATGTTACTTATGCTTTCATGGTAAGAAGTGAAGCTGATGATTATACTCTCTACTTTTTATCTTTTAAGTTTTTCTTTAAAATACAAACTTTAAATTCCTTACCTGAAAAAGTATGAAAATGAGGAAAAGCTCATAGACAACACTGACGCATAGCCAAAACCTCCAGAAAGCTAGCAGAACAAATCAACAAAAAAGAAAATGTAGACATATTATAGTTGGGCATAAGGCTAAACTAGTACATATAGAATCTTTAGAACTTTCAAAATGCTACGACAGATTTTGTTAAGGAAATCTTGATAGGTATATTAAAAAGGACACTTTTCAAAATTTACATAAGATTACTTTATCGGTCTATTTTAATGCTTTGGGCTACTTGGATTACCTGGATGAGGTCTTGAAAATGGACCATCTTTTGCTTGAGTGACTCCAAAACACAAAAAAACTAAAATGCTGGCTACAATACCTCTGGAAAACATTAAGAACAAAACAGTCCTCAGTATATTGTAACAATACTTGCAATTTATTAACATGTTGACTGTTCATGCAATATAAAATTAGGAGATACGATTATTAATTTTATCTTGGCTAGTGACTGGACTAAAATGGATGTTTTGTCTAGCAGGCTTGGCTCCTTAAATGAACCTTGATTAAGATCAGTTGGATAACTGTGTTGTCTTACTATAAACAGGCATCATACTTTACACATAAGACAGTCAAATTCTGTACAGCAGCATTTAAAGCTTGACATGGAAGCCAGCTGGGTGACTTTGGGCCAGTCACTCTCTCTCAGTCCAACCCACCTGCCAGGGTTGTTGTGGGGAAAATAAGAGAAGAAGGTGCGTTGGATATGTTCACCGTCTTGAGTTATTTGTAAAAAATAATAAAGGTTGATACAAATGAATGAATGAATGAATGACCAGTGGGCTCTTTCTAACTTCTATAGAATTAGTGAATTTGGTTACATGCAATCTTGATATAGTCAACATGTCAGTATTATTTTTGTTTTCTGTTTGTCTTAGACTTTACATTGTGGATATTTTTGAACCATGATAACATTTGTTACTGAATGAATGAAATCTTTAAGGCAGTCCAGTCTTGATGAAGTATCGTGAACTTTGGTTACAACACTGACAAACCTTAGTTTGCAATATTCTGTATCTAGCAGGGACTGGATTGATAGCTACATAACCATTTTTCTATAATTCTATTTTTACAGAACTGACCATCTAGAACAGTGGTTCTCAACCTTTTTCAGGTTGAGACCCCACTTGTGCCGCCCATGCACGCTGCAACCCTGACCCGGACGTGCGCACGCGCACGCAACAGGCCAATCCACGCATGCGCGGCGCGCGCGTGACAAAAAGAAAATTTAAAAAATAAAAAAACAAAATGGCGGACCGCAACGGGCTGATCCGCACATGCGCGGCACGCGACGGCCCGATCCGTGCATGCGTGGCGCGCGCGTGATAAAAAAAATAAAAAAATAAAAAAAAAATAATAATAAAAAAACAAAATGGCAGACCGCGACGGGCCGATCCGTGCATGCGTGGTGCACGCGCGACGAAAAAAAAATAAAAAAAATAAAAATAATAATAAAAAAAACCAAAATGGCGGACCGCGACGGCCTGAACTGCGCATGTGCAGCGCGCGCGCGACAAAAAAAAATAATATATATCAAAAAAATAATATATATCAAAATATATCAAAAAAACAAAAAACAAAATGGTGGACCGCGGTGTCCGGCGACCCCTGCGAAACGGTCGTTCGACCCCAAATGGGGTCGTGACCCATAGGTTGAGGACCGCTGATATAGAACAGTGGTTCTCAACCTTTCTAATGCCACGACCCCTTAATACAGTTCCTCATGTTGTGGTGACCCCCAACCATAAAATTATTCCAGGGTCATGTGATCACCTTTTGCAACCTTGTGACAAGCAAAGTTAGCGGGGAAACCAGATTCACTGAACAACCATGTTAGTAATTTAATCTCTCTCCCTCTTTCTTTCTCTCTCTCCCTCTCTTTCTCTGTCTCTCCCTCTCTTCCCTCTCTCCCTTTCTCTATCTCTCCCTTTCTCTTTCCCTCTATCCCTTTCTCTCTCCCTGTCTCTCTTTCTCTCTCCCTCTTTCTCCCTTTCTCTCTCTCTCTCTGTCTCCCTTTCTCTCTCTCTCTCTGTTTCCCTCTCCTCTCTCCCTCTTTCTCTCTCTCCCTCTTTCTAGTTCTCTTTCCCTCTTTCTCTCCCTCTCTCTATTTCTCTCTCCCTCTCAAAGATCCTTAAAATCCTTAAAAGTTATGCTTGGATGGAAGACTTTTTCTTTTGCAGATGGGGCGGACAGGACTCCGCCTGCCGGGCCGCTGCCTCCCCATCGCCCTCCACGGCAGCCAGCTCCCTTGCCAAACCTCCCAACTGACAAGCGCAAATTTGAGGGTCGCCAGCTGATGGGCGCAGAGTTCGGCGCTGCGGTGGCCTCCCCTTCGCCTTCCTCACCGGCCAAAAAGTTGCCGGATGTTCCAGCTGACGGGCACAGGTCCAGAGGTCGCCAGCTAACGGGCACAGGAGGTCGGCACCGCGGCAGCCTCCCAGCCGCCTGCTTCTTTGGCTGGAGCAGTTACCAGGTTGGCCGGCTGTGTGGAGCGCGTCAGCGGCCCTTGCAGGCCATGCAAGCCCTGTCAACTGCTCGAGCCGAAGAAGCAGGTGGCTGGGAGGCTGCCATGGCACCGACCTCCTGCACCTGTCAGCTGACGACCTCCAGACCTGCGCCCGTCAGCTGGAACGTCCGGCAATGCTTTGGCGGAGGGCGAAGGGGAGGCGTCGAAGCGCCGAACTCCTGCGCCCGTCAGCTGGTGACCTCCGGACCTGCGCCTGTCAGCTGGAACGTCCGGGAACGCTTTGGCCGGTGTGGAGGGCGAAGGGGAGGCGGCGGAGCGCCGAACTCCTGCGCCCGTCAGCTGCCGACCTCCGGACCTGCGCCGGTCAGCTGGAACATCCGGGAACGCTTTGGCCGGTGTGGAGGGCGAAGGGGAGGCGGCGGAGCGCCAAACTCCTGCATCCGTCAGCTGGCGACCTCCGGACCTGCGCCGGTCAGCTGGAATGTCCGGGAACGCTTTGGCCGGTGCGGAGGGCGAAGGGGAGGTGGCGGAGCGCCAAACTCCTGCGCCCGTCAGCTGGCGACCTCCGGACCTGCGCTGGTCAGCTGGGAGGTCTGGCGATGGAGCCGGCTGGCGTGGAGGGCAATGGGGAGGCGGTAGCTCAGCGGGCGGGGTCCTGCCTGCCTGCGAATGTTGGGCCCACCCGCCCCATCTGTAAAAGAAAAAATCTTCCGCCCAAGCATAACACCAGCAGTTCTGTGCCATGGAGGCTTGAGACACGGAGGCGCGGTGCCGTGGGAGGCAGCAGGACAGGGGGGAGGGGTTACCTGCATCCTGCCAGCTGAATTCTGGAAGCCTGCCTGAGTGAAGAATTTTAGGGGGTGTTGAAAGGGAGACAGACTGAGGGCTGCATTAAGACCATAGATGGGAGAGTGGAAGGGAGGTGAATTCGGGGTGGAGCAGAAAACATGGGGGTGGGGAAGGTGTTAGGAAATAAACACCAAGGTACATGGCGCCTTGCAAGGGATTCCCGAGTGTTCTGCAATTGTTTTTCCTCTCTCCTCTGCGCGAGAAAAACTTTTGCGGTGTAAATCTGAAACCAGGTGTTCCTGTGAGGTAGCGCAGGAGGTTCTTGGGAGAGGCGAGGACAAGCTTGGCATTTTCTCTCTCCCAATCCCCTTCCTCTTCTTTACCCCCTTCCCCAGCCTGCCTGCGATCTTAGCTCACAGCTCCGTGGCTTTTCTTTGCCTAGCCTACCCCCGCCCCGTTCCCGGGAGCGCCGAGGAGGTATTGCAGAAACACATTGGGATTGCCCTTGGGAAGCTGCTTTGAACCTTAAGAGAGGAGGAGGAGTCCCTTCCTCCTTCCCTCCCTCTCTCCCTGTCAAGCCCCCGCAGGCTCGACATGAACGGCAGGGGAGGGGCCTAGGACAACATGCGAGTCAGCTCCGTGGGCATCCCGACCAACAGCTGAGCGGCTCCAACTTCAGGCCGCCGAACAGCTGAGTCCTCCAGGAGGCAACGTGAGGCCCTGAGGGGTATTGCAAGCTCGCAGGGGGGTGGGAAGGAAAAGAAGATGGAAGAGAGTGAGGCTGCAACAGAGAGAGCGGTGTCTCGGTTCCTAAGACCATCGGAAATATGTGTTTTCCGATGGTCTTAGGCGACCCCTGTGAAAGAGTCGTTCGACCCCCAAAAGGGTCACGACCCACAGGTTGAGAACTGCTGATCTAGAACCAAATATTAAATGGTGGCAACATAGGAATTATTTTCAGCCTCAAAAATGAGTTTATAGACCTGGCCAAACAAGCATTCTTTCATCTCAACAACCCAGTTTAGACAAGGGAGAAAAAAATATTTCCATTAGTGCTATTATAATTTGGAAATCCTTGACAAATTAATGCAGATGACCAAGAAATCTACCAACAGACTCTGATCTATCTAGCTTCTGGCCATCATAATCTGACAAACTGCCAATTTAAAATATCTTTTAGAATGAAATCTTGAAGCCTGGAAATAACCAATAAATCTAACCAATAAATTGTTCAATTTAACCAAATTAAAATAAAACTCTTATTCTGTTAATTCCAAACTAATCCTGTTATACAAAGCAGACATACCTTTTTAAAAAGGGGAGAAAGAGGGCCAACCTTACACGTTCAACTTAAGAGAGGATACTTCACGTAATTATTCTGATGTTTTTTTATTTCTAGGCTAGCCATATCAGTAAGAAGAAAATTTTCTTAACAGATATTTGCAGAAATTCAGGAGTCTGATAACATCTTTTGCAACTATCACATTTTATTAAAAGTCATTAACCTGCACAATTTGCACTCACTTCTTAAATACCTGGAGTGGCAATGCTATCTGTCTTGCTTCCCATGATTTATTAATTATATGCCATCAAGCCGTTTTCAATTCTTAGCAACCACAAACATATTCTCCATGACTTCCTTCCCTTACTCCAGTTTAAATCCTGAACCTGTCTCAGCCTTTAGGAATATACAGCATACAAATAAATAACCTAGCATGATAAATGAATCCATCATTATAACAGTTTATCAGTAAGTTATATGATGAGTGTATGTGAGAATTACTTTAATACTATATCAAACAAATTCTGCTAACTTGAATCAGCTCTTGTGCAAATTATTATACAGAAACAGGGATCTAAAGACAGAGAAAGTTTATTAGGATTTTATTTAAGAAGTTTACTTGTGTCCCTCAGACTTTGTTCTCAAAAGAAGATAGTCGAGATGATGGGTGGAGAGGAGATAACTCCCAAATACAAGTTTAGTTACTGAGCAGGAAAATGGACTAATTTCAATCAAGACAAATTAAATCACCAAGAACGGATATAAGTCACCTTTCCTGTTTTAAAATTACAGTTTCCTGAAGAAACATGTAGGCTGACTTGTTAGAACGGACACATTATTCAAACCCTAGATTAAGCAATCTAGAAGCTGGGGGCAATGCTATTAGTACTGACCTATTTTTTTTAAGGATAGGAGGAGAACACACTAACATCTTTCTACAGTTGGGCAGCCTTAACAAATCTAACAAGCAAACAAAAAACATGGCGGTGGGGAAGAGCCCTTTATCTTAGAAAAAGAAATTTTACTCTCCCTAGATTCAGGAAGATTTGTAATAAGATACTGCCAAATAGCAATAGTCCATTCTTCTCTTTGAAGCTGATGTCTCCCACATTAGGCTTAGGGATTAAGGAAGTAAAAAAGTAAATAAAATCATTCTGACTGAAAGGCCACCAGCTGGATGACTTCAATTTAATAACAGAGAGAAAGCAAAGGCCTAAAGGTAGAAACCTGGGGTCAAAGCAATCTGCTTCTCTACATGTATTTTCCTTATCCAAAGTTCAGCTGTGAAAACATATCTTCTCCTCTGCCAAGGCTAGAATGGGAGGAGGAGGAGGAGGAGGAGGAGGAAGAAGAAGAAGAAGGAGGAGGAGGAGGAGGAGGAGGAGGAGGAAGGAACCTTGGAGATCTTCTAGTCCAATCCCCTGCTCAGGCAGGAAAGGGGCGTTTTCTTACCTGAACGCCTTTTCTCAGCATGATGATGTAGAATCCACCGGTGGGTAATTATAGCCTTCCTGCTCAGCTAGACTAAGTCAGAACTTTAGACACGCCTCCTTCAGGGAGTGTCCTCCAGTTTTGACGAGGCGAAGCATCCATGACAAAGTCTGACTTAATGGCTCCAGAACAAAAACAAAGACACCTGCCTAGACTGTTAGAGGAGGGTGTGGATTCTACATCATCATGCTGAGAAAAGGCGTTCAGGTAAGACAACGCCCCTTCTCCAGCATGATTGGATGTAGAATCCACCGGTGGGACATGCCAAAGCCCAACATGTCCCTACGGGTGGGAGTCTAGGCTAGTGTCTCCCAAGAAGAAACGACTTACTGCAGCACTCTCCTACCAAACGAGGCATCTGCTATGGGAAATCTGTCAATTTTATAATGTTTGACAAAGGAAGAGGGGGAAGACCAGGTCGCCGCCCTACAAATCTCCTCCACGGAGGCCTGAGTGAGCCAGGCTGCAGAAGTGGCAGCACTCCGTGTGGAGTGGGCCGTAATGTTCAAATGTACCAGGAGTGATAATGAAACATAAGCTTTAGCGATACAGGCCCTGATTCACCTGCCAATGGTCAACGAAGAAACCTTCTGACCCATGGACGATGGCTGAAAGGAAACAAATAGCGGGAAGGCCAACGTCCTTTTGACATAGTGGAGCAGGGCTCTGCGAACATCCAACGTATGCCATTGTCTCTCCAGACGATGGGAAGGACGCAGACAAAGTTGGGGAGGACGAGGTCCTGCGATCTGTGGAACCAAGAGTTAACTTTTGGCACAAAGGAGGGATCCAAACGTAGGATGACCTTATCCTCGGAAAAGGTGCATAAGTCCTTGCGAACTGAAAGAGCGGCTAACTCCGAAATTCTCCTAGCCCAAGTAATAGCCACGAGAAAGGCTACCTTCAGGGAAAGGTAGCGAAGCGAACAAGAACCCAGGGGTTCAAATGGCGGCAAAGTCAATGCCTGCAGGACTTTGAGCAGGTCCCAGGACGAGAAGCGATGGACTACGGGTGGCCTTACTGTAACAGCCCCCTTCAAAAAGGCACTTACTGCTGGGTGTTATGACAAGGGAGCAAGATTATCACAGGAAAGGACCGTTTGCAAGGCCGCCACCTGTCTGCGGATGGTGTTGAGCACCAGACCTTTATTCATGCCCTCCAAGAGGTACTCCAGGATGTTAGGGATAGTGACAGAAAGGGGTGCTAGTTTGTGCTTGCTGCACCAGGTGGAGAAGTTCCTCCACGTAGCGTCATATATCCGATTAGTGGAAGGACATCTTGAAGACTGGATGATCGAAATAACCCCTTCCGAATAGGATTGTCTAATTAGACCCTCCCGCTCAAGTGCCAAGCAGCTAGCTGGAGCCACTGAGGGTCCAGATGTTGAAGGTTCCCCTGACTGAGAGACACTCGATGTGGGGGGATCTTCCACACTGGCGAGAGCGATAGGTCTACAAGGTCTGCAAACCACGGACACCGTGGCCAATGCGGAGCAATTAATATCATCTCCGCCCCTTCCAGTAATAGTTTGCGGATTGTTGCTTGCAGCAACGGGAGGGGAGGGAAGGCATAAAGCAGCCCTTGCGGCCATTTGCACCTTAGAGCATCCGTTCCCTCCGCTCCCCTTGTTGGAAACCTGGAAAAGAACCGGGGAAGCTGGGCGTTCGCCGGAGACGCGAAGAGATCCAGGTGAGGGTGGCCGAACCTGTCCGAGATTTATCAGAAGGCAAAAAGTGGCATGTTACTATGTATGCAGTCACCCTGTTTAATACCTGTTTGACATAATATTATTGAAAATGATCTGTAGCTCATGTAACTTGCCATAAATCCTGATTATCTTTAGCTTTCCAATGGACAATTTGCTTCTCTTTTGATTAATTTGTGAATTTGTTTTGTGCACACTGATCAAAATCAAAGTGTATATGTTTTAGAAAGCTGCATAGACATAAAGCAGTGTGTTTGTGCTGACTGCAATAATGAGGATAAAAATCCATCAGCCATAAAAAATGTATAAACAATACTTGCCTGATTCTGATCTTATTTACATTTTGCCATTATTATTTTCATAAATAATTCAGAGTAGCGAACATGCCTAGTACTCCTTCCTTCTCCTATTTTCTCCACAACAACAATCTTATGAGGTGAGTTGGATTGAGAGAGAGTGCCTATCCCAAAGTCACCCAGAGGGCTTTCATGCTAAAGCAGGATTAGAATTGACCATCTCCTGGTTTCTAACCTGATGCCTTAATCACTACACCAAACCGGCTCTTTATTTATTCTTTCCCATAAACAGCACTGATTTTATAGGTATTAAACTATTAAGAGAAATGTATTTTTTTTAAAAAGAATAACAAATGAATTGAAAGACCCAAAAAATTATAACTATACATCCTTAAGTTAATTAGTAGGTAAATATATTTGGTTACATTCCAAACTTTAGCATTAGGAATTAATTTCGTCCAACGATCACATTCGTTCTCATATATAAAACTTTTCCCACCCTATGATTGCTCAGCAAAACAATGCATATTTCAGGAGCCAAATGATTACTTGATAAACTATTATTATTTACTGCATTCATATCCCGCCTTTTTTCAAGGAACTCAAAGCTACATACATGGCATTGTATCCTTTAAATTTACCTCCTTAAATAACAACCCTTGAGATAAATTAGGCTAAGAAACTGATTAATCCAACATCACTCACTGAGTTTATTATTCTATCTTACTGCAAAACTAGTGACCGTTTTACAGATAATTCGTGTCACAGTAGGACAAGCAATAGGGCAAAAGTCATGTTCAGGTACATTAAACTCAGATATGGTAATTCAAACTAAGCTACGAAGTCTAATTGTTCTAGGTGCTAATGAGTCAGCCAGATATAAGATACCTATAAATATTTTAGTACACTTTTGCCTCCAGAATTATACTAATCAAAATTTAGCTATGATTCAGTTGGCAGGCTATTCCAATGAATTGCCACGTAAACTAGTAGATGAAAGTTCACTCTCAAAGTGTATGTCTGCTTTATATAACTAATTTGTCACCTACTTAATATATATGTATTACCTTTCAACAAGGAGTTCATAAAATACCCTTCTACCTTTTCACAAATAATTATGGCCTTAGTTGTTTAGTTTTATTCTAAATATCACTGGGAGAAAAGAGCAGAGAAATGATTATACTAGACTGGTGTTCAATTGATGAAATAATTAATCTTTGTTTACATTCCATTTCAACTCTACAATGCCCTACTACTCACACTATCAGACTCACAAGAACCAGGATTTTTTTCAGTATGTTATAATCTGGCATTCAGTAATTTCAAGCTTACAGAAAGAAGTCAGCTGTAGTCCAATATTTTATTTCACTGAAAGCAGTATACAGGTAGTCCTCAACGTATGACCTCATTTGAGCCCAGAATTTTGGTTGTAAGGCATTGTGATCATAAGGTAAGATAAGGTAGATAAGATAACCTTTATTGTCATTTTTTTTACTGTGGGCACAACGGCATACATAAAAAATGAAATTTAGTTGCCTGCTCTCAAAGTGAAACACATATATGACATACACCTAAACGTACTATATGTGACCAGACTTGATTTTACAACCATTTTTATGATAGCTGTTAAGCAAGTCACCATAGTCATTAAGCAAATATGTGGTTGTTAAACTAATTACGTGGCTGCAAGTCTGAATCTGGTTAATGCGTATCTACTTGCCAAGCATCTGAAATGTGAACATAAGACTGCTGGGCTGGTTTGATTGGTGTTTCTCTAACCAGCCCAGCAGTCTTATGTTCACATTTCAGATGCTTGGCAAGTAGATACGCATTAACCAGATTCAGACTTGCAGCCACGTAATTAGTTTAACAACCACATATTTGCTTAATGACTATGGTGACTAATACCTAGTATTGTATATCAGGTGCCAGTATTGTATATCAGGTGCCATGATGATTGCTGCACAATATGTTTTTTATGTTCAATGTTGATTGTTTTAATAAAAGAATTTTATATTAAAAAAAAAAGACTGCTGGGCTGGTGTCATGATTTTGAGGACAGGTCAAAAGTAACTTTTTTTCAATTCTGCTGCAACTTCGAATAGTTGTTAAGCAACTGCTCGTAGGTTTAAGATTACATGTAGAATGAATCCTGATTTTGTATGAATACATTAATTTTCAAATCTAATTTAACAGAACATTTGCTTTAGGATATATTAAAAGATGCTGTTTGATTCCAATCTTTGTAAGTTCAATGAAACTTTATCAGATAGAGAAATATTAAGAAAACATTTTCAACTTGGAAAGATTTTTTAGAGTTACCAAATTATCTTGTGATTTAATAAACAGAAACCTCTTAAAAAGCAGGATTAATCAATATGCAACATTTAATATACATTTTTATCATGTACTATACATTAGTTTTCAAATGAGACTAGGAAATAACTACTAAATGGGCAACAGATCCAAATGCAGGTAATCCTCAACTTATAACCACAATTGGGGTCAGAATTTCCATTACTAAGCAAGGCAGTGCACCTAAGTTTACACCTTTTTTTGCCATGGTTGTTCAGTGAATCATTGCATTTGTTAAGTAAATCACAAGGCTGTTAAGCCAGGGGTTCTCAACCTTGGCAACTTTAAGACTTGTGGACTTCAACTCCCAGAATTCCTCAGCCAGCTTTGCTGGCTGAGGAATTCTGGGAGTTGAAGTCCACAAGTCTTAAAGTTGCCAAGGTTGAGAACCCCTGTGTTAAGCGAACCTGGCTTCTCCCATTCTCTTTACTTGTTGGAAGCAGGCTGGGATGGTCACAGATTGTGATCACATGACCCTGGGACATTGCCACCCTCATAAATACCCGCTGCTTGCTAAGAGCCCAATTTTTTATCACATGACCGTGGAGATGCTGTGATGATCATAAGTGCCAGATTTGATGCTTTTTTTTTAGTGCCACTGTAACTTCGAATAATGGTTAAATGAATGGTTGTAAGTTGAAGGCTATCTCAATCAAAGAACTGCAATTGAAAAACTGGTATCCCAATGAACTACAATAGTTAATAAGTGGGCAACACTGCATTTGCTGCAGTATTCTGTAAAAGGTATTTACCTCTTTGTGTTATAGGTTGTGTCCTGTGGCGTTTCTTCAAGCAAGGTCACATAGCCCAGGGTGCAGGTAAGGATAAACAGGACTGTTAAAGTGTGAGCTTGCCTGTTGACAAGGGGGGAAAAAAATCATTTTTTTCTGACACACTATTTATAGTTGGCTTATTATTTTCACTAGCAGACATTAAAGTTTTAAGTATGTATATATGTTTGTGTATACCAGTGATGGCGAACCTTTTAGAGATCGAGTGCCCAAACTGCAACCCAAAACCCACTTATGCATTGTTGGGTGCCGGGTGGGTGTGGCTCATTGGGTGGGTGTGACCCATTGGGTAGGCGTGGCTGTGGTGGTAATGGCAGACTGGGTGGGACTAAAAAGTTCAATCAATCAATTCCAACTTTGCAAGATCTTTTTTTTCCCACGAGGAATTGAAATTGACTGATTGAACCTTTTTTTTTTTTTTTTGCACATGGCAGCGGAGGCCTAAAGCGAAAAGATTTTATAAAACCCAGCTGAAGGCCTAGGACTGGGGCGATGGTGCGCGTGCCCACAGAGAGGGCTCTGAGTGCTGCCTCTGGCACCCGTGCCATAGATTCGCCACCACTGGTATATACATATACACACAGCCCTAATGTAAAATATATTAATATAGCATTTAAAAGGCAAAGTACATACACACCCATAATATAAAATATATTAATATAGCAAAGTAACACAAATTCACTGGTTACACATGCAGGTTCAGAGGAGTCACCCATCAGTGTCTACAAAAAGGGATTTTTACACCTGTTTTGAAAGATCCTGAAGAAAATGGTAGTTTCCATGGGGAGAACTGTCCAGAGCTTGCAAGTACTGAAAAGGTTGTTATAACAGTTAGCATTGTTGGCTATTTAAACTCACTTAATGAGACTAATCAAGCCTGCACAATAGCTGTAGTAGAAAAATCTATGATATGATAATCTCAAGCAAGGAAAAGAATAACATCACCTTAAATTAGGCTCACATGAGGAAATACCAGCAAATGCCTCAAAAATATTTTTTCGCTCACTATGTGCATTTGGGAGTTGCACATTTTATATAAGTTGAAGTTTAAAGAGGTCTTCAAAAGCAGTCAGTAAAATAGCAGCTGATCATTGAGATAAAAACTGGGGGAAAAAACCTATAGTAAAATCCTTCTGACCCAAAACATATTCAGAATCTGACAAGCTGATAAAAAAGATCAGGACAGTCATTAACTGTTTTCTAGGAATCAAGCAAAATCAGAATATTCTCAAAGCCTTCAAAGGTGCAATTTTTTTCAAGAACAAAAGGACTTTTATATTTTTATATTTCACTTTATCTTTTTATTGTTGTTGTTTTTTACAAAACAACTAACCAAACATGGTGAAATCTACATTCAGAGATGACTTATCTAACTTAAGAGGAATTAGAAAAGATTCTGTCTTCTCTCTTCATTAAGTAGTATTCAGCAATTTGGACAACTTTCCACCTAGTAAAACACTCAGGTTTACTGTCAATACTCAGTGCTTTTAAATATCATTTTAAAACTGAGCCCATATTATTAAAAAAAAAAAGCCCCTTGAAGCTGTAGCATCCAATCTAATTTTTGAATTTGCTTGCTTTTTGTACATCCCCTGCCTTTTACAATGAAAAGTTTTAGAAAACATAAATGCTTACACCTTGCTTTTTTCATTTTAGCTGATCCCAATACATTCACTGTCCAACCACGAATGTTAAATTTCATAATGATAACTGAGAAAATGTTATCTGACAATCTAGCTGATGGGAAATGGCTATTCATTCATTCATTCCCTAAAGGCCAAACTTGAAAGAATAACAGAAGACCCATGAGACAGCCAAGAGCCTCTCATAAAGCCTTAGAAATATGGTGGCAGCTTTAATGCACAATCTGTACTGGAAGATTATATGAATGGGCTATATGTATCAATATTTACCATATGAAAAATGGAAATTTATGCATTTGTAGAATACTTATTTAAAAGATTTATATTACACTGGTGCAATTTGGGCAAATGTGTTACATTCATAACTGCACTCCCCCTCATATCCTCCCCACCTCTTCCCATCCCTAAGCTAAAGTTGCCTACTCTACTCAGCAACAAATAACTGGAGATGAATTAGATTCCACTCAGACTACCAGTGCTTCTGAAACCATTGTGTAGCCTGAGCACTGCTTTCCACTCCTCACTCACATCATCATATCTACTCAATCCTCTCCCTAGCCACCCCATTCTCACCTGGTCTCTACAGAACTTCACATCCAATACGCCTGATAAGCCAGGGCTCATTCCTGCCACTATCTCTTAACCATGGGACAAAAGGCATGACCAGCCCCCTCCAACAAAACAGTCCAAAACCTTCAATATCCTTGCTAGTCTAATTCATCCCTTCAGGCCATCAGCCACCACGATCAAATCAAAACAGTACATTCAACTCCTGTATCCTACACAGAGGGAAGAAACTGCCAAGATTGTTGCAGACCATGTACCTGGCCAGTTGGCAGTTACAGGAGACATTCGTTCTTCCTCAGGACAATTGCCAACTCTGGCTCCTATTGCCATCATCAACTGGGCCTCCAATCAGCCAGGACTCCTACTCCCAAGGCCGTAGCCACAGCCATTTCAATGCAGACCACACTTTAAGAAACATTGTCCTAGACCAAACACTGATGGCTTATGAGTTGCAATTCCTCGACAAAAATGTTGAAGACTCCAATATGAAATTGTTGACTAATTGATAATTTTATGTATTTAATGTTCAAATAAAATCATGTTTTCTTCTTCTACTGGAGGCATTACTTTACCTCTGGACAATTGTATTTCTACTGTTCACTACAACTGCAAACAGTTATTGAGTTTAACTTTGTATTTATTTGAATATTATAGATGAAAAGTCTTAATGTATATATTCTATGAGTGATGATGGAAAATAGATTACAGCACCTTCATTAATATTACTGCCTATATCTATAAACTAAGCAAAAAAAGGAAAAATGCTATGCATTCGAGTAAAAGCATAGACTTTCATTCCTGATATTTCATGACTATACTTGAGAGAAGGGACAAAAGGAACAGTCTTGCTCCTTCTTCCTATATAAATACAATATGAACAAAGCATTAGTTAGAAGACAGACCTTCTATTCCATTTTTAAGGACATTTAGATCAAATATTTACTTTTTTTTTCTTGAAATGGAAGATAGCATAATATTTATTAGATTGGACTGGAGTTTATTTCAAATGCATCTATTCTTAGCCTTTAAAGAGTTTCTCCTTTTTAATTTCAAAAAACATTAATACCTACATATTTTCTGAAATTTACATGTGTAAATTATATAATCAGTGTATAAACTTGCTGGGTGCCTAGTTTCTTACAGGACTGCTTCCTCCAACTTGAATAAGCCCATCTATTATGTTCTTCCTAGGAGAAGCTTTTGGTCATACATCACTTTTGTGAAGTACTGTAAGGCAGCAGCTGCCAACCCTTTTGGCACCAGGGATCAGTTTTTCCACAGACTGGAGGGAAGGACAGTTTTGGTTTTGCTCACTCGCCCACCGCTCACCTCCAGCTGTGTGGCCCAGTCCCTAACAGAACACAGAACGGTACCAGTCCGTGACCCGGAGGTTGGAGACCCTTGCTGTAAGGGGAATGGAGGCCAGGAAACACTGCTTCTCAGCTGCCAATGAGGTCTTGTGGGATACAATTTCCTTAGAATTAAAACTTATTCCATCTGTTCTAATGTTCTGGAAGCTATTGAATACTTTTTTTCTGAAAAGCATTTGGTTGAATAGTTTGTTATCACCACATTTAATTTAATTATATTAATTTATTTTTTAAATATTATTTAATTTTGTTTTCCTATGATTTGTTTTATTTCTTTAATTATATTAATAAGTTACCCCTAGTCAGGTACAAGGGACCAGAAATAACACAAGGAGTTGATCAGAGTGATACCTTTGTTGCTATTTGCCTATTTATAGGAATATCGCCAGACTAATAAATTTACCACAGGAACTACTAGATAAGCACTGCAAGTTTAGGGAGGATCTGCTTTCCATTAGTGATTCAAGGCTTACCAGTCTCTTCACTTCTCTCCTCACTTCAGCTCCAGATTTCACCATACCCTTGTATTGTTGTAACTTAGTTATTGGTTGCTTTAATTTATTTATATCTATCATAAATGCTTTAACTGAAATGATTGCTTCTATCAACTGTCTTGTAAACTGCTAAGGATCTGTAGTGATTTGCTGATAAATAAACAGAATTAATTGCATCAGCTATAAAAATTAACAAAAATATAAGGGAGCTCTTGCTAGTTCATGGCAACCCTTACATATAAGTATTTTAATTACAATCAATAAATTATTCCACTAAAGAACTCCAGTTTACTAGCATGAAGTAAATTAATCTTTACCACTGTATTGCTTTTTCCATAATGATTATAACTCTACTAAAAATGTAAGAACATCAATTTTTATTTTTAAATGTTCAGCCAAATATAAGAATAACTAAAAATAGGAACATCAAAAATAAGAGACACACATGGAAACTTATTTGAAATAGTACTTATCCTACAGGGGGAAAAATCCAACTACAATACAATATACACTTATTTCCAAGATGAATAATTACAATATTATGAAGTGTTACAGAAAAAAAAAACAATTCAGCAGAAGTTTATAAACTGAGTAGTATTGGAGGAACTGACAATTTTACCCACATTCTCCATTTAAAAGACAACATAACCCAAAATGTCTGTAAGATCCAGTTATTAGGTCACTATTTTTGTACAGCACAGTTTGTTCCTAATATACTCATTAAAATGCTTCCTGGATCTATGATGAAACATGGTATTCTGACTCTGAGTTAAAAATGCCTTCTTTTAAATCAAGTCAGATAGATAACTCAATAGAAATGATTTCATAACAAAAAATATATTTTAATCAGAAATTTATATTTCCACTACTAACTGAAAGAGCAAAAAAAACATAGCATTAAGGTATACAGTACTCAATATTAACTAACGTGTGACTAAATAGGTAAAAACATGGTATGAAACATGCATAACTATAAAGTAAATATAAAACATGCACAATTATGCAAAAAAAGCAAGTGCTACATCAACCAATGCATAAAGACAATACATAATTTGAGGTTAGATATTCTGGTTCAGTCTTCATCAGCAACGGGACCAAATCGGTGATCGGCCTGGTACAAGTGTCTTTGAGTCACAACCTGACTCACGTGGCTTTATGATCTGGACCTCGGCTGGGCAAACTAGTTCATCAAGTGGGTGGGCCCGGTGCATAAGTCCCATGGGCCAATAGTTCTGGTATGCATACTTGTCTCTCAGCGAGACAAGGTCTTCTTCCTGTAAAAGAAACTGGAACCAAATCTGGAACAGAAAAACTGGAACCCAAAGTTTCTCAGGAACAAGGGGAACTAGATTCACAGGATACTCAGGAACTGAAGAACCTGGAAAAACATGAACAGCTGGATCTGAAGAATCAGGATCAGGAACAGCTGGAAACTCAGGAACAGCTGGAGGTGGAAACTCAGGAACAGTCGGAACTGAAGAATCAGGAACAACAGCTGCTGCAGAAGACTCAGGATACTCAAGAACCGAAGGGTCTAGAACCACCGATGGAGTATTGAAGATGGCTGCTACTGTGGTCATCAGGGTAGTGAGGACTTCATGTGTGGGCGTGGGTGTCTTTAACAACATAGAGTCCATGATTTCGCTGGGTGCACCAATCATGTGCTCCCACACTTCGTCCATGTGAGATGCATGGGTAAGGCAATTTTTGGCTTTCAGACATTTGTCAATCACTGGGTCATGGCAAATGTCTCCAACAATCTGTAGGTCTTTGCAGGCTTCTGTAAGGTAAATTCTTGGGATACTAAGACAAGTGATCAAGATGATTAAAACTATGCCTAATTTCAGGTGTCTCCGTTTAGACAGGGTTTTGAAGCGGACTAGTTGACATTTACTGGGTGTCTGAGGTTGAAGGTTGGCATGTTGATCTGAAGCTGGAAGTGCATAACGTTTTGGTCTCTGTGGCATCTGTCTGTTTGGACAGGCCAAGAACTCAAGACTTTCTAGCCAGATCAATTCTGTTAACTGTGTGGCAAGGTTGGGCCACTTCACTTGGTTAACAAAGTTCTTATTTGTTGGCACATGTTGCCATTGTTCAGGGCTTAAAGATGTTTCAATCCTTTTCACACTGTTGCCTACATAGACTTAGAAATGTCTGCTTTGTTTGCAGATGTAGCTTGACATCACCTTGCTGTCTGCGTAGAAGGTGGTAGACTGTAGCTCAAGGCACAACGTCTTCGCTGTCAAGTTGGTGAGCTTCACAGCCAAGGCAGTACCACATAGCTCTAACCTTGGTACTGTGTGGCCTTCTTGCATTGTTAGTCTCGCTTTTCCAAAGAAGACACTGAGACTGCAGCACTCCCTGCTGTAGACTCTGATGTATCTTATGGTTGCAAATAAGACAACGTAAGTGTGACTCTCCCCGCTGTGGACTGTGACGCATCTTAAGGCTGCGTTTCCCTTCGTAGACACATCTAAGGAACCGTACAATTCTTCTGCACCAAATTCTTCCTATTACGTTACTGCTAGTGGCCACTGAGAGAATGTAGAGCTACAAAACTCCTACCTGGCCATTAAGTTGCAGGCTGGAACCCCTTGGTCATCAGCTTGTGATAATAAGCAAGGACAATTGGCTCTGCTTTCTACTTCTTAATTTCCCTCAAACTGGAACAACTTGGTCTTCAGCTTGAGTAAGTGAATACTTTGGCAAAGTTCACTCTGGCCCTCTAGGGGGTGTTGGTAGCTTGGGATAAATTTAAGTAACTTGCTCTTTAACTATCAGATTTACTCTGCGTAGTTAGTGAAGCATGCAGTGAAGTACTTTCTTTCCCTCTATGGGGTTCTCTTAGCTTGGCTTGGTGTAAGCCTGCTATGTGCAGAATTAATTATGAAGTTGTTGGTTCTGCTTCTGAAACCAGATGCCTTCTTATTCCATTGACATTGGCTGAAATTCCAAGCATTCCAGAGGGGGGAGCTTAGCTTTTCCACCGGTGCTGTGTCTGGGAGGGGAGCTTAATTGCTTAATTGCTTTCCTTAGTGATGAGGAATTTGTCCTGGTTGCTAAGGTGACAAATGTTTTTATTGCTTGTTTTGGGGCCCAAAAAGGGGGGGAAATACCCTTTCTGATCATCAAACAAAGCCAACAGAATGCTAAAGTTAGCAAGAAATCCTTTCCATGTCAGTTACATGCATTCCTAGACATTCCAAACAAACTGAGTTGAATTCACAGACAATCCTTTGAAACCATCCCCTCATTGCCTCAAGACGAATTGCCAGCAAAGGAAGGGGGAGGGTGGTTGCTGCCCACAACTGCTTTCTTCTCTTGAACGGAGATACATGCAAACGACCTTAACAACTGTTTTGAAAGTGGCTGAAGAAGGCTAAACTTTTCCTGAGATAGACAGCACAATATCTCTTTGACTTAAACGTTGGCTTGTAAACAGATCCTAAGACAATTTAGCAGAAGCATCCAAACAAAACACAGAGCACTTTATAACCTTTACTTTTCTTTAAAACATTGGCTAGCATGCAGAGTTTGACCAGTAATGAATCCTTGCCAGCAGATGCTTGTCAATATGCAGATAAACTTGTCATGCAGTGGCTACTTGCAGAGTTAACAGCGAATTAACAAAACAATGCATCTGAATCACACCTTCTTTGAAACGCTGTCTGCCAAACAAACACACTGACTTTGCTTTGCAGGCGTTTAGTGGGAGACTGATCCCAGTGATTACTGTTGCAGGCAATTGAAGGAATTTAGCCACATCCAATTACTACTTGCCTTTACAAAGTTGATATGAACTTTGAGCATCCTTTTACTATTCTGACTCTGAGTTAAAAACACCTTCTTTTAAATCAAGTCAACTTGATAGAAATGATTTCATAACAAAAATATATTTTAATCAGAAAGAAGATTACTTGCATTCATGTGGCTGTTACTTTTGGAAAATACATCTTTTGTCCATTCCTATAGGTAAAAGGATGATGCTCTCTTCCATACTATCTTTATAATGGCGCAGGCTCATCGGGTGACATCTGATGGCCCATGCTTCTTTCAGACAAAGACGTTCCAATCTGGCTTGTGTCCAGGAAGTCTCCCAATGTCCTTTAAAGACTCCTCCCACTGATCCATTAACAAATCAGCATTTAATCCATTAACTGCCAGATATTCTAACATACTGATACATGCTCTCTAGTTAGGGTTACATAGAGCTATACGAGGTTACATAGAGCTATATGATCCAGAACAGATGGTGTTTCCTAATTTGTAGAGCACTGTGAATTCTCAGATACTAGGTTGGAATGCAACAACTTCTAGGAAGCTGCTAGCTGTGCTCTAAATCTGTTGCCTAGTATCAACATATCCCTCTTGCTGCCAAGATCACAAAGTTCAAATCATACAAAACCAGTTCATTTTTCTCTTTGCCAATTTTTTTTTGCAGAGCCAGAGAACTGCAATATCAAACTTTTTTTTTTTTAGCTTACAACTATTTTGTAAGCTAAAGTAAAGATAGGTGGGGGCAAACCACACAAGTTTCTGCCCTTCTAATTGGAGGAGGAATATTCTGAATGCAATCCATATAGCTAATGTCAAGTTTTGTGATTACCATAGATTATTGTAAATTCAAGCTTGCTTTTTATTTAAGGACCTACAAGTGCAATTTTAAACACTATTTTTTTGGAGATGGAGATGTCTCTATTATTTTTCTTATGAGCAACATGAATTTTAAAACATCAGCTAAAATAAAAGCTGTAAGAAAAAAATAGCAGATATTTACTATGGCCCACTCAGCTGTTATTATCTCATGTTGTGTTCTTATCCACTTTCTTCAGGGATTATTTAAAAATAATAAAGCTCTTTTGTCAATCTTTTCTTTTGGTACAGTTCCATTTCTTTGCATCCATCAGCAATAAGCATTCTACACAATTCACTTCCTAATGCTACTAAAGTACAAAATGATTTTACAATCTTCTTCCATTGCTTACTAAAAATAGACAATTAATGTAGAAAATCTATAGAAACTGGGTAAGAGCCAGATTAATATGAAAGAATTTAGGGAACTAATAGAAACTATTAAAAAAAGGACAAAGTATAAAAAGATATTTCCTTTTCCCTAACAATCCAGGAAAATATAGATAGCCCTTAATTTTTGACTGTAATGGAGTTGCCCATTGGATGGTCGTAAAAATTGAACACACCTGTAAAGCAGTGGTGCACACCGAATGAGGAAGTGTTGTGAGCTTTGAGGGTGCGAGTGTCTGTACTTCCGCAGCTCATGTGCAGAATTCATACTGCACATTTCCATTGGCATTCAAGGAGGCTAATCATAGTAAATATAAATCATTTTTTAAAAAAATAAAGGGACAGATTGCAATATTGATGATGAATGTAAATGAAAAGGCAGTTTCCAAAGCCTTCCTTCCCCACTGAAGGAAACCTGAGGCGCCTCCCTGAGTGGGACATCTTAGGACACCCAGCTTTCTTTCCGACTCTTCCGCAGAGGAAGAGAAAAGCAGCAAAATGCACGGGGCAGTGCAGGCTGCCTGCGGAGGCTGTTTTGGGGTGACGGTGAAAGAGAGAAGCTGATGGATGAGCCCCGGCCAGTCCCCACCACTGCTTGTCTGCTGGATTCCCCAATCCAGGGCAGGGATAGAAAAGAGGTAGCCTCTGCTTGTCTCAGTCCCTGGCTCTCTTAACGTTCAGGCCATCTCACAGTGGTGGCACCAGAAACAGGCAAGGTGTGGGGGGGAAGGCATGCGATCTGGCCTGTCAAAAATTTTGAGGGACAGAGTGGGTGGGGTCTTAAGTAGGGCTTATTTTGGGGGTAAGGCTTATATTAGGCCCAACCACAAAAATCAAGCTAGGTCTTATTTTGGGGGTAAGTCTTATTTTCGGGGAAACACGGTATTCTGAAAAAAGGCATGAATTTAAGCACAATCTTAAATACAGTTAAGCACAATCTTAAATACAGTTAAATGCAGTCCAAGTGTCCCTTTATTGATGCAGATTAAATTGGTTCATTTCCCCAAGATTTTATTATATGTTACAATATCCATTTATACACTGAACAGAAACAGAAAATTAACTGCAGAAAAAGACCTAGGTGATTCACCGAGTCTGCCTTTTGTGTTTATTTGTTTCCGTTTTTATTCATTCATTCATTATTTTTAATTAATTTCTATTTTGTTTTATTTTTTATTTTTGTCGGAGGCTGGACATATGTTTATCCCAAGCATGTTTAAACTCAGTTACTGATGTTGATCCGCTATCTCAACTGGAAGTTGGTTTCAAGCTACTTTATTCCACTATCGGTACACAACTGATTTGTAATGATAGTCTTAACAGATTCAGGGGCAAGGTATTAAATAAAAAGAGGAGGCAAAATTGTGGAAATAGCCTAGAAAGCAATCTTAATCAGGTTTCCTGATTAAACTGATGACTTGGTCTTCAGCATTGTTAAGTTCAATATCTATACATACTATATATCTTTTGGATCCATAACCTTTAACTGGGTGAAATTACATCATATGGCAACATTTTTTTCAACCAGAGTATCTCAAATGGGCTAACTTCCAAAATGCATACAAAATCTGGGACTCATGATTCCCATGGAACTGAAATTTGGCAAACTTTATAAAACTTTATAAAAATAATCATAAAGCATCTTACGACATACCAAATGTCATAAAATATTTCTCGTGGTCAACTTCTGATGTTTGACTGTGCTATACAGTTCAACATGGTCTACTTTCAAAGCAGATACATCTCTGAATATCTCCCTGAATGTTTAAGGACTTTGAAGTGCCTTAGAAGTTCTGCCATTGTTGAAGGCATTGGAGAAATGTCTCTGAAAGGATGGCCCAATGGCGTCAGTGGTTGTCTATTTAGTAACTGTAAACTTATCCCAAAAATTGTTTTTCAAGAGGCAACTGGACTTTGCTTTTTTTTTTTTTTAAAGACATTTTGCTTCTCATCCAAGAAGCTTCTTCAGCTCTGACTGGATGGTAGAGGAATAGAAGGATTTTTACTCCTTGTAGACAGCTAGTCATGGAATGGAAAGTATAAGGAGTATAAATCCTTCCACTCCCCAACCATCCAGTCAGAGCTGAAGAAGCTTCTTGGAAGAAAAACAAACCCTCTTCAAAGAAAAACAAGGAAGTCCAGTTGCCTCTTGAAAAAGAATCTTTGGGATAACTATTCTGGATGATTGAAAATCTCCAAAGACATTTAAGTGTGAATTAGT
Organism: Bothrops alternatus; assembly: GCA_034064705.1. Lineage (NCBI taxonomy): Eukaryota > Metazoa > Chordata > Lepidosauria > Squamata > Viperidae > Bothrops > Bothrops alternatus. Next base: position 18,058,598 of record JARGCV010000248.1, read on the forward strand.
TTACACCTTTGATACCAAGTGACGAAAAATCACATCCGAGCTAAGCAATCGCCATGAAGTCAGTCAGCACAGAACAGGAAAGGAGCAATTTGGAAAAGTCTGTCCGGAAACTAAGTACGTGCTGTACCCTCTCTTTCAGAGGACACACATACACACAGTTATCAAAGATCAGCCCAGGTTTAACTAGAATCAAGTACTAGCTCTAAATCCCTATGAAACCCCTCGCCTCTGCTGCTGTCACCTTCAGAATAAGCGCCCCCCCCAACCCTTCCCTACAGATTCAGCCACCCTCTGGGCCCTTATTTTTATGCAGAAGGTCCAGATGCGTTAAGTGCCCCATTCTGGACCTTCAGAAATAGGAGCGTGGGCAGCACGGTCGCCCCTCTCACCAGAAGAAGGTGTTGGTCCCGTCGTCGTACACCTCGGACTCAGTGCTGCGTCGGTCGCCATGTGTGACGACAGCGGCGTCTGGCGCTGCTGCAGCCGCCACCGGCGGCGGGTCCCTCCGCGGCCCCTCTTCAACCGGCAGAGAAGCGCCGTTGGGGGGCGGGGGCTGCCCTTCCTCCAACGCGGCTTTGCCGGAGGCGCCTCCGTAACCCCTCCGCTCCCCGCGCCTCATGACGAGAGCGACCGCGACTCGCGAGGCTTAAGCGAGGCTCGGCGCGCGCCCCGCCGATCCCTCCGCGCGCTCCATGCGAGCTGCGAATAACCAACACAACCGCTCTGTTAAAGCGCCTTTCCAGCACTCACTCGTGACCCTACGTGGGACGAGGTTGAGGGGCGGGGACTAGCCTCGGAGGAGACGTGAGCGGCTAAGGCTGCGGGGCGCATGCGCGCGCCAAACCTCTCTCATTCTCTCTCTCTCTCTTCTTTTTCTTGTTCTCTTGGCTCGTCCAGCAAAGCTTTGGAACCAGAGCGTTGGCAGCGCAGCTTCTAGCGTAGACAATAGGTTGAAGTTCAATTGCAGCAAGCCAACTCGGGAAGGTTTATATGGAGAGATTGACGTCAGGATGGAGCATTTCTTAACGATTGGTTGGCGGACAAAACATTGTTGGATAGTTTATGTTAGGGCTTTGTTGGTGAATTCGGTACGGTTAGTTTGAGTTACGTGTGTTAAGTAAATCCAGATAGAAAAGTGCAGGAAATGCATATACAGAGGAGTCTGTCTAAACACAGACAATATACTCAAAATTGCAGCTTAGTTGAATGAGGACAGGGAAAGGGGAAAGTATATTTTCCTGTCATTGTAAGAACAGTAGCGTGGGAAGCCAGCCTTTATAATAAGTCCTATTGGTCCCCTGCCTAATTTAAAAAGCTCTCTGCAAATGACCACTTCAGGTTTTTGGAAAGAGCAATATACTTTTCCCCCCCTTATACAACACCCTTTGAGCTGAGGGAAGAAAGAGAGGTCTGTTTCATTGAACTAGTAGTTGGGCAACTGTAAAAAAAAACAAAATATTCCTGCAAAACTATTTTAGAATTAGAAGCTACAGTAAAATTGCATTAATGAAGCTGAGGTCTCTGTGCCTTTCACTGCCTTGTAACAGGGAGAAATGTAGTTGGAGATGATCGTTTTAGCCTCTTTCTGAACTAAAACTGGTATATGTTTCAGTTTCTGTACACCTGCAATATATCCAGCACAGAGTACTGTGAAATCTTGAAGACCAACACATTTATTGTGGCATAGACTTGTCCAATATAGAGAGACCTATTTTTACTGGGTAGGTTATATGTAATACATCCTGCTGTATAATTATGGCACCTTTCACACTCACTGCTGATTTTCTAGCAAGATTAGACTGCTCTCCCACAGATACCTGTTACCATTTTTAGGATGTAATTATAGGAATATTTGGTCAAAAATAAATCAATTTGAACCCAATATAATTTATTTTTGACCAAATATTCATATGATTGCATTAGATCACATTAAATTCATTTGAGGGCTGCTGATGCCTAGTATTGAGTATAAAAGCACTTTTGGCTATTATAGTAATTTGTTTATTCTAATATATAATTCATTATAATTATTGTTTATTTTATTAACTTATCTTTACAGGTTTTGTATTTTGAGCTGTGGGTTGCCAGTTTTGGTGAGAAACGTGATAAACAAATTCTACTTTAATACTGTTCAGATTTTAAGAAAATATTGTTAGGATGGTATTAATTGTGTCATGTCCATGATTTGTGCATTTTGGCCAGTATAAATGTGCATTGCTGGCTTACAGTTGGAAGACATTATTGCTCCAATTAGGTTGCCTGTTTGTTCATGTATTATATTTTCTTTATTTTCACATACAGCTATGAGTTGCAGCACTGTGGTAATTTAAAAATCAGATAAATAAAAATTAGTTAGTCAAGTCCAATCCCAGATCCATGCAATGGTAGTTGTCACTGCCTTCTTCCAAAACTTTTTGACTTCTCAGTCTGATGGTTTATAGTACTGAAATTTCCTTGCTGTCTCTCACCCAAATATTAATCAATTTCTGCTTTGCTTCCAATCCCAGACAAAATTGATGTGGGATTCTTGGTCCATATACACTAAAACAATAACAGAAGTTTACTTGTACAGTTCCAATGAAGGGGACATCACTACCTCCCTGGCTAACTTATTCATGGAACTACTCTTATTCTTCTGAACTTTTTTCCTGCCATTCCAGCAAAACATGCCTTACTTTAACTTAAATTTAATATTCCTCATACTGCCTAGTAGGGTGACAAAAACTTCTGACTTGCGATGTAACATAGTTTCACTATTTCATGAATACTGTTGCATTCCTTTGTTATTTTAATCTCTAAACAGTTCCTCCAGTCTCTTTACAGGACTTGATTTCCCTTGATCATCCTTGCTGCCTCTGTTCTGAACCTATTCCAGTTTCTCTGAGTCCTTAATGTATGCTCAGAACTGAATATAAGCATTCAAGAACAAAGTGGAACAATACGTTTTTGTGGTTTAGAAGCCATGTCTGGTGATGATATCCAAAATTTGCTGTTTTTGCAGATGTATTATTGGTTCATATTCAGTCAGAAATAAATTACTATGTGACTTGTTTTCCATAAGTTGAATTGTCAAGCCCTTTACTACCACTTCCATCACCACCACCCAATCCTGCTACGTCACAGAGAAAATGGTTGCCAAATGGTTCTAACACATCATAGATACATTATGAGAATCAAATATGTTTTCAATAAACTTCATTGCCACTTTGAAGAAGCAGGATAGAAAGCAGATTGAAGTTTTTGAGCTTGGTGTTGGAGAAAACTTGAGAAAAACATGGATAACCAAGAAAACATATAGAAAAAGAAAATAAATTCACAGTTCTTGCTTAAGAGACAAATGACCAGGTTCAAATTCTGAACACATGCAAATATTTGATTAATGAGGGTATTAGATACATAGTTGGAAGAAGGGCCAAGTTGGGGACAAAATGATCTTAGAGAAGGTCTAGCTATGTGGTTGCTAATACTCCACACTGACAAAACAGCCATATAATCACTGCTAAGCCAGGTACCCCCTCATATGTTATATTTTTGCATATAATACTTTCTAAGCAGAAAAAATAGCATTTTATCTCATTTAAAGCCCATTTCTCTTGACAAATTGAATTATATTTGAATTTTATTTACATTTTGTGAAATATTAAGTATCCGACTGAATTTGTACCCCACTACCCCATCTGAGTCAGTTTTACATAAATAAAAACATCAATGTTCAATTATGTTTGCTTTTCTTCATATATTGTGCTAAGCCACAATTTTATTAATCATATTTTGTTAAGTCACAGTGGTTAGGGTCATAAAAAATGCTAAGCCTAAAAATGAGTTGCAGTGTATTCTGTCTTAGTACAGTGTGTAAAGTTAGCCATGTACTTAATTGTGAAGTTTGTTTTTGTTGGCTGCTCCATTAAGGTTTGAGGATGGGTTTTGTTTATGCATCCGCACAAATTGGTCCTCCCTTCCCAGGATCATTCCAGGATAAGCCAAAGGTTCTTGAAGTTCTGAAGGTACATTATTTTATAGGTAGTACTTCAAGTGCTATATCTTTGTTGGAAGGTTTGATCAGCGGTCTCCAACCTTTCTGGCTTTGCAGACCAGTGGGGGGGAGGGGATGGGTTCACATGAGCAAGTGCACGCGTGCACGGAGTTCCATTTGCATGAGCAGCCAGCATATGCGCCTGCCGTTCACTCAAAATGGAGCTCCATGTGTCACAAATAGAGCTGCATGTTCACACAAATGGAGCTGTGGGCCATAGTGGGCTGCAGCCTGGGGGCTTCGGGCCCCCTGGTTTAAATGGAGTTAATCAGTTCAACTAAATTCATCTTTTTTCTGCTTTTGTCCTGTATTTGATGACTGCAGATTATTTACATCTAGTCTTAGCAATGTAGACCTTGGTTTTATATTTTTTAGCAGTTTGTAAATAAATTTGAAGTGCCTGGCAAAATTCTGAACCTATCTATACAAATAACAGGAGCATGTCACTAGACTTAATCAATGCTTGTGAAGCATTATTAAAGCTTTTTCCCTCCAGGTTGTCTGTGGTGGCTTCTTCAACTTGACCAATTCAGACAAGTATATAAGTTGGAAGGGGAAAAAAATTCTACCCCTAATTCATAGAATAGTCATCTTAGAAAAAAACAGACTGGAAAATTTTCTAAGAGTTAGCTCTCTATATTAGCCTATAAATATTTAAGGTTACATGCACCACTTCATTTCACATTCTTATCAACTTGCATACCTAAGTACAAAGTCTGTTTCCCAAAACTGAAAGGCTTGCTTAATGTATCAAGGCAATCATTACTATCATTCTTGTGTTCCAAAAATCTATCTTGGGAATATATTGCAGATGCACTAAGGATGCACTGTTGTTGTTATATTTACCTTGTTCATCCATTCTGAAATTATAGAATTCACAGTTCCAAAGATATAGTACTATATAAAAAAGTTAATATAAACATTGGTCCTCACCTGGAAGTCTCTTGGCACCCATCTCTCATATAGCAGTCTTATCTAAATCATATTGAAATGAGAATCTCTCCACAAGTTTTGCCCTTGGAATTGGTTTTTAAAAGCTTCAGCATCTAGATATGACTTCTCAATTATGTACAGTCAACTACAATACTGAATTAATCATCACACTAAGTACATTGAAAAGTTGAGCCATTACCAAATGGAAGTTCATAGATACTCTAGGAGTTTTCACAATATGAACTCCTCTTGATACTTGTATTGCAGGTTGTGTTGTATTGCAGGGTTTTGCAGATTCCTTGTAATTCAGAATATCACAACTATTATTTTATCAAAAGGGAAAAAAAGTGAATATTGGGATCATGGCTGGCTCAAGCTATAAAATGCTTTGAATTGCAGAATGATGGGTGTCTGGAAGCAAATGTCTATTTCTAAAAATGAATATTGACATTTTAGGAAACAGAAAATAAACATTTAGAACACTAAAATATACTTTTTTTTTCTTCTGATTATGGACTTCACCATCTTAAAACCAACAAGCTTTGATTTTTTTTTTCTAATTAAAGGCCAAAATATTGGCAAATTCTACCTCATTTAGACTATTCTGTTCAAAAGTCCATGATGACTATATTGTCAAGGACTCATTTGTATAGTCAAAACATGATATAAGGCTGTTGCCAGGAATAAGGATTATCCCAGGAAGGCTACATCCTACAGATCTACATCCTACAACACTGAAGAAACTAGTAGAGGTGATTGCAGAACTGCCAACTTTTAATATTTGAGAATTCCTGGAAATTTGTGAACACTTAGCTAAGAATATAACAATTTACAAGAGTCAGCATACGTTTGTTACAAATAAATCATGCCAATTAACCATTTTTTTAACAGAATTACTTGCCTAGTAAATCCAAGGAATGCCAAACATAGTGTACTTTGGCTTCAGCAAAGCATTTGACAAAGTGTTGTGGTCTTTTAATAGTAATTTTATTAAAAGATACAATTAAGATAAAAAAATACAAATTAAAAAAATCAAAGAAAAATAGCACAGAAAACAAAACAAAAGGAAGTGTCCTTCAAAGATGCTGAATGTGAAGGAAGATGGCTATTCTCTTGTAGCTTGTATCTTGGCCAAACGCACTGTAGGTGGTGCTATAAGATAATTCAGTCCAAAAAACATCCACATTATTAACCTACAAATCTTAGTCTCAGCTTCTGGACAACTGTAGAATTATTATGGGTATTTCTTTATTCTATCCCCCTGCATTTCTAGCTATCATCCAGAGCATACCTATGATTCATTGTCTGAGTTTACATATCCTAAGCCATGTTTGTTTAAGACCTAGGTCAGTGGTGGCGAACCTATGGCACGGGTTCCAGAGGCGGCACTCAGAGCTGTGGGCATGCGTGCCGTCACCCCAGTCCTAGGCCTTCAGCTAGGTTTTATAAAACCTTTTCGCTTTAGGCCTCCACCGCCGTGTACAAAAAAAAAAGGTTTAATCAATCAGTCAATTTCAACTTCTCGCGGGAAAAAAAAGATCTTGCAAAGTTGGAATTGATTGATTGAACTTTTTAGTCCCATCCAATCTGCCATTACCACTGCAGCCATGCCCAGCCAATGGGCCACACCCACCTGGCACCCGATGATGCATAAGTGGGTTTTGGTTTGCAGTTTGGGCACTCGGTCTCTAAAAGGTTCGCCATCACTGGCCTAGGTTGTTGAATAAGCAACAAAGCTGGGTCCACTGTTCACATTAAGACAACAACAACTAGCCATTCTGATTTAAGTATAACATGTGAATCCAGGCTGAAGGAATCTTCTTAACAAACCTTCCAACAACCTTTATAATTATAAGAAGCTGTTTCTACAACAGACTAGTGCTTGTTTGCCTACAGTCACATTCTGAATTTGAACATTTGCATAGGCAATAATAATAGGAACAAGCAATAGATCATCATCTGTTAGTCATACAATTTTCTATTGTGTATGAAGAACTTATTTGATTTATGTAAGTAGGCTCTCATCCATGAAAGTATCTAATCATTTTTTTAAAAAGGTATCTGAATTAAAAATTTAGCAAGAAATTATTGGCTCATGCAATCAACTTGTACTCCAGCTTTACTGTATCTTCTTTATCCCACCCCAACTAGAGAGCATGTAAGAGATATATCATAATTCTATGAGAAATCATTATTTATATTTGAGATAATTAAATTTTTAGACTGAAAGTTGCAAAGAAATGTAAATGTCTACTTTTCAGTAATTTTGGGGAATGCTGAATCCCAATAAAACTGGAAGAAAATATATTCCCCATCACTTTTCTGCACTCTGTTCATTTGTGTGTGTGTGTGTGTATGTATGCGTAGATATATCTCAATAATTAAACTAAAGAGCCTTATAGTACCATTATGCAAAAGTTCCTCTTTCAGGACAGATTGAGTCTGGAATAATAATCATCATCATCATCTTCTTCTTCCTCCTCCTCCTCCTCTTCCTCTTCTTCTTCCTCTTCCTCCTCCTTCCCCTTCTCCTTCCTCCCTCCCTTGAGCTGTTTATATTGCTGCCTTTAAAGATTGGGTATCATTTAAAATAGATGACTGAAAAGAATATGGAGTCAAGATATATTGCAATATTTTATTCAATAAATATTGATATAGAGGTAGTCCTCGAGTTACGGGTGTAATGGAGCCTGCCCATTCCACTCATAACTCAAAAACTCATAGAGTGAATATCATACCTTGAATGAGATCACTCCCTTGCTCATTAAGACACGTGGCTCATTAAGTGAACATGAGGTATCTCAGGGTGGGGAAGGCCATGGAGGGCTTAGTGATGGAACAGGCCCCCAAGGCTTCCCCAACCCACTAAGATAACTCATGCTTCCCCTCCCCTTCCTGCCACTGCCGGCCTCACCTGTAAAAAATCTGTCTGCTCTCTGCTGCTGTTTCTGCTTCTGCCTGAGGCTGTGGGATGCTTCCACGCTCCCCCACGGCCTGATCTGGGTGCTGGAAGCCTTTTCCAGGCTGCTGCCACCCAGAAATGAGCTGCCAGAGGGCTATCTACGCGTCCCCTGGCCTCAGATCAGGGTGGCAGCGGCCTGGAAAAGGCCTCCAGAGCTCGGATTGGACCATGGGGGGGCTGCAGAAGCATCCCCTGGCCTCAGATCCGGTGGCAACAGCCTGGAAAAGACCTCCGGAGCCCAGATCAGGCCGCAGATTTCAGATTTTATATAGTTTTATAATCATGACCTATTCTCAAAGACTCCCTGGACAAGTCCCTGCAGTTTTCTCAGTAAGTTTTTTTCAGAAGTGATTTGCCATTGCCTCCTTCCTAAGACTGAGAGAGAGAGTGCTTGGCCCAAGGTCAATTGGCTGCTTTGTGCCTATGGCAAGACTAGAGGTCATAGCCTCTTGATTTCTAGCCTGATGCCGTAACCACTACACCAAACTGGGTCTCGTGATTTTTAACTGTTTCTTGAATTATTGTTTTGCTTTGTTGTTTTAGCTGCTTCTGAGTGCCCAGAATCAAGTACTGAGATATAAATTTATATAAGTTTAATTACTAATAGATAGGTTGGACTAGGAAATTGAAAAAAAAACATATTGGAAGGCAATAGCAAACCATGTTCATATTGTTCTCATGAAACCTACATAGATATGCCCATTAAATTGCCAATACTTAAGCTCAATTTGAAGGACTCTTTACTTTATCATAGAAATTTAAATAAATAAATAAATAAATAAATATTCTCCCAAACAAGGGAAAGATACCTTCCAACTATGATCAACTACATAAGGAGACATAACGTAGGATTGATAAAGGTAGAGTAAAAATCTACTTTGCTACCTGAAATAAATTCAAGTCTCTGAGGCCAGTCAAAATATATTCCGGGGTGCTGAAGGTCTACAGAAATGACATCAGCAGCATTAACTAAATTCTTCGAAAACTCCCAGACAACCGATTTGGAAATTTGAAGAAAAGAAAACATATACCCAGCATTCAAAATTAGGGAAGGGGAAGGGGAGCTGGGAAACTACATACCATTTGAATATTTGGATCAGACAAGATACCAGAAGACATTGTCAAACATTATTCTGTAAGCAGGTAGAAAAATATGCTATTACCAATGAAGAGCTGATGAATGGACTGGGTTCTCAGAATTCTGCTCTGGATAAAGAAAGGATTCAGGATTGCCCACAAGTACTCCATACAATAACTCCTTGTGAAGGGACTATAGCACAGCTATCCCAGTGGGTCTAAAACAGAGGGATTGTCATCTTTGCCCACATCTAAAGAGCTGAAGAGATTTAAAACAAGATTTTGAAATTAATTACACGAATTCTTGCTGTGGGTTGTTTACAATTCTATAAAACTACAAGAACATTTTGAAATTTAAGCATGAAACCTTCCCATGGGAAAAGGGTGTTGATTAGAAAAAAAAATAGGATGGAACTTTAAAGGTTGGATACTAAAGGCAACCAAAAAGAACTAAAGATTATAATTAAAGGAGAAGAGACCCACAATATAAAACAATCTGACTCTGGAAGAATTCAAGTATATTTGGGAACAATGCACTCAGAAATTACTCTTAAAATTGTTTGCTACTATAAAATGGATTACAGCTTTTACTGAATGGAGACTGAAGCTGATTCAAACATGTATATGAAAATGGATTTGAAACTGTCAGGTTACAGGAATGATAGGGAAAAATTTATTACAGTAAATTTGATTAATGCAACCAGCTGATATCTTAACAATTAAAAGGGATATTCCAAAAAAACAAACCAGAAGAGTGACTTTGGATAATTTTCTTATTTTGGATTTAGAGTGATTAGTAGGACAGAATCTCAATTTAAAATTATTATTATTATTATTTACAATTTCTATACCGCCCCCCTCCCGAAGGACTTGGGGCGGTGTACAGCCCAATTAAAACAACAACACATAAAAATTAAAATTATTAAAAATAAATTAAACAATTTGGCCTAATATTTAAAAACCCAACTAAAAACACAATCCCCTAAAAACAGTTATGGCCATTGTTGGAGCTGGAGCTATCATCCCAGGCCGGCTTGTCGGAATAAGTATGTTTTTAATTCTCGACGGAACGCAATTCCGTCATCGTACGGAGTTCGGGGGGGAGCTCGTTCCAAAGCGTTGGAGATCCCACAGAGAAGGCCCTCCCCCTGGGGGTCACCAGCCGACATTGTTTGGCCGACGGCACCCTGAGGAGACCCTCTCTGTGGGAGCGTACCGGACGGCGGGAGGTATTTGCTGGCAGAAGGCGGTCCTGTAGATATCCGGGTCTGATGCCATGGAGCGTTTTAAAGATGGTCACTAACACCTTGAAACGCACCCGAAAGGCCACCGGCAACCAGTGCAGCTCACGCAGGAGCGATGTTACATGGGAGCGCCATGGCTTGACATGTTACATGGGAGTGCCATGACCTTTATAGTGCAGAAAATGGAATCAAATCCAGTACTATAGGATGATGATATATGGCAGAGGTCCCCAACCTTTTTGGCACCAGGGACCAGTTTCATGGAAGACAATTTTTCCATGGACCAAGGATGGGGTGGGATGGAGGGGGGAGGGGGGGTTTCAGGATGATTCAAGTGCATTACATTTGAAAATTTTCTAAATAAACAAACAAATAAAAATGCACTTAGTTCTATTATTATTACATTGTATTAGATTAGATCAGTGACTTTCTGCTTCTAAGAAAGTGGGAAGGAAAAGATAGTACTAAACTCTGCCTTCCAGCAAAACCCAGCATGTTGAGGAAGTGCCGAGAACACCATGTGCTGAGAGAGAGAGAGAGCAAGAGAGTGCAAACCAACTAGGCACTGCGCTAGCCCAGGTACAAATGAAAGAGGGATTCCCTTGAAACAGACACACACACACACACACACCAAAATAAACCACGAAAAGCAGGCAGGATGTTGCCAAAACACGAGGCACCTGGAGCATCAAAACAAAACCAAAAAACTCCCGCAACGGAGCCCAGCGGTCTTAGAAAAGGTGCAGATGGGAGAGAGGATGCAGGGCTTGGAGATGCAGGGCTTAAGGTGAAAGGTAGCTTCTCCCTGCCCCTATTTGCACCGTGACAAAAAGACACCCCCACATATACATACCTTGGGAGGGTCCCCCTCCAATGAGGCTTTGGGGAAGCTCCCGGTTTCAAGCTGGGCTGGCGCGCGCTTGTCTTGCAAACTTGGAGAGTTGCACGAAGGGCGCGCGAGCTCAGCTGGGGTGCGGGAGGGGGAGAGGAGGAAAGTGAGAAAAAAGAAGAGGAGGAGGAAGAAGTAGCAGCAGGAGGAGGGGTAGCCAGTTGAAAGTGCAGCTGCCGGAGGACCTTTGCACCGAGCACGACAGTTTCTCCCGCCCCTGCCCAGACCCCTGCAGTCTCGTCTAATGCTCGGAGGTGGAGGACGTGCCTTCAGCACACCTCCTGCTGTGCAGACCGGTTCCTAACTGGCTGCGGACCGGTACTTGTCCGTGGACCGGGGCTTGGGGACCCTTGATATATGGTATCAAGTATGTTGTCCTGTATTTTGGTATGAAAAATCAAATGCACAAGAAAAGGATTTGGGACATCTGACTTGGTGAATATATAAGAAATATACAGATCATTCATCATCAGCTACACAATGTGATGCCACACAAAACGACCATTGAAATCTTACACTGCATTTTTAAAGTAATATGGAGATGCTGGAGCAAGCTCAGATGAAAACTACCGGTAGTAGGACTGGAAACCAAGTCATATGTTTAGCTTGCAAAAGACTAAAGGAAGTTATAGTAGTCTTCAGATATGTGAAGGATTGTTAAAAATGCACATTTATCAATTTAACAATTGAGTTAAATTTTTTAAAAAGGAGATTCAGATTGATTATGAGAATCTGACTGCAAGACTTGTTAAATTGTAAACTGTCTGTTGAGAAAACGGATGACCTCCTCACTGGAAATATTCAGCTGGCCATCTGTTGAGGAAGGTTTAGTGAATTCCTTCACTAAACAGGGAATTGGACAAGGTGATTTGTAAAATTCTTTCCATGTCATATTAATAAAATCATGCCTTACCAACAGGTTATGTAGGCTAAATTTTATACACTTGGACTACTTTATCTGAATAATGCAGTGTGTTTGATTCTAGTTTGGCATGTTTTGTTAATATAGCTTTTGTAACTTGTAAATCAGAGTTTATGGCTATTGTGTAACTCAGCCTTGTGATTTTAAAACTCAGTTATGTTAAGAAAATTACAGCTTAGGAAGTATGACTCTTCTGGAATAATTTGACTGATATTTGATTGATGGGTAATTGTAATCAAGCATTAGGCAATGAAGCAATTGTTTATTTCTTAGGCAAGAGTAACAGATCCAGATGCTCAGGCAAGGGAGTTGTCTTCACCCAAGGGCGTCTACCTACCATGGCCGATATAGAAAAACAGAGACCAACTCATGTCTAGTATATGTTTTTCTAGCCCAGAAAATACCTTCATTTTGCAATCCACATCTATCCTACTAGTACGGTACTACCCGTCATTATACTATTAGTAGTTGTGTATTCCTAAATGCATTATAAAGAAGGCAAATACTAATATAGATAAAATAATATACTTCAAATTAACCTTTTCAATATACCAGTGGTTCTCAGCCTATGGTCTATGGACCCCTGGTGGGCCACAATGTCATCACAGGGGGGGGTCCATGGAGGCTTGAAGAAATGTTATGAATTAAATGTTGAGTTAATTCTTGGTGATTTATGGTCATGGTCCCTGGCCACAAAGGGTATTTAAAGGGGGTCCCTGCTGAAGAAAAAGTTGAGAATCACTGCAAAACCCCAACTTAAAGTAGTTTCTGCTGCCTGCGTCACATTTTTGTCATGAGCTGCTGGGAAGAAGGATTTTTGTTTTTAATACGGAACATACAATTAAAAAGTCAATTGATATAACAGGCCTTTGCAATTAGCACAGCATCTCTAATGGCTTGCAGATATGATTGGGGCTCTAAAGCCTAAGCAAGATCAGGCCTGGTTCATGCAGAGATACAAATCGCCTGAAAATTCCAATTCTGGGGAGTAGAAAGCATCTTACAAGATGATAGTAGGTGAACTAGCTTCCTTAACTATTGTTAACAAGAAAACTGCATGGATGTGTCCCTCTAGTGCAGTGGTTCTCAACCTTTTTCAGGTTGAGACCCCACTTGCGCCACCCATGTGCACCGCGACCCCGACCCGGGGGCGCGCGTGCGCAATGGGCCGATCCGCGCATGCGCAGCGCGCGACAAAAAAAATAAAATAAAAATAAAATAAAATAAAAAAATAAAAAATGGTGGACTGCAACGGGCCGATCCGCGCATGCGCGGCGTGCGCGACGGCCCGAACTGCACATGCGCGGCACACGTGTGGCGAAAAATAAAATAAAAAATAAAATAAAAAACCCAACCCCCCCCCACAAAATGGCGGACCGCGACGGGCCGATCTGCTCATGCACGGCGTGCGTACGATGAAAAAAAAAATAAAAAAACCAAAAAAACAAAATGGCGGACCACGGTGTCCGGCGACCCCCGCGAAACGGTCGTTCGACCCCAAATGGGGTCGCGACCCATAGATTGAGAACCGCTGCTCTAGTGAGGAGGAATTGAGTTTAACTCAAGACTGTTTTTCTCTTTCTTCTTGTTATGGGAATTGTAATCTATTAATCTTGAGCGTACTAGGAGAGATCCCTGAAAGCTCTCTATGAAAGTCATCAGTGTTACCCAATGCTTCATGAAACTGCACAACTCATTGAACTGTCAGCTTTCCAAGCAGCTATAGTGGACCCAGTTCAAAATAACTGATCATTTTTTTTATTTAACAATAATTATCACACTAAGCAGAAACCAAGCAAAACACAGAGGCTTAGGTCAGACGTAGCACTACATGTTATATATGGGAGTAAGTAGAGATAGTAAGTATGTGGGGTAGTTTATTAATTGAGGTTTATTATACCACAATAAAACAATAATTTAGTACTATGAATCAATCTAACCTGTAGGTATCCTATACACCAGTTATTTCCCCTTTTCTTTCTCTGTATCTAATGAGATAGAATGAATGAAAATGAAATATGATTATTGTAAGATGTTAGATGAGCACCGGATTTATGTTTAAGCTTCTAGCAACCTCTTTCAGTTCAACTTATCACACAGGATTATTGGGAAATAAGGGGAGAACCTCCTGGAAGCTAACCTGAGCTCCGGTAAAAAAGATGGGTCATAAAACTATAAATGAAACACACACACACACACAATACCTAAAAACAAATACAAAAAAGTCCTGTTAAATGTTCCCTTCCTGAAATTGCTTATCTGGGAGTAAATAAATTGCATAACGAGGAGGTAAGGATAACCTTGTACTGCAATTTATACTGCATTCATGAACCTTCTTATACACTTCCAATAAAAGATTATTCATAATGAGCTAAGCTATTGTTTAATTACGGTTTATTGAACGATTAGGTACATAATCACACTCTAGTGCACAAACCACAGCAGCAGGTTTCATGTTACACACACTGAACCCGAATTTAACATGTCACTTCAGGATTAGCTTAAGAAAGGTTGGGGTCCATGCAATGCCAGCTTTGGAGATCTTCCTACATATCTAGAAGGAATGTACAACCTCTTTGATGAATTCCTGCAAAACAAAGAGGGAAAAAAAAACACCCTGCTTAGTTTAGAAGAAACGTCCCTTCCTTTAGACAAAAAAAGATACGAGATAAGAAGGGCGTCAGTCCAAGCCTGGCGCGCAGCGCTTCTGCGCACAGGTATCAGGTTCAGCAGAGCCCTTTTCTTCACGTTCCCTTTTCTGTGGTCCAACTCGGCTGGCCGCAGCGACTCCCATAAGCTGGCCCTGAGCCTTTTTACAATTCTGTGTGGTGTGAATCCAGTTTAAAAGAAAAAAAAACAAGTAGCTCCTGATGCCATCCCCAAAGTCAGACTGATTTAAAAAAAAAACAAAAACTTCTGCTCATCTAGTTAACCCGGGGGGTGGGGAGGCTCCTGCGATCTTCTATTTAGAAGACCGCGAAGGACTCGGTTTGCCCCGCCCCTGCCCGGCTACTTTTTCGTATCCTGGTTAAATCTGGCAGGGCGGGATAAATCTGGCAGGGCGGGAAGTTCTCTCTCTCTCTCTCTCTCTCTCTCTGCCTGCGGCAACAGCGGCAGGTGGTGGTTGTGTTGCCGGGAGGCGCACCGCTGCCAGTCACACGCGGAAGTGAGGCCGCCTCCAGCACTCCGGCTGGAATTGGAACGAGAGCCCTGGGAGCCTGAAAGGACCCCCCCCCCAAAGCAGGATGTGGCGGAGGGGCTCCCTCCGGCACAGCTCCTGAACTTCGGTTAGCGGGCGAGGGCGTCGTAGATCCGAGCTAGGAGCGCTCGTCTCCGGGCCCCGTTGGACGAGAGGAGCGCCGGTCTCCCTCCACCATGCCGGTAAGAGGGCAGAAGGTAAGGTCGAGTGTGCGCAAAGGTAGCTGGAAGGGCAGCCCTAACTGGCTGAGCTACTTCGGGGACTCCCGCTACCCCGGCCGAGTTGTCCCTTCGATCCCGGGGGATCGGGGCCCAGGGATCGTACGGCTCGAAGCGGGGCGCTGTGTGAGGTGCCAAACACAAAAGGATCTGAGGTTTTGTTGAAAGTTTGGCGAGGACGGAAGTGGCGAATGAGATAAATAAGGAACTCCCGCAGGTAAAATGCACCGCGTCGGGCTCTTCAGGTATACCTCCAGGTAGCTAAGATCGTTGCGTGCCGGTAGGCACCTGCAAGACAGGAATTAAGCCACGGCCCTATATTCCACTTTCCTGGAAACAAATCCCACTGAACCGTGTCGGAATTACATCTGAGAGCAGACACATTTCTTGAGCCTTTTCGGTCTTCCTTTGCGTCGGGTCGAATCCACTACACATTTTGCAAGTATTTCTTTTCTAGGCACTTGTAAGCAGACCTTTCGAGAGCCGGTTTAGAGTAATGGTTAAGGCACCACCCGCCTAGGCACTTTCTTTCAGCCTTAAGATAGAAGAAGGCAATGGCAAACCGCTTCTTAGAAATCTTGCCAATCGTCTAGGCAACCTCTGAGAAAGAAGAAAAAATAAGCAGAGCGAAACATTTGTTACAGATACTTTGGTATAAGACAGGGGTAGGCAACCTTGGCTCTTTTATGACTCGTGGACTTCAACTCCTGGAAGTCCTGAGCTAGCATGGCTCAGCTTGGAAACCTCTCCCTTTCCCCTCAGCATGGCTGGCTCAGGAATTCTGGGAATTGAAGTCCACTAGTCATAAAAGAGCCAAGGTTGCCTACCCCTGGTATAAGACAACTGTTGGAAGTTTCTCTCCCCCCCCCCAAAGTTCATGTTCTAGTTATGGCTGAAAATATGATCAATATTTTACATTTACTTAGAAAACTCTTTACTTAGGTTTCATATTACAACCAGAAGATTTTATAGAAAGATACCGTTAGTTTATTATTTAAAACTATCCAATTGATTGGATAGTTCAACTATTAATTATGTTTATAAAGACAAATGCCATAGCTTACAGCTTAGAAGCTAGATTTCATTTGAATTGAATAGCTGTGCAGCTCAATCTTGCACATGTTTCCTCAGAGTTTGGTGAATGTTACAAAAGTTTATTAGTTGTTTCACTATTTGATTAGCTAACTATCCTGATTTCAGGGAAGGTGATTGTTAATAAGCAGGAACTTAAAGATGGTTATCCACTCATGCAATTAAAATTTCCCAAGAGTTTCATACCGCTTTAGGCTGAGTTGATGGTTTACATCACAGGCAGGTTCCTGAGGCTATAGCTGACTCTCTATTCTGGACTATCTAATCCTTATTTGACACAGAGTTGTAGGAGCAGTCTGAAATAATAATAATAAAACCCCCAAAGTTTATATAACTAGAAATCAGTATACAAAACCCAGTCTTAGTAGTATTTCCTTTTGTCTGAATCATCTTTCTGTTAGAAACATTGGAAATCAAATAGCAGTATTATATGTTGCATTTATACACCATACTAAGGTATAATTTCTTTTGAACATAGTTTATGTAATAAATCAAAATGGCTGGGCTCATAAGATCATAAATCAGGCAGGTCTTATGTGCTCTTCTCACCAGCACTAAGGCTATCATATCTACACTACAACAATTCAGAGGCTCAAAGGATGGCAACAGAATTAAGCATATATTTGTAGTGCTCGCTTAATGGCTAGTTGTTTTACAGTTACGATTGCCACAGAAAAAGGTGCTTTAGAGCCCATGATGATAGCCCATTTGGCTGTCACATGACCACAGATTGGGTGAGTCAGCTTTATGAACTGTCAAGGCATTCCATATTCTGTGACCAGAATTTATGATTTTTTTTTCTGGTTTAGATTATCCTCTAGAACGGGTAGGCAACCTTGGCTCTTTTATGACTCGTGGACTTCAACTCCCAGAATTCCTGAGCCAGCCATGCTGGCTCAGGAATTCTGGGAGTTGAAGTCCACGAGTCATAAAAGAGCCAAGGTTGCCTATCTCTGCTCTAGAACAATATTTCTTAAACTTCTTTGAGGACTCTTTCTCATTTTTTAAATTTGTGGAGAACCCCAAAAGAGATTAATGTGGACATTAAACTGCTCTCCTCCATGGATTATCAACTATAACAGCTAGTTTCCTGTAATATGCTAACACACAGGGTAAATATGCTAAAATGCATAGGGCAAATATTGACTCAACTATTTTGCAATTTACCTACAAATAGATTGTAAATTGTAAATCAGATTATACCTGATCAAATTACAGTGGTTTATAGAACAGTATAATAAAAAGTAGCATGCATTTTCCATTTTCAGTTTCTCTTTATATTATTTTAATCATTTTTGACCTACCTTCTCATAACTTTCTCATCCATCCTGCATATAAGCTTTGAACTGTGTTATGAATCTCAATTAATTTAATGCATTTTAGCAAAGCTTAGTCCTTTGAGTCACAGACAGAAGAAAATATTTAGTTTTGAATAGAAATTGGGTTCAAATGATAAGCTGAAATGATGAAAAGTTTTCAAGGTGGTAATGATTCATAAAGTAACCTTTTTAAAATACAATTATTAATTGAGACTGATGAACAATGGCCAAATAAAAACTCCAGGCAACTAAAACACCTACTATATTTTGTACTTTAGAGACAAAATAGGCAAAATATTGAATTGCTAACAATCATACGCTTGCTGAATAATTGAGAAAGCCAAATATTATCTTTAAAGAAATCTATTTGTATTTCATTGATTATAGAAAGGTCTTTGATTGTGTTAACCAAGTCCATCTGTGGAATGTCCTTAGGAAAATGGGAATCACAGAACATTGAATTGCCTCATGCAAAACCCACACCCAGGACAGAAACAGACTGGCTCCTGGTCAGCAAAGGAGTGAGATGAAGCTGTGTACTCACTCCTTATTTATTATATTTATACTCTGAATATATACAGAGGAAAGCTGGATGGAAGAAGATAAAGAATATGATTTTAATTCTGGAGGAAGAAACAGGAATAACCACTCCAATGCTAATAAAACTATACTGATAGCTGAAAATGCAAATGATCTGCAAGTTCTAATAACAAAAACCAAGGAGCATAGCGAGAAATGGGATTAACATTAAATACAAATAAGACCAAACTAGTAAGAACAACATAGCAACAAGTCTAAGGAATGATAATGAAGACCTTCTGGTGGACCTTCTGATTTTTAGGATGACCTATCAGCAGTAAAGGAAAGAAATATACTAGCCACTAATATAGTTTGGTAGAGTGGCCATGAAGGCCTTGGAAAAAAATACTCAGATGTGTGATGTCTCTATGTCTACAAAGATCAGAATAATTCAAGCAATAGTTTTGTTGTGACATTCTATAAAAGTGAAAGTTGGACTTTGAAGAAAGAGGACAAAAAGAATATTAAAACCTTTGAACTTTCTGTTGGGAAGACTCCTGAAAATTCCATGGATAGCTAAGAAAACAAATAAGTGATTTATATCACACTAATCAACCCAGAATTCTCACTGAAGACACAAATGACCAGGCTAAAATTATTGTATTTTAGGTGCATATTGCAAAGACCTAGCTTTCTTGAAAAGTTTAAAAGGTGAGGACATGTGGAAGGAAAGAAGAGGACAATCAGCATTATACACCCAGTGATGATGTGTATATATATCAATGGAAGACTCAGGTTTGGGACAGATCATCTGGACAAGTTTTATGAAAGTGAGCATTAAGTGTTAATACTGACTTGATGCATCGAATCACTGATCAGTCAATGAAAACAGCATGGTGGTTTGCAAAAGACATTGATGACAATGCAGAGAAACAAACAAAAAATAGACTTTAGCTACAGGAAATCATAAACCTGGCTCACACTGGTTGTACCTTGCTTAGAATGGCAAGACGTCCTATTTTTACTCTGCTTGATGCTTCGTTGCTACCCCAGTGACTTTTTCAAGTATCAAGTTTTGCTCTCCCCACACGGGTAGTCTCCCAGCATTCTCTACATCTAGTGCCTGAATGTAAAAAATGGATTAAATGATCATTTAAATGTTGAAATGGATTAGATGTCTAAAGTAAGGTTATTAGCAATTCAGTTCTATCTTTTGAAGATCCCAATGCCACTGCACATTTCACCAAAAGTATCAGAGACATCATCTCTACACATTTTTCAGCCATTCTTTTCTGGCACGGCTGTCAAACTTGATAATTGCATAAGAGACAGACTTTCCGAAAGCAACATTTCCTCTGAATTCATAATACTAAAAAAAATTTGATACTGCTATAGTAACTTTCATCTTAATTGTAGTACGGTAATTAGTTTAAATGCAATTAACCAGACTTGTTTCTCTAACCACAGGTTGCAGTGCTGATGATAATTAAATGGAATTATTTATTTAGAGAGATCTACTCACAGCTAGCTTGCTAGAGGATATCTATCTTGAGATTTTATATAATGCGGTGGCTGCATCATCTATTGTTTGCTGCAGTGTTCCCCTTATACAGTGTAGTGTATAGTCCACCTAAATTTCATGAATCAAAAATGTATTAAAGCCAGTGCACATATTGGGACACAACAATATTATAAAACTGGATAAATCGATAATGAACTGAACTTTTTAGCATACAAAAGACATAGTTATACCAGTAGTCTGATGAAGTCTAATGCAGTAATAATAGCAATTATTGTACCCTAAGCCAGCATGTGATTCTTCTGAAATATAGAAGAGAATCCTATAGCAATGAATTGCTGAAGAGAGTTCTTCTAATTTCATTTTCTGTCATGGTATCCCCCACTTCCCCAGATTTTTTTTTGCACTTGGTGCTAAGCTGAGAAATAGTTTAATTATTTTTTTCTTGACATCTTGGTTCTTGTGAGAAGTTAGTTAATTGTGACTTATATAGTATTTCATGATAGTTAAGTAAATCATCACTTAGTGCAAGATGTACACTCAGCCACTCAGCCCTAAACAGCTTTCTGTGTTTCTCCTGTTGCAGCTTTTTCATTTGTCAACTGGCCTGTCTTGGGATTTTTCCCGATAGAGTATTTTTCATCAATTGAGTATTTCTCTCTAAATATTGTTATTATGATGTGATCCTCAAGATAAATTCAAGCCTTATAACATCTCTTTCTTGGGTGTGAGTGATGCAATTTTGCTTACACAAGGAATTTTTCAGAGAAGCAGTTTGCTATTAATCATACAAAAGTCACATTTTCAAAATGTTCTTGTCCGAAGTATTCTTATTCATAGTTCGTGTCATATATTTTTTTCAAAATTTTCTATTTTATTCCATTCCATTCTACTCTACTCTATTCCCCCATTCTTTTCCTGTTTCCCGCACTAATAGCTGGGCAGAATTTCATGCTTGCTGATTTTGCTCCGTACGCAGTAGATTGGTTCCCTCTCCTCTTAACAAAACCTGCCATTTCCACTTTTTGTGTGTGAGTACTTATTATATGCTGGAACAAAGCAATGTCAATGCAGATTAGTATATTCTCTTTTAAAATGTGCTCTATAGAAGAAATGAACCATTGTTTCTCAGAATAATTTCTGTTGCATCCTATTTCTATTCATCTTAAAAGAAAAAACCACAAATGTCAAACAACAAGGAATACAGGTGTGGGCAACCACTTGCTGAGCATAATCTGAAACTGCTCTATAAGCAACTGGAGATGAGCCTATCAAGAGGCCGAAGAGGCATTACGGTAATCTGGACACATTCTGAGTTCACAATACATTCTGCATGTAGCCTCCGGAAGTGGCATTCCCAGACTTTATGCATTCTATCAGGATTGGCAAATGTCCCGAATGAAGCTCAAAATCACCCTTTCCAGAACACTGTAGATCAGTTAGCACTAGAGATGGGAAAAGCTGAAGGACAAATCCTTTTGTTGTCATCTGATAGTGTCCCAAAGATCTTTGGGGCTTCTTGAAGGTAAAGCTGTAGAACAGCGGTTCTCAGCCTATGGGTTGCAACCCCATTTGGGGTCGAATGACCGTTTCGCGTGGGTCGCCGGATACCGCGGTCCGGCATTTTTTTTGCCCGTCGCGTGCGCGCCGCGCATGCGTGGTTTGGGCCGTCGTGCGCATGCTGTGCATGCGCAGATCAGCCTGTCGTGCCGTGCATGCACGGTTTGGGCCGTCGCACGCCGTACATGCACAGATCGGCCCGTCGCACCGTGCATGCGCAGTTCGGGCCGTCGTGCGCACGCTGTGCATGCGTGGTTCGGGCCGTTGTGCACACACCGTGCATGCGCAGCTCAGGCTGTCGCACGCATGCCGCGCATGCACGGTTCGGGCTGTCAAGCGTGCATGCGCATGCGCAGTTTGGGCAATTGCGCGCACATGCGTGGATCAGCCTGTCGCGCGCACGTCGTGCATGCGCGAATCGGTCTGTTGCGCTCGCATGCACGGATCGACCCGTTGCATGCGTGCCACACATGCACGGATCGGCCCATCGCACGCGCATGCACGGATCGGCCCGTTGCGCATGCGTGGCGCGGGTCGGGGTCGCGCCACGCATGGGCGGGGCAAGTGGGGTGTCAACCTGAAAAAGGTTGAGAACCACTGCTGTAGAATGTGGTTCTGATTGGATGAACCTATTTTTCCTAAGTGGTGGATTGTGGGTTATGGGATGTCGGCTTGCAAGGAAGTCTCTACATAAGAGATCCTGGTATGCATAGAAAACTTTGACTGTGCTTGGGGGGAAAGTGGAATTAGTTGCCCTTGTGGCATTCTGGTGAAAATAAATGCTCAAACAGAGTGATATGTAATTTACTATATCCTGGAGATTATATTCATAGTTTCCAATTTATGTAAGAGGATTTATAATGTAACATCTTATGTGGATAGATATTTTAATCCAATACATTTCATGTCATTTCTCAGAGAATTTTATGAATGCTATTTTGATGTTCAGAAATGCCATTGTTACCTTGGAAATGGCATTGCTTGCCTTTTGCTTTGTATTTTCTGCTCATTTGTATATCTGCCCCCCAAATAATAAATTGCAGACAAGAGAACCGGGTCCTTTCAAAGGGAAAGTGATTTTTTAAAAATGCAATTTCCTGGTCAAAACATTCTCTTAGAAAGAAAAATATATAACACATTATTTCAAGACTGTTGCTGGGTTCCCACATTGCACTACACCATACATCAAGGCTTACAGAACTTGACTCACAACTGAAGTTCACGTAGTAAGCTCAAACTGCACTACAGTACAGCAGGATATGTGAATCCAATAGGTAGCAAAACAACTACAAAAGCTTATTCAATGGCCACACTGTCCTGCAATTCCGAGAGTTCTGATCTCGATACAATTTAAGAACTCTGGATGAGAGAAAGTTCAATAAAATCTGTTTGAAATTATACTGAAATGGTGATTGGACTGCACAAATTCCCAAAAAAGTAACAACAATAAACCATACTTGTTTGCTAAGATCTAGTGGGGTTGGACTAGAAGACCACCAAGGTTCCTTCCAACTCTGTTATTCTACTCTACACTACTCTACTCTACTCTACTCTACTCTACTCTACTCTACTCTACTCTACTCTACTCTACTCTACTCTACACTACTCTACTCTACTCTACTCTACTCTACTCTACTCTACTCTACTCTACTCTACTCTACTCTACTCTACTCTACTCTACACTACTCTATTCTACTCTACTCTACACTACTCTACTCTACTCTACTCTACTCTACTCTACTCTACTCTACTCTACTCTACACTACTCTACTCTACTCTACTCTACTCTACTCTACTCTACTCTACACTACTCTACTCTACTCTACTCTACTCTACTCTACTCTACTCTATTCTAGTATAAGCTTGTCTTGTAAAATGCTTCCAAATCTTCCTAAACTAAACATGCTATATTTTTCTTAAGTTTTTGAAAGTTTTCATGGGGATGTGCTCTGGCTATAGAAATACTTCTATAAATTGGGATCTAGGCTGCCAAAGTCCTTGCAGACATGTCTCCAGGCATCAGTTCTATTAAACTGGATACATTGTTTCCATTTCATTACAAAAAGTTTTATAAAATATTGATAATAAACTTATTTATATGTGCTAATGAATGTAATATAATCTCCATATCCATTTAAATAACTATTAACTTTATCATCTTGTCATTTTAAAACCAGTATAGGTCAGATACTAATAATACCTGATGGTCCCGTTTTGGGGCAAAGCAATACATCAAGTGATAGTTGCCAACATATAATATAAATATAAAATGATTTAATTTTTTGCTGATACCTTTTCTTCCTAAAATATATTTTGACATTTGTTTGCTATCCTTATTTTTGCTGCAGTAACAACAATTGAGGGTGATTTAAAAGAAGTTATGTTCAAGTTGTGGGCATCCATATTTCTTTCATATCAGATGTGATGAAATAATCTGTTTTTGAAACACCACAAAAGTAGGGTGATGTCACTTTCGAAATAGCATTCAATGTTTTGAAAACAAATTTCCTCTGGAGGACACTTTCACATTAGGGCTGTTGGTTGCAACACTTTTGTTGTGTCTGCTTCTTTGTTTTTTGTTTTTTTTCATTAGAAGTGTTCTCCCTCTAGCAAGCAGATCTTTCTGATGCAATCAAATATGCCAGGCTGAGTTCTTATATCACACACAGTGTGGTTTCTTTGGTCTGAGTTTAGTAGGTTAGTGCTGTGGTCGTAAATCAAGACTTATGGTATCATGCATTATATGCAGCTAAATGACTGAGTGCAATATGTAGATCAGGCCATTGAGATGAAACCAATGATATCTGCTTAGTGCAGCGGTTCTCAACCTTTTCCGGGGCTCGACCCCAGCCCGCATCGCGCATGCGCGGCGTGATGGGGTGCATCGCGCATGCGCGGCGCGATGGCCTGCATCGCAAAGGGGAAAAAATGGCCGACCCAAAAAAAAATGGCCGACCAAAATTAAAAAAAAATGGCGGGCCCGCATCGCGCATGCGTGGTGCGACGGCCCACATCGCAAAGGGGAAAAAATGGCCAACCCCCCCAAAAATGGCCCACCAAAAAAAATGGCCGACCCCCAAAAAAATGGCGGGCCCACATCGCGCATGCGCGGTGCAACGGCCCGCATCACAAAGTGGAAAAATATGGCCGACCAAAAAAAATGGCCGACCCAAAAAAAAATGGCGGACTGCTGTGTTTGGCGACCCCCGTGAAATGGTCCTTCGACCCCAAATGGGGTTGCGACCCACAGGTTGAGAACCGCTGGCTTAGTAAGACTCAGCCAAGATTAAATATAATACCTAGGAGTAAAACTTTGCCGGGGGGAGGAAAAAAGTGGCCAATTATGGTTGGAAATGTTGTACATCAAAACTAAACTGTGACATACCGTGGTAGATACTGTTAACATAAAAGAAAAACATCTCTGACCATTGTTATATTTTCTAGGATGAAATTCCATTGATGCCTTTATCCCCTTTGGAAGACTATGAAGGACTGATACCAGTAAGTTATAGATCTGCGACTTTGGTTTAGAAGCCTTTAAAAATAATTTGGAAAGTGGATCTAAGGAACACTTTCATTCTAATCTTAAACATAGATTTAATGCTTTATCTGCATATTGATTGATTGATTGATTCATTCATTCATTCATTCCCTGCCTTTATTATTACTACAAGTAATTCAAAGTAGCAAGTATATTCAACACACCTTCCTCCTCCTATTGTCTCCACCACAAGAACCCTGTGAGGTGAGGTGAGCTGAGAGAGTGACTGGACTGGAGACTGTATGCATTTCAGATTGCAATTAAAAAAAGATGCAGTTATGATGGGGATCAATCCAAAATGTTCAAATGCAATTATTTTGGCCTCGCTTGTTTCATAACTGCTACTGTTTTTAAACTGAATAGAAATTACTCAATTAGAATGCCTGTGTCATTTAATTCAATTCACTGCTAGGGACTCAAAATACTTTCAAATGGCAGCACTTTGTTGAATTTATCATGCAAATTGTTTGGACTTGTTTCTTCACATTTTATAATCTTGTTTTTGTAATTTTTCATAATTGTTGTTTTCCACAGTCCCAGGCAAGGGAGTTGCTATTCAATGAATGATAGTATTCATGGGAAGTCCTTTAATGAAGATCTGAGGAGTCTTCAGTTCTCTTATGTGCAAAAAAATTCTACAATTTGCTGATTCAGATTCACTTTCTACCTGTAAAACCAGTGGGGTTTTTTTGGCACATTCTCAGGTTATAGTGATTAATTTTATCCAGGAGATGCTTCAGGTTATGGGAGGGATGTTAAACCTAACCCTGTAGGTAAAATATGTGGGAAATGGAAAGAAATAAGTATGTGTTAGATTTGTTAACGCTAGGGTTAGTAGGCAAAATGTCTGAATGCACTGACTTGGTAGAATTTCCATCTTTTAAAAAAGGTTAACATCTTATTCAACCCAGAATTACACTTTGTACACTATATAATGGCAGGGTGGTTATAGCATGGCTTATCTTTATAAGGCTTACTAGACAAACCTCTTCTCAACTAGGAATTCTCAAAGTGTAAGTCATGACTTCTGGAGAACTGCAAGCAAAATGAGGGAGCTGCACTTCTTTCCCCTTTGCCAGAATGTAGACACTCACAGCAATAGTTTCTCCTGAGTGCTACCAGTAAGGCAACTCAACCAGAGCCAAGGTCAGAGGTCTTCAAACTTGGCTCTTTTATGACTTGTGCAACTCCCAGAATTCCTCAGCCAGCAGGCCTGGCTGAGGAATTCTGGGAGTTGAAGTCCACAAGTCATAAAAGGGCCAGGTTTGAAGACCCCCTAGCCAAGATTAGCCACTTTGGTCTAATCTCAGTTTCTCCTTTCCCAGGTGTGGCTCTTTTCCCTGAAAGATTGCACAAGGTACCAAGCCAGCATACTCATTCTAGAAAGCAAAACTATGCTGGCCTCATGACATGTCAGCCTTCTCTCAGAAGCAGAACAATGTGGAGTCTGGATTGCTTGAAGTGGCTGTGCACGTTCAGGAACAGGACAGAAACTTTATAATTGGCAAAGGAAAATTTTATAGATACTTTGACATACACATGCACAAGTGCAGCCCTGTTGGGGCAAATAAATAATCATGAGATCAAACCAAGGGTGATGTAAAGCAGAATTATAAACCTTCCTTCCCCTTCCCCTTTCAAGGATGGTAGACAAGAGAAGACATTGAAGGTAGAATGTAGACAAGGTAGTTAGAAGGTAGATATGTATACACATACCGTATCATACAATGGAAGTTACATGGCAGACAATAAACAACAGAAACCTCAGCTTAGCATTCAAGATACAAAACATGTATAAAACTTCCACAAGTACAGGAAGTGCGAATAGTCGGACATATGTCACAATCAAATCCTGCATTCAACCATTCGCAGAGAATTTATCACCTCAGGCCATATATTTGTGGTATGTGTGTACTGGGAAGTACAGGGCAGATTGCCTAAGCTCCACTTTAGGACATGTGAAAGAAGGGTCGAGGGACGGGGCTTTAGATTGGAGCAATTGCTAACGTTCTGGACCACTACAACTACCTCTTCCCTATGGATGCATGAGGACATTTTTCAGGATTTTTTTCTCTGAAGACACAAGCCTGATCAGATATAACTTCAAACTCTTTCTTTGTTTTACCATCTCTCACCCCCCCAAAAAACCCCACTTATTCCTGGTTTGGAAAAGCTATTGTACTATCAGATTCTGGATCATCTTTACATAATTTATTTCCAAATGTCTGTTCAGTGGAAAAGAATAAAAAGGCATAGAGCTAAGGGAATCCATCTGGATTTGCTAATGATTAGTGTGTTCAGGCATTATTGTCTGCTACATCAATTGTGTTAGAGAACTTGGAATTTTGCAGCTATCTGAACACCCTCTTCAATCAAAATAGAGAATTCAATCAGGATAAAGCTGAAAGGGACCTTGAAGTTCTTCTAGTCCGAACCCCTGTTCAAGTAGGAGACCATAAACCATTTCAGATAGGTGGCTGTCCAGTCTTTTCTTAAAAACCTCTAATAATGAAGCTCCCACAACTGTTGAAGACAAGCTGTTCCACTGGTTAATTGTCCTCACTGTTAAGAAATTTCTCCTTAATTCCAGGTTGCTTCTCTCCTTGATTAGTTTCCATTCATTGTTTCTTGTCTTGCCTTCTGGTGCTTTGGAAAATACCTTTACCTTTACCTGGGCCTTGAATGGCTGTACATTCCATCTTAAAGATAAGTCAGAAATCACAATGGTTATAGCTTCAGGCAGTGATTAATTCTTTCTCAAGTTTCAGCTATATTGAAATTACTGGATCTTGTCTCTCCTGTATAAATACCTTGATTAAACAAGATTAAAGAACCAATTTATGGGCTATTTTTACAATACCATTAACCCTGAATAGATTTCCAGAACCACTCACAGAATTTTATAGGGCACTGATATATTATCTTCCAGCTGGAACACCCTCTTATTTGGTAATCCATGTTTCCATTTTTTCCTTACCAAGAAAACTCCCTTAAGATATTAAGGAAAAAGAAGCAATATCTATGCAATGCATTTGATTGGTAGCACCAATAGTTCCTCAGATAGTTTTAAGTTTCATCTAGATTTAGCACTGTGTCCTTTGGAATTATTTTTTTAAAATTCAAATTCATTTATTTTTCCCAAAGAGAATTAGCTCAAGATGTTATGGCCCAAGGAAAAAATAAATAAATAAATGCTTCCCCAATTTTTCATTTTTTAAAAAATCCCTAAATCAGGGGTTCTCAACCTTGGCAACTTAAAGTTGCCAAGGTTGAGAACCCCTGCCCTAAATAAACCTCATTATCATAAACCTCCTAAGTGTTAAGATATCCTTAAAATAATAGTTTTCCGTTTTAAAGAAATTGACAAATCATTTTTATAATGTTGCTATGAAAACTACCCAAATGTAGTTATCATTCGGAATCAGGCTTGGCTCCAGGGAATCTTTACTTTTTAGCTTGATACTCTTTATGGCTTTTTAAAATGGCTGAAAAACCTCAGCATAAATGTAAGAAATCTAACCAAAGAGTATTTTGCCATTAAATAAAGGGTTTTTTTAATTACTTGCATATAGTACAATATCTTTGTTGATAATACGTGAATCCACTAATTCTTATAAAAATCAAGGGAATGTTCACTTTTTTGACATTTTGCAGAGAAATCCTATGTAGCAAGAATTATATTACATTTTTTCCCAAAAAGAATAGCTGTCAGACAAAAATTTCCACTCTTATGGGCAATTCTTGGATATTTGAGTGCTATACATCATCCATAATATATTTATTTCTTCTTTAGCAGTTCATCTATCAAAATGAGAGAATTTTTGCTCTTTTTTGATGAAGAAGAAAATCCACTGAATGTCAGTAAAAATGATGGTACACTGAATGTTCTATTTCAATAAATATAGCATCATCGTTTTAAAAAAATCTTTTTTAAATTAAGTATTATTTTTTGGATTTTTAAAAATAAAGCAAAACAACATCAGAATGATTTTTATCATTTCCTCAGGGATATCTATGTATTGGCTGTTTGACTTTTTAAAAAGATATGAGCAGGACTTGTATAAGTTCAATTAATCTATTCAATGCTTCATTAAACATTTTGAACTATCATGTTGGTTCAGTTTGCTTGACATTCTCATGTTGCACTGATATTTTACTGATTTTACTAATATTTTATTTTTTACAATGCCTTGGTAAGGCCACACTTGGAATACTGCATCCAGTTTTGGTCACCACAATGTAAAAAAAATGTTGAGACTCTAGAAAGAGTACAGAGAAGAGCAACAAAGATGATTAGGGTACTGGAGGCTAAAGCATATAAGGAACGGCTGCTGGAATTGGGTATGTTTAGTTTAATGAAGAGAAGGACGAGGGGGGACACGATAGCAGTGTTCCAATATCTCAGGGGCTGCCACAAAGAAGAGGGAATCAAGGTATTTTCCAAGGGGCCTGAAGGCAGGACAAGAAGCAACGGATGGAAACTAATCAAGGAGAGAAGTAACCTAGAACCAAGGAGAAACTTCCTGACAGTTAGAACAATTAACCAGTGGAACAACCTGCCTCCAGAAGTGGTGAATGCTCTAACATTGGAAGTTTTTAAGAAGAGACTGGACAGCCATTTGTCTGAAATAGTATAGGGTTTCCTGCCTAAGCAGGGGTTGGACCAGATGACCTCCAAGGTCCCTTCCAACTTTATTATTATTATTATTATTATTATTATTATAATAATAATAATAAATTATTATGAATGGATGACCTGCTGGCAGGGGGGCTCAAAATCTGCAAGATGGAAGGGGCATTAAGGAAGTCTGCCCCTTTTGTATATGCGCGTGGTGTTATTCTGTTCACCATCTTACAGGTTTTGTCTCCTAAGTACCTTCCCAGTAAGAATCCTTAGTGAAGAAAATATGATTTGGAGGAATGTAAGGCTCATGGTTGAGATGCAACATCATGTAGCTTTTTTTTAGAACATTCATTTTCTTTCTGAAAGGAGCTAGGGTTCCTCCTGTGGAGGAAGAAACGTAGCAATAAAGTGAGACAAGACAGACGGAAGAATGGATTATTTAAATAAATGGATGGAGGAGAAAATGTATCACTTTCCGGTGATCTTTTCTAGCAGCCTTTTTTGAAGGGAAAAAAAAGTGAAGAGAGAAAAACTTTCAATAAAAGAAATACATTTGAAAATATTTTGCAGTTGCAGAATAGCAAAGGAGAAAGAATAACAAAGGTGACAGTTAGAAAGCTTTGATAAATGGTTATGATTGGAAACCAGTAATATAGATATTTGGGAGAAATGAAACCAGATTGCAACGCCTTGGTCTCTTCAGCCTTGAAAGACGGCGTTTAAGGGGTGACTTGATCGAAGTGTATAAAATCATGCATGGGATAGAAAAGGTGGATAGAGAAAAATTCTTTTCTCTATCACACAATACTAGGACAAGGGGGCACTCCCTAAAGCTCATAGGTAAGAAAGTGAGGACAAATAAAGGGAAATATTTCTTCACCCAGAGGGTCATTGATTTATGGAATTCACTTCCAGAAGAGGTCGTGACAGCTGTCAGCCCTGATAGCTTCAAGGCAGGGTTAGACAGATTCATGGATGCCAAGTGTATCGGTGGTTATTAAAACGGATGTCCATGTGCCGCCTCTATGTTGGTTGAGGCAGGCAAGATTCCCTTGAGTACCATTTGTTGGGGCTCAAGGGAAAGGGAGGGTTTTGCCTTCTCTTTCTGCTCAAGATCCCCATGTACAATTGGTGGGCCACTGTGTGACACAGAATGCTGGACTCGATGGGCTTTGGCCTGATTCAGCATGGCTCTTCTTATGTTCTTATGAAGATATCTCGAGAGGGTGGATGGGAAACTCTAGGTAGAAATGACTTTTCTGACTCAGAAATAGACTTACTTAAATGTGGTACAATCTATACATGCTCCTTTGAGAGTTATTCCATGGAAACTCTTTAGAATTTGAATGAGAAGGTATATTGTAATGAAGCATTATATATTTTGATTATATAAAATGTAATCAGTTATGGATATGTGTATTCAGACTGTTTGATTAGATATTATCTTCTCCTAGAATAATTTCATTCTCCTTTCACTTTTTTTCAGTTTCTTCCTTGTATTGGTTGTCATTCTATGCTTATTCATTGCACTGAATTTTCACACGACTATTTTCATATACCACCCAAAAGGTTATTGTTTGGTTTATGAACTTTCTTTCTTTCTTTCTTTCTTTCTTTCTTTCTTTCTTTCTTTCTTTCTTTCTTTCTTTCTTTCTTTCTTTCTTTCTTTCTTTCTTTCTTTCTTTCTTTCTTTCTTTCTTTCTTTCTTTCTTTCTTTCTTTCTTTCTTTCTTTCTTTTGGAAACCTCAGGGCTTGGCTGATTCTAAGCCAGTGAGACAGTAATTATGTTTTCTAATTCAATCTGCTTTAACGTGTTTTAAATCATAGTGCTTCTTCTTTCCTTGAGGCATAGTCAAAAGCTGATCCACCAAAATCTAAATCAAAAGCCAGCAATAAGCTCCTAAGTATAATTCAGACCCTGTGCCTCTTTTTTCTGTGTTCATTAGTGAAAATGGCAATGGCCCAGGGCAAGGCAGAAGGACATCTTGCTCTGACATTTGGGAGTTACTGTATATGTCACCACTTGTCCTCTGGTAGCATTCTGATACTCTATATCATGGGTGGGGAACAATGGCATTTTATGACTTGCATTCAACTCCAAGAATTCCTGAGCTAGCCATGTTGACTCAGGAATTCTGGATGTTGAAGTCCACAAGTCATACAAATGCCATAGTTCCTCACCTACTTTAGATAAAAATCTTCCCATTTCAAGTGAAAACATTTTATCATGGCATAATATGTGGTCAAAGAAAGCAAGAATAGAATAGAATAGAATAGAATAGAATAGAATAGAATAGAATAGAATAGAATAGAATAGAATAGAATAGAATAGAATAGAAGCTGGAAGGGACCTTGGAGGTCTTCTAGTCCAGCACCCCGTTCAAGCAGGAGAACCTATATCATTTCAGACAAGTGACTATCGAGTCTCTTCATAAAAACCTCCAGGGATGGAGCGCCCACTTCTGAAGGCAAGCTGTTCCACTGGTTAATCGTCCTCACTGTTAGGAAGTTTCTCCTTAATTCCAGGTTGCTTCTCTCTTTGATCAGTTTCCAACCATTGTTTCTTGTCCTGCCCTCTGGTGCTTTGGAGAATAATTTGACCCCCCTCTTCTTTGTGGCAGCCCCTCAAATACTGGAATACTGCTATCATGTCACCCCTATTTCTTCTTTTCTTTAGACTAGCCAAACCCAAGTCCTGCAGCCATTCTTCATATGTTTTAGTCTCCAGGCCTTTGATCATTTTAGTTGCTCTTCTGCGAACTTTTTCCAAAGTCTCAGTGATTAAGATTAAAAAAGGCAGAAAAATGCCAAATGATTTTGGTAAAAATAAATGTTCTGGAAGTAGGAAGAAAGCTCTACCAGAAGCTTCTTCTGAATAAATTGAGCTACAAATAAAAAGTGATGAAATGTCTTGAGATGAAGCTTAAAGTAAGGGAATGCAGAATAGGTAGTTTGGAGATTTCTGTGGGAATGATAACAATATGTCTATAGGGTGAGTGGAAATTTGCCTAGTTTTTATTTATAGCTATCACACCCCTCCAGTTTGAGGCTCTGGTGGCTTATTTGCTTATTAATAAGTAATTAGAGGCTTTTGTAAGCTCTGAATTAACTTTAGCCAGAGAGATTCTCTTATTTGTGTCTTTGCCGAGTAGAGGTAACATTTCTTTAACACCTATCATCAAAAGAACTAGAGGAGTCAACCACAAACACTCCAAAGGTTGATTACAGATATCTCCTATATAAATTAGCTGGCAGAATGTGGCTTTGACACTCAGCTAAGATACCTTGCAAGCAAACCTGTTACTGGGAGGTGATGTGATATTTATCTTAAGCTGTGGTTAGAGGCATCTGGACAAGGTCTGGAGATAAGCAAGGTTTATCATTAGTGTAGTTTAAAAAAAAATACACCCAGAGGTAGACAACTTATTTGATGACGAAGTAGGAGTAACTAATTAATAGAATATTATGGGATGGCTTTGCTTTGTGCACATGTGCGACTGTCATGTAACTTTATAACCAGTTGGCAATTCTCTTATTTTTGTTTTCTGTGGTAAATTGTGTAAAAATAACAGCCTGATTTCTGGTGTGCTCCTTGGGTGCGAAACTCAGTGACATCCTCTTCTGCTTCTGCACAGTACTAAAGAATTTTGTCTTTCCTTATCCTGTGTGGACAATGGCTTCTTCACACCGGGTTTTAGTACCTACCAATCTTTTAGCCAACAAGTCAAAAAGTAGAATTAAAACAAATTCAGGGAAACAAGTTCAGAGAAGAGCAACTAAGATGATCCAAGGCCTGGAGACTAAAACATATGAAGAACTAGGGTTTGGCTAATCTAAAGAAAAGAAGAAACGGGTGACATGATAGCAGTATTTGAGGGGTTGCCACAAAGAAGAGGGGGTCAAATTATTCTCCAAAGCACCAGAGGGCAGGACAAGAAACAATGGTTGGAAACTGACCAAAGAGAGAAGCAACCTGGAATTCAGGAGAAACCAGTAGAACAGCTTGCCTTCAGAAATAGTGGAGGCTCCATCACTGGAGGTTTTAAAGAGGAGATTAGACAGTCATTTCTCTGAAATGATATAAGTTCTCCTGCTTGAGTGGGGAGCTGGACTAGAAGACCTCCAAGGTCTCTTCCTATTCTATTCTATTCTATTCTATTCTATTCTATTCTATTCTATTCTATTCTATTCTATTCTATTCTATTCTATTCTATTCTATTCTACTCTACTCTACTCTACTCTACTCTACTCTACTCTACTCTACTCTACTCTACTCTACTCTACTCTACTCTATTATTTCCCACAGAAAAAAAGAATTGAAAAAGAAACTATAAATGCTCTGAGAATGCTGGAAATGGTAAGACTGTAAGGAATAGATAGGATAATGGAAGAAATGTTATAAATATGAATGTGGTTTGCCTGTGGAATGGCTGTGCGACTTGTGTAATATTGACAAACACTGTATTCCATGGCTGAAGATTGGAAAAATGTTGCTATTGTTCTTTGACACAAAAGGAAAGTTGGCAAGAGTGAATACAAATCTTTACAGATAATAATATATTAATTGCACTTGGAGGAATTGGAGGAATTTTGATCCAAAGGCCACGAGAGGTGACAATGAGCAAAAACTATGCGTTTTGTGCCTGGCAGTGGTTGAACAGACTGGAATTTTGCTCCTTAGCAGGCATTGAAAAATGTGGAAAAATATTTTTTCACACATTCCTTGATTTTGAGAAAATCTATGGTTACGGTGTATGTCACAGAATGTTTCACACAAATATGGAATCAAAGATTGGTTCCTGAATGTGATAAAAATAGGACAAAAAGGAAGAAAAACTGTCATGTAAATAAATGGAATGCTTGGTGAATTATTCCTCAGTGAGTAGTGAATAAGACAAGGATGTGTGCTGCTCTGTTGGTTGCATAATATATTTATGGATCAATGTATAGGAAATACTTGTGACATCACAGGTAAATAGATTAGGGATACTTTTATGTAGAGATGTTGGCTGAGAATTCAAATGCTTTTCAGCAAATATTAACTCAAATGTATAATATGATGAGGGCTAGGAATTTGGAAATTAATGAATTAAAGACCAAAGTAGTTGTGTGTGGCAAGAGAAGGGAATGAATGATTTCAAGTTATAAATAAATCGCAAATAAATAGAACTAATAGATGTTTGTGCAAGAACTTAGTAGAATGTTTGCTAAAGATGGAAAAATGGACAGAGCCGTTTTTTTAAAAAAAAAGTGGAAATGTTGATAGAAAAGTTGTGAATAGTATGTGGCCTGATCAATAGAATACATGTTTCTCCAAATAAAGAGTGGGGGGAAAAATAACTGCGGAAGAATTTGTTTCTGTCAATGAATCAATCTATGAAACTGATGGAAGGAAAAATGATTTGCAAGGAGAGAATGGGCTATAATAAACTAGACAACCTGTGAACTGTTGGGTTATCATTACAGAGGCATTTCCTTACCTAAACAAAGAAACAGAATAACCAAGGGCAAAAAACTAGTAGAAGTGGGAGCAACTTCCTACTTTCTGCTGACTTGATTACAGCCGATCTTCAGCCAGTGGTCCCACCCTAGCCCTCTGGAGGCTGAGTAGGCTAGTCCCACCACTGGCTGCTGGAGGGTGATCAGCCACAATCAAGTCAGCAGAAAGTTGAAAGTTGTTCTCATTCTCACTGCTCTTTTGCCCTTGGTTATTCTGTCTACCTGATCACCAGGAGCAAAAGGAGGGGCCAGTCTATTTGACCTTCAGAGGACTAGGGTGGGACCAGTCTACTGAACTTCCAGGCACTGAAGGAATCACAAATTTGCCAAATTTCAGTCTCTTGGGCATCATTTTGGATGCATTATATAAGTTAGCACATTTGAGGTACCATAGTTGAAAAACTGTTGCCCTATGATTAACTGTTTCACTCAGTTAAAACCTACAGACTCAAGAGTTTTAGTAATATGCAGATGGTAAACTTTCTTATTCTTTTTTGTGTGCTTTCTATAATCTTGCTTATCCTAATACAGGATATTGGGGGAATAAAGAATATGACTATCTTATTTTATTGCATTCGTTATTTTGAAAGAAAATATTTCATTTTTCTTCATCCTTTCTATCTTTTTAGTAAAAAAAAGGCAAAAGAGGGAAACTGGAAAATATTGGGGGGGGGGGGGAAATCCAACTATCCCAGTTGTTTTCAAAGTTTTTCCATCTCTATCCTACGATGATATCTGAATGGGGTAGTGAATAACTCATGCTTTGTTTTTAGGTGGTAAATCATAATTTGAATCTGCAAATTTTTTTTGCCTTACTGATTGGAAGTGCAGTTTACTAAGTTTCTGTTAGCTTTGTCCATCAAGGAGTGATGAAGGCCAACCATACTTAGCATGAATAAACATTGGAAAGAAAATGAGTTATAGGGTTTTTTATATGTGGAATTGATTAATGGTATCATGTGGTCAGAAATACAAAACAAAAGTATTAGGAAAGTATTTTGGAGACTGAATTCTAGAGGGAAGCTGCCTTCCAGTGCTATTTAAAAAGGAAAAATTAGATTATTCTTTCTTTGTTTCTTTATTTTATTTTATTTATTTATTCATCAAGTTTTGAAACCACCTGTCTTTCTCAGAGGGACTTTGTTTATTATATATGTGTAATGTATGCATAATGTATTATACATACATAGTTAGTCTCTGGGGGGTGGGCAACATATACATTTAATATAGTATTGTTTCCTTCTGTGAGACAAAGAAAACTAATTATTGATTTTCTACTAGTGGATTCAATTGATTGTTTTTCTCTGACCAGTTCCCTAGGAAATGGGACTTTGTCCTAGTTTGTGATGATCACAAGATGAACAGTGTGGAGAATGACATGAAAAAGATGTTTCTGGAAGAACTGCACAAGAAAGGGTTCATTATCAAGGTAGGACTAACATCCCTTCCCTCTCCAAAGCTGACACGACATTCCTGGATATCAAGCTGACATGCTGGTTTGACATACTCTTGTTTACAAGAGGACCACAGCTTTCTTTGCTCAGGATGGAGCTGATGTCAGGTAGCTCACTGACAACACAACAAACTCATGCTTTGATACAGTGGATGTAATCTGCCTAACAGGCCTTTTCTCAAGCATGGTCATAATGCTTTTGCAACAATACACGAGTATGAGAATTGAGGATTCCTCCTAGACTGTTGTCTTATAAACCTT
Organism: Bothrops alternatus; assembly: GCA_034064705.1. Classification (NCBI taxonomy): domain Eukaryota; kingdom Metazoa; phylum Chordata; class Lepidosauria; order Squamata; family Viperidae; genus Bothrops; species Bothrops alternatus. The sequence continues at coordinate 18,095,462 of JARGCV010000248.1, forward strand.
TGTATCATTTATTTTTTCTATCAAATTCTTAGGAAATTCAGGATCAAAAGCTCTTTTATGGAGTTCATGCACCAAGTGGAATCTTCCGAAAATACCAGTGGCTTATGAATAATCCTGATAATGAATTGGGGCATCTGCTTCCAGAGCAATTAGATTACCAAGAGTCAGCAATCATGTCAACAAGGTAAAGTGGCTGTCCATCCATCCATCCATCCATCCATCCATCCATCCATCCATCCATCCATCCATTTAGTCCCAGTCTCAGTTCTTTACAGAATCTGCCACCACTGGGGGCAACTGGTACATACAGTTTGTGCTCAAGTGAAGCTCAAGTGATTAACAAGTCATGAGGTCATAAATTAATGGAAAAATTGTTTTGGAAAAAAAATGAATTGGTACAGAGAATATTGCTTTTAACTGAAAGCTTCTAATTGTAGCTGAGGGGCAATGATTAGTCGAGAGTGTCTTTCTAAGCCATTTTGAAACTGCAAAGATGTCAACACTATTCATTTCAAGATAACTTTAAGTAATAGATTTTTGTTAGGGCATCTGCACTTACTAGATAGCACATGGAAACTAAAATTAATTATAGTGCCTACTGAGCAGCTACAGTATACAGATTATTGTGTAGAATACAGAGAAAGAACTGGATGCTTTTTAAAACAAAGCAAACAAAACAAACCAAAAATTTCAGGGAAGTAGGGAGGTCAATCCTTGCAGCTTCTTCACTGGCAATGCCCCTGGTGAGCTATTGCCGCTTTTGCCTAATTCTCGGAAATGGATCTATTTGCTCTTGTTTCTCTAAACGGCATAAAGTAGGATAAAGTAGGATCACAGTTAGGGATAGAAGGATAAAAGTTATATGCCTTAACAGCTTCATATCAGGAAAAAAATATTTTTCTATCATGGACAACAACAGTTGTATTTATTCCTGCCCCTGAAGAGTTTACACTAGCATTGCTGTTTCTCATTCTTATATGTTTTAGGATACGTATTGTGAGCTTTATCCTACAAAACACAGAAATTCCACGTACCAAAGGTATGAAAATATCTTTTTCTTTATTAGTATAAATACAATCCATTTGTATTTCATTTTCACTTTGCAGTGTCCTTTTTACAAATGCAGCTGTGATCACCAGTCAGTTTTATTATTCACAGTGAGGCACATCCCACTGTGGGGAGGCTTCATCCGTTAGTACATGTAACCATACCTGCAAGCTGACCCATCTGTCTGATGAGTAGTAATGATGTGATGAACTGGGAGAAAAACTTTATTTTTTTTAGCAGTGTCACTTCAGACAAACAATCTGATGCTTTTAGGATCCAATGTTTCATTTGTATTTGCAATGTGGTGGACTGGAGGAAGTGTGATGATGTTTGTAGGATGACCAAGGTTCAAGTTCCATTCAGAAATAGCTTGTGCTTTATTACAGGAAACATTTTGTACATGGTGTAAAAGTCTTGGACTGTCATCTAATGATTGTTTAAATATTGCCTTGTCCAAAAAGACATAGCTATACCTGCAGCTGACTCAATAGCTCCATTTGGGTAAAAGTAATTTCTCTTGTCATCATCTGAGAATTGACAAATAATGCAAACTTGGTTTTTGAATGACATATTTATGCCATCCCAAGCAAACCAAATCATTACCATGGAATTAGCTGTCAAATGACCAGGAGGAAATATTTTATTTCAAGCTATTTATGTCCAAAATTAAAAATAAGTTAAAATGATCTACAAACAGTATGATAGCCACAATGTCTTGTAGTTTGCCCTAGAAAAGGCTGGTGTATTGTATTTCAGTTTCATCTATTTTTGTGAATTGTTTATTTAGCTACAGTGCTACTGTAGCTCTAGAAGGAAGAATGTTTATCAAATGAATGAGTAACAGAAACTAGAGCAGAAGAATTAGCTTTAATTGACATGCACATTCTAATACCAGTATATATGCATGCTACTTTGAGATACATATGCTTCTAGGAGATCTTTACCTGCAAGGCTTTGTTTAGAATACTCACTGAAGTGTCTTTTTAAAGAAATATCCTGGCAAAACTGCACTTTTGGAGGGGGGGGAAGGTCTTGATCTTGTTTCTCTTCTGCTATTAGAGAAGCTTCGTGACCTGATAAAGAAGAAAGTGTTTGAAACTGCATTTCCTTTACACGAGGTGAGGAAGCCTGAAGGCCCGCCTAAAACTGATAAATACAGATGTTAAATTAAATAGCAGTTGTGAGCTTAGGTTGAGGAAGGGAGTTGAGTCTTTTTCTTGATCCACAGAGGTACACCATTATAAATTGCTCTATACATTAGGGATGGTGGTGGTGGTAAGGAAAGTGCTTAATTAGAAGAGGAGGCTAATAAAATAAATGTCAGAAAATACATTTGCAGTGCATTAATATAACCAGTAGAAGAAAAGCTTTATTTGACAACTGGGTCTGTCTACTGTATATCTATCTATTCAGCATCTTGTAGGTGTTTATTAATCAGGGCTGAAACATTGTTTATAGAATATGTAATCTTTCAGTTTTAACATATTGAATGGCATTATTTTATCTAGAGAGAAAATCTGGGTAGATTTCTGAAAATGAATTGGGCTCAATGGAGAGATCTCTTCTGCAGGCAACCAATTGGAGAAATTAGGTAAGGGACGGAAGATTTGGAAACACTGATGAGTGTGCTTTGATATGTGACATTACTACAATAAAAACATCATCATGTTAATCCAGATAGCTTTTTGTGTTCTATTTCCTTATCTAAAGGAAAGGAACATTTGAATAAGATTTAAATTGTATTCCCTTTTTTGATTCTGAATTGAGATCATGCTGTCACAAACTGAAATGATGTCATGCATTTCAGTTAACAATCTGCTTCTCTTGAAGAAGAGATGGTTCGTTGATATTTCAATGTCTGATCTGAGGATTAAACCCTGCTACAGCTCTTGCCAGTGTTGCTCAATTTTTGAACATATTTTAATAATCTAGTACTTCAAAATTGAATCACTGGATTGCACCAAAGTTCAGTGCAATCTTCTTCTTCTTCTTCTTCTTCTTCTTCTTCTTCTTCTTCTTCTTCTTCTTCTTCTTCTTCTTCTTCTTCTTCTTCTTCTTCTTCTTCTTCTTCTTCTTCTTCTTCTTCTTCTTCTTCTTCTTCTTCTTCTTCTTCTTCTTCTTCTTCATTTTTGCCTCTGAGACTAGCTTCCATTGACTGCTTTTGTAAAATAAGGTACTAGCTTAGAAACTTCTTCATCTAGTCGAAGTTCTTTCAGATCCAGAATTAGAGGATTTATGTCAACCAATGTTCTTTGGACAATCCTGTCAAGGTATATTGTTTCTTTTTCAGAACATACTTTGGGGAGAAAATTGCTCTTTATTATGCTTGGCTGGGCTGGTATACATGGGTCCTGTTAATAGCTGCTGTGCCTGGTTGTATTCTTTTCATCTATGGCTTCATCAGATTCAGTTCTGGTCAGATCAGGTGAGTTACTCTATTTGCTTGTGAGAATATGGCAGGATGATTATGAAAATGAAAAATGCAACCACCTTGGAAAGTTTAGAAAGGGAAACCACTATGTTGGTCTTTTGCCGTTGCTTCCTGCAGTTTATAGGCATCTGAAGTTGGAGAAGGGAACAATGGTTTTGAGCAGGCTACAACTTTCTCCTCTTTACATTTCCTCTTCCTCCACTTCCTCTTTCCTCTAACAGATTGATGGACCCTTCAAACTGTAAAATGAGTCATGTATCCACATTGGACCTGCCCAATCAAGAGCAGGTAGCTGTTGAAACAATCCCAAACATTTCTCAGCCCTCCAACTGCATAGTTATTTGGTCCTTGTTCCTCACCCTTCATGCAACCTGCATACTTGTAATCTTTCCTAGGTGTTGCCTTCCTGTGTGGATACCAGCAGTTGGGAAAGATACAGAATCATTTGCTGGATTTTTTTTTTTGATCTATGTAGATCCATTCATAAATGACTTAGATGAGGGAATAGAAGAGGAACTCATCAAATTTGCAGATGACACTAAACTGGTAGGAATAGCCAACACCCCAGAAGACAAGCTCAGGATCCAAAAAGATCTTGACAAACTTCAACAATGGGCCCTATTCAACAAAATGAATTTTAATGTGGAGAAAAGCAAAGTTTTACATTTAGGCAGGAAAAATCAAAGGTATAAGTACAGATTAGGTGAGACCTAAAACAGTAACTATGAGAGGGACCTTGGAGTCCTAGTGGACAATCATTTGACTATGAGCCAGCAATATGCAACAGCAGCGAAAAAAGCTAATACAATCCTGGATTGTATAAACAGAATCATTGAATCAAGATCACGTGAAGTACTAGTACCGCTTTATAAAACTCTAATAAGACCATACTGCAATCACAAAAAAGATGTTGAGACTTTGGAAAGAGTTCAGAGAAGAGCAATTAAAATGATCAAAGGCCTGGAGACTAAAACATATGAAGGACGGCTGCAGGACTTGGGTTTGGGTAGTCTAAAGAAAAGAAGAAATAGGGGAGACATGATAGCAGTATTCCAGTATTTCAGGGGCTGCCACAAAGAAGAGGGGGTCAAACTATTTTCCAAAGTACCAGAGGGCAGGACAAGAAACAATGGTTGGAAACTGACCAAAGAGAGAAACAGCCTGAAATTAAGGAAAAGCTTCCTAACAGTGAGGACAATTAACCAATGGAACAGCTTGCCTTCAGAAGTGGGCGCTCCATCACTGTAAGTTTTTAAGAAGAGACTAGACAGTCACTTGTCTGAAATGGTATAGGTTCTCCTGCCGGAGCAGGAGACTGCACTAGAAGACCTCCAACGTCCCTTCCAGCTCTATTCTATTCTCTTCAAGTATCCCATGGAAATCTGCAACTAACAAAAGGCCCATAACCAATATGAGGAGCAGATGGGAAAGAAGCCTTATTAAGAGCATGCACATTAAGAAACTATATTACATGAAGTGAACTAAGTAAATAAGCAAATTATAGAAATACTAGATCAATTATTTCTTAACATTTTTCCAATAAAACAACATCCTGGGGGGGGGTCAACTAATGCCTTTGCACTATGGATGAACCTACAGAAAGTCAAGTCCAATTCTTTGAATATTGTCTGCAATCCTGCAGCAATTTTGAAAGGGGAGAGTACAGCTAATCAAATAAAGAAACTATCTGAGAGTTGCTAGTTTTTCCTGGCACATCAATGGCTCTAGCATCTATGAATGATACAAAAGGTTTCCAGAAAAAAGGAAAGTGGTGCAGTCTTTGCTCAACCAGAGAAGCCATGGGTGGAGTCTGGATATTGAAGGACCCAGTATCAAATAACAAGGAATATCTTGCCTGTAAATCTGCATCATGTCATACATGATGTTTCTGCCAGCCATCAGGAGATTAGAAAGCTACTCAGTTGTTCAATTGGATGTGAGATCCTTTTTGCTACAGAAGATGATTGCCAGCTTGCTGTAGAATGCCATACTGTATAGTTTGATGTTGTAATTGTGTTTTTGAACATTTTTTTTCCAATAGAAAACATGCAGGGCTTCTCTAGTTGAGCAAAGACTGCATTGTTGTTGTTTTTTCTGGAAGCCTTAGTCATTTAATCATGAACAGACTTCGTTATGGGAAAGTGCTCTAGAATTTCTTCTGAGCTTCTAGGCTGGCTCATCAGTTGGTGACAAAACCATCATTTCCTCTGACCAGTACTCAGGAGTCCTGAGTCAGGAGAAGACCTGTGATTCTAAATAAAAATACATAATCTCAAAAAGCGAAGCAAGGTCAGACCTGGATCATACTTGGGTAGGAAACACCCAAGAAATCCTAGGACTGTAGGCTGATCTGGGAAGCTGAAAAAATATCCCAGAAGAAGATGGTGAACTCATTTCTTATTATTGCAAAAAGCCCTACATGGATGAAGTCACGAGGAATTAAGTTTGTCTTGAGAGAATCTTTTCCTTTGTAAGTGGCACTTCATGGTTGGGCAGAACTTATCTGATGTGAAATTATGGATCTTGATAGTATAACATAGGCAATCATTGTCCTTAAGGAAGGCCAACAGTTAGACCCATTCTCAAAGTATTCTAGTTCTGGAGAACTTTCTCCACTTAGTGCTTGATAAGGCATATGGGATATTGACATCTTCATAGTTATGTGACAAGGACACAAAGGGACAAAAGATTTGGCCTCTGAATCACATGTGTGTATATTTATGATCTCATTCCATGCATCCGTAGAGATGGCATCATACACCTTTTACATTCCAAAGAGTGCTACTATCTAATAATTGCAGCAATTTTTGCAGTTGATTTACCTAACAACCCACTTTCCACCCCTAAGATTGTTTCACACTACATTATTGCTTAAAGATCAACAAGTCAGTGCAGTTTGTCATGTTTTGGTTGTGATGACACTTTGATTTCTTTTTTGTTTTTATAATTATAGTATTTTCTTCAAATACCCTTTTATAACCATTATTACATTTTCTGATGCTTTCATGTTTTAGATGATTTCTAATAACAGCATGAGGGACTTTTAGATTTTTAACTTATTGTGAGCCCTGAGCTACTTTGGGAGAGGGAATTCTTTAAGAGAAGCCAATAAATACGTTTAAATGGTACTTAATTCCAAACTGACCAACTGACTTAATATTGACATACTGCATCTCAAAAAAAAATGTAACATGTACCCAATTGATCACCATCAATGAAATTTTGCAGGCATGGAATAGATAAGCATTGAAGTCAAGGACAACCAATGTCGTCCTGTTTAGGCACTCTTCTGCCTGTGCCTTGTTATTGAATAGAGTGAATTGTAGGGATAATAAAAATGTTGTCTCTCTAATTTAGTAAAGAAATCTGTGAGGCTAACACTACCATCATGTGTCCACTCTGTGACCAGAACTGCCCATTTTGGATTTTATCAGACACTTGTACATATGCCAAGGTAAGAACATAAAACATCTCAATTATCTCTTGTGGTGCTCTTAGGGTTCTAGTATTTCTACTGCCAAGGAAACAGAATATCCACAGAATATGGCTGAACTGAGAGTTCGGTTTCCCTTGTCGAATCAATAATCATTTGTCAGATGAGCACTAAATAAATTTGAAAAATAAATAAAAGAATGAATAAATAAACAGACACTTATAAAGGAGGTAATTGTTTAATTTGATACCATATAGTTTCAGGAGTATTTTGATAGATTTAATTCATAGTCTTTAGCTTGACCCTCAAATGCTCCTTGGAAAATATCTTGAAGATAATGCCATGATTGCTAAAAGTCAGCATAACTTTGTTCAAAACAGACCATAAGAGACTTTCCTTTATTGGACAAGGTGACTGCTAGAGATATAAGTTGCTAGAGTTTTAGCAAATGTTTTTTGGTAAGTTTCCACATGATAGTCTCACTGCCAAGTTGTTAAAGAGTAGAGTAGTTTAGATGGCAGGACAGCAGAGGAGAGCCACAACTGGCTAGCTAACACACTCATATTCAGCACCTCAGCACACTCAGCACCTGAAGGCAGGACAAGAAGCAACGGATGGAAACTAATCAAGGAGAGAAGCAACCTAGAACTAAGGAGAAATTTCCTGACAGTAAGAACAAGTAATCAGGGAACAACCTGTCTCCAGAAGTGGTGAATGCTCCAACACTGGAGGTTTTTAAGAAGAGACTGGACAGTCATTTGTTCGAAATGGTATAGTGTTTCCTACCTGAGCAGGGGGTTGGACTAGATGATCTCCAAGGTCCCTTCCAACTCTGTTATTCTGTTCATACTATAATCATTAGGGACTTCACACTGAATTTGGGAGAAGTAGCCAGTTGTGTTGGGACCAGTATTACTCAACGTTTCAATTAATAAAGATTGATTGGTTGCATATCATAATTGGGAATGACAGACAATTGGAAGGTCAAGCTAACACTCAGAATAGGAGAATGAGATTTCAGTCTAATGTTTGGAAAATTGGTCTGAGAGATATTCTTTAAAGGGGAAAATTGTAAGGTTTTGTATTTAGGGAGGAAAAATGTGGGGGACACATATAAGATAGAGAATTTGTGACTTTGAAATGCTATACTGGAGAGAGACTTAGGTGTGGACATTGATCACAAGCTGAACATGAGGCAACACTATGAAGCAGCTGCTAGAAGGGATTTGAGAAGATACCCTAAAGCAGTGGTTCTCAACCTTTTTCAGGTTGAGACCCCACTTGCGCCACCCATGCGCGGCACGCCCCCGACCAGTGCCGCACATGCGCGCGTGACGGGCCGATCCGCGCATGCACAGCACGCGCGACGGCCCGAACTGCGCATGCGTGGCGCGCGATGGCCCGAACCACGCATGTGTGGTGCGCACGTGATGGGCCGAACCGCGCATGCGCGGTGCGATGGGCCGATCCGCGCATGCGTGGCGCACGCACGATGGGCCGAACCGCACATGCGCAGCACGATGGGCCGATCTGTGCATGCGCGGCACGACGGCCCAATCTGCGCATGTGCGGCGCGACGGCCTGATCTGCGCATGCGCGGCACGACGGCCCGATCTGCGCATGCACGGCGCGTGCGACGGCCCGAACTGCGCATGCGCGGCGCGATGGGCTGATCCGTGCATGCGTGGCGTGCACGCGACGGGCAAAAAATATGGCGGACCGCAGTGTCCGGCGACCCCCGCGAAACGGTCATTCAACCCCAAATGGGGTCGCGACCCATAGCTTGAGAACCGCTGCCCTAAAGGGAGAAGCTGAAGGAACATGGGGTGCTTAGTCTGAAAAAATCAAGACTAAGAGGTGACATTATATTTGTATTCACGTATGTAAAAAGGTGCCATGGGGAAGATGAATAGGAACAATTTTTCACTGCTACGGAAACTAGAATCCGAAATAATGAACGCCACTCACAGTTACCTACATTTCACTTAAATATAAGAAAAGAATGTATGGTGTCTTTATGATCTATATCACAGCTGAATGGCCCATCCATCAATGTTCACAGGGGAAGGGGACGGGCATATGTGATCAAAGAAAGCAGAATGACAAAAAGCAACATTGTGAAAAAAGCCACACACTGTTTTCCAAAGAACTCTAGTGATTTACCTCTCCTCTTTTTTTTTAACCATTTAGATCACCCATGTGATTGATAATGAATGTACAGTTGTGTTTGCAATGTTCATGACTATCTGGGGTAAGCTTGCAGAAGATTGATCTGTTTGGGGGTTTAATGAGGAATGCTGTTTTTAAATATAAACTCTCTTCTGTCCACAGGACAATCCTTTTTCCTCTTCATTGTCGAAATATTTTTAATCTCTAATTCTGATAACAAAATATGGAATATCTTATGGGATAGAAATCATTGCATATGTTCCATTATATTTTTAACATTCCCTTAGAGATATATATCCTCTGCTTACTTTGGCTGATCTCAATAGTAGTTGGATAGGAGTAGTTGGATAGGAGACCACTGGGAAATACCAAGGCTGTCACATAGATTAACTTTTTTTTTTAAGACAGAGGAAATAAATAGCAAGTCACCTCCATATGGCCATATGACCAAACGTTTGACTCAAAGGAAACATTATATGTATATATGTGTGTGTATATGTGTGTGTGTATATGTGTGTGTGTGTGTGTGTGTGTGTGTGTGTGTGTATTTTAAAATTGTTAACAAAGAAATAAGGGATTTCTGAGATAGCTATTTCGAGTTATTTAACTCTCTTCAGTCAGAACTCACCCTTTCCGGGATTCGAACCTGGGCAGTCTGCATGCTAGGCAGAAGCTTTAGCCTCAAGCCACAGGCTCTCTCCCGCTTTGTTAACAGTCAGGGAGTGAATATGTGTGTCAAGTGGTTATTTTTTAGATTGCACCCTGTAAACCCAAATATGGGAGGAAGAAATCATTCTTTCCTTTGCTTGTTTCAGCTCAACCCAGAGCCATCTGCAAGCACAAATATATATATGTTCTGACTGAAGAGAGTTAAATAACTCGAAATAGCTATCTCAGAAATCCCTTATTTCTTTGTTAACAATTTTAAAAAAACATATATATTTGTGCTTGCAGATGGCTCTGGGTTGAGCTGAAACAAGCAAAGGAAAGAATGATTTCTTCCTCCCATATTTGGGTTTACAGGGTGCAATCTAAAAAATAACCACTTGACACACATATTCACTCCCTGACTGTTAACAAAGCGGGAGAGAGCCTGTGGCTTGAGGCTAAAGCTTCTGCCTAGCATGCAGACTGCCCAGGTTCGAATCCCGGAAAGGGTGAGTTCTGACTGAAGAGAGTTAAATAACTCGAAATAGCTATCTCAGAAATCCCTTATTTCTTTGTTAACAATTTTAAAAAAACATATATATATTTGTGCTTGCAGATGGCTCTGGGTTGAGCTGAAACAAGCAAAGGAAAGAATGATTTCTTCCTCCCATATTTGGGTTTACAGGGTGCAATCTAAAAAATAACCACTTGACACACACACACACACACACACACACACACACACACACATATATAATTTGTTTTCTGAGGTTTTCTCGGGTGTTTGTATGTAGGTCTTTGGTTCTTCGGGTTTTCTCCCATGTAGAATTTGAAGTGTCTTGGCGACGTTTCGATGAAGTCCCATTCGTCATCTTCAGGCTGGTGCTTTCGGCTCCTAGAAGCACGAAGCCGAAAGCACCAGCCTGAAGATGACGAATGGGAAAAGTATATATATACCTTTTTGAAAGTAATAGCAAAGTAATAGCTGCTGTTTTGTTTTAAATGCACTCCATGGAACTTGGAGAAGCGTACTAGGTTACCTTGCTTGCAATCAACTCTGTGCATTAGGCACAGATATTGGTATAGCTTTTATAAAGAGAGTTGCAGTAACTTTTAAATGCCTTCTATAAATTTTATAAAATGAATTGCCCTGTTTTGTTCAGAATACTGGAGTATTCATGCAAAAAATTGAAAAAGTGTTTCTCTCTCTCTCTCTCTCTCTCTCTCTCTCTCTCTCTCTCTCTCTCTCTCTCTCTATCTCTATCTCTATCTCTATCTCTATCTCTCCCTCCCTCCTTTCCTCCTCCCTCCCTCCCTCTTTCTTTATCTTATTTGTCCTTAATGTACAGCCACTGTATTTTTGGAGGTATGGAAGCGACACAGAGCTAAAATTGTCAATCGTTGGAATATGTATAATTGGGATGAAGAAGAGGTAAGGCCAGTTCTTTTCTAGTACCTAAGACCTCCTAATATCTCTGGTGGCAAGGAAAACCTCTTCTGTAATAGCTTTAATACAAGTGCAGCTACTAGACAGGTGCTGATGTGTAACCTAACGTATTACAAAATAAAAATAAGGAATTAACATTTCTACTTGCATCTTAGACCAAGAATCAGCATTTTTTTTTAGGTAAAGAGCCCCAATTTCCAATAGATTCCCATTATCCAATTTTGTACAATGTTTTAAACAGAAATAATTGAAATTAAATTAAAATGACCCATGTTTACATGTTCCAAATGCTCAAAGAGATTTCATGCAAAATACAAAGATCTTATTATATCTGCCTTATAAGTAAAATTTTTATCATTTTCCCCTAACTGGTAGACAGATTGCATTAGGCATCAAATAGTAGTGTTGCAGATGCTATATTGCTGACTGTCATCTGATATTAATACTAATGTTGGTAGAAGCTTCAGCAATTTTCTGATGAGGCAGAGATCAGTAAAAGAGCTCTATTTCTGCTGAACAGTAGTCTCAGTTGAGATTCCTAGAAATTTTCTCTTCTCCTCAGATTGCCATTCCAGAACTGAAACAAGGAATAATAATGGTGGTTGTTGGATTGTCTGTCAGCTCAATTTAGGAAGGCCTGTGCCTTTCATTTAATAAATTGTTGACTAGGCACTATTCTTTATCGTATGTATCTCCAGCTTCTTATGAAGATTCTTTAAAGTTTATTTTGTGATTTTTCTGTGACAGTTAGGATTTTTATATAGGCATCATGATTCTTAAATAAATCTGCCTGCGGAGTTGGTCAGGACAGAATAAGTTAAACTCTGAATCAGTCCATTTTGAATGTTGGTAATCGAGGTGAAAGAGATAGATGGTTACATATACTTCTCATTTTGCTGTTAGCTGTATCCTATCATATAAATCTCGGATCTCTGAAAGAGAATTTTTTATTATTTGGGACAATTGCGTAACACTTTATAAAATAGCTTCACATGTTCAGTCCTTGATTTATGAAGCTATTAGGATAGTAATAGAAGCAGGGCACTTATTTGCATACAGAAAGATCCATCTCTGGCATTTCCAGGAAAAGGTGTAGAAATAGGAAGCATTTGCCTGTTTTTGTTCCATCAGCCTGGGAATTATTTTGCAGCTCAACTGCTTTCTGTCCCATTTTGCTTGCAAGTATTTTGCATCTTTTAACCCAGTTCTCTCATGTCTGTATTTTGCACAGAGTTAACCCTAAAGAACAAACCTTTGCTTATCACAGAACTGAGCAGATGACCCAAAAATCTCTTAGGAAAAGAGATTTCTAATCTTGTTGGTTGGGATGAAGGTAGCATATACCTGAGGAAATTTAACGTAGATGGTCTCCATCTCATATGAAATAGAGATTATAATAGTTTTACAATTGCTGAATTATTTGATTGCCTGTTAGATTCTGAGGATAATTTACACAGATAGCTAATATGCTTTCACACAGAGGTCAGAATTTAGGCTGCATAGACCAGTCCTACATAAGCATACTATTCTGCTGGTGGCTCTTATTGGTGCAGCTGAACTCAAATAGCAATAGCATTTAGACTTATGTACCACTTCATAGTGCTTTACATCACTCTCTAAGCCAGACATGTCAAACTCACGACGTCACGTGACATCACACAATGTATTGGGACTGTTTTGCCATTGCCGGCAATGAGGTGGGTGCAGCTTCCGTGTGATGCATCCAGTCCACGGGCTGGCAGTTTGACACCCCTGCTCTAAGCAGTTTACAGAGTCAGCATATTGCCTCCAACAATTTGGGTCCTCATTTTACTGACCTCGAAAGGATGGAATCAACCTTGAGTCTGTCAGGATCGAACTCCAGGCAGTGAGCAGAGTTAGCCTGCAATACTGCATTCTAACTACTGTACCATCATGGCTCTCATCCCGAACTTCACCATGGATTTTTTTGACTGCAGAATTGGGGAAGGGGCAAAAGTAAGTGACAAACTCTTAATATGTTGCTGTAGATTATATACATTTTTTTAAATCCAGAAATTGCCCCTGAAGCACAGTATTGCCTTAATTCAAACACTGGTTTCAAGCATTATCTTAAAGCCAAGTCTCATTGGTTATAACAGGCCATCATGAAATAAAATTGGAATAAAGGAAAAGATTCTCTTCTCATTTTAATAATCTGAGAATTTTAAAGCCTTCAGGCTTTTAAGAAAAGGGTGATTACTATTACTGCTGGGATCACAAAATTGATAGGAGTGAAAAAGCTGAGTCAGAAGATGTAATTTTAATAACACTTTCTTCCTTATAGTCTCTTTTTCTGAACAGAACAAATAATAATGTTTTCTTTCCACCTTTAATACAAATGGAAACCTTAATAAGAGGTTGCTAAATGTGACTACTTCTTTCTGTAGGAGGAACTGACTTTGGAGCTCATTAATAACCCTGAAAGTACCTCTGACGAGTATCAGCATTCATATCTCCGCAGTATAATTGTGCTTGTTTTATCTCTTATTGTGGTATGTGAATACTGTTTTTCTAATGTACTTTTCATTCTTATTTTGGATGTTTATTAATGGTACATATATAAGAAAAAATACTATACCTTTGGGTGTAATTAGAAGCGATTCCTATAAATAAAAAGGCATTTAAAGATTTCTTTATTTCTAAATAATAAAAGTGAGCAATATTATATTTGCCTAAATAACAGGCAAAACATGTATTACATCTTATTTCCTGGTCTTCACCTCTTATTGGGAACGAATATGCTAGCTGGACACCAATGGGATATGTGAATAAGATGCAATTGTTGCCTAGAAATTTAAACACTGAGTTTGTGTGGAGTGAATTTGGCAGAGAAAACAATTTTACTTTTCCAATGGGGCAAATATGAATCACTTAAGTAATTCAGGCAAGCATTTATTAAGGGTGAGAAGTGTCAAGATTTTTAATAAACTGTGGGAACAAATAATACATACATTCAATATATGTGATAGAAAGCAAGTGATCAAACAATAAGAGACATTCAGTTTAAAGAGATTGATTGATTGATGGATTAGATACGTATAGGATAGATTAATGTTTTACTTTAAATAAGGGATATTAGTGGAAGAAGAAATAAATAAGATCTATGATAAAATTAAGGAATTAGAATATATTTGGAAGGGATACCCGAACTGATAATGTTTGTACTTAAAAGTTATTTTGATTATGGTAGTGTAAATTTATAAAGATTTAAAAACAGGTTTAGGTTGAATAAATTTAAGCTAGAATTGGATTATTTTAAAACATGGTTTGCTAAGCTTTAAAAGAAAGTACGGATGCCATGCTAAAATGCTAATAGTACCTTTATTAAAATGCTAATACAGAAACCTAAAATTCCAGACAGGTGACACAATCATCTCATGGAAGGATAGCCAGCAGCATCACTTTCAGCAGTTTAAACCCTCACTTCATTTTTCTGGCCAGTACTAGTTTCTCTAGTTCCTAGACTTACTGTATATTAAAACAGAAATGAATACAGAAAATAGAAGTTTTTTCTACATTCCAGTTCTTGCCATCAGACTACAGTTGCCAAAACTGAGATATACTTTTTAAAAAATGGTCTGCTTTAGGCAAAACTTGTTTCTCAAGGATTCCTAAAAGGACTTTGTGCTGCTCTTCCAAACTTCAGATACACATTAGGATCCCATTTAGGAGCTAGGAAAGTAGGGAAAAAATCATTCTGGCCATTGTGGTATTCTCCAAGAAGTTTCAAATATTGGAAGCTTTTATGAGAATAAAACCCAGACCTTCCCTTCCAGATGGAGCTGGAATTTGTCACAAATCAGCAGATTATTTGCACCGTTCCACAATGCAGCAGGACAACTTTTCTGAAAAGAGAAATTTCAAAAATTTATTTTTAGAAGATTCTTTCCAAAATCTAAGCATAGCAGAACTTTCCACTGATAGGAAGTGGCTGAGAGAAAAGATTCATAAGCTATCTTCTGTTCCATCTCCCTATAAAACCAAAATAAACGAGTAAATTTTTCAGAGAGGTAGTATGAATTAGTCAGCAGCTAAACATTAGAGTTTATAGCACTTTAAAGACTAATAACTTTATTATTTAATCAATATAGGTCACAAACCATGTCTTTAGAGGGAACTGACGTAGTTTCATCATGCTTACCTGAAAATGATGGACCACCTGGCCTTCCGCTGTTCTTCTGATGTTTTCATTTTTCCTTTTTGGTGCTATCAGTATTTTCTTATATTTTTTTTAGATATGTGTGCTGATTGCAATTGCTCATGCCTTAGTCATCTATCGGGTTGTGGTGACAGTAATCTTTACTCAGTCCAATTCAAAATTCCTTCAAGAGAAAGCCACTACTGTGGCAGTCCTGACGGGTGCAGTGTTGCACTACTTGAGCATCGTCATTATGAGCAAGGTACACACCTGCTACTTATTTTGCAGCTGTCTGTTTTGCAGGCACTCTGCACTTGTATAATTTATATTTCTATTGCAGGTGAACAAGTATATTGCACACATTCTCTGTGAACTAGGTAAGAAGCATCCAACGCTGTGTCCATTCATCCTTCTGTTTGAAATATATACGTACTGAATGACTGTAGAGCAGTCTGTTCTCATTTGTGCTGTCCAGCTGTTTTTGGACTGTAAAATCTGTGGCTCAAGATAGCCAACCATGAAAGATGAAGCAAACTCTATCTCAATATAACTGGAAAATATCAAGTTGAAGATTTCTAAGTATAGGAGATGAATGAAGGCTCACTATAGAGATGTTCCATGCCGCTTGAAAAATATTTTCTTGAAACTGGTCTCATGCATGAGACCAGATCAGATGTTCCAAGGATTATAGCTGACAGCAGTTTTGTGCCTTTTTTTCCAGAGAGGCCAAGATCATTCAGCGAGCGAGAGAAAAGCTATACAATTAAAGTCTTCACCTTCCAGTTCTTCAGCTATTTCTCTTCTCTGATCTACGTTGCTTTCTTCCTAGGGAGGTAAACAGTAAGTAGTAAACTTGGAAGAGTTAGGTATTGAGCAACTGTAGGTATTAGAGCTGAATCTCAAGATCTAAATTTTATTGAAAACTTTGCCACACTTTTTCTGTAAAATGATGGGAGTAATGATGGTCTTTTCCCAAAGTTTGTTGTGAGGTCAAACATATAGGTTGGAGATCTTTTTCCTGTTAGAAACCATTTTCAGCTAGAATCCAACCTTCCTTCTTTTGGAAAAGATTGTTGAGAAGGTGATTGAGCGATAGCTTCAGTGCATCTTGGATGAAGTGGATTATCTTGATTTCTTTCAGTTGTGTTTCAGACCTGGGCATGGGACTGAAACAACATTGGTCATGCTTTTCGATGATCCCTGATGGGAGCAAGATGAGGGTAGGGCATCCACTCAGCAGCTTTCATTACCACTGACCATGGTATATTTTTGGACTGGCTGTGGGAGTTGGGGATAAATGGCAATATATTGTGCTGTTTTTCTCCTTTTCTCTGTGGCCGGTTCTAGTCAGTGTGATTTGGTGTGTGGGATTCCATAGGGTTTGGTGCTCTATCCACTACAGTTTAATATACACATGAAGCCATTGGATGAATCATCTGCCTCCATGGGGCGGGATACCATCAATATGCTGATGATACCCAGCTGTACATTTCTACCCACCCACCCCCCCCAATTAAGCAATGTTTGCTGTTTGGAGGCTGTGGGGTCTGGATGGGAAACAATAGGCCTCAGCCTAACCCTGGCAAGACTGACTGGCTTTGAGTTTGGGAGCCTTCAGGATCTGTGAACTTACCATCTTCAATGCAGGATGTGGTGTTATTTTCCCCAAACAGAACTGGTGCATAATCTGAAGATCCTTTTCGATTCAGAGCTCCTGCTCAAGGAGCAGGTGGTAGTTGTGACTAGGAGGACTTTTGTGCAACTTTGGGCTATACACTAGTTGCACCATTCCTAGATCAGCAGGCTCTACTCTGTCACTTGTGCTCTGGTCACCTCCCAGATGGATTATTTTAATGAGCTGTACATAGCTGCCCTTGTAATCCAAGGTGCTGGTTATGGCCTGTAAAATCCCACATAGCATGATACATTTTTTAATGTATCATTCTGTGTAAAATGATTATCAAAGCTGTTATTAGGATTGGGAACCATTTATATTTTAATCTCACTTCCTTATTAGGATTAATGGCCATCCAGGATCTTATGTACGTGTGGCTGGCAAATGGAGACTGGAAGAAGTAAGCTACTTTAATAAGTCCCCTTTTCTACTCCTCTCTTGATCTCCTATTAAATTAATTTCTCATTCATATCTTACCATATTGGAATGGTTTAAATCTTAGCTCCAGATGGAGATTATTCTGTTGCTTAAATCTCACTATAACTTTTGACTGGCACTCTGAACTTTCTATAAAAGTTATCAGAAGGAACCATTCTAATACATGTGTTAATGATAGTAATGGATAGGCATGGATGCAAGATGCGTAAGACAAGCTCAGATCATACACTTAGAACTAATTGGGTCGATCATTCTCTCTCAATGTAATATTTGGTCAGATGATTTGGGAGAGGATAAAGTGGAGAAAATAAGGACCTTGTATGCTATTTGAGAGCTCTTGAGAGGGAAAGCTGGACAAAAATGTAAAAAATGTACAGACGTGCATAATTTTCTAGCTCTTTCCCCATATACCTTTTGCAGAGTGAGAGTACCAAAAAAAAAGGACATTGGAAGCACCCTTTACTTACAACACATTTCTTTTTCTTTTTCTAGTGTCATCCTAGTGGTTGCATTACAGACCTTTTCATTCAGATGTTTGTAATTATGACATTAAAGCAAACTCTCAGCAGCCTCATGGAGTACTTGCGTCCGTAAGTAGATCATTGCACAGTTACAGCTCAAGTGAAACTAGTGTGTGTGTGTGTGTGTGTGTGTGCGTGCGCGCATACACACAATGACAATTTCAATTCTGGGAAAAGAAATGGTGAATTGTACTTCTTTGGCTTCAGGGCAAAAGAGGAGTTTTGTTCTTTAAAACCAATATCTAGGAATGTGGGTGGGGCCTCTCTTCTTTTGGAAGAGAGGCCCCACCCATATGCAGCCCATATGCTTAAATCATCTAAATCTAGGATAGAACATCCTGCGATGGAATTTTTTTTCTTCAACCTGGGTCTTTGCCTGTGAGATATGCAGCCTGCATTTTTATATCAAACAGCTGGAGAATCATGACATGAAGGAGGCTCTCTTGGAGTTGGCGATTGTGGAATAATAACATTCTGTCTTTTTTTTTTTTTTTTACTATTGTGAGTCTTCTCCTGTGCACACATATGGTAACTCTATAAGCACTTTGAAGTAGGAAGTGAGGGCAAGGGCTTCATTCATGTGCTTGTGCTTAAGGGATTATACATAAGGTTGCAACAGTTTGCCCCATTGTGGGAATCCTATTTAAGAGTATCTTGATCTGGTAAACTGCAGGAATCATATCACAAATATTTCTTGAACTAGTATCAGGCAGCTTCTGCACCAAAACCAAACCAACAAAACAACAACAAAAAACTGTCAGCAGCCGGAGGGCAGCACTGAGACATAATGATGATGTACAGAGTGGCAGTGTTTTGTGGGATTATAATTACTATGGCAGAGTAGACACAGTTTTTGTTTGCTTTGCAGTGTAAAGGTACATTAAGCCTCTCTGAAACTTAACCCATTTGATTTCTTTATTCTGCCAGTAAAGTTTGATTGGAAATATGTTGTCAAATTTATCTGACAACTGAAATTTCTCTGGGACTTTGAAATCCACAAGTGGTTTGGGATCTGGCAATTGCCCACTTAATCATATATAGAGAAGCAAGTTTTTAAAAATTGCCTCACTTTTTAAATGGAACATAGCTAATTGTTTTCCAAGAGTTCCTACATTATACAGGTGAGCATGTTATGGGTCCCATCTACAAAAGAGTTTCATCTGATGGGACCCAGGAGGAGAACCTTTTGTGCTGTGGCACCCACCCCCTGGAACATCATCCTTCCTGAGGTTAGATTGGCTCAATCTAAGAGTGCCATCAGGATCTTGTGGGCACAGGGAGCCTACAAGATAGTTTTATTATTTGTGAGCTGTTGGCTGGCCTTTTCCTGCACTTTTTTTTAAATGAAGTCCTTGCTGCTCTCGGAGCTTGCTTGTTTTTTTGCAGACATTTCATTACTCAACTAAGTTACATCACACTGAAGAACCAAGTTCAGAGCGCACCAAGGATCCCAATCCTAAACTATAAACGTTCTCTTCTATTGATACTTTTTAATGCTTACAGTTAATTGTTTTAAATTTTATTTATATGCGTTTGGTTTCGTTATTTAATGTGTGAGCCATTCAGAGTCAGGTGAGATGGGTGGCTATGTAAATTTAAAGAAATACTAAGGGAACAGAAGTGTTACCTCCAGTGTGAATCAAGCCTATGAATAACTGTTTTCTTTGCAGAAACATTCAAATGACTATTTGGAGAGAGATCTGTGAAGTGTTCAAAGTACAGATATCCTAGCTTTTATGAAAAAATATATATTTATCAAAAATTATAAAAAAAAAGAAGAAAGGCAACTGGTTAGCTGAGAATCTGGGAAAATGGGAGTTGTGGGTTCCACATTTGGGGAAGTCACCAAGTTGCAGGATGGGTGTTGATTATGTCGATTGTTGGCATCTTTAAGAATGGTTATTCATGAGCACCTTAAGAGTCGACAGATGTCTTCTTTTGAATCTTATTTTCCTTAATGTTACATGTTTGCCCCTTCAGCTGCCTGACCTACAAGTGCCACTTGCTGTGCAGAAAACCCCAAAGAATTAATGTGGAGCAGACATCCCAGGACTTGTGCAAGGAGGAATGGCTGTGGAACTATCAGCTCAATGAAGTCAATGTCTTCACCTTGTTTGATGAATACATGGAGATGAGTAAGTGAAGTTCAGTGGAAAAGCTCACAGAACATTGTAAGAGTCAGCAACCTGCCATGGGGGCCAAACTAAGGTTAGAATGTTGGCTGTTTTGCCAGTCAAAGCTACATGATAGTTTTGAGAAACATGAGAATGAAATACTATAGCTGTACTGTTGCATTGATTGCTTTCAGTTTTTCTTATCACCAGTGCTTTGAAAAAATATTCTTGATCGCAATGATAATGTTAACATCTTGAATCCAACTTGTAGGTGCCCAGTACCGTTAAAGTATTGGATTGTCGCTCATAAAGCTCAAGCATTCTGAACTAGAGCTCCCATAATGATTTTTAATGTCAGATGTTTTTCTTGGAAAAGGAATAGACATCAATGTGCTCTATTACCCGCAAGCTTTTGGACTAGAATATACAGTACATATCGTTTTGGTCCAACAAATTTAGTATTCAAAAGCTCATATTCTTTCATTTCCTGCCTCTTTTCAGCCTCTTCTTTATATATCCTTAGTGATCCAGTACAGCTTCACCACTATTTTCGTGGCTGCTTTCCCCCTTGCACCATTTCTGGCCTTTGTCAACAACATTTTTGAGATTCGGTTGGATGCTATCAAAATGGTGAAACTTCAGAAGCGACTGGTGCCCAAGAAAGCTAGCACCATTGGTAAGATGCAGATCAAAGAGGGGTTTTTTTCCCAGCCCATTTGGTAGGCCTGTTTGATGCATCAAAATAGCAATTTTACTGTGATAAGGCATTCTTTCGATACAGCTGCTTTTAAACGAGATAGAATGTGGGGATTGAGTCAAATGCTTTGATGGCCTTTGAGGTCCAGAGCAATACATCAACCCAACAACTAAAACCATTAAAGTACAGCCTTCAAAATCAAGATCTAGCTGGGTTTGGCCCAGGGTGGATTTGATTTAAATCAAGTCAATTTAAATCACGATTTTTAAAGAGCAACTGTTATCTCTGTCCTGCAGCAGCTCCTCTGACCTGCTGTTGACTCACCGACAGTCCCATTCACTTTAATGGGACAGCTGGTGATGTGGCAGTAACACAACAAGGTAAGGGACATGGCAGGCATCAGGTGAGTGGATGTCTGCTAACAGGTGCTGCCATGATAGATCTCAATGACAGGTGCTCTTTAAATGTAAAGACTCATTCTTGCTGGTACCGGTAGTTAGAATCTTTAATATTGTTATTTGCAAATAAAATGAAGGTTTCCTATTTAGAATAATAAGCTGTCAGGTTAGTAAAACAGCGAGATCAGAACCGATATTAGGTTAATAGGTTAATCACACATAATTGGAGTACTACTCAAACTCTTTTATTTAATTAAAATACTTAGAGTTTACCAAAAATGTAAATATTGCAGAATGTACAGGCTCATGCTACATAACTAAGCTGCATTTCATGCTTAATAAACTAAATTATTAATGTATCTTAAATAGAAAACTATCTTTTGATAGATTTTTACTCCAGAAGCATTTCATTAAAATAAATTTGATAAAAATAAAAAAATCCGATTTAAATAAAAAAAATCTGCTTTTTAAAAAAAAATTTAAATCATCGATTATTATCCACCCTGGTTTGGCCACAGCAAGAAGATCCAGATAGATGCTATTTGAGGAATGAAATATTCCCAGTTTTCTCTCTAAATCAGTGTTTCTCAACCTTTTCAATTTCAATTCCCAGAATTCTCCAGCTAGCATGTTAAAGTTGCCAAGGTTGAGAAACTGCTCTAAATAACACAGAGGTCACCACATTGTTCCATATTGCTTTTTCTCTCAGAGTGAGAAAATTCTTGATACTCCAATTAATTAATTGCAGCCTATAGTTCATTTATATTTTATATTTCCCATTAATAACACTCTATTTAAAGCAATTTGCAGGAAAAGGACTATTCTTTCCTATGAGTGGCAGGGGTAAGGATTCATTACAGTTAGGGCAAATTCTCTTTCTTCCACATATTGACTAAGACACTTTTGTTGTTCATTCCCTTTACAGGTATCTGGTACTATATCCTAGAAACAATTGGTATACTCTCTGTCATTGGCAATGGCCTAGTTATTGCCATTACCTCAGATTTCATCCCCATGCTGGTGTACCAATATACATTCAGTCCATGCAAGCAGAAGAACAACACTGGCATTGAGTTAGTATTATCTGAAATTCTAACATGGCTGTTAAATATAATGTATAGTTTATTGGTTCTTTATTTAAATAGATATATTTTTCATAGCTTTCCTCTAAGCCTAAGGCTAGTAGGATAAAAGATATGGATAATCTTTATTGTTATCATCATATGAATATAACTGAGTTTCATAAACATTGTATGTTTGTAAGGATTAGTGACCTAGTATTTGTAGCTGACCCTGTTGCTTCTCTTCCCTGTTTACATGACATGTTTATCTATGGTAAATAATTGTAAATAACTCAGTTCAATGGCTTGATTCACATGATATGTTGAACCACATAGACTGCATTCTCACTACTAAGCAAATTAAAATGTAGTTGAATAACTGAGGGTGTCATGTGCATATGGCCTCTTGGTGTTAGACTTCTATCAAGTGTATCATCAGGTCTGATTATGGAGAGGAGTAAAATGGTAGATAGATTAAAATGAAGAAAACAATTAGAATTAGCCAAATAGAGCAATGCTTGAAAACCACACAAAAGGAAATTAATTTTTTCTAGACTGGCCACATTTTGTGAAATATGTATGACAGAATATCTTTGACTCTTCCTCACAAAAAATAAATCCAATATTGTCCCATTATTGATGGCCTTCATTTAATCATATTACATGCATGTCTTCAAAAGCATGGCACAGAGGAAAAATATCTCCCACGTTTGACCACCAAAGAACCCTGTGATTTTTAAGTGCTTTCTAATTTAATCCAGATGCGTACAGATGAAATATTTTCTTCCATGTTTCATGTAATAATGAAATTACAATAGTAGGGCAGATTATTGTATTAGGCAAGTAACTTTAATTTGCAATTGGAAATTTGAAACATGGTATATTTATCAATGTTGCTAATAGGAACTTCAAAAGAATTAAGATAATGAGTAAATATATAGTGTGATGAACAGGACTGGACATGGAAATGGAGCTGCCTTTCAAGATCATTTCAAATCTTATTCCATGGCAGTGGGTCCAGCAAAGAGGACTTACTTTTCGGCCTGTGTTCTGCACAGAACAGAGTGGTGAAGCTGATAATGCGCAGAATCTCCTCTTTAATGATGCAGAGAGGTGGAGCTATAAGAGAGGTTCAATGGGGGCACTTTTTATCATTCTTAGCACTCAGAGTTGCCTCAATTTGGATTCCAGTATTAGGGCAGGTAGTAGAAGGTTGTCTTGGCTGCTACTTATCAGGTTCATATGGATTATTTCCAGCTTGGACTTTAGGATATGTATAAGGAGAGATGAGAACCACCACTTATTTGGTCAAGCTTTGCCTTTCCTGGTTGTCGAATCTGTCTGTCTGCCTGCCTGCCTGCCTGCCTATCTCTGTCTATCTGTCTGTCTGTCTGTCTGTCTGTCTGTCTATCTATCTATCTATCTATCTATCTATCTATCTATCTATCTATCTATCTATCTATCTATCTATCTAACTCCTTGAACCCTGGATTAGTTCCTGCACACTTTTAAAGGAAGACCTTTACTGACAAAGTCGTTTCTTGACCCAGAAATTCTTTCTAATTATAGCCCAGTATCAAATATTCCATTCTGGAATCTGAAAATTATTGAGAAAGTGGACTGATTTTCTGGATTAATTTCAGTCAGGGTTTCATCTGGGATATGGTATTGAGGCTGCTTTGGTCAGCTTAGATCATCTACTTCTCCTGGAACTCTAAGCAACTTTTGATGGTCAACAATGGTATGCTTCTGGGCCTTCTGGCAGAGTTGGGTCATGGGGCTATTTTGCAATGGATCAAGTCCTTCCTCTTAAGACATGCCCAGAAGCTGGTACTGCAAGAGTTGTTGAACAGCTATGTCACTGACTTATGGTCTCCTCCAAAGTTCTGTGTTGTCTTCTGTTTTACGTAATATTAACATTAAACTGAAGGAGGCCATTAGACTTTGGAAGTGAGATGCTATCAGTACACCAGTAACACCAAGCTTTATTGCTCCTTCCCTTCTAATAGCTGTATATAAGCACTTGTTATTTAAATGATAGGGTTTGATTTTAATTGCATTAAACTTATTTTGTGGGTACCCAAATTTTTGATTGTCGTTAAGTTGCCTTGAATATTAGAATGAACCAAAAGGGGATAGAAATGATTAAATAAAAATCTCTTATGGTCCAAAATTAAGTGTGTTACAACCTGCAGAACTGACATATTGCACATTGATTGTTGCTTTGTTGTGCTTTCACAGCTGTTTGACAGGTTATGTCAACCACAGCCTTTCAGTTTTCAACCTCCAGCACCTTGAGAATACTGTGAATCTGACGGATCCATTGGGGAATGAGATAACCCACTGCAGGTATTGGCTAATCCCTATCAATGTTCCTGTGCCTCATATTCAAAACAGAAAGTACACAGCAGGCCAGACAATCTTTTGGGGTATAGCCCTCCTCCTTTTCTATAATTTATATTCAGCACTCCGGTGACAGGACTGATTTTTATTAAAACTGATTTTACATATATACACGTACTAGGATTTATTATATGCTTCTTCTGTTTTACCCGACTCTGCTCAGAGCTCTTTAGAAGTTAAACAATAAATTACATTAAAATAAACAATATTAGAACAAACCTTACATTGGCATTCTAAGAGCCTTTGCCTATTGAAGCAAAAATAGCAAATTTTAAAGCAGAGGAAAAAGTATGTGTAGTGGGAAAAATAAATAAATTGTGAAGTTTATTTGTTTCTATTCATTTTATCCAGGTACCCAGACTACCGAAACAGTGATGACTACAATCATTCTATTGAGTTTTGGCACATTTTTGCTGCACGTGTTGCCTTTCTATTTGTATTTGAAGTAAGTGTTTGAGTTGCAAAAGTATGGACATAGTCATGTGCAGACAACAAAGTCTATAGAGTTAGTTTCAGGGAAACTATTTACGAGCATGCATAACCACTGAAGAACACTCTTGAAGTCTAATGTACAAAACCTTCTACCAAAAGGCAACCTGTGTCTCTGTAAGGCTTTCCCATCTGCCCTCCTCTCCTCAAACTCCACCACATTTCTTTATCTGAAAAAGTGTCCCTTCCTTCACAGGTATTGTGCTGTCTTTCTTTGTATGTATGAAAGGAAAGTAGAATGTGTAAGAGTAAGAATGGAGCATGACAGAGAGCAAACAAGAGCGGGGTGGGAAAAGGGCATCAACATCGGCATACAAGCAGTGGACTTGAACTGTGGTCTTCTTAACGGTTGTCGACATATGGCTTCCAGGGTGAACATCCAGAGCCAATACAGCCTGCCTTAATGGTCTATGGTTTTACTTGATTACTTCAGTAGGACGTATCACTCTGAAAGCATTTGTTTCCTTCAGTGAAGTGTGATTGAAATCCAGATCAGTTCAGTTGCTCCATCATAAACTGATTATTAGTTGAAATCTACCTACAAACACCTGCCTTTTAACAGTTCCATAGCAGGAGAAGATTATCCTCAGGAACTACGGTAGGACTTTATGCTGCAGCAGATAAATCAGGATGGAATTTAGCCACTTGACCAGAGAAATTGACCAGTGAAAATATCCTGTTTTAAAGGAGTGGCTGATGTCAGAACGTTTGCAATGCCCCCCACAAACTCCAAATCTCTTTGCAAATAGGAATCCCTTGTTATCTGCCAGATATTCGAGAGGCCAGATCTATTTAGGATTAGAGATGAAAATATGTTTTGTTCTAGGGTATGAGCATCATTAGAATGAGTTATCAATAGAAAATATTTTCTCTCATACCTGGAATGCATTTCCAAGAGTCAGAAGGCACCACCCAGTGGTGGGATTCAGCCAGTTTGCACCAGTTTGGCAGAGCCGGTAGCTATTTTTTTGTTGTCCAGGCCCAGAATGGATTTCTGGAAGCGGCATCCACATAGACAAACAGTTGTTCATATATTTGAATCCCACCACTGGCACCACCTTAGTTGGATTTATATTTTGTGCTAATCCATAATGTGTGGTTTAGTTTGGCTTGATGTATGATTTCTAAAGTTCGGGTTTAGGCTTCATGTACAAATTAAACCACTATGACTTATTTAATAAACTATAAACTAACTGTTAAATCAGACTTGGCCCAAAGAGGGTTCCTGACCATTGCAATCTGGATGATCTATGATGATTTCCATATGATGGTTGATTTATAATGCTATTATCATTCTGAACTCATACACAGTAGTAATGAAATTAATCCATGTTCCAGGTAGTTTAGAAAAGCAGTTTACTTGATTACGATTAAATATTGTCTAGAAGATAAAGCAGCTGTCTGCCTGAAGGAATAATATGATAATTCTCAGATCATTTTCCAGCATGCGGCTCTTTGCGTTAAACTAATTGCGGCATGGTTTGTGCCTGACGAACCCAGAAGTGTTAAAAATGACCATCTGAAAGAAAAACGCCAGAAACTAAAGGACAAGCTCAGGTAAGGGTTTATCAACTACAAAACTCTCAGAGATACAGCCTTGAATACCAAGATTGCCAGTTGACAACTGGGGACATTCACTTTTTCCAAATGTATCCGTCTTCTTTGCTTTGCCATTGAAACATATTAATTAGCTAAATATTTGTAACAGTAGCAAATATTTGATTGTAAAAAAGTTTATTCCCTGAGCACCTTTTCAGAAATAAAAGGGCCAAGACTAGGATTAGTACAGTAAAAAAAAACAAAACTTGTTTGCTTTGGCTCTTGGAGTTCTTGTGAGCCCTGAGTTGATGCTGTACAGCAGGGGTGTCAAACTGCCAGCCCGCGGGCTGGATGCATCATAGTGAAACCGCACCCACCCCAGCTCTGGCAATGGCAAAAAAACTCACAATACGTCACGACATGTCACGTGACATTGCGAGTTTGACACCCCTGCTGTACAATATATTAACTGTTGACTCCGTTTAGCCCAGAGGTAGGCATCCTTGGCTCTTTTATGACTCGTGGACTTCAACTCCCAGAATTCCTGAGCCAGCATGGCTCAGCTTGGAAACCTCTTCCTTTCCCCTCAGCATGGCTGGCTCAGGAATTCTGGGAGTTGAAGTCCACGAGTCATAAAAGAGCCAAGGTTGCATACCCCTGGTTTAGCGTTCTGCCCTTTTTGAACAGAACCATGGAATGTGAGGCCTCTTCTTTACAGTTGTGGGTTGCTTGACTCTCTGTGGATTGGCAAGATAAAAGAACTAAACAGGCAATTGCCTTGATTACTCCAAGTACAGGTAGTCCTCGACTTAACAACCGTTCACTTAGTTCAGAATTACAGCAGACCTGGAACGGGTGCTTTATAGTTTGTAAAAGCACTTCTGTCCATCGTAAAATGTCATGCCGCCCCTGCTCGGTCACGTGACATTTCAGGTGCTTGGCAACTGGCTTGCCTTTGCAACCTGGTCCCATGACTGTGCTTTGTGGCTCTCTTTTGCTGGTTTCCAGAATTTTATACTGGAAAAAAAAAAAGCCGATTCGGAAGAATAGATTTGCACTTAAAATCATGGCACTCACTTAATAGCTGTGGGGATTCATTTAACAACTGCTGCAAAAATGTTGTACAATCAGGTCTGCTCACATGAGTGCCTCACCTTACAACTGCAATGACTTACAACTGGAAATACAGTCCCAATTGTGTTCATATGTCAAGGATTACCTAGAAGCCTATGAGGGCCCAGTCCTGTCTCGATGTTCAAATACAGTCAAACCCAGACTGGAATCTATTTTCATTCTTATTCTCGGGATGAATTTGTGATCATTACCTTTGTTCAATTTCTGTTGGAGCTTTTTCATATGATTGAAAGCCTCCTGGGTGCAATCCTGGAAATGCAATATAAAGTTCAATCATTTGAACCCTGAAAATCTCACTTTAAGTAACTGCCTCGCTATTTTATTCTGTGAATCGCGTCAGTTGCATCCGTGTACATTTATGGATGTGTTTGTTTCATTTTAAAGGCTGACTGTGATTAGGGCACTAACAAGTCATGCTATTCATGGATACTTTTGAGCTTACATAACGTGAAAAATGACCAACTACTTATAGGATTAAAATCACTCGCTTTTTAGATCAGAAGATAACAATTTTTTTTCTGAGCTGAGAGCTCTACATGACTATTGAATAGAGTCTACAACCGACAAACTAACGGGCAGGGCAGGGCAAAAATTAATCATGATCTTGTTTAGACTTAATTAGAATGCAAATCAGTGAAGATGATTACACCCCGATTATTATTAAATAATTCCACTATTCTTACATTGTAAATATGTTTCTGATGGATTTGGAAGGGTTCCGAGAGAAGGGCTGTTTTGATTATTGTCTGTTCTGTTTTGCAAAATTGAACGGAGCGTTGAGTGGAACCAAAGACATACCAGTAACAGAGATGAGGAAGCAGTTGTTTTTTAAATAAATGCTTGTGTCTATTCATTGTTATTCTGGAAGCCACACTGAAAGTGTTTTATCTTACCAACCAACAATAACATTTTTGATAACATCAGTACATTCTCAGCAAGCCTCCCATCTCAGAAATGCCATCAATAACTGCAGCTCTGTCTCTTTGTCACAGCTAATTATTAATTTGACCAACAGATTGCTGGCAGGAGAATCCAAGTGACAGTAGTTACTTCTTGTCTTCACCACATTTTTTTTAATAAAACAGAAAGGGAGGGCTTGCTTAAAAGCAGAAAGCCAGGAGGAGGAGGAGGAGGAGGAGGAGATTGGATGTTGTGCGTGTATGTTGTATACTCCACAATACTCCAGAAAGAATAACAAAAGCTGAATACAAAAGAATGAATAAGGGATAGTTTACTAAAGGTACAAGTAGCTGTAGATTATATACAGGTAGCATCAAAACCCGGATGCCTATGAAGATCAGCTAAATGATTAGCTAAATTGCTCAGGAGGTCTGTTTGCTGCCAACCTTTCCCTGCCTTGTTAACATTTCCTCTTATCTCATTTCCATCCAGAGTTCACCTTCCCCCCCCCCTTCCCTGTTCCCTCATTCCCATCTTGTGTTTTTTTTTTCTCTTTTGCTGTTTGTGCTAGGGGTGGGGATTATATATGTATAAACATGAATTTGTTTATGTAAAAAGTGATTCGTACATACAGATGGGAATTAATGAATTATATAACTGGAATACATTACTTCACATTACAATTAATTTTAATTATTAGTTCTATATTTAGTTCATATCATGACATTGTCCTGCATGGAGGTAGGATGGGCTGCAGCTTTTAACAGATCTCTCTTTCTCTCTCTCCCCATCCCCCTCTTTTTCTCTCTATAGTCCTCGATTTATGACAGTTGAGCCCAAAATTTCTGTTGTTAAGTGAGGCAGTTAAGTGAGTTTTGTCCCATTTTATGACCTTTTTTCCCACAGTTGTTAAGTGAATCACTGCACTTGTTAATAACATAGTTATTAAATGAATCTGGCTTCCCCACTGACTTTGCTTGTCAGAAGATCTCCAAAGACACTGAGATACAGCAACTGGCATAATGTGGATCAGTTGCCAAGTGTCTGAATTTTGATCATGTGAGCATGTGGATTCTGCAATGGTCATAAGTGTGAAAAACAGTCACAAGTCACTTTTTTCAGTGCCATTGTAACTTTGTCACTAAATGAACTGCTGTAAGTTGAGGACTACGCATACTACTAAAACTCCTGTTTGTGTATAACTTTTAACAGGTTGAAGTGGTACATTGTAGGGTGACAATTTTTGAATAAGGTACCTTAAATGGGCTAACTTGAGGATGTGTCCAAAATCCAGGGCCTATGAGTCCCCCTTTAGAGTCTGAATTGTTTTATTAAATTATATATAATTCAAAGGCTGCTGAATTCAACTGAAGTTATAAAAACTATTTCTCTGTATTTCAGAGCAATGGATGATTCCACAGACATATAGTAAAATATGGTGGATATATCACAGGAATAGAAACAAGTGCTGAGTGAAATGGTGCTATGTGCTTTGAAGATGCCAGTAGAAATCTGCAGCCATGCCTGGTCTATCACTTGCACTGTTCTTGGACTTTATACTTTGTCACCAAAATAGCTTTGTATGGTACAACTGCTTTGAAATTTCAGTGTTTTGGGGGAAAATTAGACCAAGCGAAGGAAACAATTACCAGATGACATGTCATAGTCAATGTAATGCAGCATTGCAGAAAGCCAGAAGCATTTTCAAATGTTCCATATTCTTCTGTAAGAAGTTGCAGTCAGAAAAATCTGTGAAGATTCCGACAGAGACAAATAAAGCAGAACTCCGAAGCTTGCAATTCCTCAAAGAACATGTTTATTGATACAGAGTATCGGCACTTCAAAAATGAAACCAAGTCTGAAGAGATGCATAACAATTCTTCAATACAAAGTTAAGAAATCCCATCCCTAAGGCTATGCAAGCAACTACGGTTCCCCATACAGCTTGTTGGCAGGCTTTTCATGAGTCGCCTAGCCCGCAGTCTCGGGAGCAGCCGATGACCTTGGTTCCCATGAGAGAAAGTCCGAGAGAGAAAGTCTGTTTTGTCTAGCACAACACTTGGCAACCCCCCTCCCTCCGTGCTATGTGTCAGCTAGAAATGAGAAGGAAAAAATGGCTGCAGCCATGCTCATTCTAAAGTTGACAAAAAATCATTTGTGACCTTTTTGTCTCGCTAACATCTACTCAGACATGTTATTTACTTTGTTAATTCAGAGTGATAATCCAGTAGTATCAGAAATCCCTGAACAGTCTCTCCCTGTAGAATATCAGAACCAATTATTTACTGATAATTAATTAGGGTAAACATATCCTGCTTGCCTAACAGAGTCCTTAGCCAAATACCCCAATTTGTAGCAGAGACAATATTCCCTCTTTATAAATAATCTGAAACTGTTCTTTATATTTAGGAAGAGCTAATAGAGAAACACTTCAAAATGTCTCTTGTCTTTACTGTACTTATCATTTCTACATTATTTTCCCAACCTTTGCATGTCACTTTGATATATATAATAGGCTTCTTGTATGTCAGTTTTTAAGAGTAATCCAATTTGTCACTAAAAATGGGCAGCTTTATTAAGATCTAATGCATATATTGTAAGGTCTAAATTATACATGGTTCCTGATCCCACATTTTAATAAGTTGTTCTGGATATGCTCTTATTTGATTTCTTTTGTGTGTGTTTTTTTATTTACCTATACTTTTTCATTTACAATTTGGATTATTAAGAGATTCTTCATGCAAGTAATTCTGGAACCTAATATATAAGAGCATTTTGCCTAATCCAGAAATCATGTATATTGCTACAAAAATGAATTAATTCAATCATCTTAGAGAATCCTGTTTATCCCAGAAAGATAAGTTTACATAAGTGCTGGGTCCACTAAAGAAGAGAACTATGGTAAAATTAATACATATAAAAAAGAGGATTTATTTGGAAGGTAGCTTGTTGGAATCTGGGTGATGTGTGAGATGAGCTTAAGTTGCTGCATTGATTTTTATTTTTATACCATTACGTTTTCCTTCCAATCAAGTGTCTAATAATGCTGAAAACCAAAGAGTAGCTGAAATTTTATCATTGCTATTTATCTTATGGATTTAAATTTGAATTTAGTATCCATTCCATTTGTATCTTACAGATGAATAAAACAAATCAACATTGAAATCAATATGTTAGTAAATACTCTGTTATAATCCTTTAACTTAGATTCCCTCATGGTTCCCTATTTGTGAATTTTATTTATTTGCATTAAAATACTTGTATTACAAACAGACTGTAAACTGTTTAGGTACAGCTTTTTCTTTTCTTCAGAGCCAAATTCTCACTTCTTGTAAGGAATTTAACTATTGATTTCAATGATCACAATTATATTCTCTGGCTCCTGAAGTCACATTTATAATTGGGACTTTAGATTCAAAAGAACATACAAAGACTAAATAACAGCTAGATACTTAACTTGTGTAAGTTTACAATGAGTGCCAAGCATCTTATTCAAAAGTTTAATATTTTGACAAATTTTAAATTTGATGGCAAATTAAACTTGGGCTTCAATTCTGAAAACATTTTGTTCAAGGATGGTTTTTTGTTTTGAAAAGTTAAGAATCTTAAAGATAATATGAAAAACTTGACTCAGTTATTTGACCAAGAATTTTTAATGCAGTTTAAAATTCCTATTTTTTAAATCTTGTGTGCTTTGCAACTTGTTTAAAATAAGATTTTTACAAAGAATACATTATTAAATGTATATATAATTTGGATTAAAATATTTTATATAATAAAAATTTCAGAAATAAAAATGAAAGTTTTGAAGCTTTATTTTAGTTGGATAGATTTAGCAGGTAACCCTGAAATGATCCCATTCACAATTCCATGGCCCATAATTACCTGTGTGGAATTTGCTTTGAGATCAAATGTAGCAATGTTTCTCTCCAAAATTCTGAAAAAAGGCTTATTTATTCTTAAAATTAAGTAATAACTAAACTGGTTAATATCTTCTGGATCTCATCACTTTGTTTTTTACATATATTGTTTGTTTTTTGAGTGCCTAGAACTGCATAGTACCTCAAGCAGTAAAAGAGGTAGGCTATTAAAACTGTAAAATAAAAAGTTATAAACAGAGTAATTCATCAATCTGCTGTTGTGAGTAAAGAAATGTAGGATATAAAAAAGTCAAATCTTCCAAGGGGCAAGATGCCCCACCTTGAAGATGGGTTAATAATTACAAGACAATATGTCAAAATGTGTTCTCTTCTAATCTACTCTAGTAGATCTCAATGCTTTGGCTTTCACACCACTTACCTTCCTTCTGAATGTAAGCTTTTATATTGAGAGGATGACAGCCAGCAGTAGTAGTATTATATCCAGAGTTTGAAATGCAGTCTGTATTGAATGAATGGAGCGGAGGTTCATAATATCCAGAGTTTGAAATGCAGTCTGTATTGAATGAATGGAGCAGAGGTTCATTCTAATCACGTCTACTTTAGTATGGCAACTTCTATTAAAGGATCCCTCTAATACAGAGATAATTTTTATTAGAGCACATTTAGCAGAAGAAACATCCTGGCACCTGCAACTGAATTGCCATGCAAGAACAGTCGCTACTTTGTAGTTCCTCATGTTTTACGTGTGCTGGCAATGTACCCAGTAAGAAGTGGTTTATTTTGAAGGACTTTTTTTAGTATTGCAATAAATCTTTCTTGTATGCAGGATTAGTTTGACGAGTCATTAGTGTAAATTACATTAATTTATGTTTGGGACTGCAGAAGCAGAAAAACGAAATTATAGACATCACTAATACTGATTCTGAAGCTTGACTAACGTGTACTATTCCTCTTATTTTAATACTTCCAGCACATTCAGATAAGATAAGATAACCTTTATTGTCATTTTTATACTGTGGGCACAATGGCACCCATCAAAAATGAAATATAGCCTGCTCTCAAAGTGAAGTACATACATGACACACACCTAAACATACTATGAACAACATATGTATAGACCCACATCCCTACATATACGTAGCAAATAAATATTAAATATTGTCCATCTTGAATATATAACGGAAGGAGGAAGCTTGAGAGTTCGCAAGGTTAATGCTATATGGAATGAAACTGGCTGAATATGGATGTTCTGCTATGGATACCACGAAGCCTCCTCCCAGAAGGTAACAAGGAAAACAGGTCATGAAGAGGATGTGTAGTGTCCCAGATAATCTTACGGACCCTGCCCTGTGCTATGTCCTGGATGGGAGGGAGGGAACTGCCAATGATCTTTTCGGCCATTCTCACCACTCTCTGCACCACCTTCCTGTCTGAAGCAGTGATGCTTCCAAACGAGACTGTGATGCTGTATGACCGGATGCTCTCGATTGTCCCCCTGTAGAAAGTGGTCAGGACAGGTGAAGGAAGATGTGCTTTTCTCATGCGGCACAGAAAATACAGGCGCTGCTGTGCCCGCTTCACCAGTTTCTCATTGTTGAGTGACCAAGCCAGCCTACTCGTTAGCTGCACACCCAGGAATTTGATGCTGGTAACCATCTCCACAGGTGAATCATTTATGCACAGAGAGGTGTGGCTGTGCCTGCCTTTTCTGAAATCAACAATGATCTCTTTGGTTTTTCTGGTATTTAAAACTAGGCTGTTTTCCTTACACCAGTTCACCAACCCTTCAACCTCATTGCGGTAAGCTTCCACCTTGTCATCCTGAATAAGGCCCACTACTGTTGTTTCATCTGCAAACTTCACAATATGGTTGGTGGCAAACCTAGCACAATAGTCATGGGTCAACAGGGTGAACAGCAGCGGACTTAAGATACAGCCCTGAGGAGAACCTGTGCTCAAGAAAATGGTATTAGAGGTATTTGTTCCAACTCGCACATATTGGGGCCTGTTGGTAAGAAAATCAAGAATCCAGTTGCACAAAGGAGTGTTTAAGCCTAAAAAGCCCAGTTTGTCTACTAGATGCTGGGGAGTGATCGTGTTAAACGCTGAACTGAAGTCGACAAACAGCAAACGCACATGAGCATTTCTTTCCTCTAAGTGCTTCAGGCTCAGATGGAGAACGGAAGAAATAGCATCCTCCGTAGAGCAATTTGGTCGGTAGGCAAACAAGCGGGTCAAAAACTGGCAGGAGGCTAGATACAATAGTGTCCATTATCCTTTATCAAAGCATTTCATGATGGTGGATGTCAGTGCAACTGGACGGTAATAATGGAGGCCTCTAATTCTGTCTCAAAGTAGCTATTGCTGTGGTGATTTTCAAAAATACAGAAGTAACAATTTGTTTATGTCTCATTAGTTATTTCAGGTATGGTTTCCAGTGCATTTAATGTGTATCTGATTGTCAGTGTCAAATAGTATAACACTTCAGCATTTTAGATTGTTTAACAAATTAACCCGCAAAGATGCCCATAATGGGTTTTTTAATATATATTTTATTAATTTTATAGTAACAGTCTTTAGTATTTAATAAGCAACACGTTGTCTGAATTTATGTGTTTAACATTAATAGTAATACAATTTCCATTCCTACCCTTTATTCTGTATTTTTCTAACCATTTATAAAAACTTTCCCATCTTTGAAAGTATTCTGAATCTTGCTTCCCCTTCATTTTCAATGTGAGCCTATCTATTTTTGCACAGTCCAAAATTTTCTTAATTATGTCTTCTTCAAATGGTATTTCTTCATTTTTCAAGTATTGAGCAAATATAATTTTCACTGCTGTTAATATATGTAATATTAAGTATACACATTTCTTATCATAATTTTCTGAAATTATGCCTAAAAGAAATAATTCCGCTTTATAGTCTACATGTGCTCCTATCATCTTTTCTAGCCACCTATGTATTTTTGACCAATAGTTCTTTGCTTTAGGGCATGTCCACCAAAGATGATAATATGTGCCTGGATTTTGTCTGCATTTCCAACAATTACTAGACACATTTTTAAACATTTTTGCTGATCTTGCAGGTGGTAAGTGCCATTTTATATAAATTTTCTTTATAAGTAGCTGCCCTCATTGTTTTATAGTTTCTTTCCCATAGGTTTTGCCATTTTTCTAGCTCTACATTGTGCCCAAAGTTTTTTGCCCAAGTTATCATTGTTTCTTTAACTTGTTCATGTTCCATCTTTAAAATTAATAGAAGCTGTACAGTTTCTTAATCAATTTGTCATCTGATGACAATAGTATCTG
This sequence comes from Bothrops alternatus, assembly GCA_034064705.1. Taxonomy (NCBI): domain Eukaryota; kingdom Metazoa; phylum Chordata; class Lepidosauria; order Squamata; family Viperidae; genus Bothrops; species Bothrops alternatus. Next base: position 18,131,357 of record JARGCV010000248.1, read on the forward strand.
GTCTAACATTGTCTGGTCTTTGTAAAAGCCATATATTTTTGCATCTTTCTCATACCTCATTTGCATTTGCTGGTGTGGCCACCATGATACTCAATGCCTTGTTCTTCCAATTCTTGTTTAGTTTGTAGTTTCCCATCAGTATTCAAAATATCTTTATAAGTCACAAGTTTCTCATAATTGATTAAGTTTGGGTGTACAAAGGCCTCCATTGTCAAAATTCATCCTGGTATTTTCATGTAAGTTCTTGATTTTACCTTTTCCCATGTCAAAAGCAGTGCATTTCTTACATAGTGGTTTTGAAAGTATTTGTGAATCTTGTTCTTCCCCTACCATAGGAAAGCATGCCATCCAAGTTATAGTTCATGCCCTTCTAGGTATAATAGTTTTCTATTTCTAAGAGTTATCAATTCTTTTAACCATATTAGTACAAGATCCAGTCTTGTAGGCCAAAGCCTCCATTTTCTTTTGCTTCTTGTAACATTTTCAGTCTGTTTTTTTCCCTTGCCAGATAAATTTCAATACCAATGTATTTAATTCATCGAAATTTTTTTTGTCCATTTTTATCAGTACTGTTTGAAATAAAAAGAGTAGTTTTGGTAAAATGTTCATTTTCACTGTTGCTATTGGCAGTCTCCCAGTTTTAATATATTGGAAAATAAGAATAGGTAAGATGCTGAGTGTATTTTTAAACAAACTGGGCATGCAGGTAAAAAAAGATGCCAATCCCAAGCCCACTTCTAACTTTCCTTCCCTCCCAAGCAAGACCTCCTTCTTTGGAGATTCTCATAGATTCAATTTGTTCCCCAAAGCAAGGCCATCCAAATATTCCCCCTTGGCCAAAATTGGTAACTTTGTTCTCTGATGATACTTCTGGCATGTCAAGCTGTAACAACAACAACACAACAACAACAACAACAACACTATTATAGAAAAGAAAAAAGTCTGCTTCATTAATATTGCAATACCATATTTATTTATTTATTTATTTATTTATTTATTTATTTATTTATTTATTTATTTATTTATTTATTTATTTATTTGACTTATATGCCGCCCTTCTCCCCAGACTCAGGGCGGCTCACAGCAAAAAATACAAGTACAAAAATATAAATCAATTAAAATAGTAATATACAATATAAAAACTATATAACTATTACCACTCATACAACATACAGTCCCAATCAAAGGCCCAGGGGCAGAGCGCAGCTCACACGCCCCAAGCCTGTCTGCATAAATGTGTTTTTAAGAGTTTTCAGAAAGCTAGGAGGGAGGGAGCAGTACGAACCTCTGAGGGAAGTTGGTTCCAGAGGGCTGGGGCAGCAACAGAGAAGGCCCTAACCCTAGGTCCCGCCAGACGGCACTGTCTAACAGATGGGACCCGTAGAAGGCCAACCCTATGTGCCCTAACCGGTCGCTGGGATTCATGGGGCAGAAGACGGTCCCACAAGTATCCTGGCCCATTGCCATATAGGGCTTTATAGGTCATAACCAACACTTTGAATTGTGTTCGGAGACCAATTGGTAGCCAGTGCAGCTCACGGAGGGCTGGAGTGATATGAGCATGTCTTGTATGAATTGAAGAGAAATAGCTAGAAAATAATATCATGATTTACAATTTGAACTTGAGCGACTATGGAGGAAGAAATCAATGGTTGCACCCAATAACAATACCCAAAGGGCTGCCTAGATACATGGAAATTTTGAACTTATTAGACCTGAATATTCTGACTTGGCAAAAAACCACCCTACTCGGAATTACCCATATACTCAGATGCTACCTTAATAGCTCTTAGGTCCTTGGTTAGGACTTGAACTGTTAAGTTTTTACTGAATCGAATTGAAGATTAAATCTTTAATAATGGTAATGACAATAATGATGATGATGATTACAGTGATGATGATGATGATGATAATAACAATAATAATAATAATAATAATACCCTTTGGTCAATTTTTACTTCTCACAATTTGTTTAAGAGGTCTGTGTTCCCACAAGAAACAATTAGCATTCTCATTTGAAAGGAATGTATTGGGGAAGGCTAATTGTTTCTATACTGAATTCTACACTAGGACATTTAGCACTCTGGTTTTAATAAAACATATTTTCAGAAAGGCTAATGCCAAAGTTATACAGTGATTGGATAATGGAAGTGCACTTCTTGAAGCCCATGGATCATTAAACCTTCTTGAAAAGTTACTGAATATTTTTTTATGTAATAGATTGGAAAATTATATATCTGGGAGGTAATCATACTCACATATTCAAGAGTAATTATGTCACATTTTTCTTGCCTTACCCAATTATTTGATGAAGTCTGTGATTTAAAGTATGTCCAACAAGCCAAAAGCAACCGTTGACCAGAAAAACCCTATATCTTAGCTTAATATATGAAATACTTTTGACACAAACAAAACCCCCAAAATATGGCAAACATTCTTAAAAAATGGGTAATGGAAAAGGAAATCATGGGTCAAGCTGAACTCCAAAAAGGGAGGGAGAGAAATTATAATTGCTTGGTTCTGCAATGTACTGTCCAGCAGAAAATACATTTGTTGCAATATCTTTGGGAATGAGAAAAAATATTTCTGTCCCACTCTAACAGCATCTTCCATTATTTCAAAGCAGTTTGCATCAAACTCTATAACTCATGTGTCAAACTCGCCGTGTCACGTATCACGACTTTTTTTGCATTGCTGGAGCTGGGTGGGCGCGGCCTCTGCATGCAGTTTGACACCCATGCTCTACAACAAAAAGGAAAAGCCAGGCCCTATTCACCTGCACCCTATATTTCTTTCAGAAAGACAAAAGTACCAGAAACCCAAATGATGATACAATGTTCTTATGATCTTAGTTCATTTTCCTGACTCTGCAGATTGTTAAATATTTAAGCAGGAATATTTCTTTTACTATTTAAGTAGCATTGATTGGCAGTTTTAATGCAAGGACATTTTAAAGTACATCCTTCATTTAGTAGCATATTTATGTAAGCGAGCAACTGCCTGCATTCCTAAATCCAGAGGCCCCAAATAAAGCCAAATGGTAGTCAAATCTTGCCCTTCACATGTGCTGAGAGGAAACAGTGCTAAACTCATCCTTCAATAAAATTATTCTATATATCTGCTCTAAATGAACTTTCCAAACCCACTACCATTGCTTTAGCTTAACCCCATATACATTTACTTCGGGGGGGGAAAAAGGCCCAGTAAATTAAATGCTTAATCTCCAGGAACAAAGCACAGGATTAAAATTCCAGCAAGCAACACCTTAGATCAATACCAGACTCTCCCTATCAGTTCGGGCACCTGTGCGATACACCCTGAGTAAATATAAAACGTTTACTTTACTCAGGTGTGCATGACCAGTGCATGCTAGGAGCTGTAGTTCTTTCGCGCAAAGAATGTCGACTGTGGGAACTGCCGAACTACATTACCCAGAATGCTTTGTCATAAAAGGTATGAGGAACTGCCCCATGACCTACTTACCTAAGCGCCGGGCACAGTTTTCCCTAGCAACACAGAAGATAATGAAGACTGCTGCCTGTAACAGCAACTCAAAGTATTGGCTTCAGTTAGCAGGACTTTGGTATGAGGTCGGTTAAACTGCCTGAAAGAGGTTGGTTGAATGAATTAAAGTATCATGTCTACTTCTCTGGCCCATTTCTCTGTTTTGCAAGAAAAAATGATGGATTTCAGGAGCGGGGATAAGGATAATTCTTCCATTAGGAGAAGGAAAGAGCTCTGCTTTTGTATTCCTGTGTGCAGAACTTCAGCCTCCTCAGAACAAAATACATCTGGCAAACTATTTAGGATATTGGAATCATCGTCTCCAATAAACATTGATCTGTTTTTGTAATAGAAAAAAATCTCCAACAAAACAATTTAGATGGAAAATAATTTGTATTGAGTTATATACTGAAGATGTTCATGCTATATTTTGGAATTTATCTCCTCATATATAAGCGTTACATCTCAGTCTCTTGTTATCCAATGCAGTAAGTGGGAGGAGGATTTGAATCAGAAACCTACTTTAATCTGAATAATCTTGGAATTCCTAGACAAGGCATAATTTCCTAAAATACTTGGAAGTTATTCCCACTCATTTCATTGAGGCTTGCTTCTAGATTAGTGTAGATAGATTTATAGCTGCTGTCTACAATCTTAAAAATGCTTATTTCCAAAGTATGTTTTACTGGCAAAATGTAATTTATTTTTGAATGTGAATAAGATTGTGTTGATATTTATCCATAAAATATTCAAATTACTGGAAGGGGATAGTGAGAGGAAGAGAAGGAAAGTACATTTACATTCTTATCAGATTTTTATGAAAGCAAGTTAAACTGATTACAGTGATACTTCAAATAGTTTTGAAAAGATTTTATAGAGTGTGCTTAATATTCTTTGACAGCATCCTGCAATGCATAAGGATACTCTAAGTGTGTATGTTTAAAATTACAACAAAACTCATAACTTCTTATTGAAATGAACAGCACTTGGGTACTGATAATTTTGATTAGAGTATCAGTTTTTGTTATATTACTTGCACTATTGCTTTTAAGGTTTTTAAAATTATTTAATCAATTTATATGGCTGCCTATCTTGTAACAGTGACTCTGGGAATTTATTTTAGGATTATACAACCAAACACTATTAAATGTGCATTGTGGCACCTGATTTCTAAAGCTTTCTAAAGTATCCAGTGATCATACTGGATACCTGGCATTTTACATGAAGAAAGAACAATGAACACTTTTTAACTGCTATTCACAATTAGAGTACAACGTGTTCCAAAAGTTATTGTAGGGTTTTTTTGCCAATTATTGATCAGGAACATTAAAGACTACAGGCCTGTTATCAAATGGATTTGTTGAAACATAATTTTGATACAACTGAAAATTACAAGATCTACCTTCACTTGAGGTTCAGGACCTTCAACCTTTTAGGGCTGGTTTTGCATAGCTGTAATTTTGACAACATGTTATAGATACTCTAATAGAAATATGGCTATTGGGAAAACGTGTCCTGTTTCAAAATGGCTCCCATGAGAATGCAGTTTGTTACGAGACACAGTTTCATCAAAATGCTTCCTCTGCTTTCCCCTTTTTCAAGATGCACTCTGTTCACATTTGCTTTTTTTTTTTTTTTGAACAGATGAACACACTTTCATGTACAGCAGTGGATTATTTTGGGATTTTCAGTCGGAAACATTTAGCATAGATAAGGTATCCGTTAACAGAGTAAACAGTTTCTTGCTATTTACATTTAGTGACTAAGGAATGATAGCTATCTTTTGTGTAAGCTTAGATACGGTGGCAATTTTAATCAGGTAACAATCTGAATACAAGACAGTGGGGTCTGTCAGTTTTTCCAAAATTATATTTGAAACACAAAAGCTTCTGTGAGAGAGAATTTCACTTTTTTAGTGGGTTTCTTCCAAAATTAAGCTGTTGCTCATAGAGCACTTTCTCAGGGCGCTGAACTTACAGATGTGTTTATTATGGTGAATGCAAAATAGAGGGGATAAATTTGGATATAAATAATTTAGCTGTATTACCACTGTTGGACACAATATTATTTAGTAATTGTTATGTAGTAATGTTGCTTATTTTGTAAAGTTTTCTTTTACATAGAAGCATTTCTCAGTGTTTTTGTTTGTTAATTGAGGTTTTCTATGTTATTCCTTGGGATATTTTCTTTCTTTTTGTCTTTTTTTTTATTTATGTTAACTGCTTCAGAATAACTCTTGCCAAGTTTCAGGAAAATTGGCTGACCTAGTGTTATAAAGCCGCACTCTGCACAACTGCAGAGCTGTTGAGCAACTTGTTTCATAGCTATTGAGTAAGCTTCTACTACTTGAATGCTTGATTGCTACCAACAGGTTGAGTAGCTTTTATTGTTTTTTTGAAATATTTAAGTTCCATTTTCCGATCTATGCAGGTGGAAAAATGGGAGGAGCAGTGATAACAAGGAGGAGGTCCTGACTCTCTGAAGTGCAGGCTTGGAGGATTGTGATTGGGGACAGAGAAAAAGAACAAATCATTAAAGAAGGGCACGAGGTCATTAAAAAGGGGAGAAGACTTAACTGGCAAAGCCGGTTGGACAATCATATGATTAAAATTGTGGCAATAAAGGAGTGTACAGCAAGGGCACACAAGAATTCAGTCTTTTGAAGATATTTATCTGCCTCTAGAAGTGGAGGGGAAGCCCTAGCAAGGTAATGCTTCTCACTCTCTTCTCAAATTTGCAAAGTGTTTTTCATGAATAAGTTAAAATGATTGTGAAATTTCTCTGTTTGGTCTGTTTCATTTGTCCTTTTGACTTTCTTTCTTGCTAGAGGGGGTAGATAGGAAAGAACAGTAATTTCTTAAGGTAAGGAAGCTGTTGCTGCTGCTGGTGCTACTAGTGGTAGTGGAGGGGTGAATATAAGGGAAATTGTTGTATTTGAATTTTAAAGATGAATAGCCTGGATCTTACAATAAAGTCATGCCATTAGACTAATTTCCATCCCCTTCCTTGTCATTTGCTCTAGCCAAGATACCTCTCCTTGCAGTTCTTATTATTTGACCCAGCTGTCTGTCCTTTATGAAGGCATAGTAGATATCTCTTTTTGGAAGGTATGCTCTGCGTGTAAAAATATTGTTAGTATACTTAAGGCCCTATTTTGAACTTTGTTTTAAACAGACCTATTTCAATCATTGCTTCCCACAGCTAGGGATATTAGTGTCATGGCTTCCTAATAGGGGACTTTTTCCCTGGTACTGTTCCTTTCCTATGAGAAGGTTTTGTCAAAGTGATTTTTTTTTTATTATGAGCTGCCTAATTTATAAAGAATATTGTTACTCATTTGCTGCTGGGGGGTTTCTGAAATTCTCTCCACTGTCAGATATTACCACTTTTCTGACAGAGTTCCTGGTAGTGGACTGTGGCTGACTTCTCTCTACTTTGGCTTGAAGTTTCTTTTGTTGGGTGCAGAGAGCTTCAGAAAGCCAAATCCTATTTGACCTCCACAAGCCAATTACTGTAGTCAAGCACAGAGTGAAGAAGGCCTTTGTGGAGAATGCCTAGAGCAGTGATGGCGAACCTTTTAGAGACTGAGTGCCCAAACTGCAACCCCAAACCCACTTATGCATCGTCAGGTGCCGGGTGGGTGTGGCCCATTGGGTGGGTGTGGCCCATTGGGTGGGTGTGGCCCATTGGGTGGGCATGGCTGCGGTGGTAATAGCAGACTGAGTGGGACTAAAAAGTTCAATCAATCAGTTCCAACTTTGCAAGATCTTTTTTTTCCGCGAGAAGTTGAAATTGATGATTGAACTTTTTTTTTTTTGTACACGGCAGCAGAGGCCTAAAGCGAAAAGGTTTTATAAATCCCAGCTGAAGGCCTAGGACTGGGGTGACAGCGCGCGTGCCCACAGAGGGGGCTCTGAGTGCCGCCTCTGGCACCCGTGCCATAGGTTCGCCACCACTGGCCTAGAGCTATCTGCTCGGGATAGACAGGAGAGTCTGTTTTCCTCTTAGTACAGTGCTCATTACAGACATAGCTGATTGACTGAATAGACTCAGCGTTTGTTTCCTAACACACTTCAATTTTATTTGTTATGCAATTAGTTTATTTTTTGTTTTCCATTTCATGTATTGCTGCTAGTTACCTTTCTAGAAAGATTGCTATAAGTTTGGAAAGGGAAGAATGCAGGTAGTGTATAACTTACAACAGTTTGTTCAGTGTCCATTCTAAGTTGCCACGGCAATGAAAAAGTGACTTATGATTGTTTTTCACATGCCCATTGTAACATCCCCATGGTCACGTTATCAAAATTTGGACACTTGGCAACTGACTCATCTTTATGACGGTTGCAATGTCTCAGGTTCATGTGATTCCCCTTTTGCGATTTTATGATGAGCAAAGTTAATGGGGAAGCCAGATCCACTTAACAGCCCTGTGTTACTAACTTAACACCTGCAGTGATTCACTTAACAATTGTGGCAAGAAAGGTTGTAAAATAAGGCAAAACTCGATTGTCTCGCTTAGTAATAGAAACGTTGGGCTCAATTGTGACCGTACGTCGAGGACTACCTGTACGTATATTTGCAATTAATCAGAGGTGGCCATATGACTTTGGTGGTAGCCTCTAAACGGCTTGCCATCATTGTTTTGTTGGATGGTCATCTAAAAAAAACCTGCTTATCAAGCAAACGTGCATAATGCATTACAGAATTGCTAGATTTTGCAGTACACATGAATTATATTTAATACAAAAATACTGACTCAGGTGGCTGCTTCTAATATGTTCATCAGCTAGGACAGTGATAGCGAACCTTTTAGAGACCGAGTGCCCAAAAACTGCCCCTGCCCCTCCCGCTCTGCTCCTGCCCCTGATGAAGACTTTTCCTTCAACAAATATGAGTTAGTTGCCAAGCATCTGAATTTTGATCATATGACCATGGGGATGCTACAACATTCGTAATTGGAAAAAAAAGTCATAAGTCACTTTTTCCAGTGCTGGTGTAATTTTTGAATGGTCACTAAGCAAACTGTTGTAAGTAGAGGACTACCTGTATATTTGCTGATGTGCAGGGCTTCTTAGTCATGGATAAATCCTGCTTGCCAGGACAGCCAACATATGCAGTCTCGTTCATTGATGGAAAAACT